>JAGWCC010000198.1:0-739794 GCA_022651775.1 Drusus annulatus
AAAATAATAAAACAGATCTTAATAATTAAAATATTAATTTAGATAACATTAAATTATTAAAATTAAAAAAGATTTTAAAAAAATTAACACAAAACAATTAACAAATATACTTTCGTAGAAAGCCGTAAAATGTGAAGAATAAAGAAAATGACTTTGTGATTTGACATATTTAATGAAATGAGTTGTTTCGGCGTTCAAGGTCACTACCAAACTGCTTAGTGTTTGATAACACCGAAACAGCTGTCACCAAAATAAAATAATAAAACAGATCTTGATAATTAAAATATTAATTTTGATAACATTAAATTATTAAAATTAAAAAAGATTTTAAAAAAATTAACACAAAACAATTAACAAATATATTTTCGTAGAAAGCCGTAAAATGTGAAGAATAAAGAAAATGACTTTGTGATTTGACATATTTAATGAAATGAAAAAATAACTTTGTATAAGACAACAGATTTAATTTTGATTTTTATGACCGACCGGTTTCGCTTAGCCTTATCAGGACAAAAAAATAAACTAAAAAAATACAAAGTGTGCGGTTATATATATATATATATATATATATATATATATATATATATATATATGTACATACATACATAGAAGAAGAACATAATATAAAATAAAATATGATAAGGTCGGTTCGTATAAATAAAATCTGTGGTCTTATAAAAAAATATTTTTTCATTTAATTAAATTAAAAATGTAACACCTTATTTAAATCTTTTATCCATGGGTGAGTTGACAATTAATATTAGGAAAATAAGCCGAACTAACTTGAATTACAATTAATATTTTTGATCAATTTTTATAGCGTCGTTAAGTAAAGTAACTCACCTCAATGGCGCTTAGCAAAATTTCTATTTTATTTACTTTCAAAATGTTATCGGTTTGCCAAATAATTTAGTTGTTTACGTGTATTTTATACACGTGAAGCTATATTTATATATTTAGTATCCAAAGTTAATTACAAACACAAACCTTTAATTAACACGTTAGCTAGGAGTGAATCGTAGGTAGGTATTTAACATGTAATTAGTTGATTTTACTTGGTAGTCAAGATTTATTCGTTGGTTCTGAGTTGTAGGCATGTGAATCTATAGTGGAATTATTAATATTCATCGCCCTAATATAGAATGAGAATGGAGATATATAATAGATTTGCAAAGTAATTGAATTCACCCTTCGCTAGATGCTACCTTCGGTATTAGAGGCTCGCAACAATCAAGGGATGACCGTCCTGGATTAGATCGAGTCTCATTTATATGGCAGGGGTTGGAAATGGTATAAAACCAAAATTACTTGTAAAGCTGGCTTGGAAGAATGATTTTTAATAGTAGAGAGAAGTACAAAAATTACAAAATTTCTACGAAGATTTAATTATTTTTTTATTGTGAATATCGCACAAGAGTCCCAACCTCCCAACTGCTTCCAACCGTCTGGAGCCAGCGAGACTATGGCATCCCCAGTTGGAGTGTGTTGTGAGGTTGAAAGCTGCGGGGAGGGGAAGGAAATAGGAAGAGGAAGGTTAGGAAGTACCTTGACATTGCAGATTTGGTTTCCAAACACGGCTAAAGCCATTTCAAGCAACGTTTCAATTCTAAATTGTGTTCTTTCACCAGAGCTATACTTAGAGTATCTAGCACTCTGAAAAATAGAACGAAAATACATAAAATTCCCAAAATGTTTAACATGTTATCTAACGACATGAAAAATAGAAAACTATTTCTAAAAGAAAAACAAAAGTTAGGTCATTTTATAAATGTAGCTGTACCAATTGAATGTTGCAATTAAACATTTATTTAAATTGAATAAATGAACGTGTATAAAACTGAACGATTTTTCTCAATAATCATTTTTTAGTATTTCAAATTTAATTTAATTAAGTTTGTAAATAAATAAAACTGCAACATTTGGATATTTATTTTATTTTTTAAATATTTTTTATATCTTGTTTCATAACAATCCCGATGAGTTAGAAAAACTCTCCTTAAGACAAGATAAATTTACATTATACGAGTTAATATAATTGTACATAATTTTTAAAGAGAATTAAAATTTATACAATTAAATTTTTTTTAAATATAATGTAACAAGTGAAGTAATTAAATTGAAGAGTCAAAAATACGAACTAAATTATAAATTGAAACAGAGGAAAAAAATTAGACAGTAGTTAGAATTGTTAACATGAATTTTATTTTTCTATCGAAAATCGTTATTTAGGTACGCACTTTTCATTTATTTTACAACAAATAAGCGACTACGATTAATTAAATTAAACAAAGAATTTTTTTTAAAGTTTGATTATTTTATTTTAGAAGTTAGTTAGAGTTTAAACAACCAGGGGAAGCCGCGCTGTTTGTGAAATCTATAGCACTTAAATATAAAATAACTCGATGTAAAAAAATATTATGACTGTATAACTAGCGTTGTGACCGCTCTGAAAGAACTACTTCAAAGAACTACTTCAAAGAACTACTTCAAAGAACTACTTCAAAGAACTACTTCTTTTGGCAGCAGTTCCTACTTCATTAATTGTTCGTTGAACAAATACTTCAATTGATGTTGGTAGTTCATTTTAGCGTTCATTCATTTCATTAACTTCATTCAATTCATTTCATTGAACAAATACTTCAATGGAAGTTAGATTACAAAGAACTACTTCAATTTGCAGCAGTTCAGTTCTGAATTTCAAAGCCTATAAAGAAGTACTTCATTACAAGTACTTCAATTGAAGTTCGACTTCAAAGTACTTCGATCTTACAAAACGTGATTTTTTTAGAGTTCTTTCCGTTTGGGTTTTTTCAATTTAAAATCTCTACCGACCAGTACGTTTTATTTTGGCAAGGAACCGGTTCTAGTTTTTTTCACTTTCAAATCCCTACCGACTAGTACGTGTTTTCAAATAAGTCGGTTCATGCCAAGAGTCAGAATAACATAAGAGTGAATGTAATGTGTGAGACAATGTATAAACTTGAATGAAGCAAGAAGTGTGTGACAAAGACAGAGTTATGTGGTAGTCTACCGTCTCATTAAAATGGTTAGAGTTGCTGATCTCTTCCTTCTTTTGATCCTAACAGATGATCGGGATTTAGCAATTGACCGCGGTAAGGACTGGCCTCTGATTAAATCAATTCACGTCCTCGGGGAAATCCCGCCACAATAGATCAACCCCCAACCACCCACCCCTACCCCTCCCGCTACCCCCTTGTGATGGATTCGGAATTATTTTTACTATACACTATTAAGGGTGTCTCTGATTGACTCTGAAAACTCTCGGAACGCCAAAATATTCAATGTTTGATACAGATGAGGTAGGGACAAATAGAACAAAGGAATAATAATTTGATAATTAGTATTAAAGGAATTAGGAATTGTATAAGAATCGTGGTAGGTAGTCTACTATGGAGTTCTGGCACCAACCCAGATGTGGATGGATTCGACAAAGGACAAAGAATTGCGCACTGAATGCAGTAAAAATGAAAATCTTGAGGCAAATAACAATAAGTATTAAAATAAAAGAACACTTTGTTTTAAACCACGAATTTATTAGGTTGAACGCCAACCCGCTTAGATCAAGTTTCAGCAGGGCACATATAATAACTGTATATAATAAGTTATAAGTTAACTAAGAATTAATATGTAATAATATAAAATAAGATCTGTACAGCGCCCTTGAGGTGATTTTTCACAAAAACGGCGCTATACAAATCATCCAAATATTATTATTATTATTATGTGCCCTGACAAAGCTTGATCTAAGCGAAACCAGTTGGCGTTTAACATAATAAATTCGTGGTTTAAAACAAAGTGTTATTTTATTTTAATATAATGTCAAACCACAAAGTGAAAGTGATAAGTTTGTCTAATAAAATATGTTTCGTTGCTTTAACGTGCAACACAAAAAGTAATCCCTTTCCTGAAAAAAAAACTTCATTGCAGGTTTTTCAATACTATTCCGGTGGGAATAAAAAAACACTTCGAAATAAAATACATTCGCGTATTTTTTCCTTTGTATTATTAAAAAATAATTTGAGCCCGAGTCTCAGTCGTGACCATTGTTCTTTTTAGTTTCTGGCTTTTTTCTGTTTCATATTTGTGTTTTAGATTATTGTTTATTATTTAAATATTTAATAAATAAATGTATATTTTAGTTATAATAAAGATTACAAAAAATTCATTAAATCTAAACATTTTATGGCAGGTGAGGGTTTTGCCAATGTACATAAAATTTAAATTAGTAAGAAAAAGTTCCAGTGAAATTTTACATTACGATAATTTACCTAACATGTCTTCCGCAAAGTGCATCGAACCTAAGGTTTACGACTAAACTTAATTAAAAAATTCCTCACCCCTCCACGCGAATTGCTCATTACAAAGTGCACAATTCGCACCTATCCGACAGTGTTAGTTACTATTATTAAACTTTACCGTATCAAGCTGTATAATGCACGCTGCATTGTTGATAATCCTTTCAATACGTCTAGTGCCAAACACAGTGGGGATTAAACCGCAACACTGCACAGCAAGTGGCATCTAGCGATCATTGTAAAAGGATAATATTCTATTGAGAATTACGTTCTAAAGGTTTAGTTCTCGGATGAAAGGCTAGTGTGGGAAGGGTGTTGGGACGCTGTATCAAAATCTCGTTAAGTACGTATTAGTTACATCGAGCGAATTAAATATTCTGAACCCTTTGTGAAAATTTGTTGTATCTTTTGATGGTTCGTGTTATCATATTTCACAAAGTGTTGAAGCACAATTAGCTTTTATGAATGATTTAAAAACGTATTTCGATCGCCGTGATTTTTTCTATTCCTGTTATATTGTACAGTGTAACATATAATAATAATAATATTTGGATGATTTTTATAGCGCTGTTTTTGTGAAAAATCACCTCAAGGGCGCTGTACAGATCTTGTTAAATTGTAATGTTTATGTAAGATGGAATGCGGTCGCTCTAACAGATTTAGACCAACGTGGGCGAATGTCATCTGGCTGTCATCTGTAAGGGTGTCACTTGGGTGATTTGTTGGATGCCTGGTTCGTTCGCGTTCAGGAACAGTCGGTCGAGATCGGCACTCCCCGCCCCCCCTGCCGGTTCCCGGGCGGTCGAAGGGACACATCTGGACAAGGGTCAAAGCAAGTGACCATTCTCGGGCTATTGCACTGCATTTAAAACACTGATATTTAAAGATTAAAATATTTTCTTAAAAATCGAAATTAATTAGTCAAAACTAGTCACTTCAAAATTATTTGGAGTTTATTCACTTAACCTATACACAACAACGGTAATTTTAGTGTAATTTTAAAGAAGTAATTTGTTAAATATCCTACTTATTTGGCGAGAAAAATAACGAGAAAGACTAAAACACGTCAGGCAGCTGCGAAAGCGCCATACTCGTATGTTTCAACAAATTTGCTTTCGTTTATTTATTTTTTTAATATTTTAACATTTTTAGTATTGTCAACATTTTATAAAATCTATGTATCGTCTTGTCAATTGCTGATACCTATGGTTAGTTAATTGTAGCTTATTATCTTATCTTTATCCTTATATTAAATATATTTTTACCTTGCTAAAATAAGGGTTAAGCTGTCAACACAATCATTTTGCACAGTCCGAATTTTTTTTTAAATCACATTCTTTCGTAAGAAAAAATTGAAAAGAATTTATTCAAAAAAAGTCGCCGTCTTTAATTATTACAAAACAAAAGTTCGGGTTATTTAAAAATTACGTCAAAATTCAATCATTAAGGCTATTTTTTTCATTCGAACGGTTTCCGTTAGTTAAACTTCAACTATCAGTCCGTTTGAGCTTTTGAAAAAATAATGATTATTAGAAAAACATAGTCATTATGTTTTTATGCTTGTCGAATGATCACAATTTGTTCAAAAGCTGAAACTGGCCTGTGATCGACGTTCGTCGGGAACCATTGAAATGTTTTTTAAAAAAATTGGCGCTAATCGCTGAATTGTGACGATTTCATATGTGTGAAAAGTTAAAAATATCCCAACCTAAGTCATTTTTAGAATCAAAGTAAAAATAAATAAATAAATCATGGTGTCCATAAATTAAAAAAATAACATTGTTAAAAATAAGAATGAAGGCAGGACTTCCTTATGGCCTATAGAGAAACTAACGAATAACAATATTTGCTTAATAGGCAACGCCAATATCCAAATAAATGACGCCCCGATTGAAAAAATTGAAAGATCTGAAAAAATAAAATTTGAATAAACCAAAAAAAAGAGCAATAACGCTAGTTATTAGTAAAAGCAAAAGGGCTTAAGCGACACTTTGGTAAAAAATGACTTAAATATGCAGTTTCGACCAGTTTCTTTTTTTGCATCGAATGCGTTGACTCTCGTTTGATTCTGAAGACTTTTGTGGCCCTTCAGCCATCTAAAATATATTTACCATTTGGGAAAAGGCTCGACTCAAGCGACACAAGTTTAGGACTCTTTTTTTAGCCTTTTGTCGTTTTGGGTAACTCAGCGAGAGCATTGAGTTACTTGAGTTAAATTATTTTTCAAAATCCAAGTAGGTATTGAAGACTTATAAATTTTATTGTAAAACATAAAAAACTTCAAAGTGCTCTTGTGTAAACTTCCCAAAATAGCTCTTCAGCCCTTAGGCCTTTCTGGCGATGATGTATTATAGTCGATAGCGAAGATCATCATAAAATAAAGTGTACTGATTAAAAAAAAAATCTTAAGTAGGTACCTTATTGTGTTTTCCATTTTGAAAATATTCTATCCAAACAAACCTTCTTCTGTAGAATATGTCAGACAGCGGTATATGTATAGCTAACCCCAATACAACATGGCGGGTTCAATGTTTTTCAAACTAGTTTTAAAATTTTATAGCAAGAGTTTTACATATTGAATTTAATTCAAACTACTTTCTAAACCTTCCCGCCATTATTGCGAAGAAAATGTGTTATTTTAAACGAAATCGGTGTAATAATTTACGAGAAAATCGAAAACAGACAGAAATACAAACATTAATTTTTATATACTCGTATAGAAATTAGTATAGGTACGTTTTAAAATGGTTTAGTCGCGCGGAAAGATAAATACCATAAGGTTATGCTTCTTACTAAATATCATTGCGTAATGTTCTTTGAAAGCAATAAAAGCCTTGAGAATTAAGCCATTTGGCACTGAAATAAATCCCGTATAAAGTCCTGAGTTATCTTTCTCGTTAATAAAATTCGCGGCAGTAGTTTTATGTTCAAAGGCTGGGCTTTAATAATTATCGTTATAAAGATATGATATTATGCAAGTATGGCGCATTAATTATTCTAACAAGAATTCGGGCAGTAATTAAAACCTGTGTCCCAATAAAGTTTCTACAAATTTGTGGGGAAAAGGCAATAAAAGAACGCCATCTTTAAATTATTGTTCTGGAACTTGGAATGCGGGGCGGTGCAGTACTTTGGCAGTTTGAATTCCAGATGTTTTAATTATAAATATTTAAATTTGCACTTCTCAACTTGAAGATTTTCTGGAATTTTCAACAATGTTGCGACAGATTAAAAAAAATCTTCATACAAAAAATTGTTTTAAAACAATATTTATTTTCGGCTTTAACAATATCAATAAGTTTTGTATTTTTATATAAAGGGTCAGCACTCAAGAATGACTTTAAACGTTTCTATGTAGCATTCTAATACAAGCAATACTACAAATGATTTATCAGCAATTTTTCTATGGGTAGTTAGAAAAATGACTGAGGTTTCCAGTGAATACAAACTTGTAATTCTTTAAATTCTATGAAAAACATACCAAAATTTCAGTATTCTTTTCATGACGAACTTAAAAGATTACTGTGTAAGAATTCTCTTCTTTGGGAACCTTATGCATTTTTCTAACTACCGGTATAGAATTCACAAATAAATAAGTGTGTATTTTTGGGTGCTGGCCCTTAACTCGCAAAAGTTACGAGTCGCCACTGACAAATACTCGTACATTTGTCAAAATCAGCAGAAAAAACTCGAGATCTCTGAGTTTTGGCGTAATGAAATAACGATTTTCGGCTTTCAACGCAATTTCAATCATGAGCTACGGAGCTTCTAAACACAATCAATACGTTGTATTGTTTGGTACATAAATATTAAAAAAGGATTAGTCAAATGTAAAAGTTTGATTTCTCTGTAAAAAAATATGTGTAATTGTAGTAACTCATGTAATGATATTTTAATAATTTCTCTTGTCCCAGAGTGAGTTTCTCGGAGTTATTTTGCTACTCTTTAATTGTCTTATTTATATACGCATGCATATACACCTATGCATACTTGATAATTCTACAAATTTTGTTTTTTTGTGAATTCCTACTTTGGGCCTGTTCTTATTATTTTCGAACTTCTAAAATGTTTTGCTTTTTATTTTGTTATTTATAATTAGTTGTATTTTCTTTTCTTTATACTAACTACCCCATTTTTATTATAGAAGTGTTTAAGTTCGAATACTAGTAAAAAACAATACATTTACTAGATTACTTAACAAAAATACATTTCACAATAGTAGTAAGGTTGATATACACAATCTGTGTTGCGTATAATTGTCTTATGTAATGTAAATTTCCCTTCTCCCAGAGTGAGTTTTTATATCTCATCGGAATTACTACGAGCATGTAGCAAGACATTTTAATAATAAAGTTCTCGAAAATGTTGTGTTGAAATTTCAAGCACGGCCTCCGTGGTCGAGTGGTAAGACGCTCGACCACGAATTCAGAGGTCGTGCGTTCAAACCCGGCGTGCGCAAATAAATTAAATTAAATTAGTATGTGTCATAACACATTTAATTATATAAAATAATATATAGTATATTTTCGGCACGTTCCAGAGTGGTAGACACTCTAAGTATCGTCCTGGTGAAAGACCACCATTCAGAATCGAAACGTTGCTTGAAATAGCTTTTAGCCGTGTTTGGTGACCAGATCTAAATAGCCTGGTACTTCTCAGCCTTCCTTTTCCCCATCTCCTTCCCCTCCCCACTACCTTCAGCCTCACAACATACCCTAATTGGGGATGCCATAGTCTTACTGGCACAGTTGGGAACTCTTGTGCGGTATTCACTGTAAAAAAATTATAACTTTAAAAGGTAAACTACTCGTATTTCCAGATCCATTTTTTTCAAGAGTAAAAAATCGAAGAACACACAAAAACGTGACTAACCTTTCCAGTTTTCAAAAACAAACCGCTAATCCAAAATGGCTGATAACGCTAACATATGATAAACATATGTGTACCAACATAACAAAACAAAAAAATCGATAATCGAATGTACACAGAAAAAAATCACCTTTTCTTTTGAACAGGCCATGTATGTAAATATTTTCGTAGCAGCAAAAAACATTTTATGCTTGTAAACATAAATGTTTAAAATTATATTATCCGTTAAGAGTTCAAATTCAATTTATCAACCATTTAACGAGCTACCTTAATTTATTTTTAAATCCGATTAAGATAGCGGCTAAGTGCGCGCGCGCCTAGCGGTCTACGTACTAGTATATCTCTGTTCACGTATGCCAGGAGCACATGTCACGACAGAGCAGAATAATACACAGCCCAGTCCAAGGGGAGATAATCGCGATGTGTAGCGGGCATTAATTGCCGCATGGCGCTACCTCCTTGGCGTTATCTGCTCCTGGTAGACGAACTAATTTAGCACGACTCAAATATGTAGTTTTTTTTGTACTGGCATCCTGATTAAGTATTTTATTTTCAGGGTGGAGAGCCTTAATGATATGTGAGATGGTTGACAAGGAAAGTACCTACTCAATTAATAAAATTAGGTTTTTTTTTGTGGGGAATATTTGAATATCACAAGGAAAAATACTGTTAGAGCCTTAGAGTACATAGAGTAGTATATATCCAAGGCAGTGCAGTCAGTTTTGGACTTGTTTTTGATGATTTTAACATGACTCGGCGCACCTGGGCGTGGCTAAGACTAAGGCTACGGTATTTATTCATCAATGTTTTTTTATATTTATATTCAATGTTTTTTTTTATTCGTATAGCCACTTTTTTATAGTATTTTTATCAACAAAAATATAGCATATAACCTAAAAAACCATTTAGTTGTGTCAAGTTTAGTGGCATAATAAAAAATGTGGGCGGAGTCCCGCCGTGAACCAGGACCTTAAGATCATCCTTACAGTATATAGAAGTGGTCCAAGAAATTTGCTGTCTCTTTCTCTCTCATGGTGTACGACGTAAAAGCCCGGAGAAAGTGATTTATCGCAAGTTTGTGTAGGTTGGGTAAAAAAAATTAGCTCTCCCTCCATATATTGTTACTTCAAGGTTCGAGCATTGATTGTCCTGGAAATTGTAGAATGATAGGAACTTTTCAAATACGTGTTCTTTTTTCCTATTTTCGTAGAAAGCAATTACTTTGTGGTTTGACATATTAAATGAAAATGAAATAATTACTGAAATATTAATTTTTATGACCAACCGGTTTCGCTTAGCTTACGCATCATAATTTTTAGATCCAACTATGATATCCAACACAATATTCTATTAAAATCAGACATGTAGAAAACACACGATTGTACAAGTACCGATATTGTAGATGCAAACATCAATACGCCAGCGGAGTACTCTTGCACTAAAACAGAACAGAGCGCTCAGCTCTGCTTAAAGATTTACAAATGAGCGGCTATAATTCATGAATAGGCGATAAACTTTAAACCCCCGACCGCGGGAAGGTTGGCGGGGGGCGGTGGGTGGCAGGCAGGGTGGAGGGCTTTCAGAAGAATTGGTGCAGCCGTTTAATCTGGCTAATGTGGCGGGACTTGCGGCGGGGCGACCAAAAGGCAAATAAACCTTTTTTCAAATTTAATTCGTCTTGCGGAAAAAATAACGATACCAGACGTACTCCTATGAACGAGATGTTTTTTCAGTCCTTACCCACTTTACATTTTTCTATTTTTAACAATCATTACTCTTTCTAGGAATACCAATATTTATTAGGTAAAGTTGACTACATATGTTTGGTACATTTAGGTTGAGGCTAGCTCTCGGAGATTAAAACATCCATATAGATTTTTTTTAACTCTCCTTGTGGATAGGATCTTTATTTATTTATATACTATAAACTAACGGACTATTGTCCAATTACAAAAAAAAAACATAACACAAAATGGAAAAAAAGAGCAACAGCACACACATAATATTATAATGAAACAATGACAAAAATATAACAAAATATACATCAGAAAGAACATTCAAGTCAAAGTCAAGGTCAAGTCAAAGTTTTGGTAGAGTCGTAAAGAATAACAAAAATCATTTGGACTGGTACCAAAAATTTCAAAACCATGGCTTGAGTTAACAAGTCTCGACATTCTGGACAGTGGAGAATGATACCCATAATTAGTAGAGTGATGATTGAAGAACAGCGATTCATTTTTTCGTTAAAAAATACTATTGCGAGAAAACCTATAACATTAATTTAATATCATTTACATAACCTCATTAATATCCAGAGGCAAAACTGTCATTCATCGGGTTTCAAAGTGTTCGATCAAGAAAATAATAAATTTGGAAACCTGTTATCATATCTTTATAAATGTACAAGTGCAGTCCCTTACCAACAATGGGAATAATGCATTTGATCCTTGAAGTAACAATATATGGAGGGATAGCTAATTTGTTTTACCCAATTCATCCGAAATTGTAATAAATCACTTTTTCCGAGTTTTTACATCGTACACCATGAGAGAGAAAGAGACAACAAATTTCTTGGAACGCTTCTATATACTGTCGTAATGATCTTAAGCTGGCTATTTTCACTGGTTAACGGCTGGACTCCGCCCACATTTTTTATTTTGCCACTAAACTTGACACAACTATACGGTTTTTTAGGTTAGATGCTATATTTTTGTTGATAAAAATACTGTGAAAAAGTGGCTATACGAATACACAAAAAACATTATGTCGATATGTGATATAAATGGATGTATAAATACCGTAGCCTTAGTCTTAGCCACGCCCATTTGCCGAGTCATGTTAAAATCATCAAAAACAAGTCCAAAACTGACTTCACTGCCTTGGCTTGGGCTACCTCTTGTATACTCTAAGATTTGATCTATAATGTCTAACAGGGATTAAATATTTTTTTGGAAATCATTTTTTACGGAAATTTGGATGACGACATTGTCGGCAGAGACTTACAATTATTTTTTTTCTTTTTAGATTAGTGTTCCATAAAAAATGAGTTGCCTATATAACTGCTTTAAAAGTTACATTTTTATAAAGAATTAAAGTTGACACACAAGCTTTTAAAATAAAATATTCTTGAGTTTTCAAATACAAAGATTTTTTTAAAGATCGTTGCTATTTCTACCTCTGAAAACAAAGTATTTAGTTTTGGGTAAAATATCTTTCTCCTTAATTAATATATTTGCTATTATTAACATTGATTACAATTTGTGGTCACCCCAGTTATACTAAGCAAAATAGCTCTGTGGGAATTGCTGCTGGCGATCCCGGTGATAAGGAGCTTTTTAGAGTATTTTTCATGTATTAATTGTGGTGGAGCTTTTGTGGTAGCTACCCACCCAGCATTATTATTTCTGTGGCAAACTTCACCATACCTACTAAGCTACTACCTATCTAATTCTACTGTCGCCGCTGAAACAGAACACTAGATAGGTCCTCTCTGCTGAATTTGGATAGAGATTTGTGGATGTATAGGGCTGGGGGTAGGTATTGAAGGTTGTGCCCATCTAGCTCCATTATTTCTGCTGTAAACTACACCATGCCTACTAGCATGGAGAAACAATGTATGGAGAGAGAGCTAATTATTTTTACCCAACCGATACAAACTTGCGATAAATCACTTTCTCCGGGTTTTTACGTCGTTCACCATGAGAGAGAAAGAGACAGCAAATATAATACTCCGCTTTTATGTACTGTAACAATGATCTTGAGCTCCTGGGTCACCGCGGGACTCCGCCCACGTTTTTTATTATGCCACTAAACTTGACACAACTAAACGGTTTTTTAGGTTAGATGCTATATTTTTGTTGATATCAATACTGTGAAAAAGTGGTCGTACGAATAAACAAAAACATTATGTCGATATGTGATATAAATGGATGTATAAATACCCTATCCTTAGTCTTAGCCACGCCCAGGTCCGCCGAGTCAGGCAAAAATCACCAAAAACAGTCTACACTGCCTTGGGTAGATACCACTCTATATACTCTAAGCCTACTAGCTACCCAATTCTACCACCGCTTCTGAAACATTGGAAGCAAGACCCTAGATAGGTCCTATCTGTTGAAACTGAATAGGCACTGGCGGCTGTGTTGGGGCGGGGGTAGGTCTCGTAGGTTGTGGGAGAGAGTTCTGTAAGCCTAGCTGAACTCGGGATGAAAGCCTTTGATATTTACTTCTTCAGTTTGCTTTTTGTTAGGAATGCTGAACATGTCTTTGAATTTTATGCGCCTTTGGACTTACGTTGCACTTGTAGAACTGTAGGAACATATAATCAACTGCATTTCGCCCTTTTCGTAGAAAAGAGTTTTCTGTTTTTAGAGACTTTGAACATTTTGATGCAGATGTTAAAAAGTGTTGATAAATGATACTTGAAATCAAATCCTTACGTTTTTGTAGGTCGACGAAATTGAATACTTTTATTTTGAAAAATACACCAACACCACACTGTTGATGTTCAAATGCACTGTTATACCCACATCTGAACATATTTTCATGATTTATGATAACGATCATTATTTTAGATAGCTTTAATTTTCATATAATATATATCTGTTGTGTATTATTTTCTTGTTGTTATATTAGACTAAGTAATTTAGTGTGAAGCACACTTGAGACAAACTTTCACAAAACTGTGCGTTAAAAAATCAATGTTATTATTATTACCTCCGTGGTCCAGTGGTAAGTTTCTCGACTACGACTCCAGAGGTCGCGGGTTCTAACTCGATATGTACGAATAAATTTTATTTTATTATTATGTGTCTTAACACATTTAATTAATATAAAGTATATTTGCGGTACGTTCCGTGGATATTTTAAATATCGCCCTGGTGAAAGACCACCATTCAGAATCGAAACGTTGCTTGAAATGGCTTTAACCGTGTTTGGTGACCAGATCTGAATAGCCAGGTACTTTCTTACCTTCCTCTTTCCCATATCCTTTCCCCCCCCCACTACCTTCAGCCTCATAAGATACCTCAATTTGGAATGCCATAGTGTCTCTGATTCTAGACGGTTGGGAGCACTTGTGCGCTATTCACTACAAAAAAAGTTAGTAATAAGATGGAGCCTAGGATTTTAGATTTGTGCAGTGCTTTCTAGGTGCTTTTTCACAAAAAGACTCTGTACAAATTATCAAAATATTACTATACCATAATACATGCTTTTTTAGCAGGTGTTTAGTAGCACCCTTAGACTTAAAGCACACGATCAACAAGCCCTTTAAAAAGTCTTTGGAAGTTAGACAGACGCCGACTTCACCGACCCCTCAACCGATCTAATTTCTCCTCTCAGAATAACAAATAAGACCGGCAGATAAAGGGATAACGCGACAAGATACCAGTTTTTACACCAAAGCGTATTTACACTAAAGGGTTTTTTTACGCAAAGAGTATTTTTATCTGACACGTGGTCTGTGGCACGTGCAAGGGCTGCTGAGATGAGCGCAGCATCACAAGGGTTGAAACTACGACGCTTTAAGTTAAGGGTTTCAGTTTAAGAGTTCACGTTTTGTAATTGCACCCCTTTAAAGGTCAAGTTACAGGGTTCAAGTCGCTAAACGTTTGAAACAGGTGATTGGTTTTTGGATGCTGTCTAATCTTTATAGGGGAATTTATTAATATGGCGTCTAAACGCGACATGTTTTATACAGACAATAAGCTATACCGCCTCTATAATTTATTATTATTATTTAACCATCCATGTCATCGCTGGAAAGGCAAAAGGGCTTAAGCGACACTTTGGACAAAAATGAGTTAAACATGCAGTTTTTTTTGGGTCGAATGCTCTGACTCTCGTTTGATTCTGAAGACTTTTGTGGGCTTTCAGCCATCTAAAATATATATTTTCCATTTGGGAGAAGGCTTGACGAAACAACACAAGTATAGGACTTTTTTTTCGCTTCAGGTAACTCAGTGAGAGCATTAAATTACCTGAGCTAACTTTTTTTCGAAAATCCAATCAGGTACTGAAGACTTAAGAATTTTATTTTAAAACCAAAAAAACTCTTAAGTGCTCTGATGTAAACTTCCCAAAATGGCACTTCAGCCCTTTTGCTTTTCAAACGACGATATGTTTTAGTATTTTTGTGTAATAACTCCATACGGTAGGCCCTCAGGGAAACATTTTTTTATCAGGGCCGGTGTCATATTTGGGGATGCTGTTTTAACGAAATATATGACGCAAAAGTGAATAGAAGAAGAAGTTGGGGACGCCCGAGGAATTAAATACTTGAGTCGGGCCATGCAAAGAATCAGAATAACAGAAGAGTATTTATGACACGATATATAAATGTGATTGAAGCAATGAGTGCCAAGACGGAGTTGTGTGGTGGTCCATCCTCTCTGCTTACCCCTGCGGAAAAACGGTGTGATGGTTAGTTACATAGCTTTTGCCGTAGCAGGCCCCACAGCTTGGAATAACCTCCCTTCACATCTTCGAAAGATCGACAGCTCAACTGAGTTCAGAGCCAAACTAAAGACACACCTTTTTAAATTATCACACCCACAATAACGTCAATAGTTTACTATTACGTACTTTTTTTTCTACCCAAGGTCCGACAGCACGGGCAACAACCATTATATATATATATACATACTCGTATATATGTGTGTTAACGTAAATACGTTAGTTGTAAGTCACTAGTTATTAGTCAATAATAAGTCTTAGTTTTAATATTATGTTAATTATGCTGTAAAGCGCCCCTGAGGTGATATTTCTGTCACAAAAACGGCGCTATATAAATCAGCCAATTATTATTATTATAGTTAACTGCACGAATGTAAAAAAATATGCTAATCGCTGAATTGTGACGATGTCAAATGAACCTTACATTCGTATAAAAAATATATTTTTGTCATAAAACAAACATATTTTGTATTTTTTTGGATTCATTTGTTATCCATGTTTGTGAATCGATAAAAAATCATAACGTGGCATAGTAAAACATACGGCGAAGTATTTTACCAACATTATCACTTCTTTACATTTTCTCAACAACCCAATCCCCCTAGACACACAATAAGTTACTACTCTCTTAAGATCTTTGGTCAGCTTTTCTCCAGTCGCTAACCACCTTGCACCACTCACGAGCACGTACGTACAAAGTACATCAAGTAGACGAGCGCCGAACACAATTACAGCTTAATCTAGCTGCATAATATTACTGTGATCAATCTTATTTTACGACGCTGCAGCTTCCTCGCGGACAATGAAGCGGTAATCTAAGGCTTTGTTACTGCCATGAAATATGCACTGCGCCGTAATGACTTTGTAATATACTTGCATAATAATGCACAATTGTCGTAACCGCAAAAACCGAACTGTCCGCGGCCGCAGCGCGCTGCATTCCTGCCGCAGATTTACATGCGGCCGTGGGGTACGTAGGTAATCTGATGTAACTACCTGATGCTTATTTGAAAATTTGAAGGTGCTTATGGATACAGCAATAACACTTGTCAAGCGATCACGAAGCTTAATCATTATCTGACTGAAAAAAATGACACCCTTTTAAAATTGATACGAAGGTTTCTTTTACAGTATATCATTTGCTGAAATTTTCTGGACCACTTTTATGACGTAATATGTCTCGACTCAGTTCAATACTTGGGGCAGTGGGTAGGAATTTCACCAAGTACCATCTTTTCTTGAGGTTTTTAATTAAATAGGTGATTAAAAATAGTAGTAAGCATACAGGTGATGTACTTTGAACACAACAGTACATCATATTTATCATTTAAAACAAGATAAAATGATAAATAAATACGGACAAGCTTCAAATTCTATATAAAACACATGAAGATACCCGGGTACTCTTTCAATAGTTGCAAATTATAGTAATTATTCATTTTTCGCTAACATACCACCCTCCACATATCCAACGGTTATATTTAATTGTTCGTTTTCATTATTGTGGAGAAGTCAGGAAGTTTCAGCAGGTTAAACTTACTGGAACATTAAAAAAATCTACGTTGAAAACCGAAAAGGGTACCCGGGTACCCCTTCAGTCCCGTAAAGGTTAACACGTTCATTGCTAACTAAAATTCGTACATATTAATGCCATATGAATGACGGATTAATTCAAACTGACGAACAGTGACGGGTTTTCCTGTGCCCTGTGGAACGACTCAAAACCGCGCGGCTGCGGCTGCGTCTGCTTAGATTGGTTCAAAGCGAAGAGGCGGCACAACGAGCGTGGCGTGTTGTGCACATACCGGTCACATGTCTATCAACGCACCACGCGCGGTGTTAGCAATGAACGTCCAAAGCAATATTTGAACCATAGAAGTCGGCACATAAGGGTTCATAATTTAAAAAAAAAAACTAATAGTTGTATTTATTTTGTAGAACTACATATTGATTTTAAAGCACTATAAAAACCAGGTTATATATATATTTTTTAATAATTTTTTTTTGGTGTAGAATTCCACTAAATTATAAAATTAATAATAAGCAAACGTCTAACTTTAAAAACACATATTTTGTTTTTTTATTTTTTCGTAGAAAGTAATCGCTTTGTGTTTTGGCATACTTAATCAAAATGAAATGATGACTTAGTATAATACATGGTTACATGACATATTTTGGTCATATTAACACAATACATACAAATTAAAATAAAATCTGTGGTTTTATACAAAGTAATTATATCATTTTCATCACATATTTTGTTAATATCACCCTGAGTTGTAAATAGTCTCAGTATCACCCTGGTGAGAGACCATCATTCCGAATCCAAGCTTTGCTTATGGTTTTAGCCTTGTTTGGTGATCAAATTTGAACAGCCAGATGCTTCCCCGCCTTCTTTTTCACTATCTACTTCCCTTACCATAGTGGGGATTCCATAGTCCCACTCTCAGAGTAATAATATACAAGAGAGAGCCCTACTGTAGTCAGTTTTTTTTAGGTTTACCGGACTCGGCTAGACCTGGGCGTGGCTAGGACTAGGGCTAGGGTATTTATACATCCAATCATAGCACAAATCGACATAATGTTTTTGTTAATTCGTATAACCACTTTTTCACAGTATTGTTACAAATAAAAATTTTGCATGTCACCTAAGAAACCATTCCATTTATTTCGCGTTTCAAAACGTGTGGGCGGAGTCAACGGAGACGCGGGACACAAATAACATTTTGACAATACTTTAAAGCTGTGTGATAATTTGGGAGATTTGGTTGTCTCTTTCTTTCTCATGGTGTACGACGTAAAAACCCTGAGAAAGTGATTTATCGCAAGTTTGTATAGGTTGGGTTAAAATAATTAGCTCTCTCTCCATATATTGTTACTTTAAAGTCCCACTAACTTCGGAAAGTTGGAACTTTTGTGCGGTTTTCAAATAAAAAAGGATGCTGTGCAAATCTGAAACATAACATTGAACGTATAATAGCTAAATTTGGCTTTATTAAAATAGTTATCTATTTACATAGATAAGCAAAGTTGTGATAAAATGACGATAGATTTAGATTATAATATTCATAAATATCTCGGACTTTCTTGTTGTGTAGAGGTTTCAGATTTGTGGGATAAATTGTAAGAATTATTAAAATAATTCTTAAAGAATATTTAAATTCCTGTAAATATCTCCCTAAGCATAAAATATTACACCGTAGAAGGCGTAAGTTATTTGATATTGCGTTATACATACTAACTTTTGCGCTGTTTGTCAAAACCTAAATTTAAACGCCAAAACTAACTAACCATCATGCCGTTTCGCCACAGGGGTAGGCAGAGAAAACGGACCGCCATATAACTCTATCTTGGCACACACTCCTTGCTTCATTCACATTCATACATCGTCTCATACATAATCTTTTGCTATTCTGACAGTTCACATGACCCGATTCAAGTATTTGATTTACTTGACCGTGCCATGTCTTTCTGGGGCGTCTTCGACTTCTTCTTCCTTTCACTTTCGCATCATATATTCTTTTCACACTCCTTTCTACGTTCATTCGCTCTACATGCCCAAACCATCTAAGCGTCCCCTTCTTGATCCTATTCATTACGCTCACATCAGCCTTGCATTCTTTCCGGATATCCACATTTTTAATACGATCATACATGGTTTCACCGCACATACGTCTCAAAGATCTCATTTCCACAGCATTCAGTCTACTTTCATCCTTCCTCTGCCAGCTCCATGCCTCACTGCCATACATCAGGGTTGGTATAAGTACTCCATTGTGGACTGCTAGCTTCGCTTCTTTGGACAATTTCTTATTTGCGCCAACAGCGTTCAGTCCTTCATTAATGGAGTTTCCTGCATTCACCCTTCTTTCAATATCCTTATTTAACTTCAACGGATAAGTAGGAAGGTAAAGGATATTCTACAAACTGGTCAGCCTGAATTCAAAATGTCAATTTTTTTCATAGCAAGTCCTGTCAAGCGGTGATTTACAGTCTTCAGATGGTGAAGAATCCTCACCGTGAAATTAAATTTCCATTAGAAGGTTGTAAATAAATAAAAGTATCCTTATTTTACGACTTCCAAGAAGTGATACCAATGAGAACGTGCTGTGACCTAAACACGCTTATTTCACGAACAAATATGATTTCGAGTATAGTTTTACCTGCATAATTTGCTCTAGACAAGTAAACAATCTTACGGTTAAGCAAAAAAATTATGTGCCAAAGCGGCAAAAACTTTAAAACGGTGAGCTTTTCAAGTCGTGAAGTTTGTACACCTTTTTTAACCTCTATGTGACTGAAAGGGTACCCGGGAACCCTTTCCGATTTTCAACATAGATTTTTTTTGATGTTCCAGTAAGTCTAACTGGCTGAAACTTCTCGACATTTCCACAATAGTGAAAATAAGTAAATGAACATAACCATTGGATATGTGGAGGGTGGTATGTTAGCGGAAAACGAATAAGTATAATTTACAACTTCTGTTTGTATTTTTTTGAAGCTTGTCCGTATTTATTAATCATTTTATCTTATTTTAAATGATAAATATAATGTGCTTTTGCGTTCAAAGTACATCACCTGTATCCTTCATAATATTTTTAATCACCTATTTAATTAAGCACCCCCATGAAAAGATGGTACGGATATAGCCGTGGCGCTCTCGGAGCAGCCTGGCGTGTTTTTAGTCTTTCTCGTTATTTTTCGCCAAATAAGTAGGATATTTTACAAATTACTTCTTTAAAATTACACTAAAATTACCGTTGTTGTGTATAGGTTAAGTGAATAAACTCTAAATAATTTTAAAGTGACTAGTTTCGACGTAATTTCGATTTTTAAGAAAATATTTGAATCTTCAAATATCAGTTTTTTTAAATGCAGTGCCAAAGCCCGAGAATGGTCGTCACACGACGATGACGTCGATGACCATTTGCCACATGTTCCGTCCCTTCGACCGCCGGCCCGGTAACCGGCAGGCGACCTTTGTTTTTTTTTTTTTTTTTTTTTGTCAATTCAATACAATCATCAGTTCTTCTTTTTGCCTGCGCATATAACCTGTTAGAAATGTCGTGGCGCTTTTTTGCTGCTGCCTGACGTGTTTTAGTCTTGTTATTTTTCGCCAAATAAGTAGGATATTTCACAAATCACTCAAAAAAAAAAAAATAATAATAATAATAATAATAATTAAAAAAAATAATAATAAAAATAAAATAAAAAAATAAAATAAAAATGAAATAAATAAATAAATAAAATAAAAATAAATTAATTCATTAATAAATAATAATTAAAATAAAAAATCATTTAAAAATTGTGTCTATCTGATGGGACCTGCCAGTGAATACCGAACAAGAGTCTCAACTGCGTCCAACTTTCTAGAGCCAGTGGGACTATGGCATCCCCAATTAAGTTTCAGCTCAGCAATGAAGTTTCTACGAACACCACTTGCGGGGTTCGAGGCCAGCCCCCCAGTGGAGTGTGCGTCTCCGCCCTCACCTGGCTGTCCTCCGGCGGCTCCTTCATCGGCCTCTGCAGCCTCAAGGATCTCCTGGTCTGCGTGTTCTCGTCGCCTCCCCGGCTCCAAAGCCCAGGGCGACAGGGGCAATGGGTACGAGGAAGAAGAGCGTGGGACAGGGTTTGAAGCAGTCGAGAAGAAAAATGGCGGATTGGTGAACTCCGCACCAGCGCAGCATACTCTGACTCTGGAGGACTCCGATGACAGTTTTTCAGCAACAAACATGCCTGGGCAGCTGCGCAAGTTTTTCCGCAAGAAGAAGAGAAGGACCACCACGACCAGCGCCGCAGCGCCGACGACCACGATTACGACGACGCCCGTGCCGCCCAAGCCGACGCCGCCCACCACCAAGCCGCCTTCCGACACCGGCGACGAATTCGGCTACCTTTGGTCACCGCTGGACTCGGCTCCTGACTCTGACTACTGACCATTAAACTAAGAATTAATATTAAGTAGAAATTAAGATTTGTACAGCGCCCTTGAGGTGATTTTTCACAAAACCGGCGCTATAAAAATCATCCAAAAATAAATAAATAAATGGTACTGGGTGAAATTCCTATCCACTTCCCCAAGTATCAAACTGAATCGAGATATATTACGTCATAAAAGTGGTCCAGCAAACTTCAGCAAATGATATACTGTAACAGTAACCTTCATATCTATTGTAAAAAGGTGTAATTTTTTTCAGTCACATAAGGGTTAATCGCGAATTGCTAGGTAAAATAAACTTTTTTTAGCGTACCCACAACGTTATAAATATAATGAATACTTATGATTTTTAAACATTAATTTAAATGACAAAAATTAGGCAAGACCTTATATTGCTTGTGTTAATTATTGTTCAATGATGAATCATTTTTCGGAAAAAGAGATTTAAAATTTCTGTTTTTTTTTTCTCAACATATCTACATATTATTATCTATTGGTAGAACAATTTGAATCTCAGGTGATGTTGGAAAGTAAAATAAATAGGTAATATTAAAAAAATTCTATCCCAGTAAATGTATCTTATTTAATGCAATATTATGTCCTTTCAAAAACACACACTATGCAAGATTATGTGCATGTGCAGCTTTATATATTTTTACGTATTGTACCAAACTGACTAACTAACTAATCATCATACCGTTTTGCCGCAGGGGCAGGCAGAGAGGAAAAACCGCCATATAACTCTGTCTTGGTACACACTCCTTGCTTCATTTACATTCATACATCGTCTCATACATACTCTTCTGTTATTCTGACTCTTGAGATGGCTTGACTCAAGTATTCGATTCACTTGATCGTGCCATGTCTTCCTCGGGCGTCCCCGACTTCTCCTTCGATTAATTTTCGCGTCATATATTATTTTCGAACTCCTCTCTTCATTAATTCGCTCTAGATGCCCAAACCATCTAGGCATCCCTTTCTTAATCATATTCATTACGCTTACATCAGCCTTGCATTCTTTACGGATATCCATTTTTTAACACGGTCACACCTACATGGTTTTACCATACATACCCCTAAACGATCTTATTTCTACAGCATTCAGTTTACTTTCATCTTTCTTCTACCAGTTCCATGCCTCGCTGCCATTAATAAATATTATTATACAATAGAATAAATATTACTTTATAATAATCAAATCATGATCATAAAAAATACACATGAGAAAAAATGATATTGCTGCAAAAAAATAAATCTACACATAATGTTCCAAACATAAATATGTCACATTTGACACAATTAAACGATTACCGCCATTTTGTTTTTTGTCATTTTAATGGTCCCAGTCAAGCGTTAATTTAGGCCCGTTTCAGCTTTTGGACAAATAATAATCGACTGACGAGCATAACGACATTACCGCTATGCTTCTCAGCTGATCACAATTTGTTCAAAAGTTGAAACGGACCGACAATCGGCGATCAACGGGGACCGGTGATATGTAAAAAAAAAACAAAATGGCGCTTTTATAAATGTGAGGAAAGTTTGAGACACCCCGAGCTTGTAGTAGACACTTAGTTTCCATACAAACCTTAGAGTACATAGAGTGGTACCTATTCAAGGCAGTGTAGTCAGTTTTTGATGATTTTTGCCGAACTCGGTAGACCTGGGCGTGGCTAGGACTAGGGCTAGAGTATTTATACATTCATTCATAGCACATGTCGACATAATGTGTTTGTTTATTCGTATAACCATTTTTTTCACAGTATTGTTATCAACAAAAATATAGCATATAACCTAAAAAACCGTTTAGTTAATAATAATAATAATATTTGGATAATTTGTATAGCGCCGTTTTTGTGAAAAATCACCTCAAGGGCGCTGTACAAATCTTAATTTCTACTTAATATTAATTCTTAGTTCATATAAATATACAGCAACATACTTACCTGGCAGGTCACTTCTGGCAGGACACAATCACCATATCATAATAACCTAAAATTTAGAATAATTTAAATTTTTATTTTTACTTTATTTTATTTTGTTTATTTATTTTTTATTTATTTATTTATTTTTATTTTTATTTTTTTTTTATTTTTAGGGCATGAAGGCAAATTTAAGATAAAGTATATCGGAGGTATTTTTAACTTTTCGTAGTGAAGAACAGATAATGGTGATAATCTTCTAATGAATTTAAGGAATGAGAGTCTGAAAAGTTATCTTGGTTCTATTGGACTTGTTACATCTTGATTATGGATATGATTTTCTGAAAAAATGAGTTTTGAGTTTGGCTCTGAACTCTGTCGAGTCTTTTATTACTCTCAGATCATGTGGTAGTCCATTCCAGGCTTTAGGACCTGACACTCCGAGTTTAGTCGCATATGAAAACATGTGGGCGGAGTCCCCGGAGACGCGGGAGACCAAGATCATCCTTGCAACACATAAAAGCGGTGTGTTATTTTTGCTGTCTCTTCCTCTCTCATGGTGTACGATGTTAAAACCAGGAGAAAGTAATTTATCGCAAGTCTGTATAGGTTGGGTAAAAAGCATTAGACCTCTCTCCATACATTGTTACTCCAAGATGCGAACCATGTTCAATTGCTTTATATGTTTCAGTCTAACAATGAAACATCATCAAACGTTCCAATTCATCAATCCATCAACAACATGCCGGTCGCATTCCTTCTCCTCTCGTCTCTCGTCTCTCGTACAGATTAAATTTAGTGGTCGCTAATTCGGCGTCGGCTATCCGTTGGACGCGTCGATAAATCCGTTATCCGTTAGATAGATTCGTTGGTCGTTAGATTCATTCGTCAGGAATCCAGGTGACACTCTCGGCTTCGCGGAGGCTGAAGCTGTCTGTCTGCGGGGCGCATAGTCTTGAGGGCTGTGTCATTAGGACTGCGCAAAGGGTCATTCTGTTCTTAATAATTGTTACATATTAAAATAATATAAATAATCTAAAACACAAATATGAAACAGAAAAAAGCCAGAAAGTAAAAAGAACAATGGTCATGACCTTGGAGAAACAATGTATGGAGAGAGAGCTAATTGTTTTTACCCAACCGATACAAACTTGCAATAAATCACTTTCTCCAGGTTTTTACGTCAAACACCATGAAAGAGAAAGAGACAACAAATATAATACTCCGCTTCTACGTACTGTCACAATGATCTTGGGCTCCTGAGTCATTAGGTTGGAATGGTTTTTGTTGATATCAATACACTTTTGAGTACAGAGCCAATAAAAACATTTTCTGATATGTGATATGAATGGATGTATAAATACCCTAGCCTTGAGCAGGTAAAAATCATTTTAGTATGCTTCACCAAACCTTGACTAAGGTCATGACCGAAGCCCGGAACCTCTAAACGGTAGCACTGTCAGATAAGACATCAAGACTTCACTAGAAAGCGGCATTTTTAATTAAATATATCGCATACTTCTATTGAAAATTATTAATATTTTTTGGCAATTTCTTCCGATTTTAAGTATGAGATCGTTATAAACATGCCGTTTTCTAATGGTGATGATGGAACACAAGAGTGATACTCTTGGATCATGACTATTGTCTCGGTCATGTTCAATATTCTTAGTTTGTGTTTATTTTCAGTTTTATATTTGTGTTTTAGATTATTAATATTACTTAAATATTTAATAATAAATAAGCATTACTGCTTTAAAGTTGATTCCAATTTTAATATGAATAATTAATTTTATGAGTACGCACGCACGAGTGCGAATTTTTCAAAATTAAAACTGTCAATGATAATTATCAAATAAAAAATAATAATCTTTTTAAATCTAGACAAACGATTCAGCCTAACATATGCCTAATAATAATAATATTTGGATAATTCGTATAGCGCCGTTTTTGTGAAAAATCACCTCAAGGGCGCTGGCCTACCCTGCCATATTCGAATAAAAATATGAATTATATTGGATTAGATAAAAATAAATTATTGCAAAAAATAAAAGACCCACTTTTAAAAATACGCGCGAAGTTCAGCTAATTGCACCGCTGCGAGCGCTTCAGCGACTTCCGGTGGAAATTATGCCTCCGAAACCGGTCGACGAAATATTAATAAAAAAACGATTTTTTAAACAAATTTTATCTGTTTTATTTATAGCCACTAAAATTGTTTGCAAAAAAATTAAAAATATTTTTCATAGTCCAAAACGAATTTTGCTCTTCGATACTCTTCTAAATGCAATAATTTGACCTCTGTTGCTTACCCCTTCGTCAAAGGCCTGCAAACCTTAAGGGCATATATAGCTTCATTAGTGCGTCCGTTGCAGCGCTCTCGGGAGGCATGATTCATCCCGTTCATCAGTCAACGTAATGCCGGGCGATATATTTTCCACTGCAACGGCCCAACGCGCTCGCCAACTATTTTCTCGGCACTTAATTAACTTTTTGACTGACCGGGCCCGAGACGGAGAAATTCCACCTGATTGCATTCTTTCGGCGGCGGTGAGATGGCCAGAAGTGTAACTGTACCAGAGACATCATTGTTGTCTAATTGAAATCTATTTTATAAATACACGTGGAGCTCGCGATTGAAGGGTGCGGGGGAAGAAAGAAAATTAGCATTATTTTGAAATTAAAATAAACGTATCAATACATGCTAACGATGTATTATGTTATACGTGTGTATATCACACTTGCATACTATAACATTAAACACCGACAGTTAAAAGAGAAAATACGAAAATAGCGTGCAATAATCGACGGCCTCCATGGTCGAGTGGTAAGACGCTCGACTACGAATCCAAAGGTCGTGGGTTCAAACCCGGCGTGCGTAAATAACTTTTATTCAATAAATATGTGTCATAACACATTTAATTCATATGAAAATAATGAAATTATATTTGCGACACGTTCCAGAGTGGTAGATACTCTAAGTATCGCCCTGGTGAAAGACCACCATTCAGAATCGAAAAGTTGCTTGAAATGGCTTTGACCGTGTTTGGTGACCAGATCTGAATAGCCAGGTACATCCCAACCTTCCTCTTCCCAATCTCCTTCCCCTCTCCACTACCTTCAGCCTCACAACATACCCTATTTGGGGATGCCATAGTCTCACTGGCTCTAGACGGTTGGGAGCAGTTGAGACTCTTGTGCGGATTCATATAAAAAAAACATATTAAAAGAATATATAGTTGTGAACTTGGAGGACATGGAGAGGTACCTTTGTGAAACAGTGTAGTCAGGACAGTTGAATTTATATTGACTCGATAGAAAGAGACAAAGATATATTAAAGGATGTCGGATAGCCTATTATTTACCGCCAACATAAAATTCGGACATTTTTAATAAACATATTTGAACACATTAAATAAAACAATATCAATATAACATTAAAATGATTTATAAAGACAAAATATCACACAAATACTAATAACAAAAGGTTTGCCTGAATAATGATGGAAGCCTTTTGTTGATTTCATGTTTTTATATCATTAAAAATGTGAAAATTCTAAAGTTCTGTCAAATATATTTACAACTGTTGAAATACCTCTGAAAACTAAGTAATCTTTGTTTTATTTGAACATTCACGCATAGCACATATCATCATAATATTTGATTTATTTGTATAACCACTGCAAGTTTTTCAACCAACACAAATATCGGAAATAACCTCAAATTCCGTTGACGTAAGTTATGCGACTCGACGATGTGAAGTTAGCGTGGAAGGAGAACATTCTTACATACTTAGAAGTGCTGCCGTATTATGTGAAGACTTTTCTTGTCTCTTTCTGTCTTATGGTATACGACGTAAAAACCCGGAGAAAGTGATTTTCTATCTAGTGACTCTCTCCATATATATTCTTTCTTCAAGGTTGAGCATGATGAATACTTGGAGCAAGTGGATGAGTTTGTGTATTTAGGAAGTACGTTCTAGAGCGACAGAAAGGCTGATAAGGATACTGAAAGAAGGGCGAATGCAGGGTACTCCAGTAATGGAGGACTGAACGCTATTGGCGCAAATAAAAAATGTCCGAAGAAGCAAAGCTAGCAGTCCACCATAGAGTGCTTATACCAACTCTGATGTATGGCAGTGAGGCATGACACTGGCAGAGAAAAG
Source organism: Drusus annulatus (assembly GCA_022651775.1). NCBI lineage: Eukaryota > Metazoa > Arthropoda > Insecta > Trichoptera > Limnephilidae > Drusus > Drusus annulatus. Next base: position 27,667 of record JAGWCC010000198.1, read on the forward strand.
ACGAAAGTAGACTGAATGCTGTAGAAATGAGATCCCTCAGACGTATGTGCGGTAAAACCATGTATGACGGTGTTAAAAAATGTGAATGTCCGGAAAGAAGAAGGCCTATTCAAGCCGAATTAATAGGATTATGAAAGGGACGCTTAGATGGTTTGAGAATGAAGAGCGAATGAACAAAGAAAGGTGTATGAAAATAATGTTTGACGCGAAAGTGAATGTAAGAAGAAGTCGGTGATGCCTGAGGAAGACATGGCACGATCAAGTGAATCAAATACTTGAGTCGGGCCATGTCGAGAGTCAGAATAACAGAAAAGTATGTATGATACCTCAGAGAATAATATACAAGAGAGAGCGCTGTAGAGAGAGCTGTAGTCAATTTATACAAGGTTTGCCGGACTCGGCTAGACCTGGACGTGGCTAGAACAAGGGCTAGGATATTTATACATCCATTCACAGCCTATGTCGACATAATGTTTTTGTTTATTCGTATAACCACTTTTTTCAAGTATTGTTTTAAAAATTTATACCATGTAACCTAATAAATCGTTGAGTTATCTCAATTTATTTTGCGTATCATAACGTGTGGGCGGAGTCAACGGAGACGCGGGACACGAAAAACATTCTAACAATACTTTAAAGCGAGGTGATAATTCGGGAACATTTGTTGTCTCTTTCGTTCTCATGGTGTACGACTTAAAAACCCGGAGAAAGTGGCTTATCCCAAATCTGTATAGGTTGGGTAAAATGAATTAGCTCTCCCCCCAAGACAGAGTTTTATGGCGGTCCGTCCTCTCTACCCACCCCTGCGGGAAAATGGCGTGAGGTTAGTTAGTAAACAAAAAGAAATTGATAGGTTTAAAATTAGTAATTCTGTGATAGATTTATCAAATCATTAATCGCCCCAATTTCATTACAATCACCAGATTTCTCATTTTTTGACCCGAAAATTACTTATACGTATGTGTTATACGGTAAATCACGAAGAATTTGAACAATGAACGTAAAATACCCGTATTTAATACTTCACTCTTCTCTAGAATATTCTAGAAGTTTCTTGTCCACGTCGCCGTTTAAAATCTGGGCTCAACCCCCGATAAAATCAATATCCCTGCCGGAGGAAAACTTTCTAGCCCAACTTATGGCCCATTACGCCGCCGAGTGGTCAGAATGTGACATTATCGGTCCGCCGCGGGTATTTCGGGCGAGGCATTCGCGGATGGGCCCATTCTAAGCGGCTGGACCCTTTTGGCCCGACCTGACCGCATAGCTCCCAACTAGGAACGAGACACTTGGATAACTCCTGAAAAATATGCGCTCCCGGTACTTGGTTTTTTTAATGCATTATTTTTTTAAATAAAGACATTCCCGGGTTACGAATCTGATAGTATTAATACCCTAAGCCGTCTTCTGCCACGTTCGATGGAAAAGTTGCTCACACATACAAAAGTTTGTCATTTTCTTTCAATCGCAGTCCTTCACGATTTACTCACTATGTTCCTTTTGATATGTGTGTCGTGACTAAACCACGCGAAAGCGGGTTTTTATCTACTAGTAACCTATTAACATTTTTAAAAAGACTCCTACTGCCATCATAATAAGCGGAAGATGTTTAAAAAAGCTCTACCTAGATTTTAATAACTGACTAATAATAAAAATAACAGTGAACTTATATAGCGCAGTTTTGTGATATTTTACCTCAAGTGCGCTAAACCATCTAACTAACCACCACGCCGTTTTACCGAAGGGGTAGGCAGAGAGGACGGACCGCCATACAATTCAGTTTTGGCACACACTCCTTGCTTTGTTCACCTTCATACATCATCTAATACATACTCTTCTGTTATTCTGACTCTTCTCTATTTCTGACGATTCAACTATTTGATTCAGTATTTGATCGTGCCATGTCTTCTTCGGGCGTCCCCGACTTCTTCTTCTATTCACTTTAGCATAATATATTATTTTCACACTACTGTTTTCGTTCATTCGCTCTACATGCCCAAATCATCTAAGCGTCCCTTTCTTGATCCTGTTCATTACGATTACATCAGCCTTGCATTCTTTCCGGATGTTTACATTTTTAACACGGTCATACATGGTTTTACCGCACATTTGTCTCAGGGATCTCATTTCTACAGCACTTAGTCTAGTCTCATTCTTCCTCCGCCAGTTCCATGCCTCACTGCCATATATCAGGGTTGGTATAAGCACTCCATTGTGGACTGCTAGCTTCGCTCATTTGGCAATTTCTTATTAGCGCCAACAGCGTTCAGTCAGTAAATTTTAATATGTGGCACTAAAGACCGTTTTAGGTTTGTTAGAATGTATTTCTTACAATAATGAATCATATTACTTATTTTCTTTTCTTTTTAAAAAGACAAACATTTCCGAGTTACGAATAACCTGACAATATTTGAGAAACTCTTACTACCATCACAATAAGCGCAATTATGGAGGACTTAGCTAGCAGAAGAATTGAACCCACGGCGCCCGGATGGGAATCCGACGCGTTTGTCCATTCTGCTACTAACCGGTCAAATTCGATCGCTGTTTGATTTGCTTGATCGTGCCATGTATTCTGCGGCATTAAAACAATAAATACATTTTATGTTTAGGAGAGAGGGTGCGGCCTGGGAAAAGATTTTTCAAGTTTTACGCGGAGTTTTTGTTAATGTGAATACCGTGCAAGAGTTCCAAATGTTCCCAACCGTCCGGAGCCAGTGGGATTATGTCATCCCTAATTAGGGTATATTCTGAGGCTGAAATGAGTAATGTTGGGAAGTACCTGGCTATTCAGATCAGGTCACCAAACACGGCTAAAGCAATTTCAAGCAATGTTTCAATTCTAAATGGTCTTTTATCAGGAAGATCTGTGAGTATCTACCACTCTGTCCTGAATTGAACGTTTTTTCATTTTTAACACGCGTCCTTGATGTGATTTTTTTCACAAAACCGGCGCTATAAAAGTCAGCCAATTATTTGATATTGTTTTTATTTTATTTCATTTGTTTGGGAGACCAACAGTTTACGTACAAACTAGGTAAAATATGATATGGGTAGTATTAATATGACCATTTATAGGTTTCCACTTAAGTGTTTGTATATACAGGTGAACTGATACTGAAAGTAAGTGAATCTAATTTTAAAAATTAAATAAGAAATTAAGATATAATTTAAAAGAAATACAAATCATATAAAAAAATAAAAAGTTAAGAAGCATAAATTTAAAAATTTCATATAAGTATGTTTATAGGGTTGAGGAAAAGGAAATACATGAGGGGGGATCGATCTAGATATAGTAAATGTGTATAATGATGTGTGATTTCAAAGTTTTTGTTTATTTTTATACACATTTAAAGCAAGAAAGTTGAAGTTAAAAGATTGGTGGTACCGTGGGATGCGTAGTTATCTTAGTTATAAAGGCTGGAGAGACCGTCGGTGTGATTTTATGAAGTGAGGTGCAAAGTTAAAAATGTCAAATTGTGAGTAGTGTGTGAGGCCCGATAGAAGGAGTTTTGTTTAGAATTAGTGTTGCATCGAGGGAGACTAAGAAATTGGTCAGATCTGGTTAGTCTATTGGGAACTCGTAGTTGGATCCGTTGAAGGAGTTCCGGGCAATCTACGGTGGGTCTAGCAATTTTCTGCAGAAATGGTACATCAGCAGAGATTCTTCGATCTTCCAACGACAGCATATTAAAGAACGCGGCCGACTCTTGGTGATTCACATGGGGACGGTAACTATGAAAATCTAGGTATCGAAGGAAACGATTTTGAACACGTTCCAAGTTGTACACATATGTTTTGTATTGTGGGTTCCATACTTGTGACTCGTATTCTTGTAAGCTACGGACGGAAGCAAAATATAGGATTTTCATTGTTTTGAGATTATTGAATTTTTTACATCCTGAAATTTTTGAGGCTTTTGAAGTTAGTGAATCGATATGAGTATTGAAGAGAAGCTTCGAGTCCAATATCACTCCCAAATCCTTGGCTTCTGTCTTGTTAATTATGATTGAGTCGTTCAGTTTATTATAAAAAGTATAAAACATGCGGTATGCAAGCGATGCATCTGTTCTATATTTGTATCCAACCTGCATACTACCCTTGTACGGGTAGGTGTTTGCACCACGATTGAATAAACATTTAAAAAAATATTCGAAATATATCTACCTACTAATTGTCTTAAAAATAATTTTCATTAAATTCTTCGGTAATTTAATTTGTAGATAAGTTATAATAATAATAACAGCAGTAAATTTATATAACGCAGTTTTGTGATAGTTCACCTGAAATGCGATTCATACTTAATTAACAACGATAAAATAATAAATAACAGATATGTATGCAAATTGAAACTATCCAAAATCATTATCGTCATCACGTCATAACAGTGCATGTGTACATCAACATATTAGATTGACTAATTTAAATAGCGCCATTTTTGCGAAATATCACCTCAAGGGCGCTTTACAAAACTTAAAGGTATAACCATAATTAACATAAAACTACCGAAATACCTACCTAAAACTCTAGGAAGAAATTTTCCTATTGATATTTACATAATAATAATAATTGACCGTTTTCGTGACAGAAATATCGCCTCAAGGGCGCTTTACAATATGATTAACATAATATATTAAAACTAAAACTTAATATTAACTTATGCCTAATACTTATAACTAATGATTTACAGTTACATAACATATTTACATTAACAAATATACTCGTGCGTATATAATAGTAAGCAATAGTAAAACTAAGTACAGTCTTTGGACTGTGATCAAAAGGGTAGAAAACAAAATAAGTAATATGATAATTTAAATGACAGTCTTTCTGGACTGATTGATCAAACTCTAATTGAAGCAAATTGACGTTATTGTGGGTATGATAATTTAAAATTTTTTTTAAAATGAACTCAGAAAAATATTATTATGCATTTGCTGAAGTTTATATGAAACATATTTAACATTTGGACTAAAGTTTCCCAGATCGAGAATTTATCCATCATTGCATGAAAAAATATTATTATGCAGCTAAGTTTATATGTTAACGGACTAGTCTAGCTTTGTTAATTAGGGCAATTTTGTTATTTACGAATATGATTTTCTGAAAATATGAGTTTTGCTCTGAACTCTGTCGAGTCTTTTATTATTCTCAGTTGATGTGGTAGTCTGTTCCAAGCTTTAGGACCTGACATTCCGAAAGGACGCTTTCCGAACTTAGTGTCTGGTGTGTGCCTTGGTTCCTTCAACCTTCCGATATCCGAAGGCCTTTACTGAAAGGTTCGGTTAGGTTACTTATCGTTTAAAATAAAAAGTTTAAAAAATGTACTATACTAGAATACAAATAGAATCTTATTAGAATTTTTGCATAAAAAGGATATGAGGTTCGCTATCTAAGTTAAGTTATGTAGATATCCTAGGATTTGTAAATTAATTTATCGAAATAAGCAATCGGTTTATTTGACTGCTGATCAACTAATGTAAAATTTCCTGCTACGATGAACGACTTTTACTTATGAAAATAAACAACAATTAATATTACTTATGATTTATAGAAACAGATAAATAAAACTGCTGAAAAAACGTGCTACCTAAACTTGCAATCACTCAAATGACAACCAGTCAATTTCCACTAATTTTCAAAGTAAAAAAAAAAACAATGTAATATAATTTAAAAAACTTCTAATGCAGCCGACATCGCCGCACTACACATTTGGAGACGTCTTCATTGCGCGAATTTCCATCGCGTAGTGAAGTGATTGCTCGCCATTAATGGCGCTCTGTTCCCCGGCACCGCACCTCCCTTACCGATCCCTTCCCCTCCTCGCCCGGTGGCGGGTCACCCCCCAAAAGCTGGACCACGCCCCCATATTTTTAAACTTGGAATTTGGAATGCGGGAGATTTTCCTCTTCGCGCCTGGATTTTTCTATCCGGCTTTTGAAGTTTTGATACGTGATGTTAGTAGCTTACTAAAAAGTATTTTATTTTTAATATCTACGGATAATAAAAGATGGGGTGAATTCCCTTATTGGTATATAATAATAATAAAATTTATTCAGATAATAAATACGTATTGACACTTTAAAAGGAATCTGTTGAAATTTTAATTAATGTACATAAAATGCATTACTGTTTATTGATAATTTCCTCTTTAACTTACATTTTTCAGTGATTGGGCTTATGAAATATTCTTTCAGGAACAGTTTCAGCATTAATTCGGAAAAAGAATAGTGATATTATTATTTATTTTTAAATCGCTGAATTTAAGGGTAGGTTAAGTTACCTTACCGTTTTTAAAATTTATGAGAAAAACTAATAAGGCTTTTATTTATTTCAATACCTTCGAGGAAATTTTGGCATTTAAAAAAATCAACGTAAAGCGAAAGGTTTTTTTGCGAACATCGTAATTTGTTTTAAATCAGTAATTCATTCTTTGAAAAAATAATGTGATTTAAATAAATCTCTCCGTAACAAAAACCTCACTGGAATATTTCCAGCGACGCTTTTCCAACGTATAATACGATAGGTACCTACTTTTAGAGGAAATTATTTTAAATATATGAGCTTCATTATAGTTCCTACCAATCTAAAACGTACATAATTGAAAACCTATCTAGTAATAAAAAAGAACATACGTAATTGAAAATGATTCCAACGGATCCTTTCTGTATGGAAAGTTTTATTCCTAACATCACTTCAGTAGGTAGACTTATTTAATTCAGTAGAGCTCAGCAGTCAGAGGAGAAAATCGTAGCTTTTCTTAGCAGGAAACCGACGTAGCATTTTCCGCGACGCTTTTCGAACGTCTTTTGAAATACACGCCGCTCCTACGTTTCAATGTTCCTGCGGGCCCGCCCGGTCACGGATCAGGCCAATAGGCGGCTTGCCCCGCCGGTGGGGCGGAGGGCGGAGGGGGGCCCGGCCGGGGCAGGGGGCGGGGGGATCACCCGGGCCTTTGACTCGCTCGAGTCACAGGGGCCGCGACACTGCTATAGTTCAGCGGTGTGCCAAACGGTGCTGCGATCTCTTGCGACCCATGCGCTCCGTGTCGTGATCCTTGATTAACGCCGGCGTTTCGGCGCGTTTTCTCGCACGTTTTCCAACATACAAACTCGAATATTTCTTGCACGTTGATATCATCAACTAAATATTTTCGTTGTTGTGTTAAAATTTTTGAAAAAAAAAACTATAAAAAATAATTTGAACTTTATGTCAAATTCGTTTTACATACATTTTTTGTTTGTGTTAAATTTTGCTTTTGCGATTATTTTTCGTCGGCGACGGTGATTTATTTTTGCGTACGCGATTTTGACGCGAGTGTTTTTTTAATAATTCGAAGTGGATTTGAGACATTTTTTAAAATCTGTGCTAATTTTTTGTGAATATTTTTTTCGACTTTCTAACGAATTTACGCAGTGTTTTGAAATTGACTTCACCAACTGAAAGACAATAAATGTGAACGTGTTTTATTAAAACAAAGCAATAATTCATCAAATGTCAAACTAATTTGACAAGCATTTAAAATAAAACTAATTAATGACAGTTATCGATAATTTATTGCTACCTAAAAAAGTGTCAAATGTGGTGCTAAAAAATAAGCCCAACATATTTTGAGTGAATTAAAAGGATTCAAATAAGAACTTTTAGTAAGAAATTTTCTGACTAGAGATAATCACATGCGGACAATATTAGGTAGTACAGCGCTTTTTACACTTTGAAGCGTTCGTTGGCTGTTTGGCAGTGAGTGCATAGAACGAAATCACCATTATCAGCTACCAGAGTGAGTGTCTGAGCTTGTTCAGCTCGTTTGATGCGCGCTCGGGGCTAGCGCGCGCGCCCAGCACGGCCGCCAGCGCGATCGGGCACGGCGCGGGCACCGGCACCATCGGGCACGGCGCCGGCACCATTATCGGGCACGGTGCGGGGTACGTGGGCCCGCCCGGAGCGGAGCTGGCCCCGCCCTACGGGGCGCCCGCGCTGGAGCTGGGGTTCGCGCGCGGCATGGCGCTCGTAGCGCCCGCGCCCGCACCCTGGCGGGACCCGCACGAGGAGCCCGCCCTGCCGCGCGAGCTGCACGCCGCCACGCCCGCCTCGCAGGCCAACAGCACGCAGAGCGGGGGCTCGCAACCCGACAAGGGGCAGAACATCGAGTGCGTGGTCTGCGGAGACAAGTCCTCGGGGAAGCACTACGGACAGTTCACCTGCGAAGGTAGGCTTCCATCACCTATATCCCCGTCCCCAATAGACATCGCCCTGCCGCTGAAGGCTTCGTTCTAACCTTTCTTCCTGTTATCTCAATCGCCGCAATCAGCGGTATGCCCTCAACACCGCCAATCATCCCCTGTGTTTCTTTTTCAAAATGTATTTTAGTGCTACAAACAAATAAAAGTTTCAACTCAAACATTTCATATTTATTGAAATTGGAAATAACTTAGTAAAAATGTTTTTTTTTTTAATTTACTTTATTTTTTTAAGGCCCCAAAGAATTTTACGTATAATACATTTTAGTGATATAAAGGAGTAAAATAAATGAGAAGAGTATAACATAAAAGCAAGAGTTTAAAAAAAGTTAGTAGGTATGTACAACGCAAGTATTATATATAAATGTAGGTTAGGTTTTACAATTACTTAGATTATCATAGTAGATTTTACAAAAGAGTTTAATACGTATATTTAAACAATATCAATAATCTAAAATACAAATATGAAACAGAAAAAAAAACATAAAATAAAAATACAATGGTCATAACCGAGACATTTTACATTTTAGTACTTACCTAAAGGTTTTCCCTCTTTACAGCTAACCTAAGAAAATTATGAAAATTTAACGGTTGGAAAAAAATACGTAAAAACCTCCAAAGCGAATGGAATTATAAGAGGATAAATATTAGTATTGAGCTTTTTTGCAACATGACATTAATTATTACTGTTTTTGGAAAAATATTGCGGTCTTCGCCGTAAAGTTGAATACCGTTATTCGACGGTCTTTTGTTGACAGGTATCTATTGTTGAACACAGTAGATACCTAGCAGAGTCTAGGATCTCAAAAAAATACCGTTACTAAAAAGTTTTGATTTCCAAGATACACAGAGTCTGGAAAATGATCGCATCATCAGACCAAGTAGGCTGCCCTCCTGGCAGCTTGTCGTATCATTATTCATACTCAGCTTTACCATCCTTCAGCGTGACTTTTGGAATCGCCCGCCGTTTATTGGAGATGTTCCGGCATTACACGCATTAGATGGGCGGACCCCCGAGGCCTCGGGGCTAGAAGGCTTAAAAGATAATAATTCCAGAAGCTTCCGGAAATTACCATACAAATCGACAGCTTTTCATGTACAATCCTCAACGCCTGAATTATTAAGGCGTTTTTCAAACATTTTATGTAACAGAACAAATAATTATGTATTTTCGTTGGTTCGATTGAAAAGCGACCGTTGACAGATTTATGCCAGATTGTGAAAATTAAAAAATAATGAGAAGATTTATTTTAAAAAAATGTATGTCTTATTGCTTATTGTTTATTTATTTACGCCTGTTAAAGGCTTTTATTATACAAATATTAATAATTTTTTAAAAACAATATACTCATGAATAGTGAAAAAAATATTGTACAAGAAATAAAAAAAATAGTATTGAATAACAGGTGTATCTAGAGTCAAATAGTTTCTACAACTAATTTAGCTCTACTAGATATAATTTGCATTTTTCGGATTTTTTCTTCATTGCAAAGAAAAAGGGAAGCAAATAAAGTGAAAGGGACGATGTAATATAATGTGATAAATATATGAATGTGAATAAAGCAATGATTACCTGATTGGTCATCACCCTTGTGAGGAAACGGCATAACGGTTAACTTATTTTGTATCTATTTTAACAAAATTAATAAATTATTAGACTGGTTAGTAGCTGAACGGACAAACGCGTCGGATTCCCATCCGGGAGTCGCGGGTTTTATTCCTCTGCTACGAGTAGAGCTAATAATAATAATAATAAATGGATAACTTTTAAAGCGCCCTTTTCGCAGGAAAATCACCTCAAGGGCACAAAGGAGCTAAGTCCTCCATCATTGCACAAACAACATATTTCGCTTATTATGATGGTAGTAGGAGTTTTTCAAATATTGAAAGGTTATTCGTAACCCGGGAATGTTTGTCTTTCTTAAAAAAAAAAACAATAAAATATATTTCGCCAGAAATTTGCTTAGTTTTATTATGTGGGTAATAGAATAAGATATACCTACGTACATAATATAATTTTGCACATCGCCTTATGGTAAAAATCATAAATCATAACAATTTTTTTTAAAATTTACTTGTTTTGGTAGCATATTTTATAATTAGAATACATATATTGATAAATTTATCTGTTTTAATGATAGCTATTTAAGTCTGTATCGTTATTTAAAAATATAACACTCAAGTATTATTAAAGAACATACATTAAAAAAACATATTTTCTTTAATTATTTCCTCGAAGGCTAATAGGTACCAAACCCAATTTGTAAAATTTAAAAAACCTCGGAACTAATTTTAGTTGTAATAATTTCGTTCATTCTCTTTCTAATTTGGTAATTATTTCAATGTTCGTGTAACGATTTTATAGGCTACAAATTGAAATTGAAAACGTATGGTTATTAGATGGCAGTTGTGAACTAATTTTACGTATTTAACGTTTAGTGTTGCGTATCGTGAGAAATGTATTGATTTAAAACCATGAATGTTCAATCTCAAGCGTTGGAAATTGAAAATAATGTATGGGTTTTTCGTTCTTAATTGCTGATATTTATTCAATCGTTTCATAATGTAATGGAAATGAGCGATGATAAAAGGGCGCCCTTCAATTGAAATCGTCGTTTAATATAGTCGATGGAGGCCTGGTAGGTGTTATGGAGTTTATTTATTTATTTATTTTTTTAAGTTTTTTTTTTTTTTTTTAATTTGAAAAATTTGAAAATTAAAAATTTTGTAAAAAAAATTAAAAATTTTAAATTTTTGCAATTTTTGATAATTTTGAAAATTTTGAATGTGGCTTAAATTGTTTTTTCAAATTCCAAAATATTAAATGGTGAAGTAAGATGACATGATACTAGGTATCAAAAAATGATGCACCAGAACTATATTTCACGTGAAGTAATTATTTTTAAGTTATTAACGGCATCAAGCTGACTAACTAACTAACCATCACGCCGTTTCCCCGCAGGGGTAGGCGGAGAGGACGGACCGCTATACAACTGTATCTTGGTACACACTCCTTGCTGCATTCACATTCTTACATCGTCTCATACATACTCTTCTGTTATTCTGATTCTTCACCATGACCCGATTCAAGTATTTGATTCACTTGATCGTACCATGTCTTCCTCGGGCGTCCTCGACTTCTTCTTCCATTCACTTTCGCATCATATATTCTGTTCACACTCCTTTCTTCGTTCATTCGCTCTACATTCCCAAACAATCCAAGCGTCCCTTTTTTGATCCTATTCATTACGCTCACATCAGCCTTGTATTCTTTCCGGATTTCCACATTATCAAGCTGACAATTAAAAAAAATGTATTTAACTACATAATAAGCAAAATTAAATATCTTTATTGTAGGTATAGACGGGAAAGAACCTCGTTCAAAAACACCAATCCGAAATTTTTGATTCAGAAAAATTGCTTCACGGAAAAAAAACCTTAATCCACGCCCCTGAAATGATAAAAGCACAAAATGAAAAGCTTTTGCTTATTAGTTATTTGAAAAAAAAAAACGGCTCTATACAATTAAACGGCACGTCCCTGTTAATTATTAGGTTAGGTTATGTACCTGTTAATTCGTGTTATTTTCAACACAGAAAGTACACCCTAAATTTTCCCGATGCACATTTGTCTTCCTGCGACATGATTAACAGTGTTTTATCGTTATTAATAGATATAATTAATCCCATCAAACAATTATATTTCAAAGTCCTCCGACTGCTTAAAACAGGACAATAAATAACCAAAGCCTTATCTTAAGTACGCAATCAAACCACCCATTAGAATATTCACAAACACAAGTGCACCTTGATTAGCATTACTAGAATTTCTTCAAGTCACTCCGCTGATCCCGGGGTAATTGAAGTAAGTTATGCTGTAGCTATGAGCCACTTGCACGTAGATATTAGATACCAACAAACTACCTAATTACAATAATTATTCCACTACTTTCATTTTAAAAACCCTTTTGTAGAAAATCGTCGGAGTCAGTGCGCAGTGATTGAAATTTGCATAATTACCCGTAATGTTCTTTTTATGATTGTGATCATTATAATGGTTTTTCCTCCGTATTTACTTGATGAAATTAGATACATATGGTAACAATTAAAACGCATCTCTATAAGTATACAAAACACCGCTTTATTTTAATTTTGGGCTTACTGGTTTCGGACGTAATCGTTCTTTAGAGCAGTATATTTTATTTATTTATTCAATGTGTGATACACAATAATACATTTTTTCTAAAATAAGCTAATTGTAAACAAGGTATACATTGCCTGTTAAAAAAAAAGGTGAATTTTGAATTTTCGCGGGCTGTGTACATTCGACTATCGTTTTTTGTTTTTGTTTCTGTTATGTTGGTACACATATGTTTATCATATGTTAGCATTATCAGCCATTTTGGATTAGTGGTTTGTTTTTGACAACTGGAAAGGTTAGTCACGTTTTTGTGTGTTCTTCGATTTTTTACTTTTGAAAAAAATGGATCAAAGAAGAAAAAAGAACACACAAAAACGTGGCTAACCTTTCCAGTTGTCAAAAACAAACCATTAATCCAAAATGGTTGATAATGATAATGCTAACATATGATAAACATATGTGTACCAACATAACAATCAAACAAAAAAGCGATAATCGAATGTACACAGCCCGCGAAAATTCAAAATTCACCTTTTCTTTTGAACAGGCCTCGTATGCCTACACAAGTGTGTCGATGGTAAGCTGCAATACAAGTGTGAATACATTGTGCATAACAACAAAATGGAACGCTACACAATTCGGTACCTCACTGTTATTTAAGCTTTTGACCGACTCAAGTATTCGGTTCACTTGATCGTCCTGTCTTCCTGGAACGTACCGGACTTCTTCTTCCACCTATTTGCGTGGCATAATCTTATTTGGTACTCAACCTCTGGAATGGATTCCCGCAAGGTATAATTCCGTCGTACCTTGCTGACTGCAATTTCGTAATAACTCACTTGTGTTTAACAAAATAATGTTTTCGTCAATTATGCTATCTTCTCAGATAATGTGTTTATGTATTTTATCAAATAATATGTTATTGGTATAAGTGGTTTTTCGGGAATAGCTACTTATATTCGGAGAATTGGTTTTTTCTCCCGCATGTCACTAAAACAAAATTGAATAAGATATGTGATGATTTTTTGTTGTTTTATTGTATTTTTTTGTAGCTGAATAAATTTACTTTCAAATAAAAATAATTGCTTGAGTTTTCATGTGAATACAAATAGTAATATCACTTCTAAAATAGTTTTTTTTCTACCGCACTGACGTAAGCAAACATCAAATATTTATTACTTGACTTATAGCGATTTTAATGCAATGCAAAATATCTTTAAGGATTGATTATTTTGTTGACAAGCGATTGTGGTTTATTTAAATATGCGAACAGGTTTCAAAAGATAAAAACTCCTGAATAGATAATGAGTAATGCTCGGGTACTATTGGCACCTCCGGTACACTAGACGTTAATCTCATTTCTCTATTTAGCCGCTCTACACGTCAAATCACCTAATCTACCCATTCTTAATTTTTGTTCAATACGCTTAAATCGATCATGAATTCTTTTCGGAACTCTTCATCATAATTCGGTTAACCGTGGTTTTATCACGCATATGTACGCTTTAGGAATCTCATTGAATTCATTAACATATATAGTACCTACCCTCAGAGCAATAATATACCAGGAGGAATAGCTTTGCAAAACAGTGTAGTCAGGATTATTGATTTTTTCATGGACACATCTTTTTAGATCCATTCATAGCACATGTCAACATAACGTTTTGTTTATTTGTATGACCACTTTTTCACAGTATTGATATCAACAAAAATATAGGATATAACCTCAAAAACCGCTGAGTTACGTCGCATAACAAAACGTACTGGGTAGAGTCACCGGAGACGCGGGAGACGGAAACATGCTTACCTACCTAAAAGTGTTGCGATATTATGTGACAATTTGACTTGTCTCTTTCTCTCTCATGGTTTACGACTTACAAATTGGGAGAACGTGATTTATCGTAAATTTGTATAGGTTGGGTAAAAATATTTAGCCCTCTCTCCATATATATTCTTACTCCAAATACCTATCCATAGTGAACTGTTTGTTCTACAATGGAATCTGCTCTGGCTCTCTCTCTCACCCTGGCAAAATAACAATATTCAACAATGAAAAGGTGTTAGATAAGCTTAGGAACTAGATCTTATTAACCAGGTATACCCATCTGATCTAGACTATTTCTTTCGGCAGTGCGATTCTTGTGTGGCATTCCCATAAAAAAATAATTACACTACCTACTTATATAATACGATCATTATAAATCATATAATCATACCTTGTATGTATTACACTTTTCCTTATTAGCTCGTATTGGGAAATAAATCGTGACCGCCTGTGAGTCTGTTAGTCTGTTAGACTAAAGCAACTGGTAGAAGTAGAGAGAAACATAAGTGGCCAGATAAGAGGACTGAGACGGATGCTGTGGCCAGAGGATATCTTTACAGGTGTTAAATGCTCACCTGTCCTAAAATAGACTCATTGCATTTATCTCAAAGGATGATATAATAATGGGTTCTCTATCTATATCTGGAGATGGAAAATACAAACAATTAATTGGTGCGGATAAATGTGTATTTTCCGATTGCACACGCTTCTTAATTTCAAGCTTAGACTTTATTCCAGGTCGTTAGATTTTCTCAGTATTGCCTTGAAAAAACTTCCATTTAAAAAAAAAATATATATTTTTTTTAATAATTACAATATAACATTTTGACAGACAGATATGTTGAAAAACAGACATGTTGAAAAACAATATATTTTATTCCCAGTCCTCCTCACTAGGGATTTCTGTTCCGAGGGGGACTGTAGGTTGCTGCGTTGGTGTCACTGGTTCTATGATTACTTCATAATCTTTATAGCATATAACATAATATATAGCATATAACATAATATATGGCATATAACATAATAAATAGCGTATTTGCGGCACGTTCCAGAGAGGTAGATACTCCCGATATTACCCTGATGAAAGACCACCATTCACAATGGAAAGGTTGCTTCAAATACCTTTAACCGCATTTCGTGACCAGATCTGAATAGTCAGGTACTTTCCGAATTTCTTCCTACCCATCTCCTTCCTTCTCTTCCTTACTCTTTTCATCTTCAAAACATTCCTCGATTGGGGATGACAAAGTTCCATTGGCTCCGGACTGTTGGAACTCATGCGCGGTATTGACATTAAAAAAGAATCGATATATTTCGTACCTAACTAGAACAGAATAGCAAGGTAATATAAAAAACACTTAAATTTCACATCTCCTTCTTTTCCCCTATTTCTTTTATCGTTGAATCGTTGTTTTCGTGTCAGCACCGTGGCCTACGCAAGTGACTTCAAGCCGCAGGGTTGCTGGTTTGATTCCTGCTGCAATGCGAAAACTTGAATCTTGACTATAGGACTTAACAGTGAGAGCTAAAGCGAAAAATAACCCACGAAAGCTTTCAATAGCTTTCATATCACAAAGATGCCCTATATAAATGAAATGTTATTATTATTATTACTTTAAAATACATATAGTGAATACCGCACAAGAGTCTCATCTGCTCCCAACAGTCTGGAGCCAGTGGGACTATGGCATCCCAATAGGGGTACGTTGTGAAGCTAAAGGCAGTGGGGACGGGAATGAGATGGGGAAGATGAAGGTTGAGGAAGTAGCTGAATATTCAGGTCTGGTTACCAAACACGGCTAAAGCCATTTCAAGCAACGTTTCGGTTCTCAATGGTGGTCTTTCACCAGGGCCTCTATGGTCGAGTGGTAAGACGCTCGACTACGAATCCAAAGGTCGCGGGTTCAAACCCGGCGTGCGCCAATTACTTTTATTTAATTAATATGTGTCATAACACGTTTAATTCATGTAAAAATAATAAAAAGTATATTTGCGGCACGTTCCAGAGTGGTAGATACTCTAAGTATCGCCCTGGTGAAAGACCACCATTCAGAATCGAAACGTTGCTTGAAATGGCTTTAGCCGTGTTTGGTGACCAGATCTGAATAGCCAGGTACTTCCCAACCTTCCCCTTCCCAATCTCCTTCCCCTCTCCACTACCTTCAGTCTCACAACATATCCTATTTGGGAATGCCATAGTCTCACTGGCTCTAGACGGTTGGGAGCAGTTGAGACTTTTGTGCGGTATTCACGTAAAAAAAAAAAAAAGGGCGATACGTGCCGCAAATATACTGTATATTATATGATATGAATTAAATGTGTTAGGACACATATTAATCAAACAAGAGTTATAAGCGGGCGCCGGGTTTGAACCCGCGACTTCTGGATTCGTAGTCGAGCGTCTTACCACTCGACCGCGGAGGCCGTCAATTGTACACAATATAGGATAATATAAACTGTAGGTTACCTGGAAATTTAGTCTACTGATTTCCTTAGTTAGTTACTATATTGTCAGCAAACGTGGAAAGGTTTAATTGGTCAAATAAATTAATGATAAGGACTACCCAATTAAAATTTGCACTACAAGTCGCTAATTGTGTTTAGCATCTGGCGCTGGTAGTTGGATAGGAAGGGTATCGACACAGACAAGCGCCAGGTACACAAGTACCTGTACTCGGTCGATACGTACCAACAAGTACCTGTGGTTGGTAGATAGGTACAACGGCGTGTACTTCATGGCGTGATATCGACCAGTCTGTTTGTTCCCTCGCACGCTAATGCTCCGTTCAGACGAGACATCTCCGAAGAGAGGCGGAAGATGAAGGTCACGGAGACTATTATTTCGGGGCTGTGAGAACGCTGCTTTGTTCCGGGTATTTTGAAGGAACATCGTATAGATTTTTTGATTAGTGTGGTAATCGAATTACGCCTTCAGAGACTTGCTTAATCATGGCTACGAATTACGACTGCCGAATTACGCTCGAGGTTGCGCGTGCGCAAATAACTTTATTTAATTAATAAGTGCCATAACACATTTAATTCATATAAAATAAAATAAAGCATATTTGCGGCACGTTCCAGAGTGGTAGATACTCTAAAAATCGCCCTGGTGAAAGGCCACCATTCAGAATCGAAACGTTGCTCGAAACGGCTTTAGACGTGTTTGGCGACCAGATGTGAATAGTCAGGCACCTCCCAACCTTCGCTTTTCCCATATCCTTCCCCTCTCCACTTCCCTAGCCCTTTCCTATGGAGGGTTAGCTATTATCAAGGCAATTTCAGAAGCCAATTCAATGCGCCGTTTTCCGTCTACTACGTCTTAAATCAACCTTCCCTTGGGTTAATATTATTTTTATTTAACTAGTTGTTACCGGTGAAAAATCACGGGATATTACATGAATGCCAATAAAAAATATTATTTGTTTTAATTGTATATTATTGACTCACCTTCTTTGTTGCAACTCATCCAGTTCAACATTCCTTGCCGTAGACTCAGAAAAAAATGAAATGCTGCTCCTCAATCATCACTCTACTAATTATGAGTATCATTCTCCACTGTCAAGAAGACGAGAGTTGTTAACCCAAGCCATGGTCTTGAAATTTTTGGTATCAGTCTAAAAGATTTTTGTCATTATTTACGACTCTACCAAAACATTGACTTGACCTTGCCTTAGATTTAAATGTTCTTTCTTATTTATGTTTTGTCCTATTTTTATCATTGCTTCATTTGATATTGTGTATGTGCTGTTTTTTCTCTGTTGCTCTTTTTTCCCATTTCGTGTTTGTATTATGTATATTTTTTTTAAATTGAACAATTCCGTTAGTTTATAAACAAATAAAGAATCTACCCATTTTAATTATAGAATAATATCTGATAAAATACATTATTGGTTAAAGGTAGGTACTATTTTAGGTAGGTAGGGATTTAAAATGATTATTTTTGAAATTTGTTAATTCTAATTAACATAGGTGTCGAATTTGAAAAGTTCACACTCGTACAGTCTTACATACTCACAAAGGAAATCATATTTAGTTTGTTAAACTCACGTTTGCTGATTTTCATGTTGAAAAACTATTATGGAAAGGTACATAACTACTAATAATAAATTAAATTAAAATGATTTCACGATCTTTATACCTTCGTCCTTAAAGGCCCCGGTGTCCCGAGTCCCGAGTCCTGAGATCCTCGCCACCCAGAGAGACCTGTCGCCTAATGCGTATAAATTAGTCACCAGACAGCCAACAGCAATCCTTGCGGAGCTTGTAGATACTCCATACATGTTTTAACACCTGGAAACGCCGGGAGATAAATTAATGAATGCGTCTCTGGCTTTCGTGCAATACTAAATCATTGAAATGTGTACCTACTTTGAGTAAGGCGACTTGCAAAATGTTATTTCTACTTATTCTTTATTGCACTTGTTATAAATAACTAACTAACTAACCATCACGCCTTTTCCTTGCAGGGGTGGGCAGAGAGGACAAACCGCCGTATAACTCTGTCATGACAAACACTCCTTGCTTCATTTACATTCATACATCGTCTCATGCATACTCTTCTGTTATTCTGATACTTCACATGACCCGATTCAAGTATTTGATGTACT
The DNA here is from genome assembly GCA_022651775.1 of Drusus annulatus. Lineage (NCBI taxonomy): Eukaryota > Metazoa > Arthropoda > Insecta > Trichoptera > Limnephilidae > Drusus > Drusus annulatus. The sequence continues at coordinate 46,479 of JAGWCC010000198.1, forward strand.
TGATCGTGCCATGTCTTTCACGGGGGTCCTCGACTTCTTCTTCCATTCAATTTCGCATAATATATTATTTTTCACACTCCTTTCTTCGTTCATTCGCTCTACATGCCCAAACCATCTTAGCTTCCCTTTCTTGATCCTACTAATTACGCTTACATCAGCCTTCATTCTTTCCGGATATCCACATTTTTAACACGGTCATACATGGTTTTACCGCACATACGCCTCAGGGATCTTATTTTCACAGCATTAAAAACAACCCTAACCGTCACGCCGCTTTTTCGCATGGGTAGGCAGAGAAGACGGACCGCCATATAACTCTGTCTTGGCAAACACTCCTTGCTTCATTCACATTCATACATCGTCTCATACATATTCTTCTGTTATTCTGATACTTCACATGACCCGATTCAAGTATGTGACATACTTGATCGTGCCATGTCTTTCACGGGCGTCCTCGACTTCTTCTTCCATTCAATTTCGCAGAATATGTTCTTTTCACACTCCTTTCCTTTGTTCATTCGCTCTACATGCCCAAACTATCTAAGCGTCCCTTTCTTGATCCTCAATTTATTACGCTCACACAGCCTTGCATTTTTTCCGAGTAAGAGTTAGTAAAAAAAGTGTTTTCTCATAAATTTGAATAAGTTTTTCTACTATGTATTTTATAATACTTACTTACGTACATGTATTAGCAAAATTGCAAAAAAAGAGATAAAATCCATTGAAGTCCGATAAAATTGTATTCAACGCTGTCAGTACCGGTTTTCCTTACACAAAAAGGCGTTAAGCTCAAATTCTCACTTTTGAAAGTGGCGCCTTTGGTATAAAAGTTAAAAGTGCATGCGATATGCGATTGGAGGCCGCCTTTAGTGCATTTAATGTTATCGCGAACATGCGCCGAGGCGGTCACCTGCATACGAGTATATCCTCACGCCGTAAACTGTTAAATGTGCCCGTGTCAGGAGTCGGACGGCTTCGGTCCGAACAGAACGCACCGGCTTATCCTGAACACCCAGCATCGAGCATAGTGGGTGGAACGGAATGAGTTTGATAAATGGGTAAGACCTTAGAGCAATAATATACAAGAGGTAACGCTGTAGATCGATCTGTAGTCAGTTTTTACTAGGTTATACTGACTCGGTTGGACCTGGGCGTGGCTAAGACTAGGGTTACTATATTTATACATCCATTCATAGCACATGTCGACACAATGTTTTTAATTATTCGTATAACCACTTTTTTACAGTATTCTTATAAAAAATAAATATACCATATAACCTAAAAAACCGTTGAGTTATGTTCAGTTTAGTTGCACATCAAAGCGTGTGGGCGGAGTCCCGAGAGACGCACGAGTCAAAGAACATGGTTACAATACTTTGAAGCGATGTGAAATTTTGCCAAAAAATTGTTGTCTCTTTCTCTCTCACCGTATACGACGTAAAAACCCGGAGAAAGTAATTTATCGCAAATTCGCTTAGGTTGGGTAAAACAAATTAGCTCTCTCTCCATAGATATTCTTACTCCGAGGGTAAGACAAACAATGCAAAAGTTGATCTTTAATTTAACATCAAAATAGCTGAACACTGGAGAGTGGCGCGTTAAAGACACTTATTTTTTTAAATCTTATTATTGCACTAGAGTCCCAACTGCCTAGAGCCACTGGGGGACAGTCAGGCCTGGCTCTGAGCCAAACGGCATCTGGCGAAGGTAAAATTTTTGCGCCCTTTGTCAAAACCTAAATTTAAACGCCAAAACTAACTAAACCAACCAACCATCACGCCGTTTCTTCGCATGGGTAGGCAGAGAAGACGGACCGCCATTCAACTATGTCTTGGCACACACTCCTTGCTTCATTCACATACATAAATCGTCTCATACACACGCTTCTGTTATTCTAACTCTTCACATAGCCCGATTCAAGTATTTGATTCACTTGATAGTGCCATTTCCTCGGGCGTCCCCGACTTATTGTTCCATTCACTTTCGCATCATATATTATTTTCACACTTCTTTCTTCGTTCATTCGCTCTACATGCCCAAACCATCTAAACTTCCCTTTCTTGGTCCTATTCATTACGCTTACATCAGTCTTGCATTCTTTCCGGATATCCACATTCAGGGATCTTATTTTCACAGCATTAAAAACTACCCTAATGTAACTTACGTAATTCATGCAGAATCGATGCAATTTTTTTTTGATAAAAAAACTGCATATTTAACTCGTTTTTGACCAAAGTGTCGCTTAAGCCCTTTTGCCTTTCCAGCGACGACATTATAAAAATGAACAATTTTAAATATTTTTAGTTACTTTTTTTTTGCTTAAAATGTAACATTGATTATCGCAGCATTTTTATATGAATCAATTTAACCCTTCAAGGACCATCTTAATTGTCGCCTTTATAACGATAACCCGTATGGGCCACGTTAATGAAAAGAGTGTCCGATTATGTGCGGTGACTCATTATTTAAGCCAGTTTTGTCTTGGTTCGTTAAAAACATTGTACGTTTTATTAAGAAGGACATTTATTGTAATTAAACGGGTGACCCGTGGAATGGGAAAAATAATTTGTGTCGTGTATGTTTTCCATATCAAAAATTAAACCTAATTGAAATAAATTTTTGGAGCTTTGTTTTTTAAGACTTAATTTAAGTATGGGAATTTGCTACGTGTAAGTATATTCGTTAATTTACTCACCACATCATAGTTTCACTGGTTGAAATCAAGGTTATATTATAAGGCAGCCTCTTTAACGTAGTGGTCTTCGGTTTTTTGTTTGATTCTTGAGGTTTCAGGTTCGATTCATACGGGCGCTTTAAAAAAACGTAAAAGCTATGACTAAATTAACCATAAAACTATCTAAATATCCAAAGCTGAATCTAAAATTACATTATTCATATTTACATATTAGTTATTAACATTTGTCGTGGGCTGTGAAAAATTGTCGAAATTTTTGTTTAGCAGTAGATCGAGGATTGTGGATCGCGCGTGAAAAGATATTACCTACTTGACTTTAAATGTAATTTGACACAGTGATCAAAAACTACAGATCTGACAGTCAATTTTAATTCAGTTGTTTTATTAAAATATATTATAGGTAGGTAGATAGGTACGTACCTAACAACTTCCTAACGTCTGGATTTGAAAAAAAAAGAAAATCATCCACGTTTCCACATTTGAATAGTTTCCACTCGTACATACGTACTCACAAAATAAACTGTAGTCAATAATACTTACATTTACTCACATAAAAAATGCTAGGTAAGTACCTCCATTTCGAATATTTTATGCATTTACAAACTCGTTGAAATTGTGTTAAGTGTTTTTTTAGTTTAAATATGTTAAACAGCTTACATCAGAATGGTCTATGATAGCCCTCATTACTTATTTAAAATACTATGTGGGTCATTATAAAACCAATTATTTAACTTCTATCTCGACCAACACTTCTAAAGGAATAGCTGTATTTTAATAAAGGGTTAAAAGTTACTATAAATGACTTTGATCGTTCGCTTTATGAGAACTTTATCTGATTGTGGGCTAACGGGTTAAAAATAGGGTGACCAAAAAGCCATGCTAATTTTTTGTCCCAGAATTCAATAAAAAAATGCACCAGGAAGTCTGCGGAATTAATTACACTTTTAAGGTCTGTTTGTCAAACCAGTTAAAGGGTCATCTCTCGCAAAGGTTTATTGTATGATTTAAAACCTTTGTTTAATAATATATGAAGGTGGAGATTGAAATTAATGTGCAGCAATAAATAATACGCATTGATGGATTGACGAACCTAGCTTTTTTTTTCTTTTGCCAATGTTTTAAAACATTTTGTTGAATCCTTTCCCCAAACTTGATTAACTGCTGAAATGAATGCATGGGTATCTTCTGTCTTTTTTTGCATAAATGTTATGAGCTCTCGCCATGCTTCATCTTCTTTTTCTTCTCTCGTATGGCATGGAAAGACAGACATATCTATAATGCCACGAACATAGCCTTTCCGCGGCTGAGAGCTCTTTCCGACTTCAGTCCCCTATCTAATAGCACTCAATAAAAAATAAAGATAAATCTAAATGACAGCCATCAGATTTCACTATGTTTAAACCAGCTGGACGATGTAAAAAAATAATACTACCACATGAGAGCGCATGCAAAAAAAGCGTGCCCAGTTTTGACTGGTTTAAACATGATATTCCCTTACCCCCTCCTTTCATAAGCTTAAATCAAATAATAACTTTGTGTAACACCAGATTTTATTTGAATTTTTATGACCGATAGGTTTCGCTTAGCTTAAGCATCATCAGGATACAAAATTAAACTAAACAAAAAAAACATTGTGTGTGGTTATATATACATGCAGAGGGAGAACACAATATTTAAAAAAGAGAACAGTAGAAAAACAAAAGAATTACATTTAAATTATAACAAAGGAACAGAGAGAATAAGGCAAAACGTCAACTGAGAATGTGCTAAAAGAATAATGAGAAATTTTATGAGCTTACGGGAAATACACCTAATGGACTACTGGACAAATTTAATTGATAATTATGAATATGAGTATAAATTTGAATATATTTTTTTTTAATTACTAGTGCTTGTAAATTATTTAATCTGTTGCCATGACTGTTTTTATGGAGAATATGAGCACCGGTGCTTTTATTGAAGGTGTAATCTTTTTCAATATTAGCGAATTCCGAAAAACCGAGGTCATTTAAAGATCATTTTTTCTTACCCAGTTCCTTCCTGTTTGTTTCGCGTGCGCTATCGATAGGGTAAAATGAAATAAATTGCACTTGTTTATTTATGGTAGGTAACTTACCTACCAATGAATTTAGGGGCAAAATGGAAGGAAAATGTTAATCTTCATTTTACTTACCCTTGTTTATGGGAATCCTATGTTCGTGTTATATTGACGCCATTATCTATAATATAAATAAACTAGCTCTTGTACCCGGCTTTGCCCGTGTTTTATGCCATTAAATTATTTTCATCGGCCAAAATATAGAAGATACTATTTGATAAAATTTAAAATAATAAATTGATACAATTTTTCTTACGTTTAACGACTGTCTTGTAATGCCTTTGATATTGTTTTTCTCAGCATGTAAATCAATTTATTATAATTTGGTTGATTTAAAGAAGAAATTACCTATCTACTTATTGTTTTCAATGGAAACTTCAAAGGATCATACCTCGGGAAGAAATTTGTCATTTAGAGGAGTTCTTTGTAGTAGCACATTCTGTACTCTAAAGGCCTATATTTTTTAAAGGATTTATATTATTTTTTTTTATTAAAATATATATATATATATATATATATATATATATATATATATATATATATATATATATATATATATATATATATATATATATATATATATATATATATATGTATATATATATATATATATATATATATATATATATATATATATATATATATATATATATATATATATATATATATATATATATATATATATATTATATATATATATATATATATATATATATATATATATATATATATATATTAAAAAAATATATATATATATATATATTTAGTAAATACCGCACAAGAGTCCCAACTGCTCCCAACCGTCTAGAGCCAGTGAGACTATGGAATCCCCGATAGGAGTATGTTGTGAGGCTGAAGGTAGTAGGGAGGTGAAGGAGATGAGAAAGATGAAGGTTGAAAAGTACCTGGCTATTCAGTTCTGGTCACCAAATACGGTTAAAGCCATTTAAAGCAACGTTTCAATTTTGAATGGCGATCTTTCATCAGAGCGATACTTATAGTATCTACCACCCTGGAACGTGCCGCAAATATACTATGTATTATTTTATATTAATTAAATACATAAAAATACGCACGGTTACGGTTTGAACCCGCGACCTCTGGATTCGTAGTCGAGCGTCTTACCACTCAACCACGCAGGCCGTCGAATATAGTATTGATACCTACATAAGCATGTTTGTGTGTACCTTAGAGTATACAAGAGGTAGCCCAAACCAAGGCAGTGAAGTCAGTTTTGGACTTGTTTTTGATGATTTTAACATAACTCGGCGCAAATGGGCGTGGCTAAGACTAGGGCTACGGTATTTATACATCCATTCATATCACATATCGACATAATGTTTTTATGTATTCGTATAGCCACTTTTTCACAATATTTTTATCAACAAAAATATAGCATCTAACCTAAAAAAACGTTTAGTTGTGTCAAGTTTAGTAGCAAAATAAAAAATGTGGGCGGAGTCCCGCCGTCAACCAGCGAAAATAGCCAGCTTAAGATCATTACGACAGTATATAGAAGCGGTCCTAGAAATTTGCTGTCTCTTTCTCTCTCATGGTGTACGATGTAAATACTCGGAAAAAGTGATTTATTACAATTTCGGATGGGTTGGGTAAAACAAATTAGCTATCCCTCCATATATTGTTACTTCAAGATATGTACGCACACATACTAACACGTGTATATAATATTAAACTATTCATTTAAGATTACGATTGTTGATCGTATTTTGCTAAATATTGGATTTACCTCCGAAAAACTCTTGTAATTTTATTATCCTCGTTAATTATTTCTTACCTTACTAGATTATCATTAGCATTGTAATTGTGATAATGTGCGCTACTTTGTAAGCTATAATCAAGTACACCGCATAACATGAAATAACAATTGCTTTGAGCTTTTTCCGTATTGATCCGTTGGCCATTAACAGGTCGTGTGAAGTGAAAACTTTTGAATAATAAATGTCATGGTGTCATTATGACAGCGGCCAGAGTGACAAATCGTTTTTTTTTTTAATAATAAACATCACTATGAAACCCTTTTTTTAAACTATATAAATAAAGCTGCTAGATTATACTTCTATTTTTACGCAAAGATTTTTCACGATTTAAAAATTTACTCATGGAAATACCTTTTTTTTTTAATCGAATAATAGCCGAATTACTGTGTTCAACAGCTAGGCTTTTGATTGATTTTCCGGCCTCTGTGTTTCCTCCCTCCTACAATATGGGTCTCTTCAGAACCTAGTTTTACACTTTCGTTTCCTCAAACGACCTTCCACACAGCATCCCCAAAGATGACATAAGTTTTGAGGGATTTTTTACCCCTCTTGTGTGGAGTTGATATTTAAAAAAACTAACGTATTATCACATAGAAGTCGACGAAGAGGATATACCGCCAGAGAGCTCTGTTTTGGTACACATCGCTTGTTTATTTTACATTCCATACATCTTCACATAAATACTCTTCTATTGTGCAGTCTCTTGACATGATCCGAATCAAGTTGTTTGATTCGCTATATCATGGCATGTCTTTTAATTTTTTTAAAGTGAATACCGCACAAGAGTCCCAACTGCTCCCAACCGTCTGTAGCTAGTGGGTCTATGCCATCCCAAATTTGGGGTATGTTGTGAGGGTTGAAGGTAGTGAGGAGGGAAAGGAGATGAAGAAGGGTCGGAAAGTACCTAACTATTCAGATCTGGTCACTTCAAATGACGTTTTGATTCTGAATGGGTGGTCTTTCTTCAGGGCGATACTGGGAGTATCTACCACTCTGGAACTCATATATTTTTTTAAATATGAATTAAGTATGTTTTTTAAATATAATTTATTTTAGCACGCCGGGATTTGAACTCGCGACCTCTGATTTTGTAGTTGAGTGTCTTAACCACTCGACTAAGGAGTTAATTCCACATTTAGTTGTGTGAGTAGTATTCCGCATTGAAGTATTACTAATATAGTATTTTTCCCACTGCAAAACAATTTTGATTTATCGTTTCAATAAATGCAATTAACAATAATAATTTATTTTCTCAATACACTGTCGATGTATTTTTCCATATAACCGATGCCGGATCTAGTAGGTTGAGTGGACGAGTACAGTAATGATTGTATTTCTCGTTAATTGTCGGCTCTTGAAACGCAACAATTAAACAAAGTGCCGATCGAATCGAAAACACACTCAACTGTTTCGGCCACCATGTAGTACTTCAATCGTAATACTACAATAATACCACACGATATACCTTTTCTACGTTTATTGTCCATACAATCTAAATGTATCTTTGTAATTTACGCAAAACTACGATCTCCTTGATCTCAAAGGTGTTGAGTATTATCATATGCTACAATGTATGGCTTGCGTACCTCCTACTTTGTTTTAATTCATTATTTACAATTCTGTTAATATGAAGAATATTTGATCAGTGGCGTATCGTGACTTTATTCCGATTTTTACCATTTAACAAATTTTTCGCATTTTCGCTCGCTTTCTTCATTTTTTTTCCTTCCGCCTCAGAACGTTTCCCGGCCGTGGTATTATTATTTTTAATTATTTGTTAAAAATGTAGATATCCGGAAAGAATGCAAGGCTGATGTAAGCTACTGCATGGCAGTGAGGCATGGAACTGACAGAGGAAGGATGAAAGTAGAATGAATGCTGTGGAAATAAGATCCCTTAAGCGTATGTGCGGTAAAACCACGTATGACCGTGTTAAAAATGTGGTTAACCAGAAATAATGAAGAATGATGTAATCGTAATGAATAGGATTCAAAAAGGGACGCTTATAAGAAATATGTTTACGAGAGATGGAAAGTTCAATATTTAGGGTGAATGCAGGAAACTTCATTAATGGAGGACTGAACGCTGTTGCCGCTAATAATTAAATTGTCCGAAAAAGCGAAGCAAGCAGTCCAAAATGGAGTGCATATACCAATCCTGATGTATGGCAGTGAGGCATGGAACTGGAAGAGCAAGGATGAAAGTAGACTGAATGCTGTGGAAATGAGATCCCTGAAGACAGTGTTAAAAATGTGGTTATCCGGAAATAATGTAAGAATGATGTAAGCGTAATGAATATGATTAAGAAAGAGACGCTCATATGCTTTGGGCACGTAGAGCGAATGAATAAAGAAAAGTGTGAGAGGAGAATATATGACATGAAAGTGAATGGAAGAAAAAGTCAGGGAGGCCCGAGGAAGACATGGCACGTTCAAGTGAATCAAATACTAGAATCGGGTCATGTGAAGAGTCAGAATAACAGACGAGTATGTATGAGACGTTTATAAATGTAAATGAAGCAAGGAGTGAAAGAGACAGAGTTGTATGGCGGTCCGTCCTCTCTGCCTACCCCTGCAGAGAAACGGCGACGGTTAGTTAGTTAGTCCGAAATGCAAATGGTTGCGTTTCCAGAAGACACCAGTAATAATGTGATTGTATAAGAAAGCAAGGTTAGGTAATAATTGACAAACCAAGAAGTGGAGTAAATATTCATCCAGTAGTTGATAAAAATTGGCTGATGACGATGATATGTAATGTTAATTAAGTAAAAAATAATAATGGCTGCTCATTTTTTTTCATCGTAAAATTATGAGTTTTTTCATTATAATTAAAATTAATGATTTATAGCATAGGGGACCGCCATTCTTATGAACCAACTGCCACCGCCTCGTTCAATTCGACATCGTCTTATACATACTCTTCTTATTTGACTCTTCGCGTGGCCCGATTCAAGTATTTGATTCTTGATTATTCGGGCATCCTCGACGAAATCTTCCAAAAGTTTTTCACACTCCTGTTCATTCGCTCTAAATTACATTCGGACACATACATTCGCTCTCGACGGCCTACATGGTCGAGTGGTAAGACGCTCGACTACGAATCCACAGGTCGCGGGATCGAACCCGATGTGAGCAAATAAATTTTTATTTAATTAATTTGCGTAATAACACATTTAATTGATACAAAAATAAAATATAGTATATTTGCGGCACGTTCCAGAGTGGTAGATACTCTAAGTATCGCCCCTGTGAAAGACTACCATTCAGAATTGAAACGTTACTTGAAATGGCTTTAGCCATATTTGGTGTCCAGATCTGAATAGCCAGGTACTTCTCAGCCTTCTCCTTCCTCATCTCCTTCCCCTCCTCAATAACTTTAGCCTCACAACATAACCTTATTGGGGATGCCATAGTCTCACTGGCTCCAGACGGTTGGGAGCAGTTGAGACTCTTGTGCGGTATTCACGTAATAAAAAATAATGTCCAAACCATTTGGGCGTCCCTTTCTTGATCTTATTCATTACGCCCACATCAACCTTGCATTCTTTCCGGATATCCACATTTTTAACACGGTCATACATGGTTTTACCGCACATACGTCTCAGGGATCTCATTTCCACATTATTCAGTCTATTTCCATTCTTTCTCTGCCAGTTCCATGCGGTTCGGTGACATATTTTTTTTTTTTATGTGAATACCGCACAAGATCCCCGACTGCCCCAACTGTCTGGAGCCAGTGGGACTATGGCATCCCCAGTTGGGGTATGTTGTGAGGATGAAGCAAGTGAGAAAGGGAAGGAGATAGGGAAAAGAATGGTTAGGTAGTACCTGGCTATTCAGATCTGATTAACAAACACGACTCAAGCCAATTATTAAACGAACTTTAGATACTGCATATTTTTTTATATTACCTGAATATGAAATAATATAAATTAATATTAGACAAATAATTTTCTGCACACGTAGCCAGGGATTTTAACTGATCTACGACAAAGGTCGTCTTTTATTTTTTACAGTTTTTTTTTTATCTTTTCACTTTTGCAAAATATTTCCCGTTCACAGATAACTGCGGCCGGGAGATTATAAAAATCTTCGGACCCTAATAATGCGGCATATTTTTAAGTAGACGTACAGACGGATAGACGGCCTGCATGGTCGAGTGGTAAGACGCTCCACTACGAATCCAAAGGTCGCGGGTTCGAGCCCGGCGTGCGCAAATAAATTTTATTTAATTAATATGTTTCATAAAATATTTAATTGAGATAAATTAAAATAAAGTATATTCGCGGCACGTTCCAGAGTGGTAGATTCTTTAAGTGTCGTAATAACACTAAAGAAACCTCCGTGGTCGAGTGGTAAGACGCTCGACTGAAAATTCAGAGGTTGCGAGTTCAAACCCGGAGTGCGCAAATGCATTTTATTTAATTAATATGTGTCATAACATTTAATTGACATAAAATTTTGTGTTCAATTTTTGCGGCACGTTCCATGTAAAAGACCACCATTTAGAATCGAAACGTTGCTTGAAATGGCTTTAGCCGTGTTTGGTGACCAGATCTGAATAGCCAGGTACTTTCCAACCTTCCCCTTGCTCATCTCCTTCCCCTCCCCACTACCTTCAGCCTCACAACATACCCCAATTCGGGATTCCATAGTGTCACTGGCTCTAGACCGTTGGTAGCAGTCGAGGTTCTTGTGCGATATTCACGTAAAAAAAAAGGTGATTTTGCTAACGCGAGCGTATAATACATGCACCTTTGTAAAACGTACGGTTCACGTATACGTTAAATTATGGTATTTACGTAATCGCTGTCGATAAAGTAGATCTTAGACTATTATAAAATACTGGCGGAGCAGGCGGGTAACCAACGATATTTTTATAATATACGTCAAAAAAAAAAACCGACCAGATAAAATTGTGATATAATATATATTTTTTAATTTAAACACTTTCGGGTAAAATGTGTAAACACTGAAAGCATTTGAAGTAATCAAACTTTTAACGTTTTATTATGGAAAATTGCGAAGGTCATAAAAAAATGCACGGCACGCCACTGCTTTATTAGCAAATAATTAGAATTCAATAGCCTTTTGTTATTTAGATAGAAAAAAAAATGTTGCTCATAATATGCAATAACGTACGTTTTAAAATCAATCAGCTAAATCGATAATTTGTTACGTGACTCTCACGAAATAAAATAAAAAACCATAAATGAAAGGTCAAACTAAAAATCTAAATGATGCACATTATGAAAGAATAAGAATAATATTGATAAATAATATTAAATGAGCTTTTGAAAAGGTGCCTCTTACTTTCTCGGCCGCTTTCGCTCTTTGATCTACAATAAACGGCCCGCGAAAGATATTTTCATCAACAAATTGCGGGAATACAAAATTTTAAATCGGATTATTTTTAAATAAGTGGCACTTCTTTCTTTAGGAATTCACGTATATTAAAAATAAAACCGTAATATGGTATAGTATCCGATTAATAAAAAGGTTGAAACCATTAACACGTAATATGAGGACAATCTTAGAGTCCTGAAGTAACAATATATGGAGGGATAGCTAATTTGTTTTACCCAACCCTTTTTTCAACTAGTGCTTATTTCGTGAATGGTAACACTTAGCTCATGTCTGATTTGACAGATAATTAGTTTTATCCTTCCGCTGAGCGAATATGGTTGTGTATACGCTTGAACAACGCTGGGAAATATTGCGACATTACTTTGAAAATCATGGTAATGTTGCAGAATGTGTGCGAAAATTGCGTACGGTTTTTGGAAGAAGAGAAGCACCGTCAGCTCCGTATGTTCGTTATCTTGTGAAAAAAAAGTGAAAGAAACTGGCATCCTCATCGATAAACCAAAGCGTGAAAAGCCAAAAACAGTGCGTACACCCGAGAATATCGATGCTGTGGCAGAAAGTGTGCGTGAAGCGCCATCAACATCAATTCACCGTCGTTCTCAACAATTGAACATTTCGGAGCATCATTGAGACGAATTTTGCATAAAGACCTTGGTATGACGCCATACAAAGTCCAATTGGTTCAGGAGTTGAAGCCAACTGACCATCCAATGCGTTTCGCTTCGCTGAGTGGGCCTGCGATCGACTTACAGAAGATGCCGATTTTGCCAAAAAATCATCTTTTCGGATGAAGCTCATTTTGATCTTGGCGGGTATGTAAACAAGCAAAATTGTCGTATTTGGGGCACAGAAAACCCGCACGCATACATTGAAAAGCCGGTACACCCAAAACGAGTCACTGTTTGGTGCGGATTTTGGTCCAGAGGCATAATTGGGCCATTTTTCTTTGAAAATGAGCAAGGAGTGGCCGTTACAGTCAATGGCGATCGTTATCGGGCCATGTTGAACGAATTTTTGTTCACAAAAATTGAAAAGGAAGATATTGGCAACATTTGGTTTCAACAGGACGGCGCTACGTGCCACACAGCCGAAGCTACACTCGATGTTTTGCGCCCTTTTTTCAAAAAAAAAAAGTTATTTGGCGGACCCTTTATATACTGTCGTAATGATCTTAAGCTGGCTGTTTTCGCTGGTTAACGGCGGGACTCCGCCCACATTTTTTATTTTGCCATTAAGCTTGACACAACTAAACGGTTTTTTAGGTTAGATGCTATATTTTTGTTGAAAAAGTGGCTATAAGAATACATAAAAACATTATGTCGATATGTGATATGAATGGATGTATAAATACCGTAGCCTTAGTCTTAGCCACGCCCAGGTGCGCCGAGTCATGTTAAAATCATCAAAAATAAGTTCAAAACTGACTTCACTGCCTTGGCTTGGGCTACCTCTTGTATACTCTAAGCTTAGAATAGATAGAGTGGTACCTATCCAAGGCAGTGTAGTCAGTTTTTGATGATTTTTTACCGACTTCGGCAGTCTTGGGTGTGGCTAAGACTAGGGCTTAGGTATTTATACATCCGTTCATAGCACATGTGAACATAATGTTTTTGTTTATTCGTATAACCACTTTTCACAGAATTGTTATCAACAAAAATATAGCATATAGCCTAAAAACCGTTTAGTTGTGTCGAGTTAAGTTGCATATGAAAACATGTGGGCGGAGTCCCCGGAGACGCGAGAGACCAAGATCGTCCTTACTTCTTTCTACTTCGTCTTTTTCTCTCTCATGGTGTACGACGTAAAAACCCGTAGAAAGTGATTTATCCCAAATATGTATAGGTTGGGTAAAAATCATTAGCTCTCTCTCCATATATTGTTACTTCAAGGTTGGTACATTCAGAATGATAGACACACTAAGTGTTGCCCTGGTAAAAGACCACCATTCAAAATTGAAACGTTGCTTGAAATGGCTTTAGCCTTGTTTGGTGACTAGATCTGAATAGCCAGGCACTTCCCAACTTTCATCTTCCCATCTCCTTCCCTCCCTACTGGTTTCTCACTTGGGAGCAGTTGGGACTTTTGTGTGGTATTGACTGAAAAAAAAAATCTTTGCATAGGAACCCGTTCATTTCAAACATATTTCCTTAATTTGGTCAGTTTCGTGGTCGATCCACCAAAGGTCATATGACAAAATAAGTGTGTCAGAAAAATTTGCAAAGAGTATTTTTCAAATCCACGGCGCGATCAACTATCAAAATCACTAATGCAACAATTTTTTACATTTAGCATAGTGAAAATTAGACTTTGCATAAGTGCTCTTTATGAAAATCCGTCATTCCCAAGGCAGGCAACAAAATCTCAAAGCGCTAATAAAACTGATGTTTACCCATTGGTGCAATAGAATAGAGACCTTGCTTAGGTGCCCGTTATATTTTTTTACGATCAACCAAAGGTCGTATCGCACACGCAACTGATACTTTATTTAGGTGCAATGAAAAAGAAACTTTTTACAAGTGCCAATTGCGAATTTTCGTCAAATCCACGAAGACCAACCAAAGGTCACAACACGAACAGAACTGATGTTCCATTTCGGTGCAGTGAAAAACGTGTTTTGCTTAGGTGCCCGCTACTTTCTTCTCGAGAGTGCTTGGCACACGAGCACATGGGTAGTGCGGGTTGTATGGGTTGTATGACTGGTTGTATGGAGTGTATGGAGTGTACGGGGTGCCCATCCGGGTCCAGCGATCGTGCGGCCGGCCAGCGTGAAGCCGCTGAGGTCAACCAACGTGAGAACCGCCCGTGCTCATATAATGAACTCATCCATAATTCTTCCATATTACCCGCAATTCCTATACCTATGCGCAGTGACGGACTAACTTCACAAAAACACACAAATTTTAAGCCCAACTCACCTAAACCATGTTTAATACTTAGATGAATTAAATAATGTTGATACGTTACTGAGACAACTCGCGTGAATGCACTAAACCGAGTCCGCTAGACATACCTCAGATTTACTGCGTTTAGTATTACACAAACATTCGTTCAACAGACAAGTTGTTACCAACTGTCAGAAACGCGTCGCTGTAGGCTCCTTTCTGAGAAAAAATGTCTCGAGAGATGTAAATATCTTACGGGAGCAAAAAGCATATCTCATGGAGTTTCTTTCCATTCACAATTACCCACAAACCACTTATTATTTCAATTCAATAAATACAATTATTCACAAGGTATTTGATACTCGAAAACAATGTGAGATAGCGAATGCAGAAATACATAAGTGTGTGAAAGACAACCGCGGCTAGTGGCTTAGGCAAGCACGATACCCGATTATAACAGTAGCGTGGGACGTTCATATAGCTATCTCATCCGTACACACATATTTTTTGAATGGTTATCCTTTTCATAAGCAGGCGAAACGGGAAACAAGACGGTACTAGTGGTGTCACATTTTTCGTAAGATTTATTTGAATATGACGTGTCTTGTATTTTATGTCTATGGTTTAATACCAGTTTATGCGGGTTGTAATGTGCCAACCAGCTCAAGCACATCTGCAGCTTACCCATGTCACTAAACATTCTTACCAATCTCCTATTGTATCCTAATTGCATCCCTTAATGTTTTTCCTGTCTCATAAATGATATCCTAACATCGCTTTCTAAAAAAATATTTTAACGTGGATTATTCCATATACCACATGTTTGTACTATGATGGGTACCCCGAGAGACATTTATGCTAATATTTCAACAACGATTAGGTTCTAACTGCGATTTCGATCGAGTATGTTTCAGAATAGGTGCAACCCATGATTGGCCCAACGGTAAATTCCCCGACCAGTCCATCCCTGTAAATGCACCGCTGTGAGATGGGCTGGTTACCTCTCCGTCCCTCTGCCCCTCTACCCTCCATGCCCAACGGAGTGTGGAAGGTTAATAATTGGCTATGAGCAAGACAACAAAAATATTGAAGGAGGAAGAAGAAAATATTATGGAAATTGATGAGGAACTCTCAGACAATGTAGATACGAGGAGATTGGTGACAACAAAACAAGATTCTGAGTGAATGTCGGTGATAGACGAAGAAAATGGAAGACTTTCAAAAAATAGAAACATTGATGAGACATGCAATGGTGACAATGCACCAGTATATATAACTATTTTATAACGTTTTAGGGCGATGGGCCACGCTTTTGGAATATTATTTATTTCACAAAGATTCCATAAAAACAGTTGTTCACCAAATATGATTAAGAGATGAATGATATAAAAAAAATATTGTAGATACATGCATAGGGTAATAAAATAAATGCATATTGACAAGGTATTAACTAAACATTTATTTAACGCAAATACTGTGAGCAATGATAAAAAAGAAAAGATGTAAGAGAGGTTTACTCTTATACACATGTTATGAGATGAGATTGAATTAGTAAGTGTAAAAAATATTTCCGTTATGAACGGTCACTCTTGTTATATGAGTAAAACTGAAATATAGTGTGATGCAGCTTCATTGAATAGTTCCATCGCTTTATATGTTGGCGTGCTTTTGTATGAGGAAGTTCTGACTTTCGGTGTGAAAAACGTCACATGATGCCTTGTACGAATTACTTACTAAGGAATTAACACTTCCTGAACATTGGTGAAAGATGGGTTATAATAAACCACGATAAGTCAAAGATGGGTCACTGTCGACTAAGATAAAGATTTGTGACTCTGAAGATAGATGGGAATTGATCTAAAACAACAAGTCTTTCCGGGTGGTGAAATTTTGGTGACAGAGACAACACGTGATAAGCATCCAGCTTTACAGAACCATGACAAATTGAAAAAATGAACTTTCATTTGAGCTTTAAAAAACCATTCAACATTTTTATTCTTCTCTCTAGTTTGATTGCAATGGTATCTCAAATCATACGTTTGAGTAACTGCTAACTCCGAGTTTACTAAAACCATCTCGGAAAATAATTGCACCTTCATTACGGCAATTAACGCAATCTGAGCGTAGTTCACAACCGCGATAGTTCTACTAAAACCGGGCAAACGTAGAATGGCCTACACTTCGGTGTAAGTAATTATTGTGAATCGGCCAAGTTTATAAATAAAACGCAGCACTTTCCGTAACCCCCGTATAACTCAGGATCAAAGTACTGTGACCAATTATGTTCAATGCACGCTTCGCAGGCCGTGAGATATAGAGGCTGACCAAAAGTACGGTTATTGTTCTGAATATTATTTATAAGCGTGAAATGGCCAATGATTATGTGCTAATGCATTCTAGACATGTGAGTTTTATTCATTAGTGTGGCTGTGGCTGCTAGGTTATGTTTAAACTGTTTAAATATTATTCTGACCAGTTTAACACCAAAGTTTTGAAGGGCACTGCTGAGGCCATTATTGATAAATATTTCAGAAAATACAAATGATATTTTTTTGAACGAAGAATCGAATCCGAGACCATTGCCCCCAACTATACTCTTGGAGTAAGAATATGCATGGAGAGATAGCTAAATATTTTTACCCAACCAATACGAATTTGCGATAAATCACTTTCTCCGGGTTTTTACGTCGTATACCATGAGAGAGAAAGAGACAAAAAAAGTTTTCATATAATGTTGCAGCACTTATGTAAGTATGTTCAGTGTGTAAGAATGTTCTCCGTCCGCGCTAACTTCACATCATAGAGTCGTATAACTTACGTCAAAGGATTTTGAGGTTATTTCCTATATTTGTGTTGATTAAAAAACTTGCAGTGGCTGTACAAATAAATCAAACATGATGGTGATATGTGCTATGCGTGAATGTTCAAATAAGACCAAACAAAGAATATGAAACATCACTTTTCAGAGGTATTTCAACAGTTTAAAATATTTTTGACCGAACTTTAGAATTTTTACATTTTTTACGATATAAAGACATAAAACTGTCTGTTATTAGTGTTTGTGTGATATTTTGACTTTACAAATCATTTTAATGGTGTATTGATATTGTTTTGAAACATGTTCCATGTGGGCGGTAAGTAATAGGCTATCTAACTTCCTTTAACATATTTTTGTCTCTTTCTATCGAGTCAGTATAAATTCAACATTACTGAATACACTGTTTCGTAAAGGTCTCTATGTATATTCTTACTCCAAGGCTATACCTCTTCCCACCACATAACTATCTACCACATATATGAGAACGTAACACATTTTCGCACACTACTAAAAAATATGTTAA
Source organism: Drusus annulatus (assembly GCA_022651775.1). NCBI lineage: Eukaryota > Metazoa > Arthropoda > Insecta > Trichoptera > Limnephilidae > Drusus > Drusus annulatus. The sequence continues at coordinate 64,639 of JAGWCC010000198.1, forward strand.
CTGTTTTTACAAATAACGTATCATCACTACGGTTAGGCCAACATTTTCACGTGCATCCATTGCAGTTCGCAATCACTTCCAATTGGTAGAATCGGGTTAATTTGTGCAAGTGAGGCCTGACACGAGCACACATACTTGTCATCAGTCTTGCTGGCAGGACGTATGGTCAATCTATTGAGATCGCGAGCAGATAGGGTGACCGTAATTTAACCAACGAATCAATTTTGTGATTATTTATTGTTTAAAAAAAAAACTTTAATAATACAAAGCTTCCATAAAGCAAAAATTCTGTGCGTTTGAAACAGAAAAAAACTCTTGAGCGGTGAGCTCTTGCGTCATTAAATTTGTTCAACCTTTTCTTTCTGGAATTTAAAAAGTTATTGTATCTATTTTCAGTCTTATAAATCATTTACATCGGGAATTATGGATTTTTGAAATATCCATTTAGCTGTCAAAAAATATAATGATTTAAAAAAAAAATTGTAGTGAATACCGCACAAGAGTCCCAACTGCTCCAAAATGAATGAAAATTTTTAAAAGTTTACATTTCTCTGAAACAGGAAATAAAACTACTGAAATGTGAGTTCTTGCGTCATGAAACTTGTACAGCCTTTTGTTTCTATAATTTTAAAGTAATCTATTTTTATCGTATAAATCATTTTTTTATTTGTGAATACCACGCAGGAGTCCTAACAGCTCCCAACCGTCTAGAGCCAGTCAGATTATAGCATCCCCAATTGGGGTATGTTGTGAGGCTGATTGTTTTTGAGAGGGGAAGGATATGAGAAGAGGAAGATTGGGAAGTGCCTGGCTATTTAGATCTAGTTACCAAACACGGCTAAAGCCATTTCAAGCAAACATTTGTTTGAAAAAAGGTTTTAAACTCTAAGGCGGGTAGTAAAGCCTATAATATGTGAAGTTGGTTATTTCGCTCGACCTCATTTGAAGTAATAAAGTTTGAAGATGTAACCAGCCGAGTGTTTAAATTTAGCGATGACTTTGGCATGAATAGACTAGTTCGACATTAATATTCATTATATCTTAATATTTTACAAGTTCGTCAATATCTTGCATTCAGTTAATTCACATATATAATTAAATTTTTACACCACTTATTTTGCATCTAGAGACAACCTTTGCGCGGTTTCACAGTAATGAAAACGTTTAAAGTCACCACAAAGTAAATATAATACATTGGTTTAATAGCACGTGTGCCACATAATAACGTTAACGGTTACGTGGTGTGTTTTATTACCAAAGAAATAATATTATTCTCGGTAGCCGTTTAATTCGTAGTAGTGTTAAAAGCCTTTAGTGAATCGTCCCTTTGAATAGTTGTTAAAATAAATACACAATAAGTTTTATAGAAAAAAACGTTTCAGAGAAAACAACAAAATAAACTTGAAAAAAATAGTAGATTTCCCCAATAAGTTCTTATATAAAAATGCTTAAATGATTCATGCCATGGGAAGGAGTTTTGAGTAATCGAGTCAATGTGTTTACAAAGCGAATTAATATTTTAATGTTGATTGATTGATTGATTATATTTTGAAGAAATTATATGGGATTGTTACTTAGGAGAGATGCAATGTTAAAATAGAGAATATGTACATTTTTACATGAGAAAATAAGTTACGTGAAAAAAAATAAAATATATAAATACGGTATACATAAAAAAAATTGAATAAATAATCATATTTGCCCAGTAGTTCAATTTTGGGCATATTTCCTTTGAACTCATAAAATTTATCATTATTCGTTAATCACCTTCTCAGTTGACGTTTTGTCTCTCTGTTTCTTTTTATAGTTTAAATTTTATTCAATTGTTTTCTCGTTGTTTTGTTATTTTATTTTATATTTTGTTCTCATTCTGTATGTTTATGTAACCGCACACTTTGTATTTTATTGTTAAGTTTAATTTTGTACCCTAATGATGCTTAGGCTAGGCGAAACCGGTCGGTCATAAAAAATAAAACAATATCCGTGGTTATATACAAAGTTATTTTTTCATTTCTGAAAATATTTAAATTATTTCCGAAAAGTCTATTACTGAGAATTATTTTCCATCAATCCAAACTTTGGCGATGCCATTTTGAAAGTTTATTTGCAAAATATCAATACTTAACACGGATAATTATTGTAACAGATATCTTGATTTACGTTTTTTTTATTTGCTAGAAGCGCTTCCTTTTGGAAGTCAATGTTTAATCAAAAATCAACCTCTACAAATGAATCAATAATCTATACAATCCAGTCTCTGAAAGTCACCCTGCCATATCACCAAACCAATGATATATTATAATATGGAGTGTTCAACATAGTACACATATTTTCTATGTGTCCAGTGTCCAGTATTCATTGCCCATCATTTATCACGGTCGAACCATCATCATTAGTAACCCGCTTCCCCATTCTACTCCTCTATTCATCTTCTGATCTCCCGGCATCTGAAGATGGATTCTCGCATCCTAATTGCAATCCATCCGATACACTCGGGGTTTCATTCGTTGATTCGTATTAGAAAAGGCACTGAAGAGATAACTTGGAGAAGGTATACAGTATACCCACCCAATTACCATTCCTCAAAGATAATTCATCTACCTAGCTCCTAAAATCTTCAACCTTCTGCCTAATAACTTAAAAATTTAAACTCGACTTCCACACTTTCAAAGCATGCATAACGCTGAGGATCCTTAAATCCGTAATATACTTCAATCATATTATCCACACATTGTACTCAGTAGCGGGCACAGAGTTTTTGATCGGGGGTAGGCATTAGGAACAACAGCGGATTAATTAATAAAAGAGATAGGTACCAACAAATATTACTGATTGCTATTAGATTTGTTCTATAAAAGCACTGCCTTAGACACTAACAAAGATACCAACACAAATGAGCCTCTTGAACGCGCAACAGCATACATATTTTGTGTACTCTAGTGAATATAGGATAATCAACGTTGGCGACGTTTAAGCATATTATGTAGTAACTGCCTTTGACACGTTATAGAAGGAAGGTCGGTAGGGTGTTCGCGGTGCGGGGTGCGATTAGCAAAATTACTCGTGTATTTTTGAAAAAGTATATTTTTTATTGCAATAGTTTAATCCAATATTACAAAGACATTTTTATTAGAGTCCGGCAAGGTAAGCAGTGTTTATGTGGTTATATGCATTATTTTTAATAGTTTTTTCGAATGGAGATATTTTTTTGTCTTTCTTTTATGTAGCTATTTTTTTTCTCCTTATGATATATCATTCTCACCAATACATAATACGTAGGTACCACTTTTGTAATGTTCATCCAATCACACTGTCATTTCTTTCGCCATTACACTTGGATATATTTAGTATGGCGGGTGAAAAAATACTAAAAATATCGTAAGAATCTGAAATATCGTAATTTTCGTGTAATAAAAAAAAATACAAAAAATGGTTCAAATGGTATTACTAGAGCTCATAGAACCTTGGAAATATTTTAACAAACTGAATTCGAACATGTTTTCTTCTGCAATTAAAAATTCATTTCTCATTATATATTTATTACGGTATTTGAAATCTCTCATTCCGTCTACAAACATATTGTATCACAAACTGTCAAATACCACCAAGCCAATGTGCTTTCTTTGACGAATTTGTAAAAAATATCAAATTGTCCTTTTTGTTTCAGGTTGCAAATCGTTCTTCAAAAGATCCGTCCGAAGAAACCTAACATATTCGTGTAGAGGGAACAGAAATTGCCCCATTGATCAACACCACCGAAACCAGTGCCAATTCTGCAGATTGAAGAAATGCCTAAAAATGGGCATGCGAAAAGAAGGTTAGTTAAATTTAATTTTACCAAATTCTGTGTAAATCGATTACATCAAGTGGCGATGTGTCATTATTCAAATGTTACTATCTCTATTTTTCTGTTTTGATTTTAATTGTTTTCGACCCTAAATTGGCGTGAAGAAACGGTTTTGTCAAACGTTGATAAAAAAAAACCATTTAAAAAATCGGCATACCAAAAGGATCCCTTTGTGGGCCAGGTTTGTTACCGCTCTGCAAATATGTGCAAACAAATAAATATCTGCAAACATACATTGTTTAATTAAGATTAAAAAGTGTATTAAATGGTATCATTGGTATAATATAATATTACATTGTTTTTAAAAGTGTGAGAGAAGGTTCTCGAAGATTCATTAACGAAGCGATATCTCATATGCCACAAAACAAAACTTGTTCACGATAGAATAATACTGTTAAGCCGTAATGGGAGAATTGAGTATGCGGCCATTTTACAGTTGTTCTGGAGAGGTTCGTTAAATTTTAATCTCCACAGATTATTATTCTGGATATCAAAGGCAGGGTGATTGATAACGCTGTAATATTCGATTAGAAACATTTCAAAACAGTGCGTCAAAGAAGTTTTATTATCTTCTCGAAGCTAACGAAGTATGGAGTAGGTACTGCTAGCAGAAAATGAAGTAGAGGATGTGTTGCTGAATCCTTAATTTCAATTCAATTCATACCAATAATCGTTTGTGTAATGTTGATTTCACGAAGTTAATCGTTTTATAGAGCAAAAAAGGCAGTTGTTGTTAAATTTGCATCGTTTTTTTTTTTATTTATGTGAAAAATTACCTCTAGGGCGCATTGTAATTTTGCATCCATCTTTTGATTTTTAAAATTTTGTTAGTGATTTCGACAAGAAAAGGGTTTGTTTCGTAATCCATTCCCTAAAAAAAATCCCTGTTTTTTTTACTTTGGTGGAGTTGTGTAATATTTTATAAATTGCGTGAAAATTACCATTTGAAAGATGTAGATAAATATAATTCGACAGATAGTTGGTAATCGATTTCAGAAAAGATACCAAAACCGACATTGAGAAATTCAAACAATTAATTAGGATCTTCAACTGACTTAACTACTTTTAATATTTTTTTACATTACTTCCACACAAGAGGCCCTTAGGGAAATAATTTCCCTCAAGGCTTGTGTTATCTTTCGAGATGCTGTGTGAAGGGTATTTTTGAGGAAAGGAAGAAGTGAACCTGGTTCTTGAAAAGGACCATGTTGTAAAAGGGATGAAACACAGAGGCCGGTAAATCATTTCACAGCCGAGCTGTTGAAGATAATAACTAGCCATAGAAGCGACAAATATCAACCGTGTGTACATTTTTGGCGCCCGTTTGGTATATTTCCCGGCTGTGAACCAGCATTCCTACATGATGTGTGCTCCGAATATTGTATTCCGTTGGTTAAGAACACTACTAGTTTAGTTAAATTATTTATTTATTTTATCGTTAGCCTATATTTCTCCAGTTAAACCGTCCAACGCAGGTATATACGACGTTATTCATCAATCCGTGCTAATGATTCCACGAGATTAATGATGTGGCAATTATGAGCGCCAAAGAATGAAATTTAATAAAACAAGACTATAATCGCCCATATTACATGAATACATCGAGGAAAACAAGTGTTGGGAGGATAGAGAAGACTATTATGCTGATTAACTTCTGTTACTTTATTATGTAGTTTTACGAGTACGTAAAATTATAGCATATAGTAATAAATAGAGTATTATAATAGTTTAAAAATGTGGACATGTTTTAACTGCCTTTTTTGCTAAAATTAATGACTGAGGGTGATGCAAAGAGTGTTAAAATAGATGTTATGATTTTGCGACCGTAACATAAAAGCATAAATCCGTCAGCAATCAAAAACTGCAGAACACATCGCGGTGGTGATAGGTGATCAAACCCTCGAAGTTTAGGACTGGGGAGAAAAATTGGCGTTAAAACCTTGAAGTAACAATATATGGAGGGAGAGCTAATTATTTTTACCCAACCTATACAAACTTGCGATAAATCACTTTCTCCTGGTTTTCACGTCGTACGCCATGAGATAAAAAGAAACAACAAATATAATACACCACTTCTATGTACTGTAACGATGATCTTGGTCTCCTGGGTCACCCACATTTTTTATTGTGCCACATAACTTGAGACAACTAAACGGTTTTTTAGGTTATATGCTATATTTTTGTTGATAAAAATACTGTGAAAAGGTGGTTATACGAATAAACAAAATCATTATGTCGATATGTGCTACGAATAGGTGTATAAATACACTAGCCTTAGTCTTAGCCACGCCCAGGTCTACCGAGTCCGGTAAAAATCATCAAAAACTGACTACACTGCCTTGGATAGATACCACTCTATGTACTCTAAGGTTAAAACAATGGATAGACGAAAGTAGTCCTAATGTAATGACCTCGGACAGACGACAGATTTTCAGGTAGTCCAAAAGCTTCTCGTCCCCGATGGACTAAGACTGCTGCAGACAAAAAGGTAGTAGTCCACAATTGAACCCAACGTAGCTGACGATGATGATTTTGATAAAAAATAGTTTTTTTTACGTATGAATATGGAGCAACTACAATATCTGCTTATCATTTTGGTTCTCTCTGAATATTTTTTTTTAAATGGACAAAAAACGCAAGATTTGTGGTTATTAAAAATATTTCTATGCATACCTTTTGTGTCATGATGAAAAACCAATTAAGATGGTGTTCGAAATAGTTAATTTGTTCACCAAAATTCAAATGATTTAATTAGACAGATAACTAACTAACTAACAGAGAGGACGGACCGCCATACAACTCTGTATTGGAACACAATCCTTGCTTCATTCACATTCATACATCGTCTCATACATACTCTTCTGTTATTCTGATTCTTCATATGACCCGATTCAAGTATTTGATTTACTTGATCGTACCATGTCTTCCTCGGGCGTCCCCGACTTCTTCTTCCATTCATTTTGGCATCATATATTCATTTCACACTCCTTTCATCGTTCATTCGCTTTACATGGCCAAACAAACTATGCGTTCCTTTCTTGATCCTATTCGTTACGCTTACACCAGCCTTGCATTCTTTTTGAATATCCACGTTTTTAACACAGTGATACATGGTTTTACCGCACATACGCTTCAGAGATCTCATTTCTACAGCATTCAGTCTACTTTCATCCTTCCTCTGCCAGTTCCATACCTTACTGCCATACATCGGGGTTGGCATAAGCAATCCACTGTGAACTGCTAGCTTCGCTTCTTTGAACAATTTTGTATTTGATCTAACAGCGTTCAGTCCTTCATTATTGGAGTTTTCTGAATTCACCAAACACATTAATTTAAACACCAACATTTTACAAAAACTTTTTACATCTATTTTTTTTTTTTTTTTTAAAGTAAGACAAACATTCCCGGGTTACGAATAACCTGACAATATTTGAAAAACTCCTACTGCCATCATAAAAAGCGGAAGATGTTGCTTGTGCAATGATGGAGGACTTAGCCAGCAGAGGAATTGAACGCACGACGCCCGGGTGGGAATCCGACGCGTTCTCCACTCAGCTACCGACCGGTAAAAATACCTTATTGTGTAATTGTAATAATAGGGATCTTTACTTTATCCCACATAGACTCACCGTGAGTATTATACTCGTATTCAAAAAGCATCATATTTATACAAAATGTGATCACTGTTAACCACTCGTTTTTGACAGGTATCTGAAATTAATTAAATATCAACAAAAATATCCAACAAATTACATGTTTAAAGTGTAAATGTTTTGTTCTGTTAAATTTGCATAGTAACATCGTCGATGGCAAAAGGGCTTGAGCGACAGATAGTGTTAAACACCCTACAAATCTTACTCGTTATTCCAAAAAGTTATACGCGTTGGTATTCGTAAACTATGCAAATCTAACCATTTTTTTGCTCATACAACTCATCACTTGAAAAAAATCTATTACGGCTCGGCATCTTGAGACGAACACATTTTATAATCTATTGTCATTACCCCAATCTGTTACTTAACCTTTTATTCATGCCTGCAGTTATTAAGGTTCTTTCTGTCCAGGGGGTGCTGGGTTCATTCTTTCCTCTTGACGAGCTTCGTTTCTATTAACAAAAGGACAATGGCCTCTCCACAGGTGACCTATTCTGAGGTGATGGGTACTTTGCCCTTTACATTCGGGTCTGTTGTCGGGTATGAGAGACGTAATCTTTTCAAATCGTTGTGATTATATGAAGCATTAGCTCATCAACACGATAATGAATTCAACGCAGTTTTCATGAAACGAACAACAAAATGCTCATGTTTGATCTGCTTCACAATTTACAGTCTAGTCTGTTGGCTTGCCAGAATTATCTATCCTGGCGGCCAAAAGAGTAACTGAATCCACCTTCTTTTTTTTTTAATTATTCGGTTGTCGAAATATATTCAACTGAGTTTCTTTAAAGAATTCTTTCAATTTTATTTATTTATAAATTAACGGACTAAAGTCCAATTACAAAAAATACATATAAAACACGAAATGGAAAAAAGAGCAACAGAGAACGAATAGCATATACATAAAAATAAATAAAGCGATGGCAAAAATAAGGCAAAATAAACGTAAGAGAGAACATTCAAGCCATGGTCTAGTCAACGTTTTGGGAGAGTCGTAAAGAATGACAAAAATCATTTAGACTGCTACCAAAAATTTCAAGACCATGGCTTGAGTCAACAAGTCTTGACATTCTGGACATTGGAGAATTATACCCATAATTAGTATTGTGATGATTGACGAACAGCAATTCATTGTTTCTGAGTCTACGTTAAGGAATGTTGAACTGGATAAGTTGCAACAGAGAATTTTTTTTTTTACATTACCTGCCTCACTAGGTCATTAGAACCTGTTTCGAGGTAGGTGACAGTGAGTACAAGTAGAATAATATAAAGTATGTGGATTTTTGTTACACAATGCTAGATGATACAACAGACACCGACCGTAAAACTCTCTTGATACATTAATTATTCCATATAAAGATATTGACAGTAGGTAAAGTTGCAAGGCACTAAATCCTATACTTAACGACAGTGGATACGATACAAATATACATACATTTTGCATCGTAACAATTCTCCAATTATTGATAGTGAATACATTACCTAAAGAAAAAACAAAAAAAAAGGTTTATTGTAAAGTAGTATAAAATAATAGTGGAGTTATAAGAATTATTATAGAATTATGATTCAATATTTATATAATATTGAGTTATTAGATAAGAGAAAAATGTAATTTTTTAAGGATCGAGCATTTTATAAAGCTGCTCTAGTTTGTCATGGAAGGAGTGGATAATGGAATTTTATCGTCTCCGGAAAGGCAAACGGGCTGAAGCGCCACCATAAGAATTTTAAAGTATTTTTTGTTTACAATAAAATTCACAAGTTTTCAGTATCTGGTTGGATTCTTAAACTCAATGCTCTCATTCAGTTACCTGAAGCGACAAAAGGTTAAAAAGTCCCAAACTTGTGTCGCTTGAGTTAAGCCGATGATGGCTGAAGGGCCATAAAAGTCTTCAGAATTAAACGAGAGTCAAAGCATTCGATGCAGAAAAAAGAACTGATCAAAACTGCACGTTTGACTCATTTTTGACCAAAGTGTCGCTTTCTAGTGACGATATAAAACGATACGAATACGAAAACATGTAAAAAATATGCACGAAGCGATAACATCAAGGTTTGGCATTCACAGGCTTTGAAAACCTATAAAAAGCCTCTATTTTTCAAACATTGGGACGAGTTGCCTCCCGATAAAGTCGCGTTATACTCGGATATAAAGACATGAGTTTTTTTATTGGTTATTTTTGTAATTTAATTCATTTTTATATTTGATTTGGTTGTTTGTATTGAATTAATTTGTGCAATCACCGATCTAGAAAGAAGGGTGAATGCAGGAAACACCATTAATGGAGGACTGAACGCTGTTGGCGCAAATAAGAAATTGTCGAAAGAAGTGAAGCCAGCATTCCACAATGGAGTGCTTAAACCAACCCTGAGGCATGGAACTGGCAGAGGAAGGATGAAAGTAGACTGAATGCTGTGGAAATGAGATCCCTGAGACGTATGTGCGGTAAAACCACGTATGACCATGGTCCATTATTCAAAATTCATCCGAAGTTGAAAAGACATTCAGTGTGTTATCGCAGCTTCAGATGCAACAACTCCATAATAATATAAAAGAAGAATATTATAAAAAAATATATTTAAAAATGATTCATTTGTGCAGTCTGCAGTAGCGATTTCGCAGACTGTAAAGTTGAGTGTGTCGATCTTTACCTTCTTAATTTAAAAAAAAGTATATTATTACATTTATTATTCTTTGAGAGTTTCTAACTACACACCTTTATAATTTTATCAAATTATCAGTCTTCTATCTCAACTGCTTAAGCTCGTTATTATTCCTACTCTTCCGTCTTCTTCGTAAGAAATTGCCTACATCGTGTTTCACTCATTCTCTGCATCTCCAGGCAGGGCTTCCCGACTAATTCGTTCGCATTTCTAATTAGCTTTGCTCCCAGGAACGTAGGATTTAATATGACACAATTTTGATGAAATTACTGCTTTGGAATACGTTTATTAATTTCGTTTTGAGAAGCCCTTCTCAGTACAGAATACAAGAAAAGAAAATTTTATGAGAATATCCCGCAGAAATCTTTGTAAAGTTTCCTCTGGCAGACATAATATTTTATTATGAAAATTCAAACGAAATTTCTCACAAATTGTTATAAAAAAAATTTAAATTAAAATACTATTTATACGTCTTCGGTATAACTTATGTAACTTTTTTATCTATTCAGGTGGGTGTCAGTCGTATTTCACAAAGGAATTGTGGTTTAAATGCGCTTTGTGTCTAACGTAACATAACTTAAGTAAAATTAAAAAAAGAAATTCATACAAATATATTATTTATTTAATGAAATGAAAAAATAGCTCTGTATAAGACCACAGAGTTTATTTAAATTTTTATGACCAACTAATTTCGCTTAGCCTATGCATCATTAGAGTACAAAATTAAAATAAACAAAAAATACAAATTGTGCGGTTATAGTCGTATGTACATACAAAGGAAGAACACAACAAAAAATGAAATTAAATATAATAAAACCAAACTCATTTTTTTTAAAAAAATAAACTTAGTTTTTTTTTGCCTCTTTCAATTCATATTTTTGTCTTTCTCTCCATTACTTTTGTTATAATTTAAATGTATTTTTTTTGTTTTCTCACTATTCTCTTATTTTATTATATATATTGTATTCTCCCTTTGTATGTATACGAGTTTATAACCGCACACTTATATCCCGATCATTAAAGCTTAAATAAAATCTGTGGTCTTATACAAAGTTATTTTTTCATTTTATAAAATCCATTATTTATTTGTGTGTTTATTACGCCCTAAAGGTTTTTTTTTCATATTAAATAAACAGAGTAAGTGTATGTCTTTATAGAATAGTAACAAAAAATTTATACATGAATAATTCAGTAAAAATTGTGAAAGTAAAAAGTTGAGTACAATGTTTATTTCCTTTGAAATTGAAATGACTTTCTACAAATAAATAAAAAAGTGACAAATCAAAATGTTTTTTATATCTAACAGACATTAGCATCCAGGCAATGATGACTATGCATTTAACTGCATAGAAATTGCGAGTCCTACCAGAGGCAATTTGCATATCGGTCAAGAGATTATGGTCACCGCGTGTGCATATATCTCGTGGAAGAAATTGCATTCACACAAGTATATGCAGATGATATCTCTTAGATGCATTGCCAATTAACTTTGTTGTTCCCTGGTTAGAGATTCCGAGGGTGGCGCCAAGAACCGTTTTTAAAAAATAATATTAAAAAACAATAAAATTAAAATTTATGGAAATAAAAATAAATAAAAACATATCACATATTGTAATCGAGGCTTTTTAATAACATGCAATTTCGCCATTACGCTTTTTAACGCGCATTTGAAATGAAGGCTTTGATAATATTTGAATAATGGCGAGTAATTTTTTGACGTTTTATCATCAGACCAAAGATATGAAATCTTACGGATTATGACTAACTAGCTTCACAAACTGGTTTCTCCCGACTTTTCCGGAAGAAAGCGATGTCATTTATCCTTTTTTTAAACATTTTAATAACAATTTTAAAGGTCCATCTTTTGTAGGTAGGTAAGTCTGACCCGTGCGGAAATCTGAAATCTTGATGTAACAATATATGGAGAGAGAGCTAATTGTTTTTACCCGAACTATACAAATTTGGGATAAATTACTTTCTCCGGGTTTTTACGTCGTACACCATGAGAAAGAAAGAACGAAAAAAATCCCAAATTATCACATCGCTTTAAAGTATTGTAAGAGTGTTCTTCGTGTCCCGCGTCTCCGTTGACTCCGCCCACACGTTTTGATACACGAAACAAATTAACATAACTCAAAGCTTTATTAGGTTACTCACTATATTTTTGTTCGTAACAATACTGTGAAAAAATGGTAATACGAATAAACAAAAACATTATGTCGACACGTGCTATGAATGGATGAATAAAAATCCTAGTCCTAGTCCTAGCCACGCCCAGGTCTAGCTGAGTCCGGCAAAACCTGATACAAACTGACTACAACAGCAGCGCTCTCTCTTGTATATTAAACAATTATTGAAAATGTCTTCATTAGAAAAGCGCAGGAAAGACTTTGATTTAATTTTCATTTACAAAATTATTAATTGTTTTATTGACTCACCTTCTCTGTTGCAACTTATACAGTTCAACATTCCTTGCCATAGACTCAGAAACAATGAATTGCTGTTCCTCAATCATCACAATACTAATTATGGGTATAATTCTCCAATGTCCAGAATGTCAAGACTTGTTAACTCAAGCCATGGTTTTGAAATTTTTGGTAGCAGTCTAAGTGATTTTTGTCATTCTTTACGACTCTACCAAAACTTTGACTAGACCATGGCTTGAATGTTCTCTCTTATGTTTATTTTGTCATCGCTTTGTTTATTATTATGTATGTGCTATTTCTTCCCTGTTGCTCTTTTTCCATTTCGTGTTTTATATGTCTTTTTTGTAATTGGACTAACTACTAAATATTATTGCTCTGAGTCTGAAATCGACTCTTTCAATTGCTGATGTGATTTTCTTAATAAAACATCGTTTACGAAACATAGATTGCCGATTCCCTCGTCTCGAGAACGTGTTAGACCGAGCGGTGGTATCTCGGTTCGTTTCCCAGCCGTCTGGCTAGTACACATTATACTCGAATACCCTCGCACGCGGGCGCGGAGGGAAGGGGAGGAGGCAGGGCGCAATATGCCCGGCACCGGTATCACATCTCCACGTGATCACAGCCGCGGCGGGCAGGTATACCGGGCAAGACGGACCCCGTTATTCGCAATAGGCGAACGTTAAATCAGACGTGTGATTATGGTACTCGCGAATGCGATGTGTGCTAGGATGATTGGCCGCTGCGGATTGGATGTCCAACTTACAGCGTGGATCGTGGGTGATATCTCGTAACCTGGGCGCGTAGGACTGTATTAACCATTCATAGTATGCTGGTGCAGCCTCAGAGCAATAATAATATAAAAACCGGACTTATGAGCATATCAAAACGTGTGAGCGCCGCTGTAGGCAGTTTTGATGAGTTTTTTCGGACTCGGCTAGACCTGGGCGCGGCTAGGACTAGGACTAGGGTATTTATTAATCCATTCATAGCACATGTCGACATAATGTTTTTGTTTATTCGTATAACCACTTTTTCACAGTATTGTTTTGAACAAAAAATATAGTATGTAACCTAAAAAACCGTTGACTTATGTCCATTTATGTTGCATATCAAAACGTGTGGGCAGAGTCAACGGAGACGCGGGACACGAACATCCTAACAATACATTAAAGCGGTGTAATAATTTGGGAAAATTTACTGTCTCTTTCTTTCTCCTGGTGTACGACGTAAAAACCCGGAGAAAGTGATTTATCTTAAATTTAAATAGGTTGGGTAAAACGAATTAGCTTTCTCTCCATATATTGTTGCTCCAAAGGTGCAACAATCAAATACATATGTCTATAGGATGGTCAAAGTTATACATACGAATCCAAAGGTCGCGGGTTCAAACCCGGCGTGCGCCAATAACTTTTATTTAATTAAATATGTGTCATAACACATTTAATTCATATAGAAATTATAAAAAGTGTATTAGCGGCACGTTCCAGAGTGGTAGATACTCTAAGTATCGCCCTGGTGAAAGACCACCATTCAGAATCGAAACGTTGCTTGAAATGGATTTAGCCGTGTTTGGTGATCAGATCTGAATAGCCAGGTACTTCCCAACCTTCCTCTTCCCAATCTCCTTCTCCTCCCCACTACCATCAGCCTCACAACATATCCTATTTGGGGATGCCATAGTCTCACTGGCTCTAGACGGTTGGGAGCAGTTGAGACTCTTGTTCGGTATTCATATAAAAATTAAAAAAAAAATCTACCACTTTGGTGTCATACATTTAAAATTTGATCAAGTAAGCAAAACTCGGATAATGTTTGACGTAGGTACCACTTTAAAGCAATCATACTTGGTAGAAATTAACTAGAAGTTAACTGAAAATTTGCTGAATATTTTATGTTTGTTTTCAAGACTTCTTAAACACCCTGTTTTTATAAAACAAGCGTGTTTTATGAGTCTTCCCCGATGATGCATGGCTTTCATGCAATTTTGATAAAATGCAATCAGCGGTTACAATCCAAGAACCTCATCTTCACAGCCTCTTTTCATCTCCCCCCCACCTGCACATTGTACCGTGATGATACTGCACTCTGTACAGTGCACAACCGTAAGATATTTGATGACGAGAGATGGCTTATTGAGTTATAACTTGTTTCTGTGCCGACTGTGCTCATTACCTAAGAATAAAACGATATTCATCATTTATTAAACGTTCATCAGTATTATAGCTAATATTAGAAAGTAGCCGTTCCAATAATTATTTATGGACCCGACAACTTAGGTAATGCGGACATAATGCAATCGAGTAATTAGCTAATAAAAAAACTGCGGTTCCCTTTTAAAAAACGAATGGGGAGAGCCTAGGTCTAGCCTCAGTTTTTAGTGGAGTTTTTTGTAAAGACTGATAAGTGTTAATGAACAAAAAAATAATTGCAACAGAACGTCGAAAACATCGTCGAATGAGTAATGTTTCAGTTTATTGATATTTTTCTTTGCCTCATCGTAAATATCTTTCTAAAACAAGCTTCATTTTGGAGTCGGCAATAAAACCATTCTCTTGTGCGGTATTCATATAGATTTTTTTTTTTATTAAAAAGTCTCAATGTAATAGGGAAGAGAAGGAGATGCGGAAGATAATTTTTGGGAAGTACTGGATATTCAGATCTAGTCACCAAAAACGGATAAACGTCATTTCAAGCAACGTTTCGATTCTGAACGGTGGTCTTTCACCAGGTCCATACGAATAAATTCTAGAATATTTTGCTTCACATAAAAACACTCGCAAATTTATATCTCATAGCTAAAAGGCCACTGTAAAAGTTCTATCAAGCATCATTCCTCTATGGCTGAGTGGCCATTAGGTACAATTATTTATTCTATCATTGTGCCAAATAAGGCTAGATTTAATTGCCGACCACTTCAAGAGAAATATCAATATGTATCATACGACGGTCGATGGGATGTCAGGACTCCAATCGAAGAGTTTTTAAACCGTATCGCTTCTGCATCAATTCTCGTGACACTTCCATACCCCATGTAACTTCTGTTACCCCGGGTCGAGCGCCCGAGAGAGGAGAGAAAGCCCACGAGACTGGCCGCTGCCCGAGGCTGTTTACCTTTCACACGAGCTCCGATCCATGCCGAGCTCGTCACGAATGCCTTTTCTCTCGCATGCTACCCGGGGAGGCTTCGCTCGGTCGACACCTTCTCGCCGAACCGCCGTTCAGACTCCGTCCTTCATATTATGGAGATTGGCGAAGGTGAAACTGATGATAAGATCTGACACGAGATAAAGAAGTGTGTCGTCGAAGAAGCTACGAGTTATCAAAAAGAGTTACTTATGATCACCAATTATGAATAACCTCTTCTCACCTTTCCTTACTACCTAATTATCCTTCTTAGGTAGGTAGGCACTATCACGCCATTTCGCCGTAAGAATACACAAAGAGTATGGGGTGCCAGATTACTTTGTTATCGTCTCAAAAAAATACTTTTCGGTGATTCCGACTCTTGCTATAACCCAATCACTTCTTCCATACACTTGTCGTCGTTGTTTTTTTTTACGACTTCGTCGTTGTACGTTTCTAAACCGTCCAAGCGTCCCTAACTTAATCTTGTTTATTACGCTTACATGGGCTTTACAAAGCTTTCGGATCTACATACTCCTCAGTGGTCTTAATTCTACTGCATTCAATCTACGTTTGTCCTTTAACCTCGGAGTAATAATATACCTCGAGGGAGCGCTAGTGTAGTCAGTATTGATGATTTTGCCGGACTGGGGCGTGTCTAGGGCTAGGGCTGGGGTATGCATACATCCATTAATAGCACATGTCGACATAATGTTTTTGTTTATTTGTGTAACCTTTTTCACAGTATTGCCATAAACAAAAATGTAGGATATAACTCAAAAACCCGTTGAGTTCTGTCCTGTTATGTCGCATAACAAAACGTAGTGGGCGGAGTCGCCGGAGACGCGGGGGACGGAGAACATGCTTACATACCTAAAAGCGGAGCTATATTGTGTGATAACTTATCTAGTCTCTTTCTCTCTCAGGTTTTACGACGTGAAAACCCCGAGAAAGTGATTTATCGTATATTTGTATAGGTTGGGTAAAAATGTTTAGCTCTTTCTCCATATACGAGTATAGTCTTGCTCTGAGCCTTTAACCTATGCTAGTTCCATGCTTCATCGGCATACATCAAAATTAGTATCAGAACTCTGCTGTGAACTGCCAGCCTCGCTTCTTTCGACATATTTTTACTAGCGACTACTCCATTCTGTCGCGATGTTTTGACAATTTGAATGTATAAGTTGTTTATAGCTATTACACTTGATATATTAATCGCTAAATACCTGTCCAAATAAAACATTCAGAAGTTTAATTGAACATCCCGCCAGTACAAATTTGTTCGAGCTGAATCCAGCTCAATTTGACCTCCCTTACGTGTATTTTATTCAGTCCAGCAATCACTGGCTGAGGTTTACGAGCTCTTGGCATGCTAGTCTTGTAACTGTCAGATTCATGCTTCAATCCCACGTGGCACTTTTTTAAACAGATCTGTATGAACTGTGTAACTTTCTGTCTGATACACGCTATTGTGAGAATATGTGTATAATGCAGTGCTCTATTACGGAATATTATCAGTGATATATTATCATTTACTCAACTTCCTCTACGTTACTCTACATGTTTAATTATCTAAGCCTTTTTTTGATGGCTCAATTCCACATAAACATCATTCTTTCATATAATTTTGTTGATGGGTACATCGTTATACTTAGTTTAAGTAAATTATTTGGTAAAAATTTTTTTTTTGAAGATCACGACGGATCCCAAGGCTGCCAAGATAGCTCAGTGGTATAGACCAGTCTCCCAAAGGTTTGACATTCAAATCCTTGTTGTAGCAATTATATTTTTTCTCGTGCGTTTTTCTAATGTAAAAAATGTCGATCGGTACTTTATTTATTATTTTCTAACATTAATAAGAGTTTGACTATCTTTTAATGTTGTACAAAATATTTTACAGCTGTTGTAAGTAATAAAAATAGATAGATTAAATAACATTACGTATCCAGTTTCTAAAAAAAAAAAACAATTTAGAATTAGGTAAATAATTCATCCATTTGTAATACTAGGTAGATGTTAACTGTGTCCTGAACTAAAGTTCAATGAACAGGAATACATTTGAAGTTATTTAGTCAGGTAATCATGGTATAAATCTAAATATATGCAGAAACGTATTTAAGAAATAAGTTGATAGTGTCATCTATATCGTAAAGTCAAAATATCCTTTTGTGAGCGTGGAACACTTCAAGGTGTGTCCGTCATTAAAGAACGTATAAAATTCCCATGAATATGCATATCGCTATATTATGCCAGTCTTTCGAAATTAATCGCCAGCTACCGTTTGTCCTAAGCAGGGAACTTTCCGAGGCAAAAATGCTAATGTCTCATAGTGAAAATAATGGTCTCTTACCCGGCGTGATGGTTTGAACCGGGCACCACATTAGGCCAGAATACAAAAGAATCGATGATTGATGACTGGAAAACAAAGGGTGGCGGGGCTAGTACTTAGCAGGACCGGTATTGCAGGATTATAAGGACCTTGCGTTGTATAGGAAGGGACGAGGAAGCCCTTTGTTGTGGACATTCTATTATTCGGAGGCCTAATCGCTAACGGACCTGGCCGATAGTTCGCAGGACATGCTAATATGCAGTGCGCAAAAAATAACAGGTCTTAGAAGTGATATTCTATAATGTAACGCTTGGGTTTTAGTTCTAAGGGCTAGGACTTAAAGTGATTAAACTTAATTACAGTCAATATTTTACAAGTGAAAAAGTGGTTATTTATAAAAGCACTTTTTGACGAATAGCTATAAACTTTTACTATTTAGTTGTTTGATTTCGAGGTTTAATTTTATTTTTTGTAGTGAATCCCTATGGCATCTCCAATTGGGGTATGTTGTCAGGCTGGAGCTAGTGGGAAAGGGAAGGATATGGGAAAGAGGAAGGTTGAGAAGCACCTGGCTATTTAAATCTAGTCACCAAACACGGCTACAGTCATATTTAGAAAAGTTACAATTCGGAATTGTGGTCTGTCACCAGGGCGATACTTTGAGTTCGTACCACTCTGGAACGTGCCGCAAATATACTATTAATTAAATAAAAAATAAATATTTGCGCACGCCGGGTTCGAACCCGTGACCTCTGGATTAGTAGTCACGCGTCTCACCACTCGGCCACGCTGGCCGTCTTCAAATAAAGAAGCCTTTTTTTAATTTTGTAAATTAGGTTAACGGTTTATTACCAAATATAATAAGATTATGTCTGGCGGTGACTTAGTACTGATAGTACCTACCAAAGTAGATTATTTTCAGTCATTAAGTTAAAGACCATCATTCAGAATCGAAACGTTGCCTTAAATGGCTTTAGCCGTGTTTGGTGACCAGATCTAAATATTGAGGTATTTCCAACATTCCTCTTCCTAATAATAATATTTTTATTAAATTTCTTATACATGACAATTTTTTTGAATTTAATGCATATAAGAAATAAGTTAATTTTTTTACAAAATAAATACAAATTATAGTAACAAAAAAAAAATTCAAAAAAAAAAAATTTCAGGCAGTGGTGATGATCAGGTTAATGAGGAGAAACTCTTTCAAGAATCAATAGGATTTCACTTCTGAATCTCTCCTCACTGACATGAAATAAGTCGATATCGGAAGAGATTTTGTTCAGGAGCAAAATACTTCTCCCCACCGGCAGAACCATTGGCAGGTTGGTCCTACAGGCAGGAATATAGAATAATCTATGAAGACGCTGTCTTAGATAGTCATCAGGAACATAGAGACTTACGCGCTCCAAAATAGCAGGGTTTACAATATAGCCCCGCAGCAGTCTGAAGAAGTGAGTGGCGGCATACCCCTCTCTCCTGAGCTGTAATCTCTTTCTCCTGCCCACTACTTTCAACTTTACGACATACCCCAATTGGGGATGCGATAGTCTCCTAGCTCTAGACAGTTGGAAGCAGTTGGGACTTTTGTGCGGTATTCACTATAAAAATAAATAAAAAAATTGCCGTCAAAACCACATTGAAAATAAAATGATAGATGTCTTATCAGATTTTAAAAACTTAGAACTGTATGATATTAAAAAAATTCGCACGGAGAAATAATTCCAAATATATGCATTCATCGTGGGTCAGATTTCCGACCGGATTAAGTAATGGCGCATTGAGGATATGCAAAACGACTTGCAAAAACACGTCCGTGACAAAATGTGTGGAAACATAATTAGCTTATATAACAATATGCGACTCCAAATTCACACCGTGTACCTCTTTGGCATAAAGGATTCGCCTTTTTCCTAAGGGGGGCAGGTCACACAATAAGTAAACAAAACTATTCTTTCAAATAGATAAAAAGAAGCCATTGTCTGCAACAAAAGGTTTTCCTTCACTGACCATAGCAAATCTTTACAAATCTTAAGTCCTTTCATTCAAAGGGTTGATTTCAAATCCGTATCTGCGAAGGTGAATGCAATTTTTTTTTGTAAGGGTTGGTTTTAATTAATGTTTTAGCGAAAATAATACCTCGAGGCTAGCTTTTGACCATCGGGCTTTTGTATTACAGAATGATGTCCGTTTTTTTTCTACCTTTCGGTTTCCAATTTGAGTGATTAATCGGTTTTATAGAAGACAACGTTTCCCAGGCGTTTGGAAGTGTTGGTTTGACCAGCGGTCATTTTAAACCGTTTTTAAAACGGCTTCACATATTATTTTAGGCCTAGCGTATTGTTATTATTATTTGTTTAATGTGATAAAATATTTGACCTTTTGTTTGTAGATGTGAATCATCATCTTGAGTTGTTGTTTTTTGTGTTGATTGTAACACTTAATGATCCTTGCACGAGTGACCTTAGAGGTCTTTAACGGTAAATTTATTATGTATAAATAAATTAAACATTAGAAGCGTGGACCAAAAATTTAATTATTAAATTAATATAATGGTATCGAAGACGATGTGTGAAATTTATAATCATACTTGATAGATTCAGAATCGAAGCCTTCCTCGAAATGGCTTTAGCCGTGCTTGGTGACCAGATATGAAAAGCCAGGTAGTTTTCAACCTCTTTTTTATCAAATCCTTCCCTTCACAAAATCAAATGCGCTATATTTTCATATTTACCGATGTACGGATTAAAATCCTTGGTAATATTAAAAATAATACATGTTTTGATGGACAAATCGGCAGATGTTTCAATACATACACATTTAACCCCAATATTTTAAAATATTTACCTTACGAAGTCTTTACAAAATCTGTGGTGAGTTCTAAATGTTAAGGGGGTCAATCTCGTATGAACCATTATTTGCAAATTTTTCTCTCACCAGGTGGACAATGGTCAGAGGGGATTAATGTCCAAAATAAACAAGTATTTTAAGGGGCCTTCCATAATATTATTACATGAGCAAATATACCATTCTAAAGTTTCAAAAAGCTTACTACTGCCTGCATTCAAAATAACCGTTAAAAATATTTTTTAATATATTTTTTTCCTATTTAATCAACATAATACATTAACAAGAACCCAGGATAAAAAATTTATTGGTTGCAAAAATGTCATTAAATTGCAGTTTTCATAATAAATTACACATTACGTAAGATTTAATTCACCATAAATTACCGTGAAAGATAACGCGTATGATTACGAATATTTATTTAAATTATATGCCAATAAATCAAGTCATTAATTAAATTAATGCGAATATGTAAAACACATGTATGGATGTTTAATGTGTGGTCGAATGGAGCATCAATTTGACTTTAAATTATAATCAGACATATAAAATTGGACATTGATGTAAGCCTACAAAAAATATTAAAGGAGATTAAATTTTACTAATATTAAATAAAAATTGGCTTAAAAATATAAAAAGCTTTTATTGTAATAAGCGACTTTTGCCATTTTTTTGCAAGAAGGCTGTGTTTACTTCAACGGATAGATATATTATACATATCAACTAATACACATTGATTGTTGTTCGTAGCACATTTTTAACCATTAAGGAAATATTCCTTTAGTCTGAACGGTGAACGTTGGCATTATAAAATGTGCACAGATTTTCCAGTCTCGAATGAATTTCTAGGTTAACACAGTTATTTCCAGTTTGAAACATAATATCCACCATAAGCTATAGTGGATTGGAATGACTTTTTAATATTTTTTTGAAAATCTTAATGGAGATCTTGCGGTGAAATTCATATTATAATTCGTTCTAATAGCCAAGTACTTCCCAACCTTCTTCTACCCCATCTCCTTCCCCTCTCCACTAACAACAGCCTCACAACATACCCAAATTGGGGGATGCCATAGTCCCACTGGCACCAGACGGTTGGGAGCACTTGAGATTCTTCTGCGGTATTCACTTTAAACAAATCTATCTAGAGTCTAAGGTGACTTAATTTCCAATAACTTCCCGAAATGCTGTTTTTACCACCTTTATCTAAAATGACCTCTTCTTCTACCGTGTTCTCCTGGTTCTTCTGTTGTCTTCTTCCTCTTGTCTCGATGCTGTCTCAGATATAGTGTGACGTGACAGGGATTCAGCAGTTTGGGTAGTCGGAGTGACAGCGCCAGAGGAGAGGCCTCACGAAATCATAGTCATGTCCAAATGCACCTTTTGATGACCCCCGCAGTGAAACGGTTAATTTTTTTAATCCGCCGTAAGAAAAAAGTGCTTGACTGAACGCATTGACCTCGACAAGTTATTTTGCAGTCATTTTCGATACGATTCCGATGTTATTTTTTTTAATAAACTAGCTGTTAACCCGTGAGAAATTACGGGATGTAACTTGACTCGACAAAAAGGGCTGCTTTAATCCGCCCATTTTAAATATGGAATAATTCTGCTGAAATGCATATTAGGTAGGTACGTTATTAGGTAGGAAGAGATTTTAAAAGATCATTTTTTAAATTTGATAATTACTACTACCATCAGTGCAAAATTTGAATAGTCAACACACTTACGTACGTTCTCACAAAATAAATTGTTTATAGTTAATTACAATAACTACATTTCTATCGTGGTATCGTGAATGCCGTTTCTTACGTTTTTGGTTTTAAATCAATATCTTCACAGCTCAAAACGAAAAACATATTATTTTGGCTTAAAAAATAAATCATTTTTCGTATTTTGGATTATACATGTGGCTACAGAACGTATTAACGGATTCGTCGGAGTGTAGATTTTTTTTTTTAAATAAAAAATTGAGCAATTTTTTTAAGGTTGCACAACTTTTGATGAAAATTACGTCACAAGCAAAAAAAAATATTTGTATTTATTCGTAAATTAAAGACCAAGAAAACTTTGTGCAAATTTCATAATGCCAGAGCTCACCGTTTGAGAGTATTGTCTGCTTCAAATTTTAATCGAACAGATTTGTGTTTTACAGTTGAGACGCCGTTCCCTCACCATATCTGCGTACTCTTACGGTGTCAAGTGTCAAGGTGCGATAGTAATATTAATAGAACTACAAATTTAATGTAGTGGGTGTTTTGAATATCTGCTATATCGCACACAAATAAACCGCAAATTGAAGTGCACTCGGTTCCTACGGTCACAATGGCGGACGCGAGGTTTATTATCATTGGTTGCCATGGTCTGTTTGCAGCTTATGTATGCTTTCTCAATTTGCAATTATTCGAGTTCAATTAGTATTGTTGTGTGCTTTGCAACGGAAACGCGTGGGAACGTAATAAATGTGGATGAAGCTCTCTCGCGGGGTGTTCTCTCAAACGATGATCGCGAAATGCCAATGATATAATATTATAGCGGAGCTCATGCTGCATGTTCTGAGCGTGAATTTCATTTATTTATTTATTTATAAATTAACAGACTAAAGTCCAATTACAAAAAATACATATATAACACGAAATGGAAAAAATAGCAACAGAGAAGGAATATCATACTCGTATACATAATAATAAATGAAGCGATGACAAAAATAAGGCAAAATAAACATAAGAGTGAACATTCAAGCCATGGTCTAGTCAAAGTTTTGGTAGAGTCGTAAAGAATGACAAAAATCATTTAGACTGCTACCAAAAATTTCATGACCATGGCTTGAGTTAACAAGTCTTGACATTGGAGAATTATACACATAATTAGTATTGTGATGATTGAGGAACAGCAATTCATTGTTTCTGAGTCTACGGCAAGGAATGTTGAATGTTCATAGATAAATACTAAATAGCATTTACCTAAGAATCGGCACTAAAAAATACAGACTTTTTTGCTTTCTAGTACAAGCAAAACTACAAATTATTTATCTGTTAATTCTATACGGGTAGTTAGTAAAATGTCTAAGGTTTCCAGTAAATACAATTTTTAAACAGAGATCTTTTAAATTCTCAATGGAATGCATACTGGAATTTTAGGTTAAACGTTAAAATATGCCTTTCCTATTTTAGTATGTTTTTCATAGAATTTAAAGGATTATAGTAAAAAATTGTGTTCACTGGAAACCTCAGACATTTTTGTAACTACCCATGGAAAATTTGCAGATAAATCATTTGTTGTATTCCGTATTAGAATAATTATATTTGGATAATTTATATAGCGCCGTTTTTGGGAAAAATCACCTCGAGAGCGCTATACAAATCTTAATTTAATATTAATTCTTAGTTTATATAAATATACAGCAACATACTTACCTGGCAGGTCACTTCTGGCAGGACACAATCACCATATCATAATAACTTAAAATTCAGCTGATTCTTAAATACATTTTTATTTTTTATTTACCACTATAAATATTTTATTTTTTTGTGAGTACCACATACGTCCGTACGATTGTGAACTTTTCAAATTTAGAGTTGATCTAAAATAATCTTTTCAAATCCTTACCTACCTAATAAAGTACCTACCTATAATGGGATTGTCCGATGCTCTGTGGGGAACCCGCTTGCACAGCGCTGGTGTAAACTGTGCGCCTAAACTTTAAGTTTAGACTTACGGAATTCAATACTTCGTTTGTGTGAAAGCACTATGAAACAATACATGATTATTTCAGAAGACATTATTCTATATTTGAAATGAGTGGATTAAAGCTACTAATTTATTTTTATTGACAACTAGTGTGAAATAATCTGAAAGATTAAAAAAACTAGAATTAAAAAACTGAAAGGCAGTTTTCGGTTAATTTTGCAATAATTTCTTGCATTTTTCAGTGAAATTTTCTACGCGGTTCGTTCCTATCAAAGGTCGAACAACATCATTGCAACTGCTGTGCTGAATATTAGTGTAGTTCTACATTGAAAAAACTGCATTGGAGAATTGTTAAAAAAACTCTTACTTTTAAGCTGTGTATACTACCCGGCTTCGCCCGACTTTCAATACTGTTTTTAGAAATCTTGTTTTTTTAATGATTGACAAATATGAAATAATATGCCACTTTTTCTATTTTTTCACAGTTAAGTGCGCATGTAAAAGCTCTATAGCTCATGATTAAATAGTAAAATCTTGCTTAATTTATAAATATATTTTTCACATTAACTCCACAGGAGGTCTTGAGGAAAATAATTTCCCTCAGGGCCTATGTCATCTTTAAGGGTGCTTTGTGGAAGGTCTTTTTTAAAAAATGAAGGAGTGAACCTGGGTCTTAAAGAGGCCCACGTCAAAGGAGGGAGGAAATACAGAGGCCGGCAAATCGTTCCATAGCCGAGCTGTTAAACAAAAGAACGAGTCGTAAAAGCGACCCGTTCTCATTTATTGAATTTCAACCGTGTAAAAATATTGGGCGCGCGTTAGGCGAGTTTCCTGACTATGCACCAGTGCCGAAGGGATCGAGAGATAAGATGTTATATATTTTGTTGAAGACTATCTATCAAACGGACCGCCTGTTTCTGCACATAGTCAAGCGTTTTTTTTTTCAGGTATTTAGGGGCTCCAAACCAGAGATGGCTGCCAAATTCAACAGTGCGGCGCACTAGAATATAGTTAATTTGCAAATTTCATCACGTTTTTTCTGAAACACAAACAGATACCCATTGGGAAACAGTTCGATTCAGTGGTAAAAGTGCTACATATATTCCCAATCAAAATTGCTTTCGTCAAATTGTGCAACCGGCTTGAATTAAAAAAAAAAAATACCTGATGCATTTCGGATTCAGAGACCCGTATCACTGCTGCATTGTGCATCGCATTGTGGGTCATATATGTTCATAATGCATCCCGCTTTTGTTGGTCGTTTTTTACCCCGGGTCAAAACAGGTTAGCCGGGGTTACCTGTACCCAGTCAGTTGCTATGGTGAGATCCCCAGCCTTCAAGCAGTTGTTTTGTGTTATTAACCTTAACCCTCGTGTTTCTATTTTAATCTTAATTGTGGGTTTTGTAGGTTTTGTTGTCGGGGTTTTTGTCTGTGAGTTTTTTTTATGGTCGTGGATTGTGTAATAATACTATAATACCGTGCATTGGATCACGGATGCGGATGATAGGAGGCTGTGCATAAAGGGATGGTGTTTGATACCATAGTAGATCTGATACGATTATTGTAAATGGGGATTGACAGATCAGAATACTGTGGAGTGTGCCAGTGGTTTTTTGCTCTCCGTTTTGGATATGTTTAATCCAATGAATAAATAATTGATACTTTTATGTTGGGCAGGTAGCCATAAACCCTTAGATTTATATTAATGAAATTTTTCTCTTAATAGAGGTCTTTATTTAATTATTTATAAAATCTCAAAAATACAGTTATTAACCAAACAATTTAAGAGGTGAATGATAGTGGTACAGAATACATTAATGTAGATAAACATTATAATCAAACTAGTATAAAAAAATAAAATAGAAAATAATAAAACAGATGCCTATATTTAATGAAGCAACAATAAAGTAAGTATTTATTAGCATCCCACAAATGTTGAATGCGTTATGAAAAGTCGGTACACGCTGCGAGATTTAAACTCGACTCATAAGACCGCAGAGCCTCCTACTGTACCTTTATTAAACTTGTTAATTGTAGTAAAATATACTGAAATTAATGGCCGATACTTTTCAATTTTTAACTTTATCGGAAAGTTGTTCATTTTGACTAATGCTTTTTTGTTTTTATTTTGTTTTGTTTCTACTCAATTATAATGATTTTTAAAAATTCTACTAAAAACTATTTAATGTGTGAAAGCTGTTTCGCCATCCCGGTGCATTTTCACACTGTACGGCAGTGACTCCGGAAGATTTTATTGTTCATAAACAATTTAAGAGATTTTTTACAGTTTAGTTGCTTTCGAAGATAAGAGTTTAAAGGTTCTCAACCAGTGTGAAAATTCCTTCGAAAGGCGATATCTAACGAAATATACAATACTGAAGAGATTGTGTAAAGCCTTTTGGCCTGAAATAAATACATTATAAAATGGAGGTAAAATATTTTATGTATTAATATCGCACCCCATTATGATTACAGTTTTCGGTTCCCACGGCTCTGGTAGACTAATTCGAGTCCGCGTGCTCCTTCCTCGTATCATAAACCGATACTTATAAATAATGCATTCATCCGAACCAGATCATTATTAAAATTAATGAATGTACAAAGGCACTACCTGCCTTAAAATCAAAGCCTTCTTATTTCTCATCTCTCGAGAACGTTGCCCTTATTAGAAAAACAACATAAGGGTATTTTTTTACGTTAAAATTTCAATTAAAATTTTAAATATCCTTGAAAATCATTCTCGAGAGATGCTGTGTTGAAAAATCACGCTTAATCAATCATCCCGCTTGATTAATATGCACGGATTTTTAACTTGTATCATCAGTTTGAATGTACGATTTAAGACAGACACTGTGATGTACTTTATAAAATGAATTAGTTCGAAATAAAACAAAAAGTTTGGTATTATTCAAGCACATTAGTGTGAATTGAATCAGTCTTTTGTTTAGTAATTATAAGACTTGACTGATTTTTATAGCGCTGCTTTTGAGAATATGTACTCGGAATACTTTTTTTAAACTTTGGATTTAACTACCGGTTTGTAACTGAGTGGACTAACGCATCCGATTCCAACCCGGGTGTCGTAAGTTCAATTCCTCTGCTAGCTAAGTCCTCCATCATTTCAAAATCAATATCTTCCGCTTATTATGATGGCGGTAGGAGTTTTTCAAAATCGACAAGTTATTCGTAACCCGTGAATGTTTGTCTTTCTCGTAAAAAACATAAACTACGTTCAAAGGCCGGTTGTTTCATTTGCGATATAGCTAATTTTAATAAATAAAATCTTAATCTAAGAAAAGCATTCTAACATTTTAAATCTTCGATTAAAATTGCTTCTAATTACTTCTAACTTTTTTTTCAATTCTTAACAGGCGATGTTAACAGTTTTTTTTTTCTTTATTATAAAAAGAAAGACAAATGTTCCCGGGTCGCGAATAACCTGACAATATTTGAAAAACTTCTACTGCCTTCATAATAAGCGGAAAATATTGCTAACAGCTTGTAGCGTTACTTCCATTATTTTCTATGGAGCTTTAAATATATATTCAAAATGCAACTCTAACCAAGGTAAGACTGCACACCGTTTGTATTTATTATTAAAATCGAATCTCGAGCGAAGCTGAGTTTTCTATAAACTCTTTCCAAATTCACCTTCTATCCTCTACTCTTTCTTATGATTGACTTACGAGCATTTCTCATCAATGCCTTTCAACCGATAATCATTTAACATTTGCCGATCCTTGTCAGACCTTTATTTTTTACGCCTTCAAAATCAACATTAAAATGTGCTTAAGATAGAGTCGTAAAATATTCATATTATATAGGTACTTGCCCACCCGAAAAATGGAGTAAATATTTTATTGAAGTAGAATAAATTCAATATGAAACAGATTTTATTCTTGACTGGTTCAATCCTGGCCATTAATCCCATAAAATATTCAATCATTTCTCTGTGACAGTTTTTCCGGCCGAGGTGAAATTGTGATTTTCAATTCCCAGTAAAATTAGATCACCCGAAAAGGCAGATGTATTTAATGGCTAGCTGATTTGTGATTCATGTGTTTTTAATGAAGCACGTTTTATATGCGTATCAAAACGCAATTACAGAAAAGTGGTAAAATACTGTTTCAAAGGTAGGCAGGTACTTTAACGGTTTCAGTATTGCGCTTTGGTGGATCAATCATATGGATGTTTTTATTAATTTAATATCTATATTATATATCTGTATTAATTTAACAATTCCGATGAATTATAAAAACTCAGTTTGGGACAAGGAAAATGATTACACGAGTTAGTAATTTATATAAAAAATGGAGTAATTAATATTGAGAAGTGAAAATACAACTAAATTATAAATAGAAACAAAAATTCAAATTCAGAGGTCGCAAATTCAAACCCGGAGTGCGCAAATACATTTTAATAATTTAATATGTGTCATAACATTTAATTAAAATTATGAATCATTGAAATTAAATTATGTATGCTATATTTACGGCACGTCTAGAGTGGTAGGTACTCTAAGACCACCGTTCAGAATCAAAAAGTTGCTTGAAATGGCTTTAGCCGTGTTTGGTGACCAGATCTGAAAAGCCAGGTACTTTCCAACCTTCCTCTTTCCCATCCCCTTCCCTTTCCCATTCCTTTGAGCCTCACAACAGACCAATTGGGATTGGGGATGCCACAGTCTCACTGGCTCTAAACTGTTGGGACGCTATTCACTATAAAAATAAAAATAAAGGATGAATTCACAAAAAAAAACTAAATTGGTAGAATAATGAAGTATGCATAGGTGTATGCATGTGTATATAAGACAATTAAAGAGTATCAAACAAATTCTAGAACATTCACCCTGGAACAAGAGAAATTCGCATTACATAATCACTACAATTTTACATAATTTTTACAATGTGAGAATTTGTGTATGAATTCTATTCTGGGTAGGTAATCATTAAAATAAAACTGACTTTTGACATATGATGCCTCAAGCACGTCCTTCTTGAGTTTCTCAACAATTAAATTTAATTGTCATTACAAATCGTTACAACATCCTCGTAAACTACCGTTGTTAGTGTCTCGAGCGTCTTTAAACCCCGTTGAACAACACCAAAGTGTGAAGTATTTATTATTTTAATGATTAACATCGAAATGTTTATTGATGTGATGATAATATTCGATGTATACTACATCATACAGGTGTAACGAGCCGAGGCCCCCCGCTGCCTCCTGCTGAGGTCTTCCATCTATGGCCTGATACTGGAGACCTTGTATTATTTCTTAGACCTCACGGGTCTTCAACCACGTAAAAAATGCAACCTCCGTACAGCCTTATACTACATTTATCGGGTGCTGGGGTTATTGATGAGTTATCCGAGATAACATCAATCATACAGTGCCAGAAAACAAGGAGAAATTTGTAAAAATTGTGTTCGACACGAATTATCGACATTCGTTAATTTGTTTGGTTGGAGAGCCTGTTTTTGAATTATTGTACACTTTTTGAAAGTTGTTTTAAGTGCTGTAAATCACAACACTAGAAATCGTGTGATTAATTCGCAAGTAATTATAAAATTTTGACCACACTCTGTCATATTCTCTCCTATTAAAATCCTCGACTACCAATTCAGAGGTCACGGGTCCAAATCCCGGTGTCCGATGTTTTATTTATTTAGTTACGACCGGTCGGTAGCTGAGTGGACAAACGCGTCGGATTCCCACCCGGGCGTCGTGAGTTCAATTCCTCTGCTGGCTAAATCCTCCATTATTACACAAGCAACATCTTCCGCTTCTTATGATGGTAGTAGGAGTTTTTCAAATATTGTCAAGTTATTCGTAACCCGGGAATGTTTGTCTTTCTTAAAAAAAAAAAAAAGTTAGTGTGTTATTTCACATTTAATTAATGTAAAATAATATTTGGCATATTTGCGGCACGTTTTGGGGTGGTAAATACTCTCGTATCGCCCTGGTGAAATACCACCATTCAGAATCAAAACGTTGCTTGAAATGACTATAGACTTATGTTTGATTTCAAAGATATAATTTTGCTAGGTTCTTACTTTCTTGTTTTTCATCCAGTTCCCACCTTATCCAACCATTTCATTATATTTGATTTTCAAAAACACCGATTTTGAAAAAAAGTGACAATCAAGAAACAGAAGAGAGTTATGTGAAAAAACGTGTTCGTTCGATTGTGTCTTGCTTAGTCGTTTGGTTTATTGTTGTTGTTCAATTAATATTAAATTAGGCGTGTTTTTTGTTGTGGTGTTCGTTAATAATACAATTTGTAGGAATAATCGAAAACTTCAACTTTATCGGTGAGTGAATTGGTTTCCTTACTTCTTTCACTCAATATCTCCACATCCATAATTAGACACTTCCATCAAGTAGTTTAGTTAATCGTTATACAGTCCACTATTTTCCAAATTAATCTGAAACTGAAAACTCATTCAGTATTTTATCGTAGCTTCGGATCCAACACCGTGTCTGGTGACCAGATCTGATAGCCGGGTACTTTAAACCTTCATCTTCCCCATCCTTTTCCCTTCCTCACTTCCTACAGTCTGGAACAATTGGGACTATTGTGCATTATTCACATAATTAAAAAAAAATCTTAGTAGCGACTTTTTTGATAAAATTCTTTATTGATGAAAAATGACAATACGCTTTGTGTGGATATTTTTCTGCCTAAAAGGAAACAAGACTTTATTACCCGAAGGATCAAAGACTGACAATTCTCAGAATAATTTAGAAAAAGTGACTTATACAGAGCTAAAATACCAGTTTTTGATTGTTTGAAATAAAAATAAAAATAGAAAAGAAAGGATTTCACGATAAAAACTACATATTCACCACTTTTTAGGCAAATGCTAAAGATTACCCGGTCAGCTTTTACACGATATGTCAAACATTGTTCTTTCAATCACTTTGTATTCAGACAGCTCAAATCATGACGATTATAGCGCGTGAGTGCTTATGAAAGTAGATTGATAGATGCATACAATGCAGTTGATGCAAGTGTCCTAAGTGTAAAAGGCCGGAAGCCACGATTACTTCGAGTCGCCCCTTAAATGTGTTGATCCTTCAGGAAGTATTATTAAGATAACACCATGATTGTCTAATGGAAGAATTGCTGCATAACTAAAATGATACAACATCTTTCCATGAAGATAATTAATTAATAGGTTGATTTATAAAGCGCCATTTTCGTGACAAAAATATCACCTCAAAGACGCTTTACAACATAACTAACCACCACGCCGTTTCTCCACAGGGGTAGACAGAGAGGACGGACCGCCATATAACTTTGTATTGGCACACACTCCTTTCTTCATTCACATTCATACATCGTTTCATACATACTCTTCTGTTATTCTGACTCTTCACATGACCCGATTCAAGTATTTGATTTACTGAATCGTGCCATGTCTTTCTCGGGCGTCCTCGATTTCTTCTTCCATTCACTTTCGCATCATATATTCTTTTCACACTCCTTTCTTCGTTCATTCGCTCTACATGCTCAAACCATCTAAGCGTCCCTTTCGTGATCCTATTCATTACGCTCACATCAGCTTTGAATTCTTTCCGGATTTCCACATTTTTAATACGGTCATACATGGTTTTACCATACATTCGTCTCAAGGATCTCATTTCCACAGCATTAAGTCTACTTTCATCCTTCCTCTGCTAGTTCCATGCCTCACTACCATACATCAGGGTTGGTATAAGCACTCTATTTATAAATCAACCAATTATTATTATTATTATTGTGGACTGTTAGCTTCGCTTCTTTGGAAATTTTCTTATTTGCGCCAACAGCGTTCAGTCCTCCATTAATGGAGTTTCCTGCCTTCACCCTTCTTTCAATGTCATTATCAGCCTTTCCGTCTCTCTAGAACATACTTCCTAAATACACAAACTCATCCACTTGCTCCAAGTATTCATCATTCACAACTATATTAACGTAATTATTAATTATTATTATTTATATAATTAACATAGTATTAAAACTAAGACTTAACATTAACTTACGCCTAATACTTATAACTAGTGCCTTACAACTAACATATTTAAATTAACAAATAGGTATTATGTAGTAATTATTGCCCGTGCTGTCAAACCTAGGGTAGAAAAAATGGAGTAAGCAAAAGTAAACTAAGTATAGCACTTGGATTGAGTGATCAAAACTCTAGTGAAGCCCATTGGCGTTATTGTGGGTATGATAATAAGGTAGGTACCTATTTATTTAGTCCTAGTAGTGGATATATTTCAGATATCCATTGTGATATATAAAAAAATATATTCTGGTCGCGGGTTCGAACTAGGCGTGCGCAAATAAATTTAATTTAATTAATGTGTGTCATCTGACATTTAATTCATATAAAATGATATAAAGTATATTTTCGGCACGTTCCAGAGTGGTAGGTACTCAAGAATCGCCCTGGTGAAAGACCACCATTCAGAATCGAAACGTTGCTTGAAATGTCTTTAGCCGTATTTGATAACCAGATCTTAATAGCCGGGAACTTCCCAACCTTCCCAATCTCCTTCCCCTCCCCACTATCTTCAACCTCACGACATACCCCCAACCTAACCAAACCCATCCTTCTTCTTCCCCATCTCCTTCCCCTTCCCACTACCTTCAACCTCACAACATACCCCAGTTGGGGATGCCATAATCTCACTGCCTCTAGACGGTTAGAAGCAGTTGGAGCTCTTGTGCTGTGCTTATAAAAAATGTATAATTTTTCGAAAATTTTGTCATTGTCAGTATTTTGTAGGTAGTCATTCGACTATTTAAATGTTTAGAAATTCAACAAGTTTCGATCAGACACATCACTAGATAGTACATACCTACTCTGACTGGACCAGTGTAACATTTTCTAATGCTACGAGCGTGCCATTACAGATCTGGTCCCATTCAAAACGTACAAAAATAAATGTGAATATATTACTAGGTAAAATATTCCTGCGTTAATGTTCAGCTGACGTACCTGGCGTGCGCGGGGTCGAAGGTGAGTAAAGCGGCCGTGAGGGTATTTTCACCGGCACTTTGTGAAAAGGATCAAAAGATCTCATGCATGCGTGTTCAGAATCAATGATTTATTTTTACTAAATAGTTTATTTTCCCTCAGACTCAAACCAAACTTTTCCTTTCATCAGCTGTTATATAGTTAGATGTATGTCTACAATGAAATGAAAAATATACTTTAACCATTTAAATTAGCTTTAAGACTGGATTGTTATTTTGACCAATCATCGTCTTGTATCACAACCTTCGTCTTTTTCATACTCTCCCATTCCTCTCATCTTCATCTGGTGGCGTTTAGGTGAAGAGGTATGTCACGAAATATCCGATAGTGTTTAAAGTATGCACGGCCCCATGGTCGAGTGGCAAGACGCTCGACTACGAATCCAAAGGTCGCGGGTTCAAACCCGGCGTGCGCCAATACATTTTATTCAATTACCATGTGTCATAACACATTTAATTAATATAAAATATTTAAAATTTATTTGCGGCACGTTCCAGACTGGTAGATACTTCAAATATCGCCCTGGTGAAAGACCACCTTGAAATGAGGCCGTGTATGGTGACCATATCTAAATAGCCAGATAATTCCCAACCTTCCTCTTTCCCATCACATTTCCCTCCCCACTACCTTCAGCCTCACAACATTCTCCAATTGAGGATGCCATATTCTCACTGGCTCTAGACGGTTGGGAACAGTTGGGACTCTTGTGCGGTTTTCACTATAAAATAATGCAATTATGCTTTAATACTAATAGTAATAATAGTAAAGTTGTATTCCGGAAGGTATGCAGGAGTAGTGCAATGCAATACCTTCCATAATTGATATTAATACATGGTAATTATAATGTTAACAAATAAAAATAAACAGAAAGGTTAAAAGGTTGGGTAAAGAGGTACTACTCGGGCATTAAATTGTGTGCATTTAAATGTAAACAAACAAAATACTCAGTCTTATTTTAAGAAGTAAAAGTGGTGAATAATTAACTTTGCCTCTCCTGAACAATTGGAAAATTGTGACATATACCTCTTCACTTATATGCCACAGAATTTACACACAAGTGTATTTTTTCCTATGCACATAATCTTTTCTCTGTTATTCTCGTTATTTTATGTTTGCCTGGTATATATTTTTTGATTTGGACGATTGCTGCAAAGTTTTCCAATGGCATCTTTGTTGCTAAATTTTGTCATCGACTTTACAATAGATTCGATACCCCCATAGCCACTATACAATGAAGCTCTAATATAATCTGCTCCAAGTCGCATATCTCATTGTTTAGCTCGCTTTTGACATTTATTCCTGTCGCTACATTCAATTACAAAGACAGACATTTAGGTCGATGCATCTGTAAATTATACATAATCGTTCTGCTGTAGGTTTTTACTTCTGTCACGGTTACAAAGTCGAGGGTCAATACACGTTGTTGTTGAAGTTACATAAAATTTTATCGCATCGTGTCAGCAAAGGGAAATGAGGATAGCGAGATTGAAAATTTAAAGTTAATAAATGGCGGTTGCATGTTAATGCAAGGCTTTGATTTTGTAGCCAGCTCTTAGCAAACCTACTCTAGAATCTTGAGGAGAACAACGACTGGTCAATGTATTATCCCATTACGTTTTAGTTGTTAATCCAAACGCTGCGTGCGGAACAGGAGATCAGGGAAGGAGCGGTAGAACGGTTTATGGATTGCAGATTGCGGATTATCTTCATCTCGAAACCAGTAACTAAACTGCCACGAGATACCTCCTCACACGTATGGTATCCGAGAATTCGGTATAAAATATTTTACATAATTTGGGGTCGGTATTCGGTATCGGATCGGATATGATACCCATTCAACCTTCGATGAGCGTGGTAGCATTAATTTGACCGTGGGTTGGTTTAGAAATTCCAAAATTGGGTCAAAGTACATTATTTAAATATGTAATAATATGTATAGGAGTACTTAATTGTAACAGAAAGAAAATTCCACCTGTTATTACTTGTAAGTGCTTTTCGATAAGAGCATAACTAAGTAATCATCCCGCCACTTCTCCGCAGGCGTAGGCAGAGATGAAGGACCGCAATACAACTCTGTCTTAACACTCATTCCTTGTTTCATTCACATTCATACATAGTATACATACTCTTCTGTTATTCTGACTCTTGACATGACCCTACTAAAGTATTTGTTTCATTTGATCGTACCATGTCTTTCTCAGGTGTCCTCGACTTCTTATATTCACTTTCGCGTCATATATTCTTTCTGTCCTCCTTTCTACATGCCCAAACCATCTGAGCGTCCTTTTATTAATCCTATTCATTAGTTACATTATCATATCAGCCTTGCATTTTTTACGGATATCTACATTTTTAACACTGTCAAACGTGCTTTTACCGCACATACGCCTCAGAGCTCTCATTTCTACAGCATTCGGTCTACTTTCATCCTTTCTCTGCCAGTTCTGTGCCTCACTGCCATACATCAGGGTTGGTATAAGCACTCCAATGTGGACTGCTAGCTCCGCTTCTTTGGATTTTTTTATCTGCACCAACGGGGTTCAGTCCTTCGTTATTGAATTTTCTGCATTTTTTTTTTCTTCAATATATTTATCAGCTATTCTATCCTATATGAACATATGTACAATTATATCAA
Source organism: Drusus annulatus (assembly GCA_022651775.1). NCBI lineage: Eukaryota > Metazoa > Arthropoda > Insecta > Trichoptera > Limnephilidae > Drusus > Drusus annulatus. The sequence goes on from JAGWCC010000198.1 coordinate 100,887, forward strand.
ATAATCTTCAAAAAGTGGACGAAAAACTGAGAAATAAATTAACCAATGAATGTCACGACTTTCTAAAATGAGAGAATCAATGAAAAACATATTTGATAAATCAGTGCAAAAAATCGCTTCCCAATAGCAATGCCATCGAAATTCGCAGAACTTTTGGCATTGTACAACATTTAAAAAAAAAACAAATGGCAACTTATTCATATTCTCGTATGTAAATGAATGGTTCGTATGCCATGTAAAACAGCATGAAATTTGATTTATTTACTATAACATAGGCGCTGTCTTGAGTTTGACGAACCTAAGAAAATTATCATCACAGCTCAGACGAGAAAAATAAATGAATAAGTTAATAGTTTGTTATTGGTATGCATTTTTAACATCTGAGATCTACCATTTGATAAAATAAACTTAACCCAAATCAAAGATATAAATGAAACACAAAAACTTTGTTAATAACCACTTTATTATTTAATATTACGTCTACCGGTTTCGGAAGTACCCTTCCATCATCAGGACAATATTAAAAAAAAAAAATTGAATTTTTTAAATGAATTTTTTTTAAATATTGTCCTGATGATGGAAGGGTACTTCCGAAACCGTCAGACGTAATATTAAATAATAAAGTGGTTATAAACAAAGTTTATATGTTTTATTTATAAATATGGCAAGCCACAAAGTAAATGCTTTTTACGAATATGCAAAGCAAAGATATTTAAAATAGTTTCAATATCAAGTAAACTTAACCTTAAAGCAAAGATACTTAAAATAGTTTCAATATCAAGTTTATTAAAGCTTTAATGAACAGTAAAGCAACGCAATTAATAAGTAAATTCACTTAATGTGTAAGATACGCAATATTAACTGGCGATGTGTTTCTGCTTGGTAGGTAACTTTACTGCTCGGGTAATAAAACTGACTGTTTTCAAAGACGTTCGAGATAGGCATTGAACCACACAGGCTCGGTACAGTAACAGGTAACTGCCTAACATAATGGCACCTACGTGAGAATTTCTACATGTCAAAACAACCTGGGATAATGTTCTGACACCTGAGGCTTTAGCGTATCCAGATGTAAAGCTAGGCGCAATCGCATTCAGTTTACTATCAGCGAGATAGGCATTTTAAACTTCTTTGCCATTTGAATCTTACACACTTATATTAGCTTTTTAAATTTTATACTACGTAACTTAAATGAATATTTAAAAAAACTAGTTAATGTACTGATTCCTGAGGCTTTAGATAGTTTTAATTTGTATACATATTATGTATTATTTTCTCCTTGTTAGTTAATCTTATTAGCATAATTAATTTAGCATAAAGCGCACTTGAGGTGAAATATCACAAAACTGCGCTATATAAGTTCACTGTTATTATTATTATTGTGATATAAGCTTGGCATATTTGCTTTAAGTTTTATTATCAGTGAGAAATGCTTTCTTAATGTCACTAGTATAAAACCGCCTTTTGACATTAGCACGTTATTTATTTGTATGTTACTGATTACAGTAAATTAGGTGCAATCGATACAAGACTTTCTGATGAAACATTTTAACTACAACCTCCATGGTCGAGTGGTTGAGATCCTCGACTACGAATCCAGTGGCCGCGGGTTCGAATCCCGGCGATGAATTTTGTTTGTTTCATGAATATTTGCTATTTCTCATTTGATTGATATAAAATAATACCTAGCATATTTGCAGCACGTTCCAGAGTGGTAGATACTCTCAGTAGCGTGAGTTAAGCTGAATAAAACCCTACAATGTTGTGCTTTGGCGTCATGAAATTTGACAGATTTTACTCTCTGAATTTTTTAGATCAACGGAACTATATTTTTTCATCCGCATTGTGGAGCTTTAACACAACTTAAAGCAAGAAAATAATTATTTAATATTTTTTCCCAGTGGAGTAATTGTGAATCTAACAAAAATGTTAGTTCTCGCTTGAGAAACGTCGCTGTGTACACATTTACGTATGTTAATCTTCATTTTAAAAGTTTCCGTGGCCATTTATTATCCCCAAATGAAGTCATTGAAAAATTCGACTTTTAACGACGCGTTAGAGATACGATTGACAAATTGACTCCTCGCCCGAAATAAATGGGTTTGGATTCTGAAATCTTGTTAATCTCACAACAAGTGTCGGAGGAATTCGAAACTGAAAGATGTTAAGTTAAATATAAATTATCTGTGACTACTTTTCTGGTATATTTCTCCGATCTTAATTACCGTCGAAACTATACACGTATCTAAAAGAGATACGTTCTCACTTATGGACCGTAAGTCAGCGCATCTCTTTGTAATAATATATCCAAAGAGCCATAAATTATTGATTCAGGTTTTGAGATTCGACAGCTAATTAATAATTATCGAGAGAATACGTAGACTTGAATGCATATCTTCAAATTCAATGGTTTTTACGTGTTACTAAATCAAGCGATTTCTTTTTATTACAGTATTATACAACCCATTAAAAAAAATTATGATTGCCAATTCAAACGTACGGTACGTAATGTTGATCGTTAAAAATCGTTAATTCTCGGGTTACGATTTACCTACTTTCAGCTCATCATGCAATTTTTTGTGCTTGCCTTTTTTTGTTTTCCACTAAAAACACCGAAACGGCTTACTCAGTTTCTCCTGTTTAGAATTTCAATGTTAACGCTGTCTTTCACAGTTCGCAACGTCACTCCCATCCAATATTCTTGCACATTCTTGATCTGATTCTAATTAATCAATTTATGTTTTCCAGTTCACCATTTGATTCGAAAATTCATAAATATTTGTCCGTTTACCGTAACTTCATTATAAAGGCAAAACGTATGATTCTGACTTCCATCAAGAACCGTAATAAGTAATGATGTATCAACATTTCCGCAACTGCATCTGCAATCAGTTGCTGCAATTTACTGCACATTGAGATGCACATACAGATTGTAGGAGGCTGTAAAACTCAGTGTGTCTTACATGCAGTATGCTGCGGTATTACGAAATAATAAGCCTTATAATTGGATTTTACCTCTAAAATTGCAACCTCATTTGGTGGGAGATTGTTTAATATCAAATTACGCTGGATTTCTGTGAACGTTTTTATCGTAATTCAATGGAGAATTTAAACTAACTGCCTATAAATTAAAGAACACTTTTAAATGAAGTGCCTACCTACATTTTCAATTCCTGGATTACAATGGATAAAAAAATACTTAGGTTTTATTTAATATGTACGTACAAAGTAAGTTCTTAAAGTACCTATTTGATCTAATTTTACTCCACGGAAATAAATGCAGCACGGAAAATTGCTTTTGTGTACATTCTAATGGTTATAGTTTATTGTGTAACCTAAGGAATCTGTGCTGAAAATTGATTATAATAATTAATTTTGCATTTTTATGTGTAAACTGTCCTATTTTCTGAATTTTCCGGAGCTAATGAGATTATGGAACCAGAAATGGTGTTTTTTTTACGTGAATAAACTGGGAGAGCTAAAAAAGAAACGGTAAAGGAAGATTATGAGAATCTCTGGTCACCAGTTATAGCTAAAGCCAACGATTCAATTCTGAAAGGTTCTCTCACATTAGCGATACTGAAATTATGCCTATCTCTGGAACGAAGCCCTAAACCATATTAAAAAAAAAACTTGATCTAGATAGGATCAGGATGACAAGGATTTTACCGTTTCATCATTAATCCAATATTATTTTGGGAGAATCCTTCTGTGTATTAGGATTTTCATTTGAATAATTTTGATAATTTTGTCCGAAAGGTGGCGCTTACGGGTGCCCGAGAAGTGAGTGCACCCCCCACCCACCCGCCCCCGAGCCGAGGGAGCTGCCGGCCGGGGGTGGTTCGAATCTCTGCTTAATTAATATAATTTTTACTAATCATTTTAATATCATTATCATAACAAAATCTCAAGCACGTCTTCTCCTTAGTCAACATTGTATCACCAATAACAATAAAGCTAAGCAGATTTCATAAAATATTCCACTTTATATGAAACCACATAATTAACTGATATATTACAGTCAGTGGCGTACCGTAATCTGGGCTAGAAAATTAAATCAACAAAATACAGTGGAAATTGCTTTAAACAAACACGTTTAGCATGAAAACCCGGATAACACGTACTATTGCAGTATCTATTAAGGCGAATTATCAAATACATAATACGAAAATAAATCGCATTTACATCTTTACAGCTGTATAATGAGGAAAGGTGCTAATATTTTTACACTCGTCACTTACTCTAAATCATTGGCTACTTACTAACTTTTATTATATTAATTTTATTGCGAAAATAGATTTATTTATTTTTAAGGCTTTTACACAAAAAATACATTTTTAAAAACAATATACTCATAAATAGTGCAAAAATATTGTACAAGAGAGAAAAATAGCATTGAATACCAGGTACATCCAGAGTTTAATAGTTACATCAAATAAATTAGCTCTACTAGATGAAAACAAAAAACTTTACTAATATTGTTTGCGGTTTGCTTATATTGTGATATTGACGTACTAAATATATCAACAGCATCGAAGTATTTGTTTCTCAGATTTTGAATTCGTCGCATAGGAGTGTAATATTGTGAGGTTGAAGTAGAATGGTCATAAAATTTGGCAGGTACTGTCTTGTAAATGTCCTGCCAGATAAACGATATGCAATTAAATAAATTGGTATAAAACATTTAATCAATAATTATAAATAAGCACTTCTAATAGCAAATAATTCTAGGTTCAGACAATTTTATTAAATTCAATGAATACAGTAATTAATCGTAATCTAGACATTCTATAAGATTACCGATTCTAAACTTTACGTATCTTAAAAAAAAAAGTTTGATTCTTTTAATCGTGTTTGAATGAACATCATAATCTGTAAAAACACGTGTAAAATATTCTTAAATTGTATGCACACAGTGATGAAAAGCTCAGTGTATTTGAATATGCTTATGGCAATGACGATGGGTGTCAAATGATTAAAAAATATTAAATTAATTCCTTTCGGCATGTTATTCCTTTATAAATAACTTATCTATTGAAAAATAAACTCCTTTTTATACAGGTGACAAAACAACAGCAAAAGACTAGTCTGTCTAAGTACCTGATGCCTCTTACAAACCACTTTTTTATCTATTACAATCATCATGTATTATGATGCATACTTTCTTGGCATGAGGCAAGGTGTACCGGCTAATAAATAAATCAGGTTGAATTTCTTAGACGCCGAACAATGACACATCCGCATTAATACGTTTGGGTTCATTATCCTTTGAACAGGCGCCACGCTCTTACATTTTTTTGACGACAAGATACGAATCTTGAAAAATGGTTAATTTAATATACGAATAATTCGTGCATACGTGTCTTGTGAGCATTTTAAACAAACGTTTTTTTACCAGCGGAAGAGACACACGTTGATAAGAGTGATTTTTTATATGGGTTGTTGAGGTTTTTAGGCTTTAAGGACGATGTCGTTAACGCCCTTTTTGCTGCGCGGTTTCGTCTTGAGACAACGTGATCGCGCATTCAAATGTGTTATATGAAATGTGGACGCTGAAAGATTGTAGAAAGAGATGAAAAATACGGGAATATGCGCAGGAGAGGGGGGTGCAGACTTAAGGTCGTGATGCTTTCTTGGAATGTCTGCGTTTTCAAACAGTGGCGGGAAGAAATTGTTATAGGAAATATTTATTAAAAAAAAATTACGACTGTTAGTAATTTTATTTCGGTATCATTTTGTGAGGATATTTCTCCATTCATTGAACTATTTGTACACATTATGTGTATAGTGCTTTATGGCGACAGATTTGAAATTATTTGTGTAAAATTCAACACACTAATTCAATTAAACGTTTAAACAAAAGTCGTTTGATACCTCGGGGTAAGAATTCTATGTTTGATCCATCCAACTCTATGTTTGATACGTTTTTTAACAAGTAAATTCAATTCAACGCATGTACGGCCGATGCATAAAGCGAGTTACAAATGTAATAGCCAAACGATTGTTTTAACTAATGTTTCATTCATGTTGACTACAACGAAGGTAAACATACTGATAAATCTTTTTTTTAAAGAAAGACAAACATTTCCGTGTTACGAATAACCTAACAATGCTTGAAAAACTCCTACTGCCACCATAATAAGCGGAAAATGATGCTTGTGCAACGGTGGAAGACTAAACCAGCAGAGGAATGGAACGCACGACGCCCAGGTGGGAATCCGACGCGTTTGTATTCTCAGCTACCAACCGGTCGATTAAATCATTGTGTTCGATTTGTGCGAGTTTTGTAAATAATTGAAAAAAATACAGAAATTGAAAATCACTACTAGTCACACCTGTTATCAGAATGTTGTCATTACCTACCAAAGATGTAGATGCGTAAAAAAATATTCATTTTAGTATTTATTTATTCGATTTTAAAATTTCTCCGAAATCAGTTTGGTGATGTATTTTTTTACTGCACACCAATAAAACACTTTTGAATGTCACATCAAAACCTCAATACTCATTTTGATACGACAATAAATACTTCATACGCTTATCTTAAATCTGTATCTACTGCCTTACGAAATCCGAACCATAAACAATAAGCATGGCATTATTCACATCCTCAAGTCACCGTAGTCTATAGTCTATGATCTCCGGCAGCCGCAGTAATAATGTATAAAGTTTATTCTCACATAATCACGAGTCCTCTGTTCTGGGACCTTTTATTCTTGCAAATGTCGCTCAGTTGTTCCGCAATAAAACATTGCGAGACCCGAAGGTAGCCATTGTTCACATGTAAATAAAGATATTTCGTCATTCCGACACAGTTCCATGGGACGCAACGCGAAAAGGCTGCGGTAGCGGGCGATTTCTACACTCAACTTCTTCGCTTTGTGAGCACCCGGTAGTTGCCAAAGATTAAAAAAAAAACGTAAAAAAGTCTACTTTTTACATAGATTAATCAAATAATGCAGACACGTTACTGAGATAACGCGCGTGAATGCACTAAGCCGAGTCCGCGAGACATACCTGAGATTTACTGCGTTTAGTATCACACAAACATTCGTTCGACAGACAAGCTGTCACAAATGCGTCGCTGTAGGCTCCTTTCTGAGAGAAAATGCCTTGAGAGGTGTAAAAATCATTCGGGAGCAAAAAATATATCTCATGGAGTATCTTTCCATTCATAATTACCCACAAATCACTTATTATTTCAATAAATACAATTAGTCACAAGGTTTTAAGCTACTCGAAAACGGTGTGAGATAGCGAATGCAGAAATACATAAGTATGTGGAAGACAACCACGTCTAGTGGCTTAAACAAGCACGATTATAACAGTAGCGTGGGACGTTCATATAGCTATCTCATCCGCACACCTATAGTCTTTGAATGGCTATCCTTGTCATAAGCGGGTGAAACGGAAAACAAGACGGTACTAGTTGTGCCACATTTTTCATAAGATTTGTATGAATATGACGTGTCTTGTATTTTATGTCTATGACTTTTATCGGTAATTAAAGGTTTCATTTATTAAATGACATTAACAAATCATTGGAAAGTAATAATTTCTGATCAATTGTTAACCCCACAACAATGCCTTAATTCTTTTCTGACAGATTTTCTCAAATCTTCCAAAGAAACATCGAAAAGATTTGTCTCCTTTTCCGTTACCTCTAAAAAAATTATTCTTATATTACACTGATTGAATACACTAACATGCAATTAGTCTTCTCTCTCGGAATAGCAGTATTACGACACACTTTTGCTACGTATTATTATTTTTTTTTTTAAATACTACATACATAAATAATAATATTTAAATTTTCGTAGAAATCAATCATTTTGTAGTTTGACATATTTAATGAAGTTGAAATAATAACTTTGAATATAAGACCGCGGATATTGTCTTAATTTTTATGACCGACCGGTTACGCTTAGCCTAAGCATCATCAGGGTACAAAATTAAACTAAACAAGAAACGCAAAGTGTGCGTTTATATATACATACAGAGGTAGAACACAATATAAAAAAAATATTTTCTCAGTATTCTTTTATTTTATTTTGTATTGCGTTCTCCCTCTGTATGTACAATATGTAACCGCATACTTTGTGTTTCTTGTTTAGTTTTATTTTGTACCCTGATGATGCTTAAGCTAAGCAAAACAGGTCGGTCATAAAAAATAAAATAAAATCTGTAGTCTTGCACAAAGTTATTATTTTATTTTCATTAAATAATACACATGTTATACAACCCTTAAAAATAATATTTATCAGCGTAAATTCGTAATACATTTTCTTGGCTTAATTTTAAATGTTTTAATATTTTCTTCTAATTAAATGTAATTAGCCAATTCGTCAAATATCTTTATAGCGTCGTAAATCAATTGTGATTTTTTCTGATAGGTAATTTTAATTCGTTCCTAATTCTTATTTTATATTTGTGCCTGTACTGGAAGAAAATGTATAGTGTATAATGTATAATAATAATAATACTGTATCAAAATGGAAACATTAACATATCACATAATCTGCCTGTGTTAGTTATTTGCAACGACACACCTATTAGTATTGACACCTGGTTAGTATGATGGGTCACCGGGTATACAATTTTCAATAACAAACCACGCATCAGCAAACAGTTACTCGATTCTCCATTGTAGGGTTTAAACCGTTCAGTGAAACCGTAAATCGAAGGCTTTTATTGGGGTCGTTTGACACTCATTATCATATTATCTGACCACGTTCCCACGTGGTCCGACCATCGATCGTTTAGCCTTAATAGGCCACGTGCATTCGACAGCTCAGAATGGAGGCTGTACTCAGTACCTTCCCATCTCCAAAGCGGTGTTCTCCGCTAACCTGTTCGAGAAATGATAGCAATTGTGGCTAAGTGCTGGATATTATCGTGTCTTAGCGATCTTCAAAGTTGAGCCGGTCTTAGAGGCGGGTGATGGAACCGATTATGCGTCATTTTAGTAATATTTTATTGAGAGGAATTGCACGTAAGAGTTTCGGACGACATGCAATGTGCAGGCAGATCTCTATTAGATGATTCATCAAAAAGACTGTAAGGCAAGACCGTTTTGATGGTTTACTAGGCTAAATATCAGAATTTATTTGAAAAATGTAGATAAAACAATTACTTATGCTAAGCAAAAAAACATAGTAGAGTCAGGGGCGGTTTGTGACTTTTTAGTGTGCTAGCTAGAGTGCTAAGATCGAAAAAAACGTCATAATTGATTTTTATATAATTCAATTGAATTAAATTTAATATTATTATTATTGAGTTCTGCTATTTTAAGTTTTTTAATTTTTGTTTTTAGTGACAGCTGTTTCGGCGTTTAAGGCCATTGTCAAAATGTTTGAAAGTTTGACAATGGCCTTAAACGCCGAAACAGCTGTCACTAAAACAAATATAAAAAAAACTTAAAATAGCAGAACTCAATAATGATAATATTAAATTTAATTCAATTGAATTATATAAAAATTAAAATGGAGTTCTACAAATTGAACACAAAAACTATAAATAAGTCATAATTGATGTTGTTGTATCCGAAAAAGATATTTTTTTAATTTTTCAGATTTTTAAGATTTTTAAAATCTTCATACAAAAAAAAAAGCTTTCAGCTACAAAAACATAAATAACGTCGGATTTTTCAATCTCAGCACTCAGGCACACTTAAAAGTTACGAGCCACCCCTGAGTAGAGTGCCTATAACTCTAACTAACTAACTAACTAACTGACCATCACGCCGTTTCCCCGCAGGGGTAGGCAGAGAGGACGGACCGCCAGACAACTCTGTCTTGGCACACACTTCTTGCTTCATTTACATTCATACATCGTCTCATACATACTCTTCTGTTATTCTGACTCTTCACACGACCCGATTCAAGTATTTGATTTACTTGATCGTGCCATGTCTTTCTCGGGCTTCCTCGACTTCTTCTTCCATTCACTTTCGCATCATATATTCTTTTCACACTACTTTCTTCGTTCATTCGCTCTACTATAACTCTAATATCTTTAAACCAATTATAACAATTATAATACTTTGGTAATTTATATAGCGCCATTTTTTGTGAAATATAAACTCAAGGGCGCTTTACAAAACTTAAAAGCTATAGCTTAATTTACCATAAAACTATCTAAAACGTAAAACTAAAGCTAAAATTACCTTGAAATTAGAATTAACCTTAAAGCATTAATGCTTATTTTTTAAAATAAATATATGGCAGCCAAATTGAAGGAAAATTGAAAAAATAATATCAATAATTTTCAGTAAAAAGTATGAGATCGATTAAAAATGTCGGTTTCTAATAAAATCCCAATAGCTGAACCGGTTTAAAAAAAAAACCTTTATGGCTTTGATACTAGCATTACTGGTACGAGTGAAGTTCTGACGAGTTGTTCCGGGCAGCAGTCTGCAAGGTAAAAAAAGTCTCTTGGGAGCCAACGATAGAATAGTACGAGTATAGGGTACCAGACGAAGAAATACATATTTCATAAAAATGTCGTTAAATATTATTAATTTGCAATATATTCAATCAATTCATATTATATAGAAATTGTTTCTTTCCAGAACCAATCATAAAACACCATCACGCACAACAATAATAATAAGTTTTATTTATACGAATCTATGGCCTAACAACAGGTTCTGGTAAAAGCAGGAACTCAATAAACGCTGCCACGTCCGAGAGATTCAACTTCCATACCTCTAACCTCCATAACTCCCCACAATAAGAGATACATCTTGTTAAATAGATATTCCCACGGCTTTGGTCCATTGTGGATGCTGTACCTACCTACATACCTGCGGAGCACGTGCTTCTTTGAATTCCTTTATTTTTCCACGTTGGGCAATCGATTCATTAGACAGTTTCACGTGGGCATTACTTTTACAGATCTGCTCGGTGATTTATCTCGAATCGAACAAGTCTGGCACTAAGTATAGCAGGTATTTTTTAATTGCCCATTCATTTGATAATGTTAATAAATAAACGTTTTTGAAATGTTTTACATCTTGTTTAAACGTGCCTCGAGAGACATACAACCCACTCGCGATGTGGCAACAGGTGTTTGGAAGAGAAAAATCAACATCTTCATAAATTGGCGATGTTTTGACGTTAAAATATTTTATAAAAATAATATCACTATTAACACTTACTGACACTTGAACTTATCGGATTTTAAATCATTTAATCTTAAATATAAAGCAGAAAAAAATGGTTTTAGCATAGCATAGTTATTAGCCGCTGGTGTCAGGGATGCAATCAGAGGAATGTTGCGATTTATTTAATCAAAATCAAACTTTAATAGATCCCGACATATTTTTTTAACTTGCGGTACTCTTACTAGAAAATTGAAAGCTGTTTTCATGTAAAAAAAAAAACAACTCAGTGTGTATATTTTGCGTACTTTTTTTTGTACAACCTAATCATTTATCTCCTGCTACTTTGCTTAGACACTGCACTTTTTATTTCGTCTGAAATCTTTAGTTATTTTTTTTCCTTTTTCCTTTTAATTTGTATTACTATTATCTGTTTAAATTTATTTATCTGCTACTTAATATGTTAATCCGTGAGAAATAGTTAGGTTACAGGCGATTTCCCCAGTAAATGTATACGAGTATATAATATTCATTTTTTTATGAATTAGTCTGTATCTGTGTTTTCTCCAAATAACAAAATATGGAATAGTATTAACCCTTGAACAGTTACCTCTGGTGTCATGAATTTTTCTGTCTTGGATATCTAGTTCAGCGAAACTATTTCCAGTTGTAAATCATCCGTTAACTGTTGAAAAATAAGACAAGACCCCATATTGTTCGTTCCATATTTTTCAGTTGTCAAAAAGAGACACACGAATTGCAAATTGACTCGGACGACTAATTACTAGTTAATTATATAATGAACTCCGTCACAAATGATTACACTCAATTAAACGCATTATTATTTTTATAAAAATAAATACGACTAAAGATTTTAAAGATATTTTATTACTTGTGGCAATAGATATTTTTCAACAAAATCACGTAATTTATCGAGAAATCTTCTAGTTTCGGTCTGCTGCAGATTATAACGCCAACTAAACTATCTGGATTTGACACAGAATTTGAATCTACAGGGTGTTCGCCGGCTGTGGAAACATATAAAAATATAATAATTAACTTAAAATATATTGCAACATACTTACAAAACTTCTATACATTCACAAATATAAAACACAAGAAATAATAAAAAAACGCTAACATTAGAACTACTAGATTTCGTGATAAACAAAACAAACTTAACAAGCAACTATGAAAACAAAATTTGGACAAAAAACATCTTACACTGTGCGTCTCACTGAACTCTATAATAAAATAAACGAAAACATTAAAATAATAAAAAAATAAACACACAAATAAAAATCTTAAAATAAGACAAAAGGAGATCTGAAATAGAAAACATACTAACATCAAATACAGACTGAAACAGATAACTCTAATAGTATGTTATAACAAAGTATAGTATGTTTTTTTTTTTAAATATCTTGCAAACATACATATCAATTCCGATGAGTTACAAAAACTCACTTTGGGACAAGGGAAATTTAAGGACTACATGAGTTACAACAAAATACAAAATACAGAGTCATCAAACTAACATATATCATAATAAATCAAACAATATAACATAATAATATATACAGTATTAAAAAAAAATGTTTAAGTATTCAAATATATATATTTTTTAAAAATAACTTTGAAATGCAGTAAATGTAAATGCTTTTACTCTACCGGGAAAAGAAAACTGTTTTGGAGATTAGGTGTTTTCATCTTTAAATGAGTTTGAAAAACATTCTTTAAAGCTTTATTTTTTTTTTACTGTTTTTATATTTATCTGGAAGCGAGTTATATAATGTGTAGGCAATATATTCCAAAGATTTTATCCCATATTATAACAAAGTATAGTATGTTATAACAAAGTATAGTATGTTATAACAATAGTATGTTATAATATGCAAATAAAAGCCCAGGTACGAGAAATTCCAGTGAGAATGTCACTAACAAAATAAGGAACAAAAAAATATTATTATTGTACTAGTTACATGTGAAAAATTCCTTTTATTTTTTTTAAATATTTCATTAATAGTGAAGTTTTTTTCTGGTCACCCGTCGCCGATTTGACGACAGCAGAAAAGCGAATTGTTAAACGTTTTTATTCTTCGTCACGATTTTTCCGAGATTGACGGGCCAATGAGAGCGGCCGATTTGCCGGAATGCACCGCGCCGCTGACGGCATACCAGTCTCGCTAATAATGCGATACTTCATTCCTGGACACCGTGCACGACCAATTCATTATCTAAGACACCCCCGAAACAGCGTGTTCTTTTCGTAATGTGACATCTAGGAATGCCAATACGATGAAATGATTGTTAAGAGATGAATTTTCTGTTGGATTGTTAAAATATTTCGAGAATTACAAAAAAGTAAAATTCAATTTAGGTAGAAAAATTATAGGCTTTGATATGATGTTTTTTAAAATTTAATTTAAAAATCAATCAGTCTAGGCTGTGTGATCAATTAATCAGTCTAGGCTGTTAGGTTGGTACAAAAACATCTTTGAAACATCTTTTCATTAGGAACACTGAATTAAGTTGAATCTACTTTATTTATTTAGTGTTTTCACAAGCAACGTGTTCGTACTGCGCTGAATTAAAAAAAAAAAAACTACTAAACATGAAGTAGCAAAAATATGTGGAAGTATGAGCTCTGGGGTAATGTAATTTGCAAAGTTTTCCTGTTTGGAATTTCTAGGTCAGTGCTATTTATAGCTCGTAATGTTATTTCCATTATGGGTTGTGGAGATTTTTAGTATCCATTCAACTCTCAAAAAAAGACAAGACGCCATATGATTCGTAATACCGTAAAAAGTTTGTCGTTCACGGTTCGATCAATCGCCGTGTGGGGCGCTAACGTCTACAAAAACATCAAGTAATATATGGTATTATTATTGATTAATCCACATTTAAAAAAAAAAAATACACATATATTTGAAATATCTTAATGTTTTTAATTAGCCATCGCACCCCCCCCTCGAAGGGGTAAGCAGATAGAACGGACTGCCATAGCACTCTGTCTTGGCTCACACTCCTTGCGTCATTCACATTCATACATCGTCGCATACACACTCTTCTGTTCTGACTCTTCACATGACCCGACTCAGGTATTTGATTCACTTGATCGTGCTATGTCTTCCTCGGGCGTCCCCGACTTCTTCTTCCATTCACTTTCGCGTCATATATTCTTTCATACTTCTTTCTTCGTCCATTCGCTCTACATGCCCAAACCATCTGAGCGCCCCTTTTTCTTGCTTTTTAGATTTAATTAATATAATACATGTTTTGCTGTTTTCGCACACACGTTTTCTATTGGCTTCCTATGTCATCGTAAATCCTATAAGTTTTGAATTAAAAAAATTAAATTATAAATATTTTAACCTTACCTAACCGTTCGTGGGAAAATAACGCGCTTATACGAAATTTGTCAGTAAACACCAATGTTGTGTTTTTAAGAAGCAAGCACTAAAATTCAAATATGCGCCGTTATTTCATTTGAAGTCAACTAAAAGTCGAAGATTATTTAAATTTATAACCAATCTGTAATAATAAAACCAATTCTTGCAATGTGTATTAGGTAAATTGTAAAAATACTTCTGAGAAATAATATTTTTATGCCTAGTTTAGCCAGACTTTCAAATTGCCTTAATTTATGTAAATGGATATACAATGTTAAAGAAAACATACAAATTGCCTTTATAAGTTGTTATTTATCACTTTAAATGTTTTGCTGTGGTGCAAACACGGCATTCTCTGTTATTATTGCAGTCATCGTGATCATTATATCGTTATGTTATTATTTTTATGTGAATACCACACAAGAACTCGGACTGCGCGGAGCCAGTGAGGCTATAATATTCAGGGGAAGAAGAGAGAATAATAAAGATGCGAATTACCTGGCTATTCAGATCAAGTAACCAAACAAAGGTAGTTTACATTTCAAGCATATTTCTCTCTTATGACGGCCTCCGCGGTCGAGTGGTAAGACGCTCGACTGCGAATCCAGAGGTCACGGGTTCAAGCCCGGCGTGTGCAAATATTTTTTTTTAACATTAATATGGGTCATAACGCATTTAATTCATGTAAAATAATATAAAGTATATTTGCGGCACGCTCCAGAGTGGTAGATACTTCAAGTATCGCATTAAAAGTCGTGTTTGGTGACCAGATCTGAATATCCAGGTACTTTCCAACCCTTCTTCTTCCCCATATCCTTTCCCTCGTAACTACCTTCATCTTCACATCGATTGGGGATGCCATATCTCACTGGCTCTAGACGGTTGGGAGCAGTTGGGACTTTTGTGTGGTATTCACTATAAAAATCTCTCACCGGAGTAATAATGGTTTTTTTTTAATTTGAATGCCGCACAAGAGTCCTAACTGCCCGAAGCTAGTGGGATTATGGCATCCCTAATTTGGGAATATCTGGAGTGAGGAGGGGAAGGAAATTGGGAAGAGGAGGGTTGGAAAGCACCTAACATAGCGTAGAACTTTTAACGCAACAGTAAAAAAAAATTGTTTAATTTAAGTGTTACAGATTTTAAGTTTAATCTCTGAAAGGGAAGGCAGATAATACGTTGGCTGCTTGCTTATCATGATTTGAATCGTTTTTTCATGTCATTCTACACAACCGCCGCACCGATCGGGGATAGGGTTTTATTGCATGCCCACTATTGTTTCACGATGAAGAGAATGGGTGAGAAGTATGGGAAAGAGTTAAAATGATTATAAATGCTTTTCCGTTAGTCTTTTTATGGAGACCGTAAAACGTATAAAATATTATTTAAATAATTTGAGAATTCCGAAAATCAGGTGCGTGATTAATGCGCGACTTTTCTTACAGTATGTAATATTTCCATTATAGTGATATCATCTGAAATATATTAGATAAAATAGTATTACGATTGCACTGTCCATTTAATTATGATGTCATAGTTAAGGCTGTTTTCAGCGAGAGATTTCAAATGATTTATATTACCCGTTCCGATGAAAAATGCTTGAAGAAATTCTTCCGATATTTAAATCGAATAACGGGACAGCATCATCTACAACATCTTGCCAGAGTAAATTATTGAATTAATAAAGTGTTCGAAATGCTAACTTATGTTAAAAGTTTATGGCCATATTTTATACTAGTCAAAACAAGTGGTTTTATTACAAAATGGTTATTTACGGGGGAAAATCTGAATTTCGCTTTTGACGGTATCTTGAAAGAAGATCAATTTATTTTTTTGGTCAGGTAATTTTATTATCAAAGAGAACCGGTCTACGTTTGAGCTTTGAGGTATATTAAGCAACATTATTGATGGATAAAACAGTTTCATATAAATATAATTACAATTACCTGACCAATCAAAGACAACAGAACAATAAAATGCCTGTTTTTTATGACTTTCTAATGATAGATTTAATTGCAGCAGAAATTGACAGAAACCTAAAAACCTTAATGCATGGCGTACTAATTTTCTGAACTTAAAGGTTAAAGGCTGATTCACACCAACGTCCGGTTCCGCTCAGTGCCGATATTGTTCCGCAAGAGAGCTTATTGATATGGTATGAATATCAATCAAGGAGTATGTGCCAAGACAAAGTTGTGTGGCAGTATGTCTTTCTGCCCACCCTTGTGATATTTAACTACTTATTTAGTTAAATAATTATTTTGAAGTGTAAAAATACTAACATCGCAGATTTTTTTTAGTCCAAAACCATTTTTTTATCACTAAATAATATTTTTATTAATTATTAATTATTAAAAATATTATTTAGTGAAAAAAAAATGGTTAAAAAAAATGCGTTGTAGGTATTTTTACACTTCAAAATAATTATTTAACTAAATAAGTAGTTAAATATCACAAGGGTGGGCAGAAGGATATACTGCCACACAACATTGTCTTGGCACAAACTCCTTGATTGATATTAATACCATATCAATAAGCTCTCTTGCGGAACAATATCGGCACTGAGCGGAACCGGACGTTGGTGTGAATCAGCCTTAAACCTCCCAACAATTCTTTTTTTAAATAGGTTTATTAAATATACACAGTGTATCAGCACGTATACGACAAACTTAAGCCTGCTTTTTCTTAACTTATTTCGAGTAAAAAGTAGATTTTGGCCTCCGGAGTAAAAAAAAACTAAAAAATATATCTATCACATGTCACCACTGGCCACTCGGCTAAGAAACCGCTCGCCCCCCGCCCCGACCTGTACTTTCAAATGCTGTGCAACGTTTTCTATACCATGTGGTACAAGAGGGACTGGTTAAAAATATGTTTTAAATTGAAAAAAAAAAATGTCACCGGAGACCAAAGCGCCATCTTTGTTTTTTCCCAAATTTGTTAAAAAATTACTGATTAAAGTCTCTCGGGTACATGACATTTGACGACCTTCATGGTCGAGTGGTAAGACGCTCGACTACGAATTCAGAGGTCACGGGTTGAAGTCCGGCGTGCGCAAATAATTTTTTTTTAATCAATATGTGTCATAACACATTTAATTCATATAACACAATGTAAAGTGTATTTCCGTTCCAGAGTGTTAAATACTTCCAAGTATCGCCCTGGTTAAAGATCACCATCCAGAATCGGAACCTTGCTTGAAATGGCTTTAGCCGCGTTTGGTGACCAGATATGAATATCCAGGTACTTCCCAACCTTCGTCTTCCTTACCTCCTTCCCTTCCCCACTACCTTCAGCCTCACAACATACCCCGATTGGGGATTCCATAGTCTCACTGGCTCCAGACAAATGGTAGCAGTTGGGACTCTTGTGCGGCATTAACTATAAAAAAACGTTCTGATAAATCCTGTACGTACAGTGAAGCCTCTTTGAAAAGCTGCCATTTTTCATTTCTTTGCCAAATGTCCTGCTCATCGGGGACATCCTGGTTTTATTAATAGCTATCTACGGCTATCCATGCAATTATAAATTGATACAGTTCAAGATTGTATCTCGTTGACAGATAGTACATTTCGCAAGGCTCTAAAAAATCTTCTTTTTTTCATTAATAAGGGTCATAACGCATTTAATTCATGTAAAATAATATAAAGTATGTTTGCGGCACGCTCCAGAGTGGTAGATACTTCAAGTATCGCATTAAAATGTCTTAAGTCGTGTTTGGTGACCAGATCTGAGTATCCAGGTACTTTCCAAACCTTCGGGGACATCCTGGTTTTATTAATAGCTATCTACGGCTATCCATGCAATTATAAATTGATACAGTTCGAGATTGTATCTCGTCGACAGATAGTACATTTCGCAAGGCTCTAAAAAATCTTCTTTTAAGGTCTTTTATTCAAAATATCCATTACACTTTTTCTATTCTTTATGAGGCCCAGTGATCCGTACTTTAGCGCTGGTCAGATGAGCTTTGCATGGAGATAGAATTTGGTTCTTTTTTTTTAAAAAGGGATCTCTATTTGAAATCAACTTTCTACTAATACCTACTATATACAATATTACTTTCAGTTGAGTGCATATTTATCAACTCAATGAGAGAAATTAATCCGTTTTATAAATAATTAATATTAAATAATGTTTTTCTTAATTGTAGCTCGTTGCCTCTTTCCATTCCAGAGGCATTTGAATTTATCGTCTTTGATTGCGCCGATAAAACAGTGAGCCTTATTACAAAATGGCAAAGCCGTTGCGTTTTCCTTCTTCGTGTTTGTCAGACTACGTGTCTCATTTACATAAAATATGAACAGAACTTCTGTCAGAAGCTGCATGGGAGATAAACCACAGGTGTATCGCTTGCATTTTGCCTTCGCCAAAAATATGTGCCGAGTTGAAATCTTATCAAGTCTGTCTCATCCGGAATGCGTGCGTTAATGTCAGTCAACGATTAAATTAATAATCGTTTATCGGAGTGAACTTTTGTCACTTTTGTTGGCTTTACTAACGAGTAGGTATTAAATAATTAAGTGTGGTCAGCGTACAAAAAAAAATGATTGACTTTGACATTTTACACATATTTTTTATCCAAAAAGTTAATGTATAAATATAATAATGTATAAATGATATTTTAAAGAACAACCTTTTCGCAACCTTAATTGGACAAAGTTGCAGAAAGCATCCAACCCCGAAAAGATGAAACCGAGAAAACGTTGTCTGAAAATATGTCGATACAAAAGCATTAATATGCGTAATTGCCATTTGTAAAGTGAATATCAGTGTTTTTTTCTTAATAAGAATTATTAAAAATAAGTTGTTTTGTTATTTATAATCTATCAATGTATTTATTAAAAAAAAATTATTTCGTATGTTATTCTACATTTTGATGTTTTTAAATTTAAATTTACACAAATATCTGCAAGTGCGTAAATAAAAAAAAATAATTACTAAAAATCTATTGCATTTGAAGCTTGGATGTTTTCAGCAAATAGAAATCTCGTATTTGTCTATAGGAAAACATGTTAAATTTAATTTTGGCAAATTGTTGGTTGCACGCTTTTTGCATAACTACGTCCAATTGTGATGTTCAGAATATTCTTTAACCTCGAAAGAAAAGTCACCGCACATCACTTCCTACTAGTTGTATTTTTGTGAAAACTCTTATGCAACAAAATAGCACATGAATAAATCCAGTTTCCGAGAGGCTGGGAAAGTTCAAAAAAGTTTTAGTTAAAACAGCAAAAATCAATACACTATTGCAGTAAATACCTCATATTAGTTTGTGCGAAAAAAAATATACCTTCCCTTGAAGTGATTTGTTGTTGATATGATCAATCTGCACTAATGACTGCTGTGTGTGACAGCGAATGCAGTAATTTGCCTGCAGATTGTTTGCAGACAATTAACCCATTTGCTTAACGTTGCGCAGTGTAGGTTGCATTAAAAGTGCATTATGTATGCACCATGGAGGAATTATTTCTCAAGAAAAATCTCAACACCACTCAGAACTAGAGTAGTAACAAAAAAAAACATAGCAGATTGCCTACGATAAAAAAAATGAATGGAATTATCAATGAAAAATCGGTATTCAGCGTAATAAAATGCTTGGAATAAATCTATTTTACAAGTTGTAATTTCCAATGTGGATTAGATGAAAACTCATTCGGTAATGCAGTTTTCTATGAGCTATTAATATTTTATGTGATTCCATCGCTGGGAATTGTGTCTTGGATAGGACTTTTGTGTATTTTTCGTTGCACCTAACATTTGAAAATATTTTCAGCCAACTAAAAACTCAGAACGTATACAGTGTAATTATTTTTTGTAACACTCAGCAGTATACATTAATGTTATCGACAACAGTCATTAAATTGATAAAAGCAATCAAGTAGGAACAAGTAATAAAACGTTACTGTATTCATTAATTTTCAATTTATTCTTGTTAACATGTTGCGTAGGTAGAAACATTAATTTCCAACCGTTCCATCATAAAATATTTTAAGACTGTATTTTCTCTTTCCTAATGACGCTCTATCAAATCACATAAAATACAAGACACGCCATCTTCATGCAAATCTCACGAAAAATGTATCACCACTGGTAACGTCTTATTTTTCGTTTCACCCGCTTATGAAAAGGATAACCATTTAAAAAATATGTGTGTACGGATGAGATAGATATATAAACGTTCTACGCTACTGTTATAATCGGGTATCGCGCCACTAGACGTGGTTGTCTTCCACACACTTATGTATTTCTGCATTTGCTATCTCACACCGTTTTCGAGTTGCTAAAAACCTTGTGAATAATCGTATTTATTGACTTGAAATAATAAGTGATTTGTGGATAATCATAATTGGAAAGAAACTCCAAGAGATATGTTTTTTGCTCCCGAATGATTTTTACACCTCTCAAGACATTTTTTTCTCAAAAAGGAGTCTACATTGACGTGTTTTTGACCGCTGGTGACAGCTTGACTGTCGAACGAATGTTTGTGTGATACTAAACGCAGTGAATCTCAGGTTTGTCTTGCGGACTCGGTGTAGTGCATTCACACGCGTTGCCTTAGTAACGTATCTTCATTATTTAATTCATCTAATATTCTAATGTTGTGTTTTCTGTTGTTTCAGCCGTGCAAAGAGGAAGGGTACCACCTTCACAAAGCAACGCTTTAGGAATGCCCGGCCAGTTCATCGGTGATCCCGTGTCCGCTGCCGGCCTCAATGGCCACTCCTACCTCTCGTCCTACATCTCGCTGCTGCTCAGGGCGGAACCCTACCCCACCTCCAGATACGGCCAGTGCATGCAGCCTAACAACATAATGGGCATAGACAATATCTGCGAGCTGGCCGCGCGACTACTGTTCTCCGCCGTGGAGTGGGCGAGAAACATCCCCTTCTTCCCCGAGCTCCAGGTGACGGACCAGGTGGCCCTGCTAAGGCTGGTCTGGTCGGAGCTCTTCGTCCTCAACGCCTCCCAGTGCTCCATGCCCCTGCACGTGGCGCCGCTGCTGGCGGCCGCCGGCCTGCACGCCTCCCCCATGGCGGCGGACCGCGTGGTGGCCTTCATGGACCACATACGGATATTCCAAGAGCAGGTGGAGAAGTTAAAAGCCCTCCACGTGGACTCGGCCGAGTACTCCTGTCTGAAGGCGATCGTCCTGTTCACAACAGGTAAAATGTTCGATTCGTTATTTGGTGACGTTGGGCTCTTGCTGTACAGGGTGTTGGCGGGCTGGTCGACCTTGCTCACCGTGTCCGACATCTTGCCTTTGGTCAGGCAGCATTTGGATACTTACAGAGAGCCCCAGGTTCAACAAAACACGTCTTCCGGGTATTATTCCGCATTCGACAGCTCTGCCTCCTCCCTCGGTGTCAGCTCTCCCATGAAGTACAGTAGTTTCTTGCCCAATCCCCACAACATGGCTTCCGCTTTTACAAGTTCCCCCCGCATGCCTCCCGCGTCCAGTTCCTTCCACAGCGCGGACCTGAGTAACTTTTCCCCTTATACGAAGATGCGTTAAGACTCGGGTCGTTATCTCGCGTGGTTCCCATTCCTTACCATTATCAGTAGGTAGTCCATTGTTCTTCGGGTGGAATGCTGTAAGGATGTAGTATATTGTAGCATGCGTTCGCCATAAGGCACGGGCAGCGGCGGAGTGCGGAATAATCCAGGGTTCGCGGTTCGCGGATCGGCGGCAGATGGGGAGATAATGCTGCAGGGCACGCCGCGGATGTCTGCGGTTGATGCTGGGCTACGGGAGCCGCGTGCTCTTGTCCCCGCCGGCTATCTGACCCTCATCTCGCAATCGATTTACATCGCCATCGGCTCAAATTGTGCGTCGCAAATCGCAAATTTCAAGGAGCTAACAAGAAAATAAAATTGCAATTCTTTTCTATGCACGGGTAAAGCACGAGCAATTGTTCACACAATTTAGTGAATATTAAAATAATGTCATGTAACTCCAACTTCTGCCGAAAGTTCATATCAATATTCAATGCGATAGTTTTGACCACTTTGAATGCGGTGGTGAATCGCCCATTCGTTTGAAACATTAGAGAGTTTGCGAACTCGGAGTGAGCAGGGAACAGGAACACAGAAGTGGGGATCCAGAGGCTAGTTCCACCGGCCCCAGTTCAGTGAGATAAGGCCGTCACACGCCGGAACCAGCGGAACTGGTGAACCGATCATCATTTCTGTGTTCCTGATACGAGACCCATCTCAACTGTAAATTGACGTGGAAAACTTTGAGATTTCTGTTATAAACTATCAAGTGGATCGATATTATTTAATAATTTTAAATTGAGTAATAACTTACTTGTTTGCTTTTATACGCACGACATATATATTATTTATTTCTTAGTGAGTAATTTTCCATTGAACACTTCGGCTAACCTTTTAAGGAATCTTTTCGTTAATGTTTTTGCTAATGAAATACACTTACAAATGTCGAACAATGTTCACAATATTACTATAACTTGCAGTATGTGTTTTAAGCTTAGTATAATATATAAATTCTTCTTTTAGATATATTATTTGTATTAGAATAGTGTACTTAGTTAAGTTTTTTGAAAATGTAAATATTAATTAAATTGAGAAAGAAGCTTTCCTTCATTAGTGAAAAATGTTTGTAGTTTAACGTAGTTAGTAGTTACCGGCTGTGAGCTTAAGTTAGGTATTAAATAATAAACAGGTATTTAACGCTTAAAGACCAAATGTTTTTTTTGTAAAAAGTCGTCGCTCTGAAATATTCTAGATTTAAATTCGGATTTCGAAAAAACAATATTCAATCTAGAAATTTTTGCAGGTCGTCTTAATTTATCTCATCTTATATTATAAGAATATATTTTAAACAATCTTTCAATGTGCCTTATGTTTATTATTTATTTATTTATTATAGATTATAAAACATCGCTTTGATACACATGTTACCATTTTTGACAATATAACACTTTTATTAACAATGAACCATCGTTTTTATTTGATTTAAAATGCTTATTTAATACAAAATATATATTTATCGACAGATGATTTCGTAAATTAAAAACACGATTTGATCTTTGAATATTATACTACACTTAAGCTTTGTTTAAGTAAAACATTAATTTATAATTTAAAAGTAAATCTCAGCATTTACTTAAGTCTAATATGGGAATTAATTAACATAAATTGCATGATATAAGCTCTTATGAGTTGGTTCAAATGCTCAGCATTATTGAGATGGAATTAACAGTTAACTTTATCACATATTTAACTAAAAAAATTTAAGTAATCCAACTATTTAATTGCTATTTTGCAATATCAAAAATAAGTTTTTAGTATTGAGATACCATATTAATAAATATTAAAAAAAAAACACACACAATAAACATATTATTGCCTACGTATAAGAGATTTACAACATTTTTACTAAATATCTCAATAACAAAAGTTTTTTTTTCTTAAACCTAAATGCTATTGAAATATAATAATATTATATTTTTTTAAATTCCTACACAACACACAAAACATTTATAAGAAAATTCTATTCTAACTTTTAGAAAAGTCAGTAAATAGACAGGGCAAGTATTTACCTATGTTAAGTTTTTATTTTATTTATTTATGTGGGTACATAAAAAAATTAACATTCATTTGAGACTTACTCAAATATATTAATGGTATTTGTAATATTAAAAAAATATATTACCCGTCATTTTTTTTGCTGACGTTTTTTTTTATAATGCCTTATTAATAAAAATGGGTGGTGGCTAGGAAATAGTACTCGTAAATAGAAATTGTCAATAGCAAAAGCATGTACACATGTGTGATTTGAGATTTTTTTGTATTACTAATTTTTTTGTAGTGAGTTGATCTGTGTTGCGTTTCCTTTGTTTTCTTAAGCCAACATTTGACCTGACGATGGACTGTGAAAGGTTATCCGAAACGTTGAGTCAAGAATAAAGATGAAGAATTCAAGAACAGTAACCCTAAAAACAACAAAAATGTTGTATTGTTCTGGCAGAAAACGTTCACGTAAACGCTAAAACGATTTATTATTAAATAGATTTTTTTTTAATTGAGTGCTCTTATTTAATTATTCATAGTTCTGTAGGTACCCTTCCTCAGATATCAATGATAAAATATAACATTTTCAAAATTGCTTAATAAAAAGCATTTTTTTACTGATTTATTAAATTAAGAAAAGTTATCTGTTTTGTAATCATAAAGTTACGAGGTAAAGAAAATGTCAGTTTTGCAGAACGTTTTTTAAAAGATATACAGGGTGTATCAGATCGAACTCAACAAAGTTTGACCAGCGATTTATTAGCTTATTTGGAGTAAAAATGGAAACAGCGATTTGGTCCGTGACTTTGTATAATTTGTATAAAAATAAAATATTAAATTCTGTTAGATGTCACCACTGGTGACTCAGCCGGATAGCCGCTCACCTCTCGCCCCGACCCTCACTGTCCAATGCTTAGTTATTTTGTCTTTATTTAACAAAAAATACCATCTACTTTTCATTTTAAAATTAGCTTAGAAATCGCTATTAAAGGTCTGTCTCGGGTTCATTTTGATACACCTGTATACATGTATAATTTCTTAATATTGTGAGGTCCTCAGACCTTTTAACATATTATCTTCGTTAATCATTGTCCTACTGCAATCGTCTTTATATCTTCCTGTGTCGATATTTCTTAAGGCCTCATACACAAATCACTTTCCTACAAGTTCATTTCCCGTGGAATGGACAGCCAACCTCTGACTTCTGAGGTAAAGAATAATTGTTTGGCTTGAATACTTTATCAAAATCTGCATGTCATTTGTATCTAGATACCATTTGTGACCAAGTGCTAAATCTATAGGAAATTTTAATCAACATTAGGTTAAGACTATCAAAAATCCATTAAAAAAATAATTGATAGTTTTGGCATAAAGATACTTGCAAATCGCATTTTCTCTGAAAAGTAGGTTTTAAAATTTTATGCATGTTTCATTTTGTTTTATCTTGGTAAGGTTTTGGGTGTATTTTTTATAATGCTTATTGGCTGAAATATCTATAAAACATAAATTACTTAAGTTCAAAGTCTTAACGTAAAGCTAAAAAATTCTGACAACTTTTAATGAATTTCTTACGCGTAAACAGTAAGACACAGGGGCGGCGCATGTGAAATGAGTGCGGTGTACACGGGCGGTCAAACTGAGGGGCGGCCTCTAGAATACGAAAGACCAGTGTAAAATTTTATGGCTTGCTTGTTATAAATGCGTTTAATTGGCTTAAATATTTAGCGTTTTTTTTTTCAATAATAACAGCGAAAAACCTTTTTCTGGTGGACAGACACAGATTCTGAATGAATAATTTATTTTTTATATTATTGTACGTGGAATCAATATAGCGTATTGAAAATGTTATTAAATTAGCGTGATAATCTATTTGACCGGACTGAATTTTGACGTTATCGGAGAATCGTTACATACTGATTGATTAAAGGTTGTATTGGTGAGCTTAAAAATAACCTTAACCATTGATGAGATAAACGACGACTTCCGGTAAAATTTGATAATTTTTTTTTAATAATCGAAAATTGTTTTTGAACAGATAACCAATTTCATTGACTGTCCTATTTTTTTAAGTGAATACCACACAAGAGTACTAACTGCTTCCAACCGTCTGGAGCCAGTTGGACTATGGCATCCCCAATTCATCACAATGTTGTGGGGCTGAAGGTAGTAGAGAGTGGGAGGAGATGGAAAAGAGGAAAGTTGGAAAGTAGATCTGGTCATCAAATACGGCTGTTTAGTGACCAGATCAAATAAGCCATTTCAAGTAACGTTTCGATACCACTCCGGAGCCTAGAAATCTAAGGGTCATCAGTTTACTTTCAAATCGGTAAAGATTACACTTTTACCGTCTTATTTATTAGATTTTTACTCGCCGGATCAGCGTTGGTTTAGTAACACCGGACGTATGCTATTAAATAAGACACATAAGCCGTGGTTGTAAAGCTATACATCAGTTTATCGCTATTCCGACCTTATACCACGCGTAACATTTAAACCTGGTTTATAAGTAAGGGGGCTAGGGATTATCTGTACAGAGATTTTATTCATGAAAAACACTGCTTAACGATTTCCAAGCGGTTATAGCAGAATCACTTCGCTGGGACACAATTTTTTTAAATAAAAAAAAAAACAGGTAAACTTTGTTTGAAACAACTTTTATTTTCAATATTTTATCGACCGGTTTCGGAAGCACCCTTCCATCTTCAGGACAATATTGAAATTTTAATATCATCCTGAAGATGGAAGGGTTCTTCCGAAGCAGGTCGGCAAAACATTGAAAATAAAAGTGGTTTTAAACAATGTTTACCTGTTTTTTTTATTTGAAAAATTGTGTCCCAGCGAAGTGGGACACTATTTATCTACTTTAAAGTGGCATTTTTTCGCAGATAAATAATTTAAACTCTTGAGGCGACCCTGTAGATAACTAAGAGTATTTAATTCAGTTGATTCATGACTTGGCCGATGTTAAAAAGTGCAATATATCCAGTAACTCCGCGCGTGATGACTTCAAGTCTCCCATAAAAGGGCCACCCGGGTTTATAGACACTAAAATGTTTATGGGGCATGTAAAAACATATTGTTTATGGTTCCAGGCAGGTCTGATTGCGGACTGCACATTCACTTGGCATTACTGAAAACCTATTCGACAATTGGTCATTAATTTTTTATGCATTTAAAATTAATCATCACAGCTGATATATCGTCGCCGGAAAGGCAAAAGGGCTGAAGCGCCATTTTGGGAAGTTTACACCAGAGCAAGATTTTTTGTTTGTTTTACAATAAAATAATCTTCAGTACCTGGTTGGATTTAAAAAAAAAAAAGTTGAATCAGGTAACTCAATGCTCTCACTGAGTTACCTTAAGTGACAAAAAGCTGAAAAAGTCCCAAGCTTGTGTCGCTTGAGTCAAGCCTTCTCCCAAATGGTAAATATATTTTAGATGGCTGAAGCCCCGCAAAAGTCTTGAGAATCAAACGAGAGTCAGAGCTTTTGAAACAGAAAAAAAAACTAATCGAAATGCGTGTTTAACTCATTTTTTTATCCAAGTGTCGCTTAAGCTCTTTTAATATGAGCATATTAAAGCACTAAGGAGCGATTTTTTATTCAATGCCCGCAAAAAAATTATAAAAAAAACACTAGTTACATATTTCATGTTGAAGTTCTATGAGCTATTCAGGAATGAATTCATTACGGTGGTAGAAATTCTCAGTATCGCCCTGGTGAAAGACCGCCATTCAGAATCGAAACGTTGCTTGAAATGGCTTTAGCCGTGTTTGGTAACCAGATCTGAATAGTCAGGTAATTCCCAACTTTCCTCTTCCCCATACCCTTCCCTTCCCCACAACCTTCAGCCTCACAACATCCACACTCCTTATTGGGTATGCCATAGTCCCACTGGCTCTGGACAGTTGGGACTCTTGCGCCGTATTCACATAAATAAATTAATGTTTCAAATCTTCATACTTCATTAAAAAGAACTGGGTTGAAAAAAAATAAGCTACAAAATATTTCCGGATTGCAAATCTGAGCAAATTTCCTGACGCCAGAGCTCACCGGTCACATTTTTTGAGGATTCTTAAATGCAAATATATGAATGCAATAACCAAAAAAAAATGTTTGATAGTGACGTACCTACCCTTATACCTATATGTTAAATTTGTCAAATTTTACACCAAAAACTTTTTAATACCTACCTACAATGAAAAGAATAATTTTCCCTTTCTCATAGCTAATGATGGAAATGACGTTTGGAGCTGAAAATAGTAACGTTTACGTTGAAATTTAAAAAAATGTAAATTTCATTAACATTAGCTCACCTTTTGAAATTTTTCGCTGAGACAAACGGCAGATTTTCGACAGTATTGTTACGATTTTAAAATTAAACACAAAGTGAAATAAAAGATTAACACCTCGGAATGAAGAATTGATTGGAAAGTTGTCGCTGGTCACAATGCAGGGGTTTATTGAAACAATCCGCGGCATTCCATTCCGCGGGGGCCCCGGGCCGGCCGCGGGCCGCGGGCCGCAGGTCAAACCACTTTCCTCCCGTGGAACCTATAATTTATTATTTATTCCATACAGGTTATCGAGGCTCTGCCAAAAGCGAACCTTACTGTTAGGCGTACAGTACGCTCGGCGCTGCGTGGACAAATTCATTAACGTTATTTTTAAATATATCGATTGTGTTTAGGCGAAGTTTAGCTTAGTTTAACGGCCTCCGTGGTCGAGTGGTAAGACGCTCGACTACGAATTCAGAAGTCGCGGGTTCAAACCCGGTTTCAGCGTCTACGTTGGGAGTTGTGACGCTTTAACATATCAATTTAACCGCAAGCAAATAAGACAAGACGCCATACTGTTTTTTTAATATTTTGAATAGAAAAAAAGGTTTTGAAACTCGGATAAAGCTGAGCGCCTATCTAATAAAGTGAAAAGTACAGATATCCAAATAAAAATAAAGTAAAGTGGGACTAGATTATATAGCTCATCATGATTCACCTCTGTGAAATTTTTATAAATAAAAAAAAGTAAAAAATGTGGATATATCCGGAAAGAATGCAAGATTGGCGTAAGCATAATTTATAAGTTTGGGAAAGGGATGCTTATGATGGTTTAGGCATGTAGAGCGGATGAACGAAGAAGGGAATTTGAGGAGAATATATGACGCGAGAGTGAATGGTAGAAGAAGTAGAGGGCGCCTGAGGAAGACATGGCACGATAAAGCGAATCAAATACTTGAGTCGGGCCATGTCAAGAGTCAAAATAACGGAAGAGTATGTATAAAACGATGTATGAATGTGAATGAAGCAAGGATTGTGTGCCAAGAAAAAGTTGTATGGCGGTCCATAAACCCTGCCTACCCCTGCGGAGAAACGGCGTGATGGTTAGTTAGTTAGTTAGTAAGCGGGTGGATGGGAAAAGGAGTAGAAGAGTGTATCAAAATTGACCGTGCAAGTGGATGGAAGAAGTCTCAAAGTGAATAGTAGAAAAGTATCTATGCATGTGGATGAAACCAAGTGTTTGTCAGGATAGAGACGTGCGGTATTTCATTATCTTTGTCTACTTCTACTAGTAAAAGGAGCAATGGTTAATAAGTTAGAGAAAGAAGAATAAGATAAAGTTGAAGTAGGATGTTGACACCTGAAACAATGGTGATTATTAATTTGTTCTCCTGCTTCGCTTTGAATTGTCCGGTTATGCATTCTATTATTTTATTTAGTTTCGTTATATTTCAATAAACAGACTATATATTTTACCTTCGGGCACTTTGCTGCCAGCCTCAAAACGATATAGCCCGGGGCAGTCGCGGTCACGACTCTCCCATCTCTCTCCCACCTCTACCGAACTAACCTCACTCACCTGGCGGAAGAAAGAGATCAGAGATGTATCTAAATATATCTTCATAGGTGCGGGTTAAAGGCACATCTCGGAATCCTAAAAACCTAACCTACTAAAATGGCACTGATCCAAAAAGTCAAATCTTCCGCACAGGTAACCAAAATAACTCTGTCAAATGATATGTACCTTTTTATTTTACGATGTAATTTTATCTGACCGTGAACTTATCTGTTTGTTTCCGTGTGTTTCGATCCCAACGGTGGACTTAATTCGGTAATCAACCTTGCCGCGAGCGTGGCGTCTCTCTTTTGCATATTGTAAGTGCATCTAATGCGGGGGAGAGAGAAAGACGAACTGCGGGTTTCGTGTCGTGACTCTGTAGGTTTGGGTTTTGACCGGTGGACCAAGATCAAGTCACGACCCGGGGCGTGTATGTGTGTGTGTGTATACGCTGTGTATGTACACGTGTGATATGGTGACCTTTGGGTGTGTGGGTTCAATATCAATTATTATTGTGAGTTTTCCTGTGAAAGCCCACAATTGTGAGTAAAAATGACTTTTGAAGATTTCGAAAGAAACTTTTGGCAATTATAATATTGCCGAATTCACTCTCGGTTTTTTCCGAGATATGAACAATCTTTTATCGAGACCTTTTCCCCTTAGACGTATAAAAAATAAAGAAATATTTTTATCCCTTTGACATGTAAAAAACCTTCTAAGGCTATGCATACCGCTTTCTTAAATGAATAATAAAATTAGTTATTTGAAGGACATTTTAGTTTTTTTTTGTAACTTTGGACCTTAAATACTAAAGTAAAGTATTTTTTTTAAACAAAACTAAGCAAGCCTTTATTTTGTAAAGCTTCAAGAGTCCCAACTGCTCCCAATCGTCTAGAGCCAGTAATACTATAGGACCCCCAAGCGGGGTATATTGTGAGCCTGAAGGTAGTGGAAAAAATAATGAGATGGGAAAAGGAAAGTCGTGAAGTACCTGTGTATTTGGGTATTCAGATCTGATGACCAAACACGGCTAAAGCTATTTCAAGCGACGTTTCAATTCTGAATGGTGGTCTTTCACCAGGGCGATGCTTTGAGTATCTACCACTTCATAGTTCGTGATAGGAATCGGGTTTCGAAATGAAAATAGTTAGGTATGATGTAGTAGAACATTCAGGCAATAAAGCTGTGCAAATTACCACAACCTCAGAGCTCACTGTTCGCGAGTTTTTGGTGAGGATTCAAACATAATCATTTTCTAACATAAGATCTCAAAAATCCTCCAGGACCCTAAAAAACGTTTTCTCCAAGACCACGGAAAAGATTAGACCTCCAATTTCAAAATGTCGTGCTGTTGCAATACAAGTTTTCATCTATACGATAGAAGTGATGAAAAATGGCTGGCCATAAGACACATAGTTAAAGAAATCCATAGACATTTCTCCTACCAATTAGTGGATAGAGCCATAAACGGTAGACTTATCCGAGCAATCGGCCACAACTGATTGGGCCGCAATTGTGAGTCAATCCGCTGTTTAATTAACCGGTTTCGCCGGCAGTGATATCATCAGCACGACGCTATGTAAATTGCGAATTGCGACCCGGAGTAAGCGGGGGAAGACAGACAGAAGAATTGTATGAAACGGTCTATGGAAACAGGACATTTGCACGAACGCATTTGCACGAACGCATGCACAAATTGTTCAGAGACTTGTTGTCTGAGATTGATTTCAAAGTCAAAATTGTTCAGAGACTTGTTGTCTGAGATTGATTTCAAAGTCAATTTAAAATCAATCTCGAAAGCACGTGCTTTGCATATTAATTAGGCATCGAAAGATAAATACACAATATTCAACTCCTTAACTAAACAGACGTAGTATAGGCAGAGGCGTGCACTCCATATATGCACATAAGCACTGCCTACCCTGAGGTACTCGTATAAAAATATGAATTATATTGGATTAAAAAATATAGATTGTGAAAATAATATATGATGTGAAAGTGAATGGAGATAAGTCTGGGACGACTGAGGCTCTGTCATGGCACAATAAGGTAAATCAAATATTTAAATCGGGCCACGTGAAGAGTCAGAATAACAGAAGAGTATGTATCAGACGATGTATGAATGTGAACGAAGCAAGGAGTGTGTACCAAGACAGAGTTGTATGGCGGTCCGTCCTCTCTGCCTACCCCTGCGGTGAAATGGCGGGATAGTTAGTTAGTTAATTAGAATTATTGCAAAAAATAAATCTACACTCTAAAATACGCCCGAAATTTCGCTAATTGCACCGTTGTGAGCGTCCCTCCGACCGTCCTGTTATAAAGTGTCAAAAGCAGTAACTATATTTGCCCAAACGCCGCCAACGTCAGAGTAGATTATTCTATTTTCACTAGACTACACAAAATATGTATGCTGCGAGCTGTTGCGCGTTTAAATAGCTTATTTGTGTTAGTATCTTTGTTAATGTTTAGGCAGTGCTTTTACAGAACAAATGCCATAACAATAAGAATCAGTGACATCTGTTGGTACCTATATTTATTATCAATTAATCCTTTGTTTTTTTATGCCGTCTACTCTAATTAAAAAAAACTCTGTAAACGCCACCGAGTACAGGTATTTACTTGTGGGTTTTCTATTATTATAATGACGACCTCCGTAGCCGAGCGGTTAAGATACTCGCCTACGAATCAGGAGGCAGCGGGTTTAAATCTCAGCGTGCTCCCGCTCCTAACTGCCCGGAGCCAGTGAGATTATAGCATCCCCAATGAAGGAGAAGCATATGGGTAAGGGGAAGGTTGAGAAGTGCTTTGCTATTCAAATCTGGTCACCAAACACGGCTAAAGCCATTTCAAGCGACGTTTTGATTCTGAATGGAGATCTTTGACCAGGAAGATACTTATAGTATCTACCACTCTTGAACGTGCCGCAAATATACGATATCGACTGTGTTTGGATGAAAGGCATTATTCCACAACTTTTTGGCAAAGAAATTTAGGCCTTAGTGATAACATAACGGTCATGCTGTTATTGTCGACACCTGCTCATAATTTGATCAAATGCCGAAACGGGCTGAGAGATCGGTGGTTAACGGGGGCGATTATTTTAAGTGATAACGGTATAAAATGCAATATTGCGCTTGTTCTACAGGTATTTCAATGGAAGATGCTCCGAGGAACTTGCGTCATTGATCCCTTCGGCACCGGTGCATAGTCGGGAAACTCGCCAAACGCGCACCCAACATTTGTACACGGTTGTCATTCAATACATGAGAACGGGTCGCTTTTACGACTCGTTCTTATGTTCAACAGCTCGGCTGTGAAACGATTTGCCGGCCTCTGTGTTTCCTCCCTCCTTCAACATGTCTCTCTTCAAGACCCAAGTTCACTCCTGCCTTTCCTCAAAAAGACCCTCCACACGGCATCCCCAAAGATGACATAGACCCTGAAGGAAATTATTTCCCTCAAGGCCTCCTGTGTGGAGTTATTGTAAAAAAAAATCATCGATTTACACGCAAATTTAGACCTAGTGGTTCAAACCACTAGGTCTAAGTTTGCTTGCAAAAAAATGTGGAATAACGCTTTTCACCTTTACACAGTCGATATATTATTTTTTTTCGTAAGAAGCAATCACATGGTGGTTGGATATTATATTAAATAAAATAATACTTTGTTTTAAAACCACAGAATTTATTATGATGAAGGCCAACCGGTTTCGCTTGGATCAAGCTTCGTCAGGGCACATATAATAACTTATTAATAAGTAAAAATAAGTTATTATATGTGCCCTGACGAAGCATGATCCAAGCGAAACCGGTTGGCCTTCATCATAATAAATTCTGTGGTTTTAAAACAAAGTTTTCTTTTATTTAAGATTTATTATTCAATATTAATTCAATGTGGAAAAACAAAATTTATTTGCGCACGCCAGGATTTTATCCCATGACCTCTGGGTTCATTACCGAGCGTCTTAACCACTCGGCCACGGAGTAGTAAGAATGTGTGATTTCAAGAATGTTCTCAATTCACGAAAACCATATAAAAATCTGGGAGATAGATTGATCCCCTTTTTTATTATTAATGGTTCTCATTGATCTACGGTAAAAATAAAATTAAAAAAAAACTCTGAACCGTAAGCACCTCCAAAGTTGAGGCACGCATTGTTATGAAGGTAACTTATAATAGCTGGTAATTTATTTGTGTTAACACACACGCTGGGCTTATAACACCATTGTTTCCTCCCAATACACGCGAGATGCTGTAAAAAAGAGACGGCGGGTCATGCCAGCTACTCTAAAACATTTGATCATCACGAACAACGCAAAAAAAAAATCGAAAAATTCTTTGCAAATCTTATTTTTTTAAAGTAAGGACAGAGTGTCGTAACCAAAAAACAAACGCCAGATAAAAGACGGATAAAATTTACCGGTTAGTAGCTGAGTGGACAAACGCGTCGGAATCCCACCCGACCGTCGTGCGTCCAATTTCTTTACTAGCTAAGTCCTCCATCATTGTACAAGCA
Source organism: Drusus annulatus (assembly GCA_022651775.1). Taxonomy (NCBI): domain Eukaryota; kingdom Metazoa; phylum Arthropoda; class Insecta; order Trichoptera; family Limnephilidae; genus Drusus; species Drusus annulatus. Next base: position 135,267 of record JAGWCC010000198.1, read on the forward strand.
ACATTTTCTGCTTATTATGTTGGTAGCAGGAGTTAAGTAAGCCAGGAATATTTCTTTCTAAAAAATTTTTTTCCTTCTTAATGACACTCCCGTTCCGAATAGGGGTTCTAATGTCACCCCAAACAAAAGTAAAAAATCCGCACAGGCAACATCATCCGCATCATCCTCATCATCTTTATGATGGTAGTAGGAGTTTACATATCAAATATTGTCACATTGTCAGGTTATTCGTGACCCGGGAACATTTGTCTTTCTTTAAAAGAAAAAAAAAAATCACGATGTTTATTTTTTTTAGTAATGAACTACTTCTTTTGGTAGCAGTTCCTACTTTATTCATTGTTCATTGAACAAATACTTCAACTGAATACTGGAATTAATTAAGGCTCTAAGTACCAAAAAAATAAAAACTGTTTTTTTTTAAAGAATCGTATTTTATTTCCATCATAAAATACGATTCTGTAAAAAAAAAAGTTGTTAATTTTTTTGGCACTTAGAGCCTTAATTAATTCCAGTATTCATTACTGAAGTTGGTAGTTCATTTTAGCGTTCAATCATTAACATCATTCAATTCATTTCATTGAACAAATACTTCAACGGAAGTTAGATTATAAAGAACTACTTCAATTTGCCGCAGTTCAGTTGTGAAGTTGAACTTCAAAGCTTATAAAGAAGTACTACAATTGAAGTTCGACTTCAAAGTACTTAGAACGTGATGTTTTGGGAGTTCTTTTCGTTTTAAAATTTCTTCGGACTAGTACTTTTTATTGTAGCGAAGAACCGGTTCTAGTTATTTTCAATTTGAAATCTCTACCGACTAGTACATTTTATTTTGGCAAGGAACCGGTTCCAGTTCTTTTCGCATTCAAATCTCCACCGACTAGTGCGTGTTTTTTGGCGAGGAACCAGTTCCAGTTCTTTTCGTTTTCAAATCCCTACCGACTAGGACGTGTTTTTTTTGGCGAGAAACCGGTTTCAAAAAGAACTGAACAAATAACCGGATAAATTCAAATCTCTTTTTTGCGAGTTCGACTTCAATTGAAGTGTTTACTGCAAAGTGTTCATTTTAAAGAACTAGCAATTCGTGAAGCATTCACAAAACATTGAAGTTTTTCCCAACGCTAGTTCTAATGTAACGGAGAGTTTTATTTGACATCTTAGATACATTTTACTGAAATATTATGAATATATTTCTCTTTAAGTATTACCAAAAACAAATTCCTTAAGATTATGTCATGGAAACGTTTTAACATGCAAGGTCAAATGGGGCGACTACGTCACCCCTCTTCGGATCTTACGTTTGTATTTTACTTTCAGGTACGGAAAGGTTAAACATGTGATAAAATTGAAATACACAATATGGCATCCTGTTTCATTATTTGCTTTTTTTTACAGCTCCGTAGCTCATTATGGAAGTGCTTATGTGAGCTGAAAACATTTACATTGGCCTATAAAATTCAAGGCAGTTAAACTCTGCAATTTTTATAATGCCAGAGCTCACCGTAACGAGATTTTCTGCAGATTTAGCGAATGGAAATATAACATACTTTACACGATGCGGCCACGCTTTTCTGCCAGGTACCTATATTCTCGATATATGTGGTGACGGTTGTTTCGCCTTCCGAAAGCATAACTTCATTAATTGTAGGTGTTTGGGTAAAAAATAATAACGAAAATCGTGAAAACACGATCCGTTTTAAATTAAAAATAAATTAATAATTATCACTGAACCATGCAAATCTATCCCTTATTTTTTAAAACACTAAGTTTTAATTTATTGTTATTAGTTCTTTCTAACGATATTTCTGTCATTAATAGGTGGTAAGTAATGACTTAGTTGATCGCGAACCACGTTTTGACGGTCTCCAGCTGTGAGGCATTCTCGTTGTGAGAAATAAAGTAGGTACTGCGGCCAAATATTTCAGAGTTATTGACGGGCGTGTAATCGGCCCAAACTATCCGTGAACACTTTTTACGCCCAAATACCGAGTAGGTACTGTACACAACCAGGTAGGTACCTACTCATTTCATTTTTTTCTTTGAAGTCAAGTGCCGTTCACACTGCAATAATGGTTTTAAAGTGATATTGGCTGCTTGACAGGTGATTTTCCATAACGAGAAGTTCGCACAAAGTATAATTGAATCCTTTTACTTAAGTCCTTTTACTCTCGTTGCTTCATTTTTTTTCTCTTTTTTTTATCATTTATTGGAGGATGATTATACATTTTAAATTTGATACAGGTTTTAAAATATTACGTAAATGTCGTAAGGCGTTGCAGATAAATCATTAAAAAATATAATTACTAATTCGAAAAAAATTGTAAGCAATCCTTTTTTGAATATGTTCTCTTTCAACCGTTTTTCCTCTTCTAACGACCTTGTAATTCCCTAATTAACTCTCTCCACTCTAATCACTTCCTCCTTCTTACGCCCTCTCCTAATGTTGATCTATATTTTAACTTACACAACTAGTATACAATTCTTCTTGATGAAGCGAAAATTGTTCACGAAACACGTCGATTCTGTTTTAAATAAGTCGATTAATTTATTTAATTGAATTAAATAAGTATGTCATAAAATATTAAAAGAACCTTATTTCAGAAGAACTACTCTTTGAAAGATTAAAAAAATAATTTTAAAACTCGTAAAAACAAGTCCAATTTAAAGTGTCGAGTGGCGCCATAAGATTCTGCATCGGATGACGTCACCTCGTTTTTAATCTCTCCGCGTTCCGGACGGAATCAGGTGACGAGATATAATCAGTTTATTTTTTATTCTTCAAGAGCCCTCTGGCACCCAGCTTTGAACATAGGCCTCATTTTTTTCCAGGTTTGCCGAGCCTACAGTCAGCCTATCTCATATTCTGTGCTTTGACGATCTGATTAGGAATTTAACGAATATAAATTAGGACATGAAAATCGATGGGAAACGTATTTACGTTTTGGGGGCTCTTCATTTTCATTTATAGCCTAGATCTCCAATTGAATCTTTGAATTCGTATTGCTTTTACAAGAATTAGGTCGCTTGCGAATAAGGTTGTAAGTAAAAGCTTCGGATAAAGCATAATGCTTTTTTTCACACATATTTTGAATAACCCAAATGCAACTCGCACGCGTTTCTCATAATTGGTTTACTATGAACCTTGTTTTGACACAGGTACGAACTTCACATGCTGAAAAAACTTTCTAATTATGTGCAATAATTACATACGATCTAGTAGGTAGGTAAATTACCGATAAAACGGTTATTTATGTTCTTTTTATATTGATTTATAACGCTTTAAAAAACGCGATTCGTAGCTGTGTGAATTGGGCTTTACAAAAGAGAGTCGAGACAAAATAAAAATTCACGTTCATACCTTCCTTATTCCCAGTAACTCTTTCTTTCATGGGAACTCGGGAACATGTCGGTGAGAAAATTCCGAACGATTAATCGTAATTTCGCCGCTGAAATTATTAGCGGTTATCGGAGAAAAGGCGGACATTTCGTTTCTTGTTGTTTTCACAAGAGCTTGCGTCTTTATTCTCGGAACAATGATCTTGGGTGTGTTTTGAACTCAGTCTATGACACGCCTTGATAATGTTTTAATGGAGTTGTTGGGCCATCTTTTACGAATTTTGTTAGGTTTATTTTTTATCCGAAAAAGGCGAATTAATGTATGCTTTGGACTTGATTTGAGTAAACTGGTTTCTGCCTCCTTGATTATTATGATTTTTTGTTGTTTTTTTTTTGTATCAATTTCCAAACTTAAATCACAATTCTCAGAGCCAGCCGGGACTATGCCACCTCCAATTGGACGTAGTTATGCAGAAAGCGTCAAACCCACAATTTGCCAAAATTGAGTTTTACATGTTTTCCTGTACATACATACTAGATTTATATCTGCTGAAAACATCCAAGCTCTAAATCCAATAGATTTTTGGTTAATTATTTTTTTTACTTACGCACTTTACAGATATTCGACTTAAATTGAAGTTTAAAAACACCATAAAATGTAGGATAGCATAAGAAATACATTTTTTTAATGAACGAATTTAAAGATTATAAATTACCTATTTATAATAATGCTCATAAAAAAATAAAAAAACCACTGGTATTCAATTTACAAAAGCCGATTACGTATGTTAATGCTTTTTTATCGTCTTCTATTTTCAAACGCCTTTTTCTCAGTTTTATCTTTTTTGGGGTCGGACGCTTTCTGCATAACTACGTCCAATTAAGAAATGGAGTTGAAAGTGGGAATTTGTGGTTACTTATAAACATAGTCAAAGCCATATCAAGCATTTTTCCGATTCTGATGGTGTTCTCAGATCAGATAGATTCTAGAAGAAGCACTAACAATGAAATTCAGTGTTTTGATTTTGCGAATTCTGAGACTATAGCCAAGAATCTTACGGTTTGGCTGCAGAGGTCATCAAATGAATCACTATCGTAACTGTATTTGTTAGCGAAGATGCATGCCTACGGAAGAAGCTAAACGTTTTTGTATTTAAACTTTGACATGAAGCACTCACTTTGTGGAAAGACATAATTAAATTTTAAATAAAAGTAACTTTGTTTTGACACCACTTTATTAGATACATATACCAACCGGTTTCGGCTCTACCTGAACCTTCTTCAGGGCTGAACAAATATGTATTATGTAAAGGTATTATGTAATATGTAATGTATTATCTTCAGGAAGGTTCTGAAGAAGGTTCAGGTAGAGCCGAAACCGGTTGGTAAATGTATCTAATAAAGTGGTGTCAAAACAAAGTTACTTTTATTTCTAAAATTTAGTTTTTGTATTTCTTTGGTGTTGATTTTTTATTTATGATTACTCTATTAGGCAAGGCAATCTCAGGACAGGTCAAAAGCCTTGGACTTACCACCTTTTAATTTCTTTCCGATTATTATATTATTATGTTTTTCTCAGTTTTTTTTAATTTATTTTTCTTTGTTATAAACGAACCGCCTACGTGTCCAGCTTTTGGACAAAAGTCTCCATCAAATATCTTATTTCTCTCCAATTCTCAGCATCTTTCCTCATCCGAAACCAGCAATTATTTTAAGTTCATCAGCCCAACTCCTTCCTGCTTCTTGGAATCGAGATTTTTAATTTGCAAAACTAAAATGGCTTTGAAAATTAAGAAATGTAATAAAAGCAACCTTGAAAAAAAAAGTGGATATCCGGAAAGAATGCAAGGCTGATTTAAGCATAATGAATAGGAACAAGAAAAGGTCGCCGAGATGCTTTGGGCATGTAGAGCAATCGAACGAAGAAAGGAGCTTAAAAAATATTTATGATGCGAAAGTGAATGGAAGAAGAAGTCGGGGACCCTTGAGGGAGACATGGCACGATCAAGTGAATCAAATACTTGAATCGGGCCATATAAAGAGTCAGAATTACAGAAGAGTATGTATGAGACAATGTAAGAATGTGAATAAAGCAAGGAGTGTGTGCCAAGACAGAGTTGTATGGCGGTTCGTCCTTTCTGCCTACCCGTGTGGAGAAACGGCGTGATGGTTAATTAGTTAGTTAGCTTTGGCAATTCACCGCCTGGAGCGAGCTGCTCCAATTGCGCCTGCACAGCACCGGCCCTTCTTCCACCCACTTGTGGGTCGTGCTTTATTCTCCTAACTGCGTATTAAAATTATTTAAAAAAAACCTAAAACATCTACACCCATTCAGATGCATTTACAGCTCGAGCCACACCCGGTTCGCGATAAAAATGCAGCGCATCTTCGAGAAAACGACGATAAAAGGCTGTTGGACAATACGGAGTCGGATTCGCGTCCCGGGGGCGCATGATAAATCCTCGGTGAATTCCTGCGGCCGGCCGGGTGCACCGGGTCCAGCGACAGCTCTCCATGCATTATACATGGTCATCTTGCCCTCGCACTCCGCACTCCGCACTCCTGCCGGGCTGGTCGTGAGCCGGAATCTCTGAATAATAATTTGAGTCGCTAGATGTCCCACGATTTTCTCGACAATTTTTATAAAACTGCGTCTCACATTGTCCTCAAATAGGGATACCTTAGTCAATAATAGTAAAAATAATATTTGGATGATTTGTATAGCGCTGTTTTTGTGAAAAATCACCTCAAGGGTGCTGTACAGATCTTATTTTCTAATATTAGATTTTAATTCCCAGTTAAAATGAGAAAATATACAGGAACAAACTTACCTGGCAGGTCTTATCAGATAGACACTTATTAACTTAAAATTATAATTATGATTTGTTTATTTTTCCGATTTAGGGCATGGGGGCGAAATTAAAAAACGGACTTTCTGAATTCTTCGTACAGTACAGGATTGGGTGAAAATTTGTATATTTAAAAGTGATTTGTCGAGAGACAGTTCTCTTCCTTCGGTCAGATATGAATCTTGTGCGGTACTACATGCAAATTAAATAATACACATCGACTGTACTTAGATCAAAGGCGTTATTTCTCATTTTTTTGGCAAGGAAACTTAGGCCTAGTGGCTTGAGCCACTGTCACATCTTAACTACTGCCTACCCATCGTGCCGTTTCCCCGCAGGGGTAGGCAGAGAGGACGACTCCTTGCTTCATTCACATTCATTCATGCCTAAAAAACCGTGTAGTTTGTGTCCAGTTTAGTCGCAGATCAAAACATGGGGGCGGAGCCCCGGAGACGCGGGAGACCATGATCATCCGTACAGTACATAAAAGCGGTGTGATATTTTTGTTGTCTTTTTCTCTCTCATGGTGTAAGACGTAAAAAAACCCGGAGAAAATGATTTATCGCAAGTTTGTTTAGGTCGAGTAAAAATAATTAGCTCTCTCTCTATACATTGTTATTCCAAAGGTAGATACTATTAAGTATCGCCCTGGTGAAAGACCACCATTCAGAATCGAAACGTTGCTTGAAACGGCTTTTGTTTGGTGACCAGATGTGAATAGCCAAGTCCATCCAATCCAACCTTCCTTTTCACTATATTTTCACCCCCCTTTACTTCCTCCAGCCACACAACATATCCCCATTGGGTATGCCCTTGGAGAAACAATGTATGGAGAGAGAGCTAATTATTTTTACCCAACCTATACAAATTTGCGATAAATCACTTTCTTTGGGTTTTTACGTCGTACACCACGAGAGAGAAAGAGACAACAAAAATAACACACCGCTTTTTATGTACTGTAAGGATGATCTTGGTCTCCCGCGTCTCCGCCCACGTGTTTTCATATGCGACTAAACTCGACACAAATAAACGGTTTTTTAGGTTATATGCTATATTTTTGTTGATAACAATACTGCGAATAAGTGATTCTACGAAAAAAAAAAAAAAATCATGTCGAAATGTGCTATGAATGGGTGTATAAATACCATAGCCCAAGTCCTAGCCACGCTCAGGTCTGCCGAGACCGGTAAAAATCATCAAAAACTGACTACACTGCCTTGGATAGGTACCACTCTATGTACTCTAGGGGTATGTCATAGTCTCACTGGCTCCAGACGGTTGGGAGCAGTTGGGACTCTTAGGCGGTATCCACAAACAGGCGTCTAATTTGACCACGCGTTGAAAGCACTACTCCCATCGCGAGCTCAAATCTCCAACCATCCATCAAAATAATAAATTACAAAGGCGGCTACCAGATACTTTTTAATTTTCGAACCGATGTTCCAAATTTGAATACTACTACGCTTCCAAGTTCGATACGTTTCGAGTATTGCCCGCGGCGCGGTCACGGAGCGCTACCGTCGCACTGTCCCAGTCACTCTCCGTCGATAGATTTATCGGTCTGCCGTGTCTTCCTTCTTCGCCGGCCATAAAAACGTCGGTGTCGCTCTTTAGCGCGTATAAATAATCGAAAAGAAACGTAAACAACAGAATTGTGCGCGCGCGCCAGAAAATGGCGACAAAAAGTGTCGACGAAAAATGTCCACCAAAAAAACACGCGGAAATAATTCAAATTGCGCAGGGAATATTTTCCGATTTTCACTATGTCGATTCGACTTTGCACAAAGGTGAGGGAATTTGTCTTTGTGTGCAGAATTTATCGTGCGTGTTTTAAATGTGAATTTCGACAATGAATTCATATACAAATGTTACTAATCGAGCAATGTTGGTATATTCTTTGTAAGAATGTGAAAGGTTGCTGTACTAACTTCAATTTGAACGTACAGCCTTGGTTTGTTTAAGGTTTCATAAAACAATATAAATATCTCACCAACCAACCCAGATATAACCACACAAAAAAGAAGACCTGTTAATTTTAAGTAGTAAAAACTATCGAACAGTGAGCTCTGGCGTTATGAAATTTGAACATGTTTTTCTGTATGGGACTTGTAGGTTAACGCAATTAATATCACCTTAATTTTTATAGTCCCAACCGCTCCCAACTAACAGTGAAACTATGGCATCCCTAAATGGGGTACGTTGTGAGGCTAAGGGGAAGAGGGAAGTTGGGAAGTACCTGACTATTCAAATCTCGTCACCAAACACGGCTAAAGCCATTTCAAGCAACGTTTCGATTCTGAATGGTGGTCTTTCACCAGGGCGATACTTGGAGTATCTATCACTCTGGAACGTGCCGCAAATATACTATATATTATCTTATATGATTTTAAATGTGCTATGACACATGCTCATTAAATAAAATTAATTCGAACACGCGACCTCTGGATTCGAAATCGAGCATCTTACCGCTCGACCACGAAAACTGTCGAACAGTAAACTCCTGGCATTATCATGTTTAATCTGAACTATTTAGCTTTCAAATGCCTTCATTTAAGTGCCAAAAGAAAAGACAAGATGCTTTATTGTTTGTTTTATATCTTTTAATCAAATATCGGTCGAAACCAGTTAGTAATCACGTAAAATTTTTAAAAAATAATTCAAAATGTAAAATATTAATCTTTATGTAAAATAACAAGAAAATAAACTAAATCTTGAATTTTATTAGCATATTAATTCGGGGCAGGCATTCAACACTCAATAGATATCCTCGCGTGTGTAAAAAAGATAGTGCGAACGATCTGAAGTTAATGTGTAAAAAAGCGTAGCTGCACTTAAATTGCATTAATGCTCTTTTAATTCTTGCCCCTCTGACACTAAACGGTGCCAGAACACGATTTCAATTTCTTGAAGCAGTTGCGTGGTCAGTTAATTTTACACTTTGCATCTTTGATCTTATATGTTCCCGGGAAAATTAAGTTAATTTATGCATTTCTTTTATGGTGCTCACATATTTTAGGTTTTAAATACGTATAACTTATTTAAGATCGCTTTAACTGTTATAATATTTATTTTAATGGTCATATTTAGCAAACGTAAGCTACTTTTATCAAAACATTCTACGTAAACCAACTGGTGTGGTAACAAACAAACTTCTAACCGGTCAGGTTATATTAATTATTTATTCAAGTTCACTTAAATGCTATCTCATTCCATTTTTCGAGGTTTTTGGTCATTTACAAAACACTTAATTATTTAAAATCTAGCTGTCGCCGGAAAGACAAAAGGCTGAAACGCCATTTTAGGAAGTTTACACCATGGAAAGAATGCAAGGCTGATGTGAGCGTAATGAATAGAATCAAGAAAGGGACGCTTAGATGGTTTGGGCATGCAGAGCGAATGAACGAAGAAAAGAGTGTGAAAAGTACATATGACGCGAAAGTGAATGGAAGAAGAAGTCGAGGACGCCCGAGGAAGACATGGCACGATCAAGTAAATCAAATACTTGAATCGGGTCGTGTGAATAGTCAGAATAACAGAAGAGTATGTATGAAACGATGTATGAATGTGAATGAAACAAGGAGTGTGTGCCGAGACAGAGTTTTATGGCGGTCCGTCCTCTCTGCCTACCCCTGCGGGGAAACGGCGCGATGGTTAGTTAGTTAGTTACACCAGAGCACTACAAAGTTTTTTTGATTGTTTTACAAGTAAATTCATAAGTCTTCAGTACCTGGTTGGATTTTGAATAAAAATTAACTCAGGTAACTCAATGCTATCACTGATTTACCTGAAGAGACAAAAAGCCAAAGAAGTCCCAAACTTGTATCATTCTAGTCGTGACTTCTCTCAAATGGTAAATATATTTTAGAAGGGCCACAAAAGTCTTCAGAATCAAACAAGAGTCACAGCATTCGATTGAGAAAAGCAAACTAATCAAAACTGCATATTTAACTCATGTTTGACCAAAGTGTCGCTTAAGCTCTTTTACCCCTTAGCGACAATATTATCTGCTAAAAAACGCATTATTTTTACAACCTACACGTTATTTTGCTCAACAACTTGGTTGTGTAACAACATACTAGCTTTTGTGTTTCCTCCATTCCACAATAAAGGTCTCTTCAAGATCCAGGTTCACTCCTTCCACCCTTTTTTCCTACCAGCCTCTCTAAAGATTTGTGACTCAATATAATCCTATATCAAGAGACACTCTCCACATTTTGCAATTCAATCCTGTCACCAATAAACTATTGAGTAGTTTCCCGTTAACCAGTAACCGAATAGAGAAGCTGAATATGTCGTTAGACTTGGGAAAGGCTGTATTTGTAAATATACAGCCTTTCCCTCGTATTAAAGCTCTTCTGTTCTCACGTTATGCGGCAGGAAATAAATCCTCAATTTGGCCGATTGCAATGCAGTTTATCTAAGCCCACCGTTAGTTGTGTTGTTGAGGAATTTCTAACTCACATTAAATCTTCTTATTCCGTGTGGTATTGAGATGCTGGTTGGCATAGAAATGATACTCTGGTACGTAGTTCTGCTACAGAGTTAGATTTACCGTGTCTGGGAGATCTTTAAATCTTCGGCACCTCATATTATCATGTTGTTACATTTAAGCGCCTTTGGGATGATATTTTACAAAAATGGCTTTATTTGAATAAGCCAAGTACTAGTTAAAAGTAATTTGTTTTATCCGCTCTCTTTTTTTGTGCATTTATTTTTCATACCGATGGAGGGAAAAATTTTTTAAGCAAGTAAAATAGTGATATTTCGTTTTTTAATTATTAAATAAGTTAATTACAGCTTTTATCAAACGTTCTCAGAAAGCTGGTATAGCGACATTTCAAAATCAATACTACGTATTTGGTGCCTGTTTGTCTCCTGTTGAAGGTTGGCTATCATCAGGGCAATATTTCACCTGCGGGGGTTAATTACCACCAGGGTATTGCAAAGTTTATTTTTTATTTGTAAATGTCAGCGATTGAATTATAGACTAAATTATAATTAACATTGCCACTTAATTAAAGGGGCTTAAATTTCATTAGTGAGAGCCATGATACCAATAACTTATCCAACCCCACAACATTCCTCAATACTGATGTTTACATTAAACAACTTATCCACCCCCCAAAAATCCCCAATATTGATGTTTGCATCATACAACTTTATCCACCCCACAAAATTCCCCAATATTGATAGTTCCATGATACAACTTATCCACCCCAGAAAATTCTCTAGTACTGATGTTTCCATGATACAACTTATTTGCCTCAGAAAATTCTCTAGTACTGATGTTTCCGTGATACAACTTATTCACCTCACAAAATTCCCTAGTACTGATGTTTCCATTGTACAACTTATTCATCCCACAAAATTTCCCAATATTGATGTTTTCATGACACAACTTGTTCTAAGGAGTTGATTCTTTTTTTAATTTTATCTTGAATTAAAAATACTTGTTTTAGTTTGTATAAAATTATAATTAAAGTTGATCATTGTTTTATGCAAAGGTCAGAGACAATAACAACTCTATCTGGTTGAAACAAAATGCGAGCTTTGATAATGATCTTGGGGATTTTTTTCCTACAGCCTCGATGGCCTACTCGCGTGCTGGCTTTAATCTGTTGATGTTGTCTGTTGTACACGAGAGGCAAAGAGCATGTTTCCGTGGGGGCACTAGTATTGCACACTGAAAAAATATTAGTTTTAACAACACTCGCGCATTTTTACCTGGGCACATATTTTGGTCTTTACCGTTATTCATAACAATTTTTATTATATAATTAATTTGATAAGGCAATACGTATTAACCTCATGTAGCCTTTGGCGAGGTCGATAATAATCATACTAAAAACGTTTCGAATTTCAGAATAAAAGTGGAGAGGGACAAAAATAGCTTAATTACTCAGATCTAGCCACGTAATATCGTATCGCCCTGGTGAAAGACCACCAATCAGAAACGAAATGGCTTTAGCCGTGTTTGCTGGGATATAAATAGCCAGGTACTTCCCAACCTTCTACTTCCTCCATCTCCTACTCCTTCCCGCTATATTCAACCTCACAACATACCTCAATTGAACGTAGTTGTGCAGAAAGCATCCAACCCACAATTTTCCAAAATCGAGTTTTACATGTTTTTTTCTGTAGATAAAAACATCCAAGCTCCAAATGCAAAATTTTTTGGTTTATTTTTTATTTTTTACTAACGCACATTGCAGATATTTGTCTTGAATTGAAGTTTAAAAACAATAAAATGTAGGATAACATAAAAAATACATTTTTTCAATAAACACATTGATAGAGTATAAATTACCTATTTATAATAATGCTTATAAAGACAAGAAAAAACACTGATATTCACTTTGCAAATGCCGATTACGCATATTAATACATTGGTATCGTCATATTTTTAAACGCCTTGTTCGATCCAGGAACCGCGAATCGGTTCCGGAAGGAAATAGAATGATTAAATGGATTGTGAAACGATGAAATTCAATGTGTTCGATTCAGAGACCGCGAATCGGTTCTAGAACGATTTGTATTGAATTAAGTGGACTGTAAAGCGAGGTAGTACTTGGTGAAGTGTGGGGACCGGTCTCGACCGTTCGAATGATACGATCCGAGTTTTAGAGTGGGGGTCAAGTAACAGGCTGATTAACGCATATTTTTACATAGCCATGCCAACATGGCAGGACAGGGTTAAAATCGCAAGGTGACGTATAAGAATAGACATTTTTTCAATAAAGACGGGGTAAGATTGAACATCACATTGGAACTCACAAAATGTCAATTCTAGGACCCAACACGCCTTTTTCTCAGTTTCATCTTTTTGGAGATAAATGCTTTCTGCATAACTACGCCTAATTAAGAATTCCCTAGTTCCACTGGCTCCAGACTGTTAGGATTATGGCATTCGGTAAAAAAAACTGGTCTATAGTTTCACTTGCTCTAGACAATTGAAGCTTGCAGTAAAGTACGTTAATAACTTTAAAAACTACATTTTCTGTGCCACTCCTGCCAGATAACATAAAATATAATAATATAATAACCTTAGAATGAAAAACGTTGCAATACACTAATGCGCTTTTTTTTGCAATTGCGTGTCTTATATTTAATAGTGTCATCCACTATTTTCTCAATCTCACTGCTTACAATTTTCGCTGTACATTGTTGTCGTGTGGTATGATTGCTCTTAGCTCAAGGCTGTTTAAGTTGTAATTACCAACTAGAAAATACATCCTTTTTGCCTTATATTAAGCGCATCAGATTGAAGTCAATACCTTCTAATTAGTAATTATAATTCAATTATCTGGCAAACACTTGATTGAACGATTAAATAAAACCATTAATGTAATGCACTTTACAGTTCCGGCTTATGAAAGATATAAAGTTGTTAGCGAATCTGTTTTTGTAACACTTAACTAGTAAACATATTTCTAGCCACGTAAACAGAATACATGGGTCAAATTAAACCGGTATATATTACGAAGTGCAAGTTTTTTATTTGATTAAATTTAAAGGTTGATTTTTGTTTTGAAATTAAATAATATTATTATGAATGCAATGTGTTATTTAAATATTTAGATTATTAGCCTGTTCATATAATAACATACTGAGTGATATTTCAAGCAAACACACGATTAAATTAAATAAATGATATTTTTGACAGAATTATCTTGCAACTGCAAGAAACATCTCTACAAAATTAATATTAAGACTTTTGGAAACTTAAAATCCCTTTTCATTTTATATATATGCATTTATTTTTTTAAATATGGAAACATTTTCACTGGTCACGAATTATCTGACAATATTTGAACCATCAAACGGAAGATGTTGCTTGTGCAGTGAGAGAGGACTTAGATGACCTCTGAGAGGAGAGCTAGCATAAAAATTGAACCCACGAAGCCCGGATGTGAATTCGACATCCGATATTATACAAAAATAAAAATAAAAAGACAAATATTCTGGCATGAAAACATTATTTGGAATACGAGACCGAAATTTTATAAATTTTATTCCACAAACAATTTTAGCGTGTGCTGTCACACTCTGCAATCCACCGCAGTAATAGTTCCTCTCTAACCTCAGCCATTTAAAAAAAATGCCTCAACAAAAAAGTTACGGTAAGGTTTACAAGAGTCAAATTTGTGTAAAGCTAGGGAATACCGAGAATGGTTTGTGTGAATATCGAACGGTTATTAAGTAATTATGGAGCAAATGTCAATCCGGGTGTATTTGACCCATGTATACCAGTTAAGTGTTAATAAGAAACAAACTTCTTTATTTTACTGATTCTTCGCATCATACTAATTTTATGGGATAACATGATTTATTACAAAATTATATTGTTCTACAAGCTACTAGAATATAAGAGCAATTGATTCCACTAAAATATATTTTACCAAGTGTAGGCAAACAAGCATGAGGGAGTTTTATTAATTCAGCAGATGTGACAACCCCAAACAATATTGCAGATGATTTGTCACAGCCTTCAAGTTCAACATTTAGTAAAAACACCATTTTATAAAAGTTATCACAGGTCTACTTCGGTGAATATACTCACCCTAGAACTTTGAATTCCCTTTTGTAAGAGGTGTAACATTTAATGCACAAAAAAACTATTTATTTTCCGCCTAGCCCGGCCATGACTAGCGCTTTCATTTACGACTAAAATCTTTTATATCATTTAGAATATTTTCATCCTTTTGAGGATTGAACCTATAGTAAAAATGTATGGTAGATACATTAATATTAAAGTGAATTTATGTGTGTAATGTTCGTGCTTTTCTACTAGTGTGAAGATATTACATTCTGAATATTTTTTGCTTGGTATGATTCATCTTTTGCCAATGACACATTTTTTGTGGTTACTTTGTACGGAAGATGTTTTCGTATGTAGTCTTCAAGATGACTTGATGATTTTGTAAGAAAGAGAAGCTTTCAATAGTAGTAATTGACCTTTATTCAGATCCTAGAATAGCCGCAATCCTCGACTTTGAATTGCAACAAATATATGACTAATTCGCAAATGCAAGATGATGAAACGATTTACATTTTAAATAAGGATTTTTTTTCTTCTTTTATTTCATATGTAAAAAGGGACACACTAACGTTTAAAATGTATGCAAGATATTTGTTACTAAGGCTATATAATTACTATGAGATTGAACTTTAGGTTAAAATAAATTATCATTAATCCATTTCCTAGAATAAAAAAGTACCTAATCCTCAAGTTAACTATGTGTATTAAGAAATGATGGAGCGTGATGTAACACTTAAACGGGTAATTATAAGATGCATATAATAAGATGCAAAAATAATAAAATGATTTTTATGCCCATGACTAGCATGTTTTTTATAGTTTAAATTCCTTTATTGTCCTTTTTTGTATTTAATTGTTTTTGTGATAAAAAATGTCGTATAAATAGTGAATTATATGAGAGCAAACTGGCTGTCACACATGAAAATAATCATCTACCTTATTATTCTTACACCGGTGCGCGCTCCTATTGGAGGTTGGCTATCATCAGGGTATTTTTCAATCCCCCCTATAAAAAAAAACATTTTGGCGAAAAGAACCGGTTCCAGTTCTTCTCGTTCTCAGAATTTCGCTAGCAACCCCCCCTTCCCATGATTTTTTTTTGGCGAGGGACCAGTTCCAGTTCTTTTCGTGTTCAAATCTCTACCGACTTGTACTTTTTTTTGGCGTGGAACTTTTGCCGACTTGCTAGTACTTTTCTGACACCAGGAACCGGTTCCAAAAGAACTGGGTAAATAACAGGTTCCTCGCCGGTCACCGGTAACTGGAACCGCAGGTACACCCAATTCTGATATGGACCATCTCTACGAGTACCTATAATATAAATCTCTCTATAAGTTAAATATACCAATCTCTCCACAAGACGGTTGTATCTCTCCAGTGGTCGGCGGATGACAGTTTCGGCACGATTTCGCCTTTCGGCATCATCACCTCTCTCTGGGTGATTGCCGGAGGGCGACGGAGTGCAGTGGAGGGCACTGGAGGGCTGGAGATGGCGGAGATAATGGAGAGGATTGAAACGTTTAGCCGAGCCGTGATTTAATGAACGATAGATTATCAGCACTCATTAAATGTACCGCCGCAATCGAGATGCCTTCATCTGTTTTATCTCGGACCAAGCAATAAACATCGCTCCATAATAATGTCAGATTCTTTGCTTTATTGCGGGTTCTCGCAGCTTTGAAATATATACTTTTTATAAATATCATTTTATTACTTGTGATAAGCAATAATGATTATTGAAAAAGTGCCTAAAAATTAAGTTAATTAAGAAGACGAATCAATATTGAATACCCTCTTTATTACTTGAAACGTTTCAATATTATAGTACAAAACCACTGCGTTTGTGTTTATTGGTTAGATTTATTGATTTTTTAAATCTAGGGTAAGCCCCTAACCCAATTTGTTTTGGTTGGTGCCATTCCTCGCATAATTTTATTACAATATTTATACAAGAAGGGGAACTTAGTTTGCATCTATTCGACAAGCGAGAAAATATTTTGTGTTTATTATTTTTGTTTCCATTTTACGTAAGTGGTTTCACAACACAAAATATGTGAAATGAGACTGGTGTAACGTCACGGTGGTTTTTCAATCTGTATATCCATAATTGTATGCAAGAATTGAAAGGTGTGGACTTGGGCGACAAAATGAACAATCTAAAATTATGTTGCTATTGTATGCTGACGATGCGAAGCTGATTGCTCACAGTATGAAAGCTCTAAAGTTTCTAGTGTCTAGAATGTATATTCTACATATGCATAATGAGTTAATGATAAATTTAAACAGGTCCAAAGTCGTGGTGTTTGAAAGAGAGAGTACGATAACAGCGTGCAAAATAGTTAAGCGAAGCATCTAGCAGTCCACAATGGTTAACAGTGCTTTTACAAGCCTGATTTATGGCAGTGAGGCATGGAACTGGCAGAGGAAGGATGAAAGTAGACTCGATGCTGTAGAAATGAGATCCCTGAGGCGTATGTACGATACAAAACCATGTATGACCGTGTTAAAAATGTGGATATCTGGAAAGAATGTAAGGCATTTGTAAGCGTAATAAATCGGATTAAAAAGGAACGCTTAGATGGTTTGGGCATGTAGAGCAGATTAACGAATAAAGGCCTGTGAAGAAGTCGGGTACGCCTGAGGAAGACATGGCACCAAAACTTACCGCTCAAGAGTTTTTGCTGTCTCAAACAATGAAATTGACTCCTCGTACGCAAACCATCAAAAAGAGCAATTTCAAGTTTCTTTTGATCGATGTTCATTCAAATATTAAGCGATCAATTCCAAATTTTGAGCAAAATTTTCTCATTTACATATTAAATTTGAAAATATTTGCTTAAAATTAAGATTTAATCGGTTAGTATTTGGATTTACTGTCATGAAAAAAAACTTAAAATTGATCTCAACAATCAGGGTTTTAAAAGGTACGATAGTATACCTAGGAGGGGTCGAAATATATTCCAGCTTCTTATCTTGAGATATTTACATAAATATTTTTTCAAACCACGTAATATTCGCCAGCTTCCTTTGATGGGAATCGAATTAATTTAACCTCCTGATCAAACACCTGCGGTTTACCTGTTCCATCAGGATCACCGTGTCCATCGCGTCGAAATAAACCATTGCAAAATTCTCGGCAATACAACAGCGGCCAGTGGCGTCCTGAGAATTTGCGACAATTATTCAAATGGGCGCCGCGTGCGGGGGCCGGGGGCGGGCGCCGTGTCCGGCGGTGCCAATTGAGGCCTAAACTTTAAACAAATACGGGCATCGTTAGGGCGCGGGCACCGGGCATTTGGAGGCTGCGGGCACTCTCACCGCCTGGACCCGGGCTAAATGTAAGTTTACATTGCTTGTTATGACACGTGATAACTGACGGATTTGATTACAAAGCGCCGTGTTAAAATAAATTTAATACAAGTCAAAATTTTCATGTTTTAGTGTTGGATACACTATATGTATCGCCCTGGTGAAAGACCACCATTCAGAATCAAAACGTTGCTTGAAATGGCATAAGCCGTGTTTGATGACCAGATCTGAATAGCCAGGTACTTCCTCTTCCCCTTCCTCTCCCAATACATTCAGCCTCACAACATACCCCAATTGGGGATGCCATAATCCCACTGGCTTTAGACGGTTGGGAGCAGTTGGGACTCTTGTGTGGTAAAAATATTTTTTTTTTTTTTTGTAAATTAACTTACTGATTTTTGACAAGTTTTTCTATTTTTTTTAAAGAAAGACAAACATTCCCGGGTTAGACATGACAATATTAAAAAACAAAACTTCTACTTCCATCATTATAAGCGGAAGATGTTGCTTGTGCAATGATAGAGGACTAAGCTAACAGTGGAATTGAACTGGAATTGAATTGGATGGGAATCCGACGCGTTAGTCCACTCAGCTAACGATCAAAATCATCAAAGATATGTTGAAATGTGGTTTATTGTAGTGAGATCGTTAATAAAGATGTATTTGGTTGAACGTCAATTTAATTAAAGTTTAAATTTTTTTTTGCTCTGATATATTATTACATATGGATGAGAAAAACTGAAAAAAATTGTACAACATATTACATGTTGCGTAGAGAGGTTTCAATAAATTACAGTATAAGTAATTACTACAAATTTATGACAATATTTCAACACTTGTCAAACGTTATTTTTCTCGTGATGTAACTTGATTTGCCAAGAAAAAATATTATTTTCTTTAATCCACTTATTTCAAATATAAAAAAAAGTCTGTTAAAATACATTATAGGTGGGTACTGGTCCATATTTGAATTTTTTCTTTTTTAATTTGATATCCGTCGGTTTCCAAAATCGAAGAGTTCACGTGTACGAACTCAAAGGAAATAATTCATTTTTAATAACGTACACCTATCAAGGACAAATACGGAAATGTATAATATATTATGTGATTAATAATCATTTTTTTGCATTCAACGCAAAACACTTTACTGTTAATACATTTTCAATTCTTTTACACATATGTAAATAACAAGGTTTTTGAAATCAGATCTTTTGCACTTTCTCTGCCTCAGCCTACATATCGCATAATTATATTAAAAAAAACTGTAGGTAGGTACGGTAGTATGTTTTATGTGTTTACCTAACGACTAAAACATGTGTGCCCGTGCAATATTTAGCTAGATTGGCGAACTATATATAAAGGCATAAAATCGCAATTATGATAAAAGAAAAAATTCTAATAAAGCGTTCGGTAAACCGGAAAATTGTCGTAATTTGATAATTTCTCCCATTTGCTGCGTAAAAAATAGGTCGTAAATATTCACTCCAACTTGCCGTTTGTCGAATCTGTCGCCCCAAAAACGACAAAGTTGGCGAAACTTCTGCGGGGGTAGAACCGCATGCTAATGAGGAGCCGAGGATCGGGGCGGGTGGGTTTCAGCGGTAGGGGGTGATCGGTGCGTGAAGCGAAAAATTGGATTGAAAAACGAGCCCTTAGGTGAAAAGGTATGCACATTTTGACGAACTGTGCCAAATCGGATTTGAATAATATCCAGCTTTGGGGAAAATTAGGGAATATTGCGTCAGCTGGAATCTAAACCATTATTTTCAGGTACCCACCTAATAAAGAATGAACTAGATACGTGGTATGTCCTTCGAATAAATTAGCTATCTAACCTAGAGAATGCTTCACATCTAATTCTAGAGTTCTTATGTACCTGAAAAAAACTTTTTTTGATGTTTTTTATTTGTTTAACAGTGAATACCGTAAAAGAGTCCCTACTGTTCTCAACCTTATTTTGCCCACTCACCACTTTGAGAATATATTTTTTTCTAGAGCCCCCCTCCCCATTTTTTCTTACTTACCGCGAATCTGAAACAGCTATTGCCACGATTATATCGAAATGTGTAATCACACTGTTATATTATACAGTCGTAATATAGAATATAACTCCTATCCTATTTCTGAGTTTAAAGAAGAAAGTTTCAATGAGAACAGTTAAAACGCGTAGTTAATTATATTGGGAAGTATTATCTAGTATCTTCTACTGCCCCCCCCTGAAAGTCTCAAACGCCCACAAGGGGGCGTTATCGCCCACGTTGAGAACCTATGGTCTAGAGCTAGGGAATCTATGGCATCCCCAATCATCGGGTATTTTGTGAAGCTAAAGGTAGTAAAGGATGTGGGAAAGAGTAAGGTTGAGAAATACCTGGCTATTCAGTTCTGGTCACCAAACACGTCTAAAGCCATTTCAAACAACGATTCAGAATGGTGGTCAGTACTACGCAAATGTACTTCATATTATTGAATATTAATTAAATATGAAATGACACATATACATTGAATACATTTATTTGTGCTGGCTGGAACTTAAACCCGCGACTTCTAGATTCATAGTCGAGCGTCTTAACTACTCGACCATGGAGCCCGTCGTCTTATATAAAACGGACAAAAAACACAGTTTCTCTTGTCTTGTTGGACTAATAGCCGTCGTTGGAGCACAGACGACACGTAAAATAACTGTGTCTTTTTACAAGTATTTTAACGGAAGGTGCACAGAAAACCAGAACCCAGTGAGATTTACCGTATTAAAACGACTCAGCATCTTAACTTGCTATCTTTTTTAATATGAATACCGAAGAGTCTCAACTGCTCCTCAACCGTCTAGAGCCAGTGAGACTATGGCAGATTGAGAAGAAAAAGGTTGAGAAGAAAAAGGTTGAGAAGTACCTGGTTTTTCAAATCTGGTCACCAAACAGGGCTAAGCCATTTCAAGTAACGATTCGATTCTGAATGGTGGTCTTTCACCAGGGCGATAATAAGAGCATCTACCACTCTGGAACGTGCCACAAATATACTTTTTATTATTTTTATATGAATTAAACGTGTTATGACACATTTTAATCTAATTAAAGTTATTGGCGCACGCCGGGTTTGACCCGCGACCTTAAAGATAATAGTGATAATCTTCTAATGAATTTAACGAATGAGAGTCTGAAAAGTTTTCTTGGTTCTATTGGGCTTGTTACATCTTGATTATGGATATGATTTTCTGAAAAAATGAGTTTTGAGTTTGGCTCTGAACTCTGTTGAGTCTTTTATTACTCTCAGATCATGTGGCAGTCCATTCCAGGCTTTGGGACCTGACACCGAAGGCGCGCTCTCCGAACTTAGTGTCTGGTGTGCGCTTTGGTTCTTTCAACCTTCCGATAGCCGATGACATTGCCGATCTAAGAGTTGACTGTCGCGAATTGGAATCTTCAGGAATACACAATTCCGATAAATAAGCCGGAGCCATTCCGTTAATTGATTTGAAAACCATCCAGCAAAGCTTAAACTGGATTCTTTCGGGACATTTAAGCCAGTGAAGATTTTTGAGGTGCTCTGAGATATGGGAATATTTTGATACGCTTTGATTAGCAAAATACTGAAACATCGTTTAGTCATCTATAATTAAATCTATTTAATCCACGTTATAATATAACGTGGGTTCATTGTATTATATATTTATCGTTTATGATCTATGAAGTTTTGAAGATTAAAACATAATTACTAGTTTCAGCTGCCAATCTCACGGAGAGAATTAATTTCCGTTTCCTTCTAATTTGTATACAATGTAGTATTATTTAGTATTTACTTTACATGCGTTTACTCGACACGCTAACCTTCCAACGTACGATTCTCATATCAATCTTGCGGCTAACTGTAACTACTCTTCCTAATAATGTAAAAATGCGATCGCTGTATAAATCTTTTGTAAATATTTTTAAAATAAAATAGACGTCGACTCTTATATAATATTCAACGAAAACAATAAGCTAAAACCATCTGAAACCATTGACAGCCTACGAATCCAGAGTATTAATAAAATATTAAAATAATATTAACAATCACGACCGAGACTCGAACTCGGACCTCTACCCTATTCGGGAGTAAAGATCCATTGACCAATGCTGTTTTTAGTTTTTGGTTTTTTTCTGTTTCATATTTGTGTTTTAGATTATTAATATTATTTAAATATTAGATAATAAAAAAGCATTGATGCTTTAAAGTTAATTACAATTTTAAGAAATTTATTCAATTAATATGTGTCGCGTTCCAGAGTGATAGATAAGTATCGCCCTAATGAAAGACCACCATTCAAAATCGAAACGTTTCTTGAAATGGATTAAGCCGTGTTTGGTGACCAGATCTGAATAACCAAGTGCTTCCTAACCTTCGAAAATAATTGATTCTCATGCGGAAAACTTTAATCGTGTACCAATGTTGGGCAAGCATTTGGCATAACGTTTCAATTTAAAACTATCAGGCCATTTCTCAGTAAGGGTAGGCAGACAGGGTAGACCACCACACAATTCTGTTGTCATGGCACGCTCTCTTTGCTTCAATCACGGTCATATATATGGTCTCACACATACCTAGGTACTATATTATTACATAGAATATAGACAAGATTCAAATCAAGAAGGTACTTGATTTTTATATATATTTTTTTAAAGTGAATACTGCAAAAGAGTCCCAACTGCTCCCAACCGTCTAAAGCCAGTGAGACCATGGCATCCCCAATTGGGGTATGTTGTGAGGCTGAAGGTAGTAAGGAGGGAAGGAGATGGGAAAGATGAAGGTTGGAAATTTCCTGGCTATTCATATCTGGTCACCAACCACTGAAAAAGTCATTTCAAGCAACGTTTTGAGTCTGAATAGTGATCTTTCACCAGGGCGACACTTAGAGCATAAACCACTCTGGAAAGTGCCGCAAATATACTATATATTATTTTATATGAATTACGTGTGAAATAACACATATTAATTAAATAGGGTTTATTTGCGCACACCGGGTTTGAACCAGCGACCTTCAGTTTCGCAGTCGAGCGTCTTACCACTCGATCACGCAGGCCATCGAATAAGTTGATCTTGTTATATCTTAACTTATCACCTAAGTGGAAACCTATAAATGGTCATATTAATACTACCCATATAATATTTTACCTAGTATGTACGTAAACTGTTGGTCTCCCAAACAAATAAAATAAAATAAAATCTTTTCTCGGGCGTCCCCAACATGTTGTATTTCACGATGGCGATTCTGACAGTAGGTTTATTCTGAAACAACAATTGTGTTAATCAAAAAAATAGAAATTCATTTGATGTTATTATTTTTCCCATTGACTAATATCATTCTAAACACCGAGGCGGGGGAGCCCCCCACCCCCCGAGATTATCAGTCACGATCTACGAGATAAGAGGAAGAGAACTCGTAATGCATCGCATCCCGAGTGGCGTGGTGGCGTAGTGGTTAGCGTGGTGCTCAGGGTTCAGCGGTATTAGACCCGAGGTCAAGTTCACCGGCAAATTGCTGGGTTCAGGCACTAGTGCTTTGTTAGGCAACATTTTAATTATTCCTCTCCAACATTGATTATACATGGTGCTCTGTTTTAAATATTTTAAAGAAATGTTAAAATACTATTAGGAAGATAGCAAACATTTTTTAATTTTTTTTTTATTATTTTTAATAATCAGGTAAACTTGTCCAGAAATCCAATATAAGATATATTTGATGTAAACTTATAAAATTTATCATTATTCTTTGATCACCTTCTCAGTTGACGTTTTGTCTTTTTCAATTCATATCATCTTTTTCACTGTTCCTTTGTTATAATTTAAATGTTATTCTATTGTTTTGTTACTTCATTTTATATTTCGTTCTCCCTCTGTATGTATTAGAGATGGTCGATATCAGAATTAAGTGGACGTGCGGTTCCAGTTACCGGTTATTTATCCATTTCTTTTTGGAACCGGTTCCTGGTGCCAGAAAAGTTTCACGAAGGAGATTTTTTTTGAAATGTACTTGCAAATCAACAAAAGTTCCTCGCCAAAAAAGTACAAGTTGTTAGAGATTTGAAAACGAAAAGAACTGGAACCGATTCCTCGCCTAAAAAAACACGAAAAGAACGGACAAAGGATATCGTTATTTTTATTTTCGAAAATTTGGATTCGGTTCCTCGGAGTAATAATATCTACGGTTCCAGTGACCGGCTAGGAACCGGTTTCTTTTAACCGGGACAAGGATATCGACCATCTCTAGTATGTATGAGTATATATAACCCTCACGTTTTGTATTTTTTGTGTCCCAACTGCCATCTGGAGTTAGTGGTAGTATAGCATCCCCGATTGGGCTATGTTGTAAGGTTGAAGGTAGGAGGGAGAGGAAGGAGGTGGAAAAGAGGAAGGTTGGGAAATACCTGGATATTTAGATCTAGTCAAAAGCCATTTCAAGCAACGTTTCGATTCTGAATGGTGTCTTTCAACAGCGTGATACTTAGAATATCTACCACTCCGGAATATACCCCAAAATACTTTGTATCATTTTATATGAATTAAATGTGAAGTAACACATATTAATTAATTGAAAAATTATTTGCGCTCCCCGGGATTTGTCGTAGTCGAGGGTTTTAACCACTTGACCAGGCAATTCCCAATCTTCCTCTTCCCCATCTTCTTCTTCCCTACTACCTTCAGTCTCACACACACACACACACACATATATATATATATATATATATATATACCTCAATATTGGCATACCATAGTCCCACAGGCTACAGAAGGTTAGGAGCAGTTGAGACTCTTGTGCGGTATTCACTTTAATTTTTATTTTTTTTTAAACTTTAAAGACCTATCGGTAGCTGAGTGGACGAATGCATAGATTCCCAGCCGGTCGTCGTGGGTTCAATTCCTTTGCTAGCTAAGTCTTCCATTATTGCAGAAGCAACATTTTCCGCTTATCTACGATGGCAGTAGGAGTGTTTCAAATATTGTCAGGTTATTCGTAAAACGGAAATATTTGTCTTTCTTTTTACAGTAATAATAATAACATTCAGATTGTTCATTTTTGCGCCCAAGCCCGCACCTTTCAATTTTTGCGTACAATTATACAGCCTTACTGAACACCTTCGTGAAATCACAGTCAGTTAACTCCTGAAAGTATAAGTCCTCATTTTTTTTTTTTTACGTGAATACCACACAAGAGTCTCAACTGCTGCCAACTGTCTAGAGCCAGTGAGACCATGGCATCCCTAAATAGGGTATTTTGTGAGGCTGAAGGTAGTGGGGAGGGGAAGGAGATTGGGAAGAGGAAGGTCGGGAAGTACCTTACTATTCAGATCTGGTCACCAAACACGGCTAAAGCCATTTCAAGCAACGTTTCGATTCTGAATGGTGCTCTTTCACCACGGTGATAATTAGAGTATCTACCACTCTGGAACGTGCTGCAAATATACTTTTTTTGTGTACATGAATTAAATGTGTTATGACACATATTAATTAAATAAAAGTTATTGGCGCACGCTGGGTTTAAACCCGCGACCTTTGGATTTGTAGTCGAGCGTCTTACCACTCGACCATGGAGATTGTCAAAGCCTTGATCGAAAGAATTCGACGTGAATCCAATTCGAGTTATCTTTTTAAAACACCTTCTACGTCTAGCGGAAGTAAGAATCGCCGTAGTTAAAAATGTAAAGTTTATCCGACGCGCTCCTAAATTCATTAAGATTGTACCGACGCGATAGCAGCTTTCTGCTGGCAGCCAGCCGCCCGGAATTCTCCGGATAGCTCGTGGGAACACTGCTAATGTGCCACTAAATAGTGATTTACTATCCGAACCGAACAATCGGCATTCTATGCATGCGCTCGCAGCCCGCTACGAACGAAGCAAACGGCGGAATTATTAAATATCTTATTATTACTGAAGTTGATATACATTCATGGGATACAACCTTGGAGTAAGGATATGGAGAGAGAGCAAAATATTTTTACCCAACCTTTATTTGACGGCCTCCGTGGTCGAGTGGTAAGACGCTCGACTACGAATCCAAAGGTCGCGGGTTCAAACCCGGCGTGCGACAATAACTTGTATTTAATTAATATGTGTCATAACACATTTAATTTATATAAAAATAATAAAAAGTATATTTGAGGCACGTTCCAAAGTGGTAGCCATATAACTCTGTCATGGCACACACTCCTTGGTTCATTCACATTCATACATCGTCTCATACATACTCTTCTGTTATTCTGACTCTTCACATGACCCGATTCAAGTATTTGATTTACTTGATCGTGCCATGTCTTTCTCGAGCGTCCTCGATTTCTTCTTCCATTCACTTTCGCATCATATGTTCTTTTCACACTCCTTTCGAAGTATCGCCCTGGGGAAAGACCACCATTCAGAATCGAAGCGTTGCTTGAAATGGCTTTAGCCGTGTTTGGTGACCAGATCTGAATAGCCAGGTTCTTCTCAACCTTCCTCTTCCCAATCTCCTTCCCCTCCCCAGTACCTTCAACCTCACAACATACCCAATTTGGGGATGCCATAGTCTCACTGGCTCTAGACGGTTGGAAGCAGCTGAGACTCTTGTGCGGTATTCATATAAAAAAATACAAACTTGCGATGAATCTCTTTCTCCGGATATTTACGTCGTGTACCATGAGAAAGAAAGAGACAAGAAAAGTCGTCACATAGTATTGCAACACTTCTAGGTGTGTAAGAGTGTTCTCCATCCGCGCTAACTTATTAACACATCATCGAGTCGCATAACTTATGTCAACGGATTTTGAGGTTATTTCCTATATTTGTGTCGATAAAAAAACTTGCAGTAGTAATTTCAACCATTTTTATTTGAAATTATAAATAAAAAACGCTTAGATGGTTTGGGCATGTAAAGCAAATAAACAAAGAAAGGAAGAAGAAGTCGAGGACGCCCGAAGAAGACATGGCACGATCAAGTAAATCAAATACTTGAATTGGGTCATGTGACGAGTCAGAATAACAGAAGAGTATGTATGAGACGATGTATGAATGTGAATGAAGCAAGGAGTGTGTGCCAAGACAGAATTATATGGCGGTCTGTCCTCTCTGCCTACCACTGCGGAGAAACGGCGTGATGGTTAGTTAGTTATTAATAGAAATTTTGAGAAAAAAATGGCTAGTATCTTGCAGCAACATTTTTTACCTTAAATAGGTTTTCGTTTCCCGGAGCTAGTGAAATTATCGCCATTAACCTATTTTAAGATAGAAGATTGAAGGAATACGGTAAGGCGTTAAAAGTCACTGAGAAACCTATTTTTTTCTTGCTTACACCTACTATAACCAAAAAGGGACAGAAAGTATTTGTATTTGTTTTGAAAATTGAATTTGTTCGAAAAAACTTAAAGAGCCGAAAGTTTTTTCAGAAATATTTTTTGTTTTGTTTTGTGGGAAATCAAGTTTGAAATATGATGTATGCAAGCAATTCACCTGTGTAGGCACTGTGTTCGTCTCAACACTTTCTGCGATATCTTTACATAGATGTAAATATGTCAGTTTATTAGTCATATGTTTTTTTTTAATTATTAACGTAATTCAACACGTTAACCCTTTAATGACCACAGCGAGCGCCACAATGGAATGATTATATTTATCTCTAAGACGAGGACCACTTTCTCCCCCGAGTTAACCCTTAAGCGAGGTATTAGTGGCGTACCCCAACCGCCACAAACTATACCCAACAGCTGATACCAAAAACGATGTCTTTAAATGGAGGAAAATGCAAACAACATCTAAGGCAGGTTTCCACGTAAAGGGTGAACCGAAAGTTATGCCACACAGCGTTTAAGTTTTGCAAGAGTACTGACATTTTTGATTTATTAATTTATATACTTGATCGTTGTCCAATTACAACAAAAAAACATAACACGAAATGGTAAAAAAAAACAACAGAGAAAGAACATCACATACATTATATTTTAATGGAGCAATGATGAAAATAGGAATAAAATATACCAAAAAAAAAAAAAATTATATATAATTAAAATAACATTTATGTTAAAGCCTGAACAAGGTTTTGGTAGAGTCGTAAAGAATAACAAAAATCATTTAGACTGGTACCAAAAATTTCAAGACCATGGCTTGAAATTTTTAAAACTTGTAATCCCTTAAACAAATAACATCGATTAACCTATATTGATTCCATGTTATTCATTTTGTAGAGCACTTATTTAGCTGCACGAGTTATAAGTTATTATTTTTCATGTAAATACTACACAAAAGTTCCAACTGCCCGGGAAGTGAGACTATGGCGTCCCGAATTGGGGTATGTTGTATGGCTGAAGGAAGTGGGGAGGAAGAGGAGACGAGGAAGGGCTATTTAGATCTGATCACCAAACACGGCTGTATCCATTTCAAGTAACGTTTCGATTCTGAAAGGTCGTCTTTCACCAGGGTGATACTGAGAGTATCTACCACTCTGTAGCGTCTTGACTCTTTGTGCAGTTTAATGGATATCGCAAAGCTTCATAGCTTATGATAGAAATGACCTTGCAAGCTCAAAAACGTTGCATTAGATATTTTAAAGAGAAAAAACTATAGAAACTTAACGATACCATTTTTTCTTTATAGTTAAGGAGATCAAACCACGATGCCTATAGTTGGTGTGAGTGACAGTCAAAACATCCAGACACAAATTCTTATGCTTTAATCTCTATGTTTTGAGTAACGGTGGCAATCCAAGTTTTTTGTTAATCTTGTGGAAACAGTACCACTAGTTTGTTTTTATTTTTATGGGACGATCAAACAAGATCCTAAGGCCCAGAGCCAGTGGGACTATGGTAGCTTCAATATAGCTGAATATAATGTATCGGGTAGAATGTCGAACAAGGAAGACAGTTTGCAGAACTTGGCTAGTGAGATTTATTTTTCATGCTGGCCTATCAACAGGGAAATCCTAGAAGACTGTTGTTTTTTTCCAATAATTATGATGACAAAATGTTAACAATAACTTAATCTTTAAGATTACATCATCTCCAAACACCATAAAAACACTTAGCCTCAAAATCAATATAACCGATTATAAGTACATGCCTATTTATAATGAGCGTAACTATTTAAATTCCGGAAAACGGTCAAAAATCGCCTTAATTTTACATCAAGTTATGCGAGAGGCATTCGAATAAGCAATTAAATCAAATTCATGCTCTGATGGGCACGATCTTTTTTCTACTTTGCATTGTATATTTATATGATATCATATTACCCATATACATAAAAATAAAATAAAAGACGTTTCATTTATGGGTATAGCCTAAGATTTTTTAGATTGCGTTGTCACAATCGCGCAGAAAAATAATTCTACAACGGGTTTTTTTATTATTCCTGAGAAAATACTTGTTTTCTGTTATATCTATACGATTAGATTTAATAAGTATTCAATAGATAACATCTCTGATTGCGAAAAGTAGCATTGTTTTGATAATTATAGGATTCTCAAATATCAGATTTCGTATTAATATTCAATATGAATACAAATTTATGGTTTAATTTTACCAGCCTTTATTTTTAAGCGCGCTATGTCAGAGAATATACCGATAACAATTAAAATTAATAACACAATAATTTTTAAACGGTCTTCAAATGGATTGAAAAACCACTTTTATTTTAAGTTATTGTGACTGTTTACGAGGATATCTTGGTAAAACAATTCGCAAAAATTAGATACAATCTAATTTATGTTATATTTGAAAAATATATCTTTTCTATTAATTCAATCGCTTTATGATTTGGCGATAAGTACTTTGTTTTTTTAGTTTAAAACCTTTAGTAAAAGATTCTTCAGCAATTTACAGGTAAAATAAATCCATTCATCGTTAAAAATGGATTTTTATTCCAAATTTGTAATATTATTATTAATAGACAATTTTCAAAGCTTTGTTTAGAAAAAACAACTCACCTCAAGGGCGTTTAATAATTTTATTTTTGACGCTTTGATGGTTTTATTTGCTTAATAATATTGTTTGCTAAATTTGCCACACTGAAATCTGAATTGTAACAACACAAAAAAATAGATCTGTTGTAAGATCATTAATTCCAATGAAGCAAATACTACTAATCTACCAGACAAAATTCATCTCAATTTTGTAAAAGTTCATTTTTGCCAAAACAAAGTTACAAATTTCGCCATTGTCAAGGAAAAACCGAAAAAATATGAATCATACAAAAACATATCTTATAGCTACAAAGCCCAAAGACAATAATATTATACTATATAATTTGTGATTCGAAAAAGTCTTAATATTTTCTATCAGATTGATCGCATTATAGCCAATCTCCCATAGGTGAATAACTTATTTAATTTTTTTCTACCACTAAAACACATTTTGCTAGGCAATCGTAACGGGAAGCATGGGAAATTGATGGTCTTACTTTCAAAACCTCATGATTTCTTCATTCAAATTAAAATAATTGCTATGAATTTTTTTTAACGGACGTTGAAAATTAGACCTGCATGTTTTATTTTTAATCATTCACAACCAGGTTGAAATATTTTAGAACTTAATATATTTACAAAGCCTTATGAAATGAACAAATTAATGGATTCCTTGATTGTGCACTGCGCGACTTTCTCAGTCCTGTATAGAGTGTAAGCCGACCCGTTAAACACAGCATCCCGACCCCAAACGAGACTAATCTGTTGGCATCCGATCCTTTTCGGCCAAGGGGTTAATGCCGGCCCCAACCCCCGCCCTTGCGGCATCCGGGGCGCAGGAGTCGCGAGGAGAGTTTTGCATTTCCTGCTGGGATAAACGTTATCGGCTCATTTGTGCCGGACTATGGCACATAAACAATTCAGATAACGCATCCCTTCTCGCCGACTGAATACTGAATATTGTGTTAACGGCCCAGCCTAAATTGTTTCGAGTTTGG
This sequence comes from Drusus annulatus, assembly GCA_022651775.1. Classification (NCBI taxonomy): domain Eukaryota; kingdom Metazoa; phylum Arthropoda; class Insecta; order Trichoptera; family Limnephilidae; genus Drusus; species Drusus annulatus. The sequence continues at coordinate 166,192 of JAGWCC010000198.1, forward strand.
AACGTTGAGCCAAAGTTAAGGGTTCTGGAAGGTATTGATGACTTGAATCTTGATGGGTTTTAATAGATATAAGATGCAAGAAGGTACTTAAATAAGACGTTTTCTACAATTATATAACTCATATTATGTGAAATTATCACACCTCATAGTTTTACTAACATGTCTACATTATTTTGTGTAGTCATTTTTTTAATATGAATATTACACAATACAATTTCGGAAAATTTGACTAAGCAATCCTCATTTTGGAAATATTGTAAGGCTAAAGTAAATAGTGGAGTAGGTAAATTAAGAACTACGGGAAAATAATAGGTTGATGGTAGGTATCTGGCTATTAAAATTTAAATTATAAAAAGTCAAAAGCAAGTTGAATTAAGGTAGGACTAGGAATGAAAATCTTGCAAATATACCTAATATATTATTACACAATTTAATCACTTTCATTGTAAATACGTGCGTACTTACGAATGTGAACTTATCAAATTTGAAACTGATGTCAATTGTAATTATCACATTTAAAAAATAATATTTTCCTAAAAGTATCAACCTATTATGTATTTTAACAAACATTATTCTAAATTTGAAATAGAATTGAAGCAAAAAATGTTTATTCTTGGCAAGTCAATAATAATAATGATAAATGGATAACTTTTATAGCGCCGTTTTTGTGGGAAAATCACCTCAAGTCAAGTTATATACCGTGATTTTTCATGGGTAACATCTTCTTGCAAACCTATTTAGAGATATAGATGGATTATAAAAAAGAGATTGGTGGTGGATTAATGTTTTGTGGAAAATTCTGGGTGGAACTAGTTATAAATAAATTCGATTAAAAATATGAAAATCACCTTTCATAAATTGTACTTTACAGGTTTTGAACACACGACTTCTGGTCTCAGAGCCAAGAAACTGACCGCCTGCACAGCGTATTTGTTTGGTTTATCTTTGAGTCTAGAAAAAGCAAGTTCGATTCCCACGCTGGGAAAAAATAGGTAATTTTCAAAAGGCTTATAATAAATTTGAAGAACTTATTAAAATCGATTAACAGTTATCGTAAAGAGTGTAGATTAAGAATAATCTTAACCCTCTGCAACGAAATCTTAAATAAAGGAGATTAAAAAAACATTTAATATCTACTGTATATGAATGGGAACCAATATTTTAGAGTCACCTGAAACCCTTTTCATGCCCAAAAGTATATCTGATAAAATTTTGTAAGTAGTTGCCAAAAAATGATAATAACTTGATAGAATATTATTTTTATTGGCATACTGTTTTATAGTGTATTGCGTTTTTTGTGTGTTTTTGACAAGTGCTTTTGAAAGCGATGTAAAATGTTTTATTACCTTGCTTAAATCAATATAATTATGTTGCAGATGTTTTTGGGCAGTGGTGCTCAACCCGCTGCTCGTGAACCGCATTTTTTGGAGACGAATTCGCTAAATAAATTATCGAAAAGATTACATTTGCACTTGGAAAATATGTGAAAGTATAAAGAGTTGCTTTTAATTTATTAGATTATTCAATACACGCTTTATATTTAAAAAAATGTTCGCCATGAAGTGCAGACCTGTGCTATTTAAAGTAAATGGCTAGTTAAAAAAAAAAACCTTTGGATTTATAGGACAGACCTTTTCACTAAGCATAACCTGTGTCAATGGGGAATTAGTCGATTAATCCATGTAAGCATCGAATTCAATCCGTCCGACTGCTAGCCGACCACATGATGCCTGTGATAGTGTTAGTTCTCCCTGAAAGTTTGTTCCAAAGTGATACATTTGTACCTTTACATCACATCAGCAATTTGAAAAATAATTGGCCCTACTATTTGAAAATGGTTTTTTATATGAATACTGTACAAGAGTCTCAATCGATTCGAGCCAGTGAGACTATGGCATCCCCAATTGGAATCCCTATGGGGAACATTGCGAGGCTGAACGTATTAGGGACGGGAAGGAGATGCGGAAGATGAAGTTGGGGAATGGCGGTCTTTCACCAGGGCGATACTAAGAGTATATTTCACTCTGGAACCTGCCGCAAATATGCCATATATTATTTTTAATGACTTCATTTTGAAATAACACAAATTACTTAAATAAAATTTGTCTATGCCTGCCGGTATTTGAACCCGTGACCTCTTGCTTAATTGAGTCAGGGCTTTCGATTTTATCATTTAGAAGAGCCGTAATTAAATGTTCTTAGTTTTTATAAATGATAAATAATTAATGAAATAAAACAAAAAAAAAACTTTGAATAAGCCAGAGTTTTTTTTAGTTAAATTTTGTACCCTGATGATGCTTAGACTAAACAAAACCGGTCGATGATAAAAATTAAAATATAATCTGTTGTCTGATACCAAGTTATATTTTCATTTCATTAAATATGTCAAACCACAAAGTAATTGGTTTCGACGAAAATATGATAAATTGTTGCTGTCGTTTTTTTATCGGTTACAAACTTATACGTTAAATGCTCAAGCTTTAAGATAAATCCTCATTCCATGGCGTTTACTATACATAAATAATACTTATTTTACTTTCTTCAAACGAAATTGATATATGAATAGTATATCATAATAAACCATCCATTATTTCTGCTGTGGACTTATAAATAGTGTGTAATAAAAATATATTTTTTAAATCATAAGATTAAAGCGTTACGTTTGCTTTTGATGACGACCATAAAGCCTTAATGCATCTTTCGAATCGAATTATTCAAACATGTTTACAAAAGCACGCTTGTGTTAAATTCTGAATGGAATGATTATAGTTTGACTGGAGATGGAATTTTAACCACTATTGTAGGACAAACAATAAAACTCGAATTTCTATTTTATTCCCATCTGTGTTTAAATCGCTTGGAATTCAGATTTATAGTCTGAGACTGCTTAAGCCACGAGTAAAATAAAGTAATTAATAATTAATTCAAGGTGATTGGTGCTTGATGCTTGATGCCAAACATTAAAGAACGTACAGTGACCTACATAAACAAAAGTTACAAATTTGTTTTATTAAATCAAAAAATTACAGCCTTAAATCTCAATGATTATTGTAACACAATCACTAGAAAGAAATAGCAATAAAATATTCGATGATGAAATATTTCACTTCACAATTTGATGCCCCCCCCCTTTCAAGTAACAAATGCGAAAAAAGCACTTATGTATTGAGTATGTGTTTTCACAAAAAAATATCAATTAACTCAAAATCATTAGAAAAGCGTAGGAAAGACTTTGATTTAATTTGCATTTTCAAAATTATTTATTGTATTATTGACCTTCTTTGTTACAACTCATTAGAGAAACAATGAATTGCTGTTCCTCAATCATCCTTCTACTAATTATGGGTATTATTCTCCACTGTCCTGAATGTCGAGACTTAACTCAACCCATGGTCTTGAAATTTTTGGTACCAGTCTAAATGCTTTTAGTCATTCTTTACGACTCTACCAAAATCTTGTTCAGGCTTTTACTTAAATAATCTTACAAACTTATATTTTTGTCCTATTTTTGTCATTGTTTCAAATATTTTGTAAATGCTGTTTTTCTCTGTTGCTCTTTTTCCCATTTCTGTTATGTATTTTTTTTTTAAATGGACAATGGTCCGTTGATATGAAAATAAATAAATAATGAATAATTGCATAATTAAAAAATACGTATTTCAACAAGAACGACACTCCCAATTTGCTCGACGGTCTAGTACTTGTAAATTGAATACCTTACCCCCGACATCACTCTTCTGCAGCAATACGGTTTCCGTATTGCTTCAAAATTGACACGTGATACAGTTAACAAAACTTCCTTGATTGAATAAGTCTACTTCATTACGGCATTCATATTTCACGAATACCAACCTCCCTGTACCTGTAGTTGTTATTGTAATATTCTATGTTTGATTGATTTTCTATGGCCAAGGGCTCGATTTCCGCCTAAATCATAATAATTAATCCATTTTTTGTTTCCTTTTGCTGCCCATCAGATATCAAACTAGTGGGTAAGCATTATTTCGAGGTAACTTATTATCTAAAATATCAATTTTTTATCTATTTAAAGTTTTTAAAATACATCAACGATATTTATTTAACCATTTTGAAGTAATTCACTATAAACTAATAAATTCTGTGTCCGAAAAACAATTCAATAACTTATGTTTTTCGATTATTTGTCAGAGTGCATAGTTAGATTTATTTATGACCAACTCGGTACATTTATTCTGATTTTTTTACTATAATAGAGGCATCAAACGACGAATATTGAAACTGAAAACTAATCATCTGATGTCACTGCAAAACGTGACTTAAAACCACCGTCGCAAGAAGCATTTTACCATGACACAAAAATACATTTAAATCTTGAATAATTTGTGATAGATCAAGATAATCGTTGAGAAAAACGTAAGCAATAAAATGAAATTTATTGAAGTGTTATTCTTCAAACATCTTTTCATAAGGGACAGTATTCCTTGTCACGAACAAATCATTTGGTCAAATTCTGTTTACTGCTTTTCTGAGTAAGAAATCCAAACGAATTTATGTGCCGAACTTTCGGAATGCATGCACGAAGTTTCAAAGATCAAAGGAAACTTGTTTTTTCTTCTTCTTTCGATAGTTTATTTTGGTATCAGCTATCTATAAGAGGTGTAACTGTGTTTTCAAATTAATTGTGTCGAGTTTAAGAGTGATTTAGTAACGAGGTACCCAAAAGACTAATCGATACTATACATTTTAATGTCGCTATAAAGTATTCAATATAAAATATTATCTAACGAATACATCAACGCTTAAACGTAATTTATGCTTTCGAGTGAAAAGCGTGCTACGGAATGGATCTCTATTATTTTGATAAGTTAATATTAAATCCCTCAACACAATACATACATATAAAAATACATACTGTTGACTTTCTATGTATTGTAGTACGAAACTGTTAATGTTTCAAGCATTTATACTGCCTTCTAAAATATAATTCCGAAAAAGACCGATTAAATTTTTGTTTAACGATCTTCGTGGCAGAGGTGTTTAATCCTTGGCTCTGAGCCAAGATGTCACAGGTTCAAAACATAACTAATACAAAAAAAAACACTATGTATTCTGCGCATTTTTCCAGTGATCCCTAGCACGAAACATCAATATAGATTTTATCGACAATGTCTGTAATTTGGAACCGTTCCCGAGCCCGACTGCAGATCGCCAACGAACAAACTATAACTCAAGTCGACTAAACATGCTTAATTTAGTCGACGTGAACTTTAAGTAAGACAAACATTCCCGGGTTACAAATAACCTGACATTATTTGAAAAACTCCTACTGCCATCATAAAAAGCGAAAGATGTTGCTTGTGCAATGATGGAGGACTTAGCCAGCAGAGGAATCGAACGCACGACGCCCGGGTGGGCATCCGACGCGTTCTTCACTCAGCTACCGACCGGTCTACATCGATGTTTCGTGCTAGGGCCCCAAAGTTGTTATATTTCTTTTAGAATTGTTTGAGTGGAAGTCTACCGTTCAGAACCGAATCGTTGCTTGAAATGACTTTAACTATGTTTGGTAACTAGCCAGGTGTATTTACCAAACGCGCCATTCCCTCCCACGCGACCTTCCGTCTCACAACATTTAAATGATGGTGCCATAATCCCATAGGCTTTGAACGTTGAGAATCGTGTGTGCTCTTCACAAAAACGAAAAAATTGAATGATTATTCGGTAAATTCTCATCTGTATTTTGATCGTGTTAATTTTTTTACATGTGGACATTATTTTTTATATTTTTCGTGTGTTACGTTTTATAGTCAGCTGTTCTGTAGAGTGAGATTTATTACACCTCGAATGCGTTTGAAGAAACATTAGGAACGAATTTCCCTAATGCGTTTGCGTGACAAGCTGAATTTGTTTTGTTTAGATAATGTTCGAGCTTTACTTCTACTGATGTCTTTATTATCTTCGCCCCATCTATCAGCTTGTTTGGATTCAGTACATTTTTATTAGTTTTACACAGAAAGAATGTTGTTGGCTTGAAGATTTTTACAATATTGTTCAATTAAAGTTTCCAAAAGGAAACTGTGTTAAAATCAATGAAAACCATTCAGTGAATACACCTTTCCCGATTACTTAAGAGATTAAAACTACATATTTTTTTAATGAGATTTTTTAAGAGTCCAAACAACTCCCTACTGTCTGGAGCCAGTGGGTCTATGGCATCCCCAATTAGGGTATGTTGTGAGGCTGAAGGTAGTGGGGAGGGTAAGGAGATGGGAAAGAGGAAAGTTGGGAAGTACCTGGCTATTTAGATCTGGTCACCAAACACGGCTAAAGCCATTTTAAGGAACGTTTCAATTCGGAATGGTGGTCTTTCACCAGAACGATACTTAGAGTATCTACCACTCTGGAACGTGCCGCAAATATACTGTATATTATTTTATTTCAATTAAATGTGTTATGACACATATTAATTATGTACAATTTATTTTGTGGTTGATAAGCGTAAGCTTTTAAAAGATAAACATTTCGATAATTCAAACATGCACATATTTCGCAGGGCGAAATAGCTTGTGTGGCTGAATGAAGTAGGAAAGGAAAGTAGATGAGGAAGAGGAAGGTTGGTAAGTACCTGGCTATTCAGATCTAGTCATTTCAAGCAACGTTCCGATACCGAATGGTGGTTTTTAATCAGAGCGACAGCCTATCTAATCTACCATTCACACGTCAATGATAACTAGCTAACTAACTAACCATAACGCCATTTCCCCGCAGGAATAGGCAGAGAGAACGGACTGCCATACAGCTCTGTTTTGGCACAAACTTCTTGCTACACTCACATTCATACATAGTCTCATACATACTCTTCTGTTATTTTGACTCTTCACAAGGCCCGATTCAAGTATTTGATTCACTTGATCGTACCATGTCTTCCTCGGGCGTCCCCGACTACTTCTCCTATTCACTTTCGCATCATATGTTCTTTTCACACTGCTTTCTTCAGTCATTTGCTCTACACACCCAAACCATCCAACCGTTTCATGGCAATGATAATGAATTTAAATCTCGGCAAAAGCTATTGTATTTATTTTAATGTTTGCCTTTTTAGCTACAGAATAATCGGTTTTCGAAAGCACCCTATAGTTAACTCTTTAAGCAAATAATAAACAGTGTGACTTCTCATTTTAATTTTTATCAGTTACAATGATATTGTACGACTCTATTGCTCATGATGGGATAGACGTTTCGAGCTGAAAATAAGTTGGTATTTGGACTTCTGAAAAAAAAACTGAAAACCAGTGCAAATTTCTTGACGCCTGAGCTTACCGTTCAAGTATTTTTCTACTGCAAACAAACGGGGTTTTTGCTTTACAGAAAATACTGAGGTATCATAAGTTTTAATCTATAGACTTTCTGATTACGTTCATAAAAAAGCTTCTTCCTGAAATTGTGTTATTCCGTTTCTTCTCAGTAATTTCTGATGGGTCCCCGACAATAGATTGATTGCCATTTCAGTGTTCTCGGAATATCCATTTCGAGAGAGCAGCTCGTAAAAACCAAATTAGCAGAGCGCCCTTGAAAATAAACGACATTTTTCCAGTGAGAAGTGAGATCATGCCTATAACCGACCTTATAAGCTTCCATAAAAATACTCATTTTTATTAATACATCTTATCAGAAATAGGCTTCAATTTTTATTTTATTATGCAATGATTTGTTCGACTGTCGTGAGTTTAAAATAAAATAATAAGTAATCTGTCTACCAAAACGTTATAAATCAAATTTGTTCCAAAAGTAATTAGTGTTTAAACAGGATTACAATTATAATTATTACATTTATATGTAACAATTTTTACTTTCATTATTGTGTATATATGTATTACAACTTTATTTAATGTATTATTATCAATTATGGAATGTATTGCATTGCACTACTCCTGCATACTTAATGAAATATAATCTTTGTTATTATTATATGATAAGTTGGGTAAAACAAATGTAACGACATTGTAGAAGAAGTAAGGGTTTTACCTGCGCTTATTCTTTATTATTTTTTTATAGTGAATACCACACAAGAGTCCCAACTGCTCCTAATCGTCTAAAGTCAGTAGGACTATGGCATCCCCAATTAGGGTATTTTGTGGGGCTGAAGGTAGAAGGGAGGGGAAGTAGATGGGGAAGAGAAAAGTTGGGAAGTACTTGGGTATTCAGATCTGGTCACAAAACACGACTAAATCCATTTCAAGCAACGTTTCGATTCTGAATGGTGGTTTTTACCAGTGCGATACTTAGAGTATCTACCTCTCTGGAACGTGCCGCAAATATACTATATGTTATTTTATATGAATTAAATGTATAATGACACATATTAATAAAAAAAAGTTATTTGCGCACGCCGGGTTTGAACTCGCGACCTTTGGATTCGTAGACGAGCGTGTTACCACTCGATCATGGAGACCGTTTAACTCAACCTCATATGTTGAAAAACCACTGCTAGGACGTTTTTGTCAATTTCCTTAGGTTACATATGACATTTTCATTTATTCTTCACATTCCTGACGACAAATATATAAGTACAGTAATTTATTTAATCTTCATCAAAATTAATAACTTTATGTAGACTGACAGAGCTTGAATATTATGTATTCAAATTTAAATGTGCTTACTTTTTTTTTGCTACAGAAGCTCTATTGCCATTAAATAAAAACATTTATTTTAAAATTCCTCTGCATAGACTCTGTGTTACAACTGCAAGCGACCAGCAGAACTAACTTCTAACTAAGAAGCAACAAGTAGTTTCTTCTTTAGTTAACAAAAGCAATGTCTTGAAACAGAAGTTTCCTGCGACCCTTAGTTGCCGCTGGTAACTAGGAGGTCTGTGGCTGTGTTTGCAGTTGGGGAGGTCTGTTAGGCCTTATCTCTGATCATTCCGGAGGTCCGCCCGACTTTTGCAGGGGTGCGGGAAATATGATGCTTACAGATGTTGATGTGATTTTAAATTTCAACAGTCAGGACAATTGTGCTGCTTGAATTAGAGGGGCATTTCAATTTTTAAAAATGGAATGATCGGTTGACGTTAACTTTTCTTGTTACCCAGCTTTGAAGGCTATTTTCAAGGTTTGAATTCGTGATTGAAAAACCTTTTTAACTATATTCCACTTATTTAAGACCGAGTTAACGGTTTAAAATTTGAAGCCTTTCTAAGAAATGACTACTTCACTTTACTAAATTATAATTATTTGTCGTATGTCTGGTCGTCGTGAGTGGTCACTGATACATACAAAAACATACAACCTTATCCACTGTCTCTGCATTTTTTCTTGATGATTGACACTGCACAGCTGTTCGAAGCTTTGCCTCAATACCTTAAATGTAAAAAAAACTTAATATCTGCAACACATACCGAAAATAGCAGGTTTTTTTAGTTTACAAAGTGAATTCTACAAAATATTAATGCTGATTTAGTAAACTTGAAAGTTATTTCTTCGTGGTCTGCTGCAAATACTAGGCTAGCATATTTCAGATGGCTTGTGTTAAAAACGTTATTATTTACACATACTTTCTACATGGTACTCTTTCAAACCTCCCTTTTCTCCATCTTCTTACCCTCCCTACTACCTACTACCTTCAACCTCACAAAATTTGAGGTGCCATAGTCTCACTGGCTCTAGACGGCCGGCATGGTCGAGTGGTATCACGCTCGACTACGAATCCAGAGGTCGCGAGCTCAAATCCGGCGTGCGCAAATAACTTTTTTTAAATAATATGTGTCATAACACCATTTAATTCATTTAAAATAATATACGAGTATTGTATATTTGCAACACGTTCCAGAGCGGTAGATACTCTAAGTATCGCACTGGTAAAGACCACCATTCGGAATCGAAACGTTGCTTGAAATGGCTTTAGTCGTGTTTTGTGATTAGATCTGAATAGCCAGGTACTTTCCAACCTTCCCCCACCTCATCTCTTTTCCCTCCCTACTACCTTCAGCCTCGCAACATACCCCATTTGAGATGCCATAATATCACTAGCTCTAAACGGTTGCAGTTAGGACTCTTGTACGGTATCTACTATTTTTTTTTTCAAATAACATGTCATTTTCCCAAGTTTTTAAGTCTGGGTATTTTTAAAGTTCTTTCCGAATGCTTGTAACATTTAATTTGATATTTATTTGAACTCTGTTTTGGCACATCCCTGAATAAGGCTTCTCCGCATTTGCATGCGGTATTGCCCGCAGCAGGCGGGAGGTGGCAGGCAGCAGGCAGGGCAGAGCAGAGGCAGCATGTCGAGCTCGTACCCACCACCCGGTACCTAACCTACCTGACTATGGTACTTATCTATACTGTACTATACAGTGCAGCCACTACCAGCCACAATACACTGCACTGCCTCACTTTCTGAGCCATCGATGATTATTAATGTGGTGCGCCCTCGAGGCGATGATTCGCGCGGGTCTCTGGTCATTTGAGGGTGGCGACAGGCATTATGACGATTTCTGCTGTGAAATGATTAATTATTATCACTATAATACGTCACCGGGGGTGGGGGCTGTTTTGAATTATTTTATTTTATTTATTGAACACTGCATAAGAGTTCCAACTGTTCCCAACCGTCTGAATCCGGTGAGACTATGGCATCCCCAATTGGGGTATTTTATGAGGCTGAAAGTAGTGGTTAGGGGAAGGAAATCGGGAAGAGGAAGATGGGAAGTATCCGTCTATTCAGATATAGTCGCCAAATAAGGTTAAATCCATTTCAAGCAACGTTTTGTCAATTACCAGGGCGACAATGAGCGTGTCTTCCACTCTAGAACATACAACAAATACACTTTAATTTTTTTTTGTTAAGCACTTGTTTTGCGCCCGCCATGATTTGAACCTGTGACCTCTGGATTTGTGGTCGAGGATCTGAGCCACTCGACAGTGAAAGCCATCGTCTAGACGGTGAGGGGAGGTGCTTAAAAATAATGATTGTTTCGGTTTTATTCAGCATTACACAAGGAGTAAAAAATGATATTATCTCATTAAAAACACAATAGCGGCGGATTTTGCGCTATATAAAGATAGTTTTAAACACATACAAAAAATAACGTTAGTTGTTGATTTCCATATTGAACTAGAAAACTGCTTAACAGTGTATTAATTGTACACAAAATATAATATTACTTACTTTGAAGCGTGGTCACCCCATAATTTGCATTTGGCATACAGGATACACTGGTGATTTTTTCACAGCTTCACCACCCGACCTCCCAGCGAGTCTCCAGTCCCGGTCCCGATATAGTATCATAGCGCGAGCTACAACTAATGGCCACCGCATCCAATATAAAACCATTAAGTCCCTTAGACACGGCTACTTCTTTATTTATTTGTATGCACCCAAATAGGCCTTATATTATAGCGATACAGGTGTAAATAGTTTGCTCATACGAATGGCAAGAATGAATTTAATGAAATTCATGTTAGGTGTATTCATTTTTTTTAAAGAAAGACAAACATTCCCGGGTTACGAATAAACTGACAGAATTTGAAAAACTCCTACTGCCATCAACGTCAATTTACTTCAATAGAGTTTTGATCACTCAGTCCGAGTGCTATACATAGTTTATGTATATATATTTTAGTATTACTTACTTAATTTTTTTTCTACCCTATGTCCGACAGCACGGGCAACAACCATTATATATGTATATATGTGTGTTAATGTAAATATGTTTGTTGTCAGTCACTAGTTATAAGTATTACGCATAGGTTTATAATAAGCCTTAGTTTTAATACTATGTTAATTATGTTTTATAGCGCCCTTGGGTGATATTTTTGTCGCGAAAACAGCGCTATATAAATCAGCCAATCATTATTATTATTATCATAATAAGCGGAAGATGTTGCTTGTGCAATGATGGAGGACTTCGCTAGCAGAGGAGTTAAACCCACGACGCCCGGATGATCTCTTCAATCGATGATCGGTTAGTAGCTGAGTGGACAAACACGTCGGATTTTTACCCGTTTTCGTGGATTCAATTCCTCTGCTAGCTCAGTCCTCCATCATTGCTCAAGCGACATCTTCCGCTTATTATGATGATATTAGGAGGTTCTTAAATATAGGCAGGTTATTTGTGACCTAAAAAAAATATTATTTAGAGCATTGGAATGAATTGATCAAATTTAATGTGTACATTTCGATTACTAAAACGTTTATACGCGGTTTAAATGAACGTGTTAATAAACATGCATACGTAATGTCGATTTACTTTACAAATTCAGTCTCCTTTTAACTTTCCTCTGTTAATTCAGAAAATTTTAACTGAATCTAAAAATGTATTAAACTTGACATTTATAGAATTGAGTTTATCTCCGAGGTGTATTGAATACAATCATAGCCATAGCCTTAGAGTACATAGAGTGGTATCTATCCAAGGCAGTGTAGTCAGTTTTTGATGATTTTTACCGGACTCGGCAGACCTGGGCGTGGCTAAGACTAAGGCTAGGGTATTTATACATCCATTCATAGCACATATCGACATGATGTTTTAGTTTATTTGTATAACTAATTTTTCACGATATTATTTTCAACAAAAATATAGCATATAATCTGAAAAACCGTTTAGTTATGTCAAGTTTAGTGGCATAATAAAAAATGTGGGTGGAGTCCTGCGGTGGCCTGAGGAGCCCAAGATCATCGCGACGGTACATAGAAGCGGTGTATTATATTTGCTGTCTTTCCCTCTCATGGTGTACAACGTAAAAACCCGGAGAAAATGATTTATTGCAAGTTTGTATAGGTCGGGTAAAAATAATTAGCTCTCTCTCCATACATTGTTACTCCAAGGACATAGCCTTTTTGTGTTCCAAAACAAAGTGCGAATTTTGTTCCCCAACATCATCTAGCAGCGATTGTGTTTGAAAGACCTTTTCGTTTGTTGTTTATTAATACATTTGAAGGCTTCTGCTGTAAAACCCATTGACCATATACCTTGCATCTATTTATATGACTATAAATTATTAAATTCAATGGAAAATAATTCATGTACGCCGTTTACGTATTAAGATTTGAAGAGAGTATCGCATTTAGGAAAAACTCCTTCGATTAATCGACTGAGTGATTGAAGAGTGATAGTTAAACGGAAAACCTCACAACGTCCAAAACGTTGTATCTACTAATGGTTAAACATAAACTTGGATTACAAACGAACGAGGCTTTAACACCTGCTGGGCATGCGACTGTTTGCATAATCATGTAAATAAATTCCGAAATCTAACAACCTGTCTTCGTTGTTTAATAAACGAGTGGACTTAATTTGACTTATCAATATGATGACTTAAATGGTATGCTTTTAGTCAAAATCCATTTTTGCCGGCTTTCCACAAAAACCTCTGAACAATCTCCTAATCTATCTGCCATTCTGTTCTTCCATCAATTCCCCACTTACTACAAATTCTAAATTAATGCAAATTCAATAAATAAATAAAACAAATTACTCCGGGGTTACTGTATCTAACAAGAGAGTCGTTTGCGTATAGACGTAGTATATTTATCGTACCTGAATATTATTCATTAAGTACCTATAGTAAACCAAAATAAAAAATGTTTTTGGGATTCACCAATTTATTTTAGTATATCTAACTAATTAAAAATTAATCGTATTTAAGATATATATTATAGTTAATACCGGACAAGAGTCCCAACTGCTCCCAACCATCTAGAGCCAGTGAGACTATGGGGAGGAGAAGGAGATGGGAAGAAGCTATTCAGATCTAGTCACCAAACACGGCTAAAGCTATTTCAAGCAACGTTTTGATTCTGAATGGTGGTCTTTCACAAGGGCGATACTTAGATTATCTGCCACTCTGGAACGTGCCGCAAATATACTTTTTTTATTATTTTATATGAATTAAATATTTTATGAAACATATTAACTAAATACAAATTATTGGCGCACGCCAGGTTTGAACCCGCGACCTTTGGATTCGTAGTCGAGCGTCCTACCACTCAACCATGGAGGCCGTCAAATTACCCTTTCTCCTTCCCGTTTCAATACCTAAATATGTATACACATCTCAGTATTCTGTATCTTAGTTTAATTTTAATATTGTCCTGAAGATGGAAGGGTGCTTCCGAAACCCGTCGACGAAATATTAATAATAAAATGGTTTAAAACAAATTTTGTCTGTTTTCTTATGAATAATAAATCATATGTAAAAAAATAATATTTCGCCAATGTAGATATTGTGCGTATTTTGATATTAAATTAGAGACATAATTCTTTAAAAAAATAGATAAGGCATGTGCTCGAGTGTCCTTAGTAATAACCAATTTTTCGACAGGAGTTGTCAAAAAGCATGACGCACAGTAAAAATTTTGCTTCATCCAAAATTATACACAATCTTCTGTTTTGTCTGTCTCTTGACACTATGCTTTTTTCTTGGGACGTTCCCGACTATGTCCATCCACCATTCATCAGATTTTCAATGTTCGTGTTAAGCTTTGTTTGTAGACTAGTTGAATATATTCAATTCGACGAGAACTTGGGCAACAGTTGATCAAATATCCGCGGTATTCTACTGATGAATTAATGAGGCATTTAGCTGTGCAGTTGAATGGAGGCAAATACTCATGCTGGGTAGTAATGTTCACATTATCTGGCTGAATGACACAGTAATTACACGTATCGGATCCGTTCCATAAGTCTTAAACCTAACCACTCCTTTTTCTTTTCAATCAGGTAACAGATAAGCTATTTCAAATTAAAATAAAACAAATATTTATGTTATACACGGTTTGGAATGCTGCTTGACTATCTTGACTATGGCACCCCCAATAATGGAAACTTTCGTAAGGCCGAAGTGAAATTAAAAGACGAAGAGAATGGATTGGAAAGGTCCTGATTATTCAGATTGAGTCATAAACCAAGTAAAAGTTCCACTAGAGATTTTTTAATCGGAAAGGTTGTCCTAAAGTTTTAAGAAGATAGAGATGAAAATATCTCATTGGCTAAGTGGTTTTATTGGTAGTTACCACTTTGACCAATTTGAATTCATAAATGTAAACTCTTATCCAAAAAACTGTTAAAATAGGGAAACTCCTTAGTAGCAAATTAAATTTCTCCTGTTTTACGCGATATTTCGCAAAGGATATGTCGGTGTCTAAAAACCTGGTCAAATTTAGATTTTGATATTATCACTTATCTTTTTACTTCATCTTTCTCAAGCCTCTTATGATAAAGGTGTATTTTTTGTGCTAATATTAATGATGCCTTTAAATTCACGCGCTTTTTCATGCAGTTGTGGCGGACTGTAGTTAGCGGAAGCTCACGTAATTAAAATCAAGATTACAGTGAATAGCAATAACAAATGTTCTTATATTATTATCTAATAGATATAATTGGATAATAAATATTGTTTCTTTATGCAAAGCAATCTGTCATAGTGCTCTAAAATAAGCATGATTAACTGTTTATTATTTTAATCAACCACAGATGTCAAATTATAAGGCTTAATTTCCTGAACTTTTTGTTTGTTTATTTACAAAGTTTGTAAAAAACCAAATCGTAAATTGGGCGAAGGAACACCTTACCCACGGATTGGAACAGGTTTTGGAGGCTTTACTACTCTTACCGGTGACCACCGACTCGGCCGAACGAGAAAAGCTTCGAGTCGGGAGAAAGTTAATAGCCTCGAGGAATTTTTACGCGCTTTTGCTGAAAAGCGATTGTATTTAATTTGTCTTGAATGTTAACGATCTTCTCAACAGGTGTTTAATGCGTTTTTCGATTCCTTGCGGAGGAGGCGAGTCGTTGTTGATGAAAAAATACGTTTTTAAGCAGGGTTTGGTATGCGATATGTAGTTACGTTAAGCACAGGTACCTAACAACACCTCACGAGTAATAATTTAATCACTGTTAGAGGTACCTGCATATCAAGCTGAAGATGAAAATATTAATTTTCTTTTATTATTATTTTTCGTATTATATTTAGAAACGTATTTTTTTATATAACATGTAAAATACATTCATCATCCGCTGTTTTTTAAAGTACGGGTAAAAAAATAAAATATCTCGTTTCTTGTTTTACGTTATACCGCCCAAAGTTCAAATTCGCCATTTTTAATGAGACTACGGGATATCAAACGTTAGGAAACGTGTAGACTCTTTAAAGGCGTTGGAGAAAAGAAAGGTTGCAATTTACCTGGATCTTCAAATCTGTTTACTTAATTAGTCCTGGAATGGTAGATACTCCAAGTATCGCCCTGGTAAAACACCACCATTCAGATTCGAAACGTTGCTTAAACGTGCTTATAGCCGTGTTTAGTGACCAGGTCTGAACAACCAAGCACTTCCCAACCTTCATCTTCCTCATCTATCTCTCCTTCCTTCTCCATTTCATCTTCATGATATACATATACATCTTCGGAGATGATATATTCCCTTTGGCTCAGAACTTCTCTAGTATTTTGATAATTTGTATTGTGCTGTTTTGGGGGGCCTTTGACGGCCTGCATGGTCGAGTGGTAAGACGCTCGACTACGAATCCAGAGGTCGCGGGCTCGAACCCGGCGTGCGAAAATAAATTGTACTTAATTAAAATGTGTCATAACACATCCAATTGATAATAAATAATATATAGTAAATTTGCGGAGCGTTCCAGAGTGGTAGATACACTAAGTATCGCCCTGGCGAAAGACCACTATTCAGAATTGAAACGTTTCTTGAAATGGCTTAGGCGTGTTTGGTGACCAGATCTGAATAGCCAGGTACTTCCCGATCTTCCCCTTCCTCATCTATTTTCCCTCCCCACTACCTTCAGCCTCACAACATACCCCTATTGGGGATGCCATAGTCTCACTGGCTCTAGACCGTTGGGAGCAGTTGAGACTCTTGTGCGGTGTTCATGTATAACAAAAAAGTGGCGCTGCTGACAACATAATTATTGAAATCAAATATATTTTAAGTTCAGAACCATGTCATAAGTCAAATAAAATTCGCACATTACTCAATATAAAAAAAAATCATTTATGACGTGTTAATAACACGCTGAATGTGTAACTGTGGTTTGGTCGTATAACAAATCGTCTCCCGAATCACCTAATTAATGAAACTTATGAATATAATTCAATAATTTATTATTAATATGGCATATCTCGTGAAAAAAAGGAAATGATAAATTTATCAAACCGGTTTCATAAATCAGTTTAAATATTTTAAACACCCACATAAACACAATTAACCTAAGAATTTCGCGGGATTATAATCATATCTCAGCCTCGAAAAACCAAAAAATCGTGCACTTTCCAGCAAAATAATTACTGCCACCTTAAATCAACCTGCTTGTGTAATTAATAATTGTGAATCGTGTTAATTTTATTGCTGTTTTATGAATATCTGCTTGATTTATTGCGCAATTAAGAACCTGCTGTAAAACTAATCGTGTATTAACGTGAGTTAGTTCTTTTCTTTTTAATGATGGTGTACTGAAATCTTTATTTCGTCTACAAATGCATACCTTTATCTTTCAATCGTATGATTTAATTGAGATATTTTTCCTAGCTGGAGATTTTTCAGTGAGAGCCTAGATAATAACCATTGATATGTGATACAACTCTGGAGTCTTTGATATTTTTAAGTTAAATTGATCAGAATTGTTATATTTTTTAAAAATATTATCATATATGGATCAATCAAGTATGATTGGATCTAAAAAAACACACTTATCATTGTTTGAGAAAACAAATTAGCTCATAAAAATTGAAATGACGTACTTTTTCAAAGTGTCCAAATCTGCACTTGGTATCATTAATAGAACAAGAACCCCCGAAATGTTTTCATACAATTTTAAAAAATAATCATACCGCACAAGAGTTTTCGCTGCTTAGAGCTAGTACAACTATATTTTTCCCACTTTAGAAATGTTGTCGGTCTAAAGAAAAGAGGGGAAGGAGAAGCTTCGATCTTCTTAGATCTCATTCTTGTACGAGTTTTGTGTTTCAAAACCTTATACGAGTAGACCTCTGGATCATTTTTTCATCTCCTTAAAGATCACCCACACAGCATCCCAAAAGATGACTTGTTTAGAGTTCATAAAATGTACCTAAACAAAGATTATCTGCTTCCCTTGTGCAAAACACTATTGATGGTCTCTTAAAGCAAAATAAACAATTTATTATTACTGATAAAATCCTGACGATACGTGTATTACAATATGTAAAATGCCTAATCCAACGTTAGTTTATAGATACCTATTTTTTTAATCAAATCTGAACCCGCATTTCTCCGAAGGTATATAAAATTTAATAAACATATTGATTTAGTCCTTTGACCTTATGCACAGCTTTATCCTTTTACACTATTCAGCACTATTCATCACATCGTTTTGCCTATGCTACGTACAAATATCCACCTCGAAGTCAAAGGGTTTACTTACCTAGGTGTATGGTTTAGTTAAAAGTAATTATTTGTAGTCCTTACATTTAGCTAATCAAAAAATTTAAGCTCTTTTTTTTTCAAAAGTCAAAACAATGACTGTAAATTTTGACTTTGGATATTGAAAAATAGTAGTATGTAAATAGGTATCAACTTTTAGGCAAAATTTGATTTTATTCATCAACATAGTCTCCTTCAAGAGTAATATATTCATTCCAACGCTTCTCTAACATTTCGATGCCTTTATATATATATATATATATATTTTTTTTTTTTTTTTTTTTTTCATCTTTAGAATATCTACTTTCAGTACTTAAGTACCTACATATTAGATATACATACATTTCTTTAACTTTTAGGTATTCAATACCTTAATGTACATCTATCAATACTCTAGAGTGAAGTCTTAATAAATACATAACATTATTACTTTTCTAAGGTCGTTCATTAGTTTATCTGATTCAATTTAATAGCTTCAATAAATACCATTTGATAAAATCGTTTAATTTCATTTGAAGTCAGGGAATGTCATTTTATGTCACATTTATTTCTTTATTCACTACGTTTAATTATAATAATTTCTCTATCATTTGTTTATTTCTGCGGCACCCCACGATTTTCTTTAATTTGGTTAACAATTTGCTGCGTGTTTAATGCGATCTGTTGAATAAATAATTAATTTATATTGATTTCGTTTTCGGATTGACAAGAGAGTATGGACATCGATTCCAATACAAACTCTGTCACGGTTATTGGAGAAATTCTAAACGATAATTATGTTTTTAGGCTAATGGTGCCATAAAAACGAAAACATTCATACATTCCAAAATTTTTCGGATGCCAATGCAATTTACGATGACAAACAAGTGTAAAATTACAAAACATGTCAATAATTGTGGATTTCCAAACATTATTTAGATTTTTTAATATTTATTGTACTTTTAATTTGTTGTAAATAAGCTATGGAGTTTTAAATAATTATGTTTGCAAAACAGTCTCCTTTTCACGTCAGAAGAAATAAGCACATGATAAATTGGGAATTTTCCTGACTTAAGTCCGACTGTTTTGTTTCAAATAAATCCTTTATTAATAATACAAACTGTACAACGTGGTTACTTTTGTACACTTGTCTGGCAAAAGCATTGATCAAGTTCGAACCTTCCAGCGGGCACTTTCGTGTTCTCCTCTTATTCAACCCGGGCGTCGTCTGCTCAATTCAAAGGCTGGCTAAGTCCTCCATCGTTGCACAAGCAACATTTTCCGCGTATTATGATGGTAGTAGAATTTTTTTAAATATCGTCTGGTTATTCGTAATCCCGGAATGTTTGTCGTTCTTTAAAAAAATGAAAAGTTAGATTATGGCCCGACATACAGGTAATTACGTGGGTTCGAATGCAATAATACCTTTGATTTAATAAAACAAATTTATAACTTTATTCCACTTATTTTATTTTTTTGGCTGGACCGGTTTCAGCCTATAACGGCTATCTTCAGACTAATAGAAAAGTAAAATAAGTGGAATAAAGTTATAAATTTGTTTTATTAAATCATTAAAATGGAATTCCACCACGAATTTACAGTTTCAAAATTAAAAACAACAACAATACCTATATTATTTGAAAATACATTTGGAAAATAGTATATATTTTTTTAACCAATAATCGAACCTAATAACATAGATCCAGAGTCTTGGTTATTACTACTATAAACAACAGCGGTTTTCCTATTGATAAATACTTGTGATAATTAATAATAATATTTGGATGACTTGTATAGCGCCGTTTTTATGAAAAATCACCTCAAAAGCGCTGTACAAATCTTAAATTCTAGTTAATATTGATGATCATTTAAACATAAATATTAGAATCAAGTCCACGACGCTAACATTTTCCCTCTTAAAACTACTAATACAAAATCATGTCGATGTTATTCTCCTCCGCTATAAATTCTTATTCTGATTAATGATGATTAAAATCTAAATAACTGACACATATAAAAGTAAAAACATTTTAATAACCAATTTAAAAGCACTCAAATGACGAGACACGAGACGGAACTTTTCCAACGCGTCTCGTGTTAAAGGAATCGGAAATAAATTCTAATTTGTAGTCGACTCGATATTATTGTCCCATAACTTGTCATAAAAGAGACTTTTATTTAGGACTTCTTTGGGCCATATTGTTATATATTTATAAAACATTAGAAAACACTTTGCCGCTTCGGCGTCTAGCTTGACTTGAAGGCTGTCTTTTTATGGCAAGTGAGGTTTATTGAAGGGCAGCTATGAAAAAGGGCAAAGTTGTCGACAACTTGCTGTGGCACGTAATGAAAATATCTATTCAATTTTATTTATAGAAAAAAACTTATATTAATCATTGAAATAATATCATAAAAAACTGCATTTTTAATCGATTTTATTCTTCATTTGAAAATTGTTAATAAATTTTTTTTTTTGTTTTTGAAAGGTCTCGGTGGCTAAATTGGCAGAAGCGTTACTCTTGGATAGAGTAGAGGTTTCGAGTTCGAGTCTCAGTCGCGACTGTTATTTTTTCTTGTTCACATTTACGTTGAAGATTATTGATATTATTTTAATAATTAATATAAAAACAATAAACATAAAAGCTTTAAAGTTAATTCTAATTGAATAAAAGATTTCTTAATCTTTCAAATTACAGCCCAAGTAAGCTAATTAACGACTGAAGGCTTTGGTTTGCAAGTCAATAATTGCCATATTATTATTATTTGTTTTATTTTACTAGCTTAGTAGATCTGAAATTTATTCGCCACACCTGCATTAGGTGTATTAGAGTTGTCATAATATAATATAAAATACCAATTTGGCTGTTTTTGTCAAATAAATATTTTCCAGCTTTATATCGCTATATAAAGCTAGAAAATATATTGAAACCATAGTTGAATTTCTAACAATCTCCTATTTAGCTATTTATTTAGTTATTTACAGGTGTGTGCTGATATTTTTTATTTCAATAAAAACAAAATGTATTTGAATATAAACAAACATTCCCAGACTACGAATGACTTGACAATATTTAAACACTCTACCATTATTATAAGCAGAAAATGTTATTCGTGCAATGATGGAGGACTTAGCAGAGACTTGAATCCAAGACGCCTGGGCGGGAACCCAACGCATTTGTCCACTCAGTTACTAGTTGACTTGAATAATTTAGATTCCACCCAAGGAAAGCCAAAGAGCCTAAGCTTTCGCTTTTCTTCTTTTGGTCAACGTGGTTTTCAAAATTACATACATTAATCTTATTAATAACGCCATATGTTCAACACCTTCAGAAATTCCCCTTTTATCAAGGGAAACTTCAAGACTGTAAATAGTTAATAAAAATCAATGATATATTTTCGTAGAAAGCAATCACTTTGTGGTTTGACATATTTAAAGAAATGAAAAAATAACTTTGTGTTAGACCACGGATATTATTTTAATTTTTACGACCGATTGGTTTCGCTTACCTTCAATAAAAGCACCGGTGCTCAAAAATGATCATGGCACTAATAATAAATAATTAAAAACCACTAAAAAATAAAGAGAGACATTAAAGTTTTTGGTAATATTCTTAATAAACAGGTAAATTTGTCCAGTAGTTCAATATTAGGTAAATTTCCTGCAAACTCGTCGAATTTATCATTATTCTTAGATGTTGTTTGACGTTTTGTTTCTTTCAATTCATATTATCTGTCTCTTTCTCTCTGCTCTTTTTTTGTAATTTAAATGTTATCATACTGTTTTCTCGTTGTTTTGTTATTTTATTTTATATTTCGTGCAACCTCTGTATGTACAGGTATATATAACCGCACACTTTTTTTTAATTATTTTTTATTAAGTTTAATTTTATACCCTGATGATGCTTAGGCTAAGCGAAACCAGTCGGTCATAAAAATCAAAATAATATCCGTGGTCTCAACTTTATATAAAATTGTACTCTAGGGCGCCAACATTAGAGCGACTTAGCTGATATCCTCAATTTACTTAACGAATCCAATTTATTCATCGTGACGAAACAAGGTCTTATTATTTTTCTTCGGCTCCGGAGGTTAACGCTCATTTTATCTTTATGCCTGAGTTAAATGGTCATAAGTTTAGTTTTATACGCGCTTCGGTGCGTCGGGACAATTTATGATTAGTTTAATTCACTTAAAGCGGACCAACTCGTACACCTCTGGTCCTCCACGAGCACCCAAACAATTCCGGCGCTGTTAAATCGGCCATTTTATTACCTGGCCCGGAATCGGTGGTGTAATTTGACCGGGCCGCGCCGGGCACTGTACACTACTCGCCGTATTTTATTGTCTTTTTATGAACAAATCGGGCCATTGTTGATAAGCTTCGGAGGAGGGAGTGTTTACTCGCTCGGTCAGTTGAGATTTTAAGGCGCTTTAGGCTAATGTAATCTGACAAATTGACATATTTTATTCTTTCCCACATTCAAAATATATAATATATTTCCTCTGTACACTATTTTAACAGTCAGATAACACCTTTTTTGTTAATTGAATGTTACAATTAGATAATTATAATACGAAACTAGAATTATCAGAATACGGATCTTGAGGAATAATAACAAGTGTCGTGGCGCTTTCGCAGCTGCCTGACGTGTTTTGGTCTTTCTTGTTATTTTTCGCCAAATGAGTAGGATATTTTACAAATTACTTCTTTAAAATTACACTAAAATTACCGTTGTTATGTATAGGTTAAGTGAATAAAACTCTAAATAATTTTAAAGTGACTAGTTTCGACGTAATTTCGATTTTTAAGAAAATATTTTAATATTTAAATATCAGTGTTTTAAATGCAGTGCCATAGCCCAGAATGGTCACTTGCTTTGACCCTTGTCCAGATGTGTCCCTTCGACCGCCGGCCCGGGAACCGTCAGGGGGGGGGGTGGGGGAGTGCCGATCTCAACCGACTGTTCCCGAACGCGAGCGAACCAGGCATCCAACCAAACACCCAATTGACACCCTTACGACAGCCAGATGACATTTGCCCACGTTGGTCTAAATCTGTTGGAGCGGCCGCATTCCATCTTACATGAACATTACAATTTAACAAGATCTGTACAGCGCCCTTGAGGTGATTTTTCACAAAAACGGCGCTATAAAAATCATCTAAATATTTTAATATTTGGATAATTTGCAAAACGCTTTTTTTGTGAAAAATCATATCAAGAGGGCACTGTACAAATTTTAATTCTTAATTAATATGCATTCCTAGTTTATATAAATATACGGTGATATGCTTACCTGGCAGGTCACTTCTGGCAGGACACTATCACTTTATTATAATAACTTAATTTTTTTTTTTCAGGGAATGAGAGCAAATTTAAAATATATTATATTGAAGGTTTTTTATAATTTTTCGTAATAAGGAATAGATAATTATAAAAATCTTCTTATGAATTTAAGGAATGAGAGTCTGAAAAGTTTTATCTTGGTTTCGACTCGTTACACGTCTTGATTGTGGATATGATGTGATGTTTTACAAAAATGGCGCTGTATAAATTAGCCAAGTACTATTAGTGAATAAAAAAGACCGCAGTATTTTTTCATCAAATATGTCACCTAACTTATATCTCTGGAAATGATTGCTGGAAAACGATACTCCCATTGGTTTTGAAACTAACTTGGCCAATGACGTTACAGATATATAGACACGTTATAGCTTTAGAATATTAACAAAAAACGTGGAAAGTAACAAACGCACTTATGTTACCAGTAAATTCATCATTCAAATATCGGTCTTGTATCATCGTATATGACAAAGATAGCATTCATAGAATATGTGTGTATGAACGAAACAGATGTACGATCGGACAGAATGAGATAGCACTTTGCTTACTCGCTTACGCGAAGACGTCATTATGCTGGTCAATAATGGAGATAATTGTGTTGTCTAAAATAATAAGTAATTTGTACTTAGAAATGAAATGTGATTCCTTGGCTTTTAGTAATCTTTGCAGTGTAATTGAAACACTTTCTCATCACACACGAGGGGGGCATTTTGGCACTTATTTTTGTATTTTGATTAGATATAGTAAACGACCTCAAGCGGCGCGTAAGAGTTTTGTACTCAATTGGCTTAAACACCGAGCACACCAACTAGCGTGGTTTTTTATTGACACTTTGTGTGCGCTACAACGTGTCAATATATTTGTAACGCCATTGAACTTGGCAGCATTTTGCAAGGAAAATATGATATTGATGACAGATGACCTCCGATAAGAAAGAGCATATAATGACACAAGCCTTAAAAAACTAACTAACTAACTAACCATCACGCCGTTTCCCCGCAAGGGTAGGCCGCCATACAACTCTGTCTTGGCACACACTTCTTGCTTCATTTACATTCATACATCGTCTCATACATACTCTTCTGTTATTCTGACTCTTCACACGACCCGATTCAAGGATTTGATTCACTTGATCGTGCCATGTCTTTCTCGGGCGTCCTCGACTTCTTCTTCAAAGACACAAGCCTTAGGAACAAAAAATAAAACTTGTCCAAAGCATGATGCCTGACATTGTAAAAACTAGGAGGGCGATACTACCTGACCCTCCTCTCCCCTCAGCAACTGTAGAAAAAAATAAGATATTCAAATGAACTTTGCGTTTGAGTGTGCCTAAATTGGTGTAAGCTCTCCTGCATAATGTTTGATTTATCTCACCATTTTCCGCGCAATATTTCACAGAATCACGCCCTATTACATGTGTACCCGTGGACCAAAAAAAAACTAAGTAAAATACTTCTCTCAAGTTATGCACCCCGAGTGTATTTTTTCTCTTCACCCAATTTTTTAGGGACCCTCCTAGAACCGAACCCTAGAACTCCGGGTTGATCTTAATATTTTATCCGACTCACGTACAGGGTGATTTATTTGCGGTTCCCCGCCCATTCTTCTTACAGCTGCACTTGCTAAAGGTTTTCCTTTTCCTTATTTTCTGACGCAGAACAAGACCTGCTAACTTATGCTTTTTTACTCCCATGTGCGATGGGGTAGCCTTGAATTAATTTAGTTTAATCCATTTAGTGCTTTAATGTTGTGCCACCCTGAAAATAATAACAGCTTTAGAATATGCCAATAAAACTATTTATTTATAAATTAACGGACTAAAGTCCAATTATAAAAAAATACAAAATACGAAATGGGAAAAAGAACAACAATGAAAGAACAGCACATACATATAATAATAATGAAGCAATGACAAAAAGGACAAAATATACATAAGAAAGAATACTCAAGTCAAAGCTAACCTCAAGTCAAAGTTTTGGTAGAGTTGTAAAGAATGACCAAAAATTTCAAGACCATGGCTTGCGTTAACAAGTCTTGACATTCTGGACAGTGGAGAATAATACTCATAATTAGTAGAGGGATGATTGAGGAACAGTAATTCATTGTTTCTGAGTCTGCGGCAAGGAATGTTGAACTGGATGAGTTGCAACAAAGAAGGTGAGGCAATAATACAAATGGAGCTGTTTAGTAATCAATTTGATCATTATTCAAAATGACCTGAAGAGGGTGCCTTACGACAAATAAAAGAAAATTGATATATATTAAAACCTTACTTATAAAAAAATCAATGTAACATAAATAAGTAAAATGATTATATCTTATTCGTGCTACTACTTATATAGCTATCTCAATTTCTCACAGTACTCACACCGATGCATTTTTTGCATACAACATGTTTAAACTTGTTATTCGACTTCATGAAATTCTTTTTTAGTATAATACAAAGAACATACTGGAAACGTTTCAAATATTCGATTACTCGCTGTCCCTTTATCGCTAAAAACAATAAGTAGGACTTGATTTCGTCTTATTTACACTTGGTGTAAACAAAGAAAAGGGCTGTTTCTCGTTGAAGTTTGTCAAGGACATCATTGCGAATGCACCAATACATACAATCCTAAGTTATTGTTGTTTGGTTCAACTCTAATTGCACGTTCTATAGGAACTATATTTATATTGAAAACCAATGAAAACATGACTTATGAAATGAACTAAATTAACAACCCATAGACGATCAATAGAAATCTACGATTATATAATTATTCAATATATTAGAATAATTAGTGTGCTTTGTATGCAACGTATCAAATACTTATTTGAAGTATTCACATTATGCAACAGATCCTATCTAAATATGGCAACTAATTTCGAGCTTTGGATCTCATATCAAACAAATAATCTGTTTTCATTTAGTGATGGCTTTTTAACCAGTCTAATATCGTATTTATATAAATAGTCAATCAATGAAAATCAGTTATAACTTTGATTAGAACCTGTTAGACTTGATTATAAGACCTATTTCATGGTATTCTTCATGTCACTTCTTTTTTATCTTTACCTTACGATGCTAGAAAATTACGCATGATCCGGTGCTGTGTACTCGGTTTACATTCCAATTTTTGTGATTTTAAATCGTGTTAATACAAATAGCTTATATTTATTATTCACAGTAATCATTGTTATAATTTATATAAGTGCTGAGTCCGATTTGTTTAAAGCATTGGCCTCTCATAAAACAAATAACACATCTGCTACCGTCGGCAATCAGAAATCTTCACACTCCCAACCTTATCGAAAGATAATTTGGCAGTCAAAAGCGCAAAATTTTGTGTATGAAATCATCTGTGGCTGTAATAATATATTCAAACCGTCCTTTATTGTTCAACTATTGCTTGATACTTGTTCATACTCGTCTAGCTCAATAGACGTTGCTGTCTGGACGAAGCTAAATGCGTATACCCACTTGGCAACGCACGCACACATATGAGTGACAAAATTTTGTCCAATTCTTCGGCAATTTGCTGAATTAAAAAAATACTAATACATTGTAATTATTTTCTGGGTTAAGTATGATATACTTACAGAGATATTTAAATAATTAAAGACCATGTCAACTCAGTTAATATCACCGGAAAGGACAGGCCCTCAGAGCAAAAATATATATGGAGAGAGAGCTAAATATTTCAACCCAACCTATACAAATTTACGATAAATCACTTTCTCCGGGTTTTTACGTCGTAAACCGAGAGAGAGAAAGCGATAAGACAAGTTGTCACATAATATCGCATCACTTTTTAGTGTGTAAGCATGTTTACCGTCTCTTGGGTCTACGGCGACTCCGCCCACTACGTTTTGTTATGCGACATAACAGGACATAACTCAACGGTTTTTTACATAGGTTATATCCTATATTTATTTATTTATTTATTTATAAATTAACGGACTAAAGTCCAATTACAAAAATACATATAAAACACGAAATATAAAAAAGAGTAACAGAGAAGAAATCGCATATAAATTGAGATAAATGAAGCGATGACAAAAATAAGGCAAAATAAACATAAGAGAGAACATTCAAGCCATGGTCTTAGTCAAAGTTTTGGTAGAGTCGTAAAGAATGACGAAAATCATTTAGACTGCTACCAAAAATTTCAAGACCATGGCTTGAGTTAACAAGTCTTGACATTCTGGACATTGGAGAATTATACCCGTAATTAGTATATTTTTGTTATATACTGTGAAAAGGGGGTTATACAAGTAAACGCTACATTGTGTCGACATGTGCTATGAATGGATGCATAAATAAAATCCTGACTACACTGTTTCGCAAAGCTATCCCTCCTGGTATATTATTGCTCTGAGGACAGGCCTTATTCCCCTAATTTCAAACAGATAGTACATTTCCATGTGTTGCAATTATTTTTAACTAGTCTTAGACAATATATTATTAGTCAGGAAGGACATTTCAATTGGGATCGTTTAGACGCTTGATTGGAATCAACAATATCGCGCGTGGTAGACGAACAAAAAAAAACAGATGACAAATAAATTCTTCTTCTATGTTTAGATTGACTGCAGAAAATCGTGCAGTAGACGTCGCCATGTAAATATTATTTAGCGTGAATTGAATCCATTCGCATTGTGGTAGTTATGTTGACTTCAATAATGTTGACGTGCCTGATGATATGACCTTGAATGTATTATTAAGGTCAAATCGTTAAAAACATTTGATTGTGCCTTACTTGGAGAAACAATGTATGGAGAGAGAGCAAATACACCATGAGAGAGAAATAGACAACAAATATAATACTCCGCTTCTATGTACTGTCGCAATGATCTTGGGCTCCTGGGTCACCGCGGGGCTCCGCCCACACATGTTTTATTATGCGACTAAACTGGACCCGACCAAACGGTTTTTCAGGTTAGATGCCATATTTTTGTTGATATCAATACTGTGAAAAGGTGGTTATACGAATAAACAAAAACATTATGTCGACATGTGCTATGAATGGATGCATAAATACCCTAGCCCTGGTCCTAGCCACGCCCAGATCTAGCAGAGTCCTGCAAGCCTCGTATAAACTGACTACAGCTGTCTCTACAGCGCTCTCTCTTGTATATTATTGGTCTGAGGTTGTACCCGCAAGATTTTTTAATCGTGAAATCAAATTATTAGCGGATTTTAATACAACCGTTTCGCTAATTTTTTGAGCATATTACCTTAAGGGTAATCATCCAAAGTTATAGTAAAGTTAAATTACCTTCAAAATACATCCATACTTGTAAATTCACAATCACTCACTTCTGCTATTACAACTCCAGGCATGGACCGATAAAAAATATGATTCACTTAATAATGCCATGTCTTCCTGGTGTGTCCACGACTTCTTCTTCCATCCATTCGTGCCTCACACAGCCTCCATGATCAAACGAGGCTTTATTGGAAATAAGAACACTGACCACTTTAAAGTAAATATTAGGTCAGCCTAAAAAAAACGCATAACTAGAATTTTATTTTTAATGGGTTTTGAACCGCTTAATGTTTTGGCATTGCATTTCTACTTATGTCTCAGAGAATATGCAGCGAATAGACGGCGAGAGAGAGAATATAATGCCACCGAACACGAGGAGGGTGGGTCCTATAGTATATGGAAGATTTATTACCCGAGCGGTATACTTAGTACTAGTACTTGTACTTGTAGGTACTCGGTTAGGTACTTGGTACTTGCCTGGGTTAGTACATTCTCACGTGTATTTCCTGCAAGGACGAGTTTATGCATTTGTTCGGCAAGGCGCAAATCACTTTAATGTGCAGTCGGTGTAAATTTGTGGCGTAGAGAAAACAAGTTGTAGTGTTTTTTATCAACCAAAATATGGTAAGCAAATGCATTCTAAAGACTAACAACTTATTTTCATTTAAAAAAAATTCAATTTGGAACAATCTGGTTATAATTCTTTAAGTGTTTTAAATGATTTTATAGATGATTTTCTATCAATTTTTATAGCCCGTCAAATCAGTAAATTTACGTTGGTAAAAATAATTATTTTAATTATTAATCTAAACGAATATATGTACAAGGTGTTCGGGGATAAAGTGCAATCGATAATAGTACAAGAAAAAATTAAAAATAACTTATTTCAAAAATCATTTCGAATGTAGAAAAAAGCCATTTTTCTTACTTGTAACATTATTAAGAATCATTTTCCGAAGTTACTCCACTTTATTCCCGTACATATTATATATTTAAAGGTAATTTCATTACAGATTTTAAATGTTTTTTAGCTTTTTATGATTCCCCTGTTTTTCCTCAAAAATGGCTACATGAAATAAACCATGTATTATTGCGTTATATTATACAATATAAATGGAAGAAAACACTGTCACTATTATAAAAATAAACACATCAAGGAAAAATTATTATTGTAACCCGATTTTAAATTGCATTTCAATAATGCCTATACGGAACTTTATGTAAAATTATCCATCATTTAGCGCATAGAGACAAAAATCATGTAATATACAAAATTTATAACGAAATTGAATCAGATGTAAAAGGTACCTACATTGTAAAAAAAAATTGATTATACTGCAAAAAAATTCGCAACCATAAATTTAAAAAAAAACATATTTAAAGTTTACAGTTCGTGATTCAATCCCGGAGATGCGAAAATAGTTTTCCATTTCTTTATTAATTTGTAGACCTCCATATTATTTTATTTAAAATTTATAATAAACCAATGTTAATAATAGTATTATTAAGTTCTGCCAGTTTTTAGATAATTTCTATTGTGAGAACTGTTTCGGCGTTTAAAGCCATTATCACACCGTCTATAGTAACTATATACTAACTAACTAACCATCACGCCGTTTCACCAAAGGGGTAGGCAGAGTGGATGGACTGCCATACAGCTCTGTCTTGGCACACACTTCTTGCTTCATTTACATTCATACATCGTCTTATACATATTCTTCTGTTATTATGACTCTTCACATGACCCGATTCAAGTATTTGATTTACTTGATTGTGTCTATGTCTTTCTCGGGCGTCTTCAACTTCTTCTTCCATTCAATTCGCATCATATATAATAGTGTAATGGGTTTGAAAATAAACTAGCAGAATTCAATAATAACAGTATTAAAATTGATTTACTAGATCGTTTTTTTTTCATTAATCCTAAAAGAGTTTATAATTTGACGTTGAAAAAGCTTCCCTTATATTTATTGAATGGTCATTCTAAGAGCAACCTCAGAATCATTATATTAACAGAGAAGAATCCCAAAATTTACGAAAACACTAAAATATTCAAAGCAGTAAGTGCAGGCATTCGGCTTAGAGTTTTCTGCCTCAAACAAAAATATTTTCTTTGCATCTCATCCGGGACGCTGATTTTTAACCCTTCCCGTCGTGTTATCTTTTCCCCTGTAAAATAAGAAGGATTTCATTACGTCCGTGACTAAAATACCCCTCGCCCTTAACTCTGTTACCTTTTAACCCTTTGGCTTTGAGCTTAAGGGATTGCTACACCCTCCACCCCCCGCATTCGTTATTATTTGCTGTGATATAAATTATTTTTCTGCCCCTCCGTCTCTACTTTGTAGATAAGTCAAAGTGGCGGTCAGATTGAGGCCGTGTTCTATGATAGCATTAAAAGGTCCCCTCCGCACAAATTATCCAGATGGAAATGAGAACATGAAACACATAGCACCTACTCACGTTGTGTTACGATTTTAAAAACCCCTTCAAAATCATTCAAATCACTTGTCACCTTTGGTAAAATTAAGTTTTTTTCCACGTTTAGTACAAATAATAAAGCTTTTTCAAAAGTGTTAAGGTCTTTGTCCTCAAAATAATGATATACTCTGGTAATAGCAACTTATAAGATTACTTAATAAAAAATTCCATTCCTTCTTGCTTCTTTTAAAATAATTCCGACAAGTGGTGTCAGACCGTAAAACGGTTTACCAAGTGTAAAGAAATTGGTAGAATGAAAACACACATCGATAAGGAACCGAAATGAATGCAGAATCGACGGTTTGTCAGGATTTTTTAAGCATTGAACATATTATTCACGTTTAACTGACCTGTATTATTGCCTATT
Source organism: Drusus annulatus (assembly GCA_022651775.1). Taxonomy (NCBI): domain Eukaryota; kingdom Metazoa; phylum Arthropoda; class Insecta; order Trichoptera; family Limnephilidae; genus Drusus; species Drusus annulatus. The sequence continues at coordinate 198,004 of JAGWCC010000198.1, forward strand.
GTATGTCGATAATGCGGTGCTGATTTCTGACAGTATGGAAGATCTACAGTTTGTCGTGCCTAGGATGAACCAAGTATGTATGCAGAATGAGTTAATCATGAATATAAGTAAGTCCAAAGTCATGGTGTTTGAAAGAGGGAGTACGAGAACAGCGTAAAATACAGTTGTGAGTGATGAATACTTGAAGCAAGTGGATGAGTTTGTGTATTTGGTAAGTATGTTTCCGAGAGACAGAAAAGCTGATAAGGATATTGAAAGAAGGGTGAATTCAGAAAACTCCATTAATGAATGACTGAACGCTGTTGGCGCAAATAAAAAAAAATCCAAAGAAGCGAAGCTAGCAGTCCTCAATAAAGTACTTATGCCAACACTGATGATGGCAGTGAGGCATGGAACTGGCAGAAGAAGGAAAAAAGGTGTAGAAATGTAATCCCTGAGGCGTTTGTGCACGAAAGCCATGTGTATGACCGTGTTAAAAATGTGGATATTCGGAAATAATGCAAGGCTGTTGTAAGCATAATCAATAGGATCAAGAAATGGAGGCTTATGGTAGATGGCTTGGGTATGTAAAGCGAATGAACGAAGAAAGGAGTGTGAAAATGTATATGACACGAAAGTGAATGGAAGAACATGGCACGACCAAGTTAATCAAATACTTGAGCCGGGCCAACAGAAGAGACGGATGAGACGATGTATGAATGTGAATGAAGCAAGGAGTGTGTGTCAAGACAGAGTTCTATGGCGGTTTGTCCTCTCTGCCTAGCCCTGCTGCGAAACGGCGTGATGCTAAGTTAGTGAATTAGTTTAACTGACCTGTGTGTAAAAAAACAGATTTAATAAACTAACAAAACACAACTACCTCCATTGCAAAATACAAAGGTTTCAATCATTACAAAGCTAAATTTAATAATTTGATCCTTTTGACTGAGTGCCACTAACAAAAGCGACCAGGTACGAGTATCAGGGGAACATCAATGGTAGGAGAGAGAGAGTTTACTTTGATGAGGTATATATTCCGTTTAGTACAAATATTGGTTTTGATATTTGCTCATTACGTAATACCAGGCAAACAGAAGGCTCAAAGGGACCAGCGGGCGTATTCATTCATACACATAATCAACTTTGACATTATTTGTATGGAGCTTTTTTCAGTGCGCGTTTCAATATTATGTTGGATAATTCTGTAGATTTTAAATCGAAAATCAAAACAATTAATCGTGTGAATGAGATACCAAGTCGCGAAAATAAGACGTTAATATTTCTATTTTCTTTGAGGTTACAATAGCAAAGTATGCTTCGAATTTGTTTTAAACCTTTTCTTATTCGATGGAATTCATTACCATAAGAAAAAAAGTCGATTAAAAAATTGAACCATCGAATTACAACGATATTATCACTTTTATGAAATGTTAACATACTCGTATTGTAATTAATAGTACAAGCAGATAAATTTTATTCAATCAGTATGATTTATTTCTAATTAATTAATTAAAATAACATAGGTATAGCATATTTGTTCTAGAGCGGAGATTTAGAATAAAAACATTGGTAAAAAGGGCTTTAGCCATGTTTGGTGACCAGATCTGATTAACCAGGTACTTCCCAACCTTCCTCTTCTCCATCTCCTTCCATTTCCCACTCCTTTCAGCTTCACAACATAGTCCCATTGGCTCGAGACGTTTAGGATCAGTTGGGTCTCGTGTACGGTATTCAGATAAACAAAAAATAAATAATTATATCGTCGCTTGAAAGGCAAAAGGGCTTAAGCGATACTTCGGTAAAAAAAATGAGTTAAATATGCAATTTTTACAAGTTATTTTTTCTGCATCGAAAGCTCTGACTCTCGTTTGATTCTGAAGAATTTTGTGGCGCTTCAGTCATCTAATATATATTTATCATTTGAGAGAAGGCTTGACTTGAAGAGATACAAGTTTTGGACTTTTTTAGCTTTTTTCGCTTCAGATAACTCAGTGAGTTACCTGATTCAACTTTTTTTTTCAAAATCCAACCAGGAACTGAAGATTTGCGAATTTAATTGTAAAACAAACAAAAAAACTTTAAAGTTCTCTGGGGTAAACTTCCCAGAATGGCGCTTCAGCCCTTTTGCCTTTTCCGATGACGATATATATGTAAAAATAATTTCACCTCCCCGTCGCCAAGAGAGAAAAATATTTAATACCGTTCTGACAAAACACTGCATTATTTATAAATTAAACAACTCTATCAATGTTGTATATTTAGTGTCTAAAGCTTGAAAGTTTATCCCAACTTTTTTGTATCCATCCTTCTTCCCTTACGTCACAAATCGTTTCCCAACCCTGGAGGGCGAAAGATCATTTGAACTCTCTGACTAGCTAACATTGATAAAACTACCCTCACCCACACAGTCATGAGTGAAAGAATCTTCTCAACACATAGTCATAGATTAATTTTATTCGTGGGGTGCCCCGACCCCGTTAGTTATCAGTCAAAAACCAAATGTTTTCACAATTCCAACCACCCCCTTCCCCTTCTGCCAGCCTGGTATTCAAATCCCTCCGTGGCGAAAGGATTGTCCGATGCAAACAATACAACTTTCATTCAAATTAGTTCTTGCAAATGTTTTGATAGCGATTTCAACCGAGAGATCAAATGCGAATGGCAGTTTATGTGGATATTTTACTGTGAATATATTGTAAGGTGATAAATTCTTATTAATAACCCTACGCATGCTATTTCACATTTTATGGCACATTTATTAAGACTTTTGTCTATCGGTAAAAAACAACTTGATACACTTACCTATTTTGTTTGAACTTAAACACACTATTGAAACATAGAAAAAAAAACAAAAGTACAGTTTCGTGTTTAGTTATGAAATGCACATGGATACATCGATTTAGCTTTATAGCTTAAGAAAGCTAATGAAAAAAAAAACGTTTCTAATTGAAAATCTTTTTATTGACTTAAAATATTTTGAAAGAAATAGCTGTGTTATTTTGACGTAGCAAGATCACATCATTTAATAGCAGGTTTACACAAGAACAGTGTTTAGGACAGTGGTAAGTGGTAACTAAACAACTGTTTAAAAAAAAAAAACACTAAATGGTCAATTAACACAAGACAGTGGTAAGTGGTAACTTAACTGTTGGGTGACAGTGCGTGTAGTGTTTTTTTAGGACAGTCGCTTAATTACCACTTACCACTGTCCTAAACACTGTCCTTGTGTAAACCGGCCATAGGAGTTTTTGCTACATAAGAAAATAGATTTCCGCTTTTTAGTTAAGGTATGATAAGACGATATTATTATCTTTTGGACTTACCCGTTGCCAATCAATCGCTTTTTTTTCTTTTTACAACCATTAAACTTTTTCAAAAAAAATTATTCAAATGGCTTTTAAAATAAATTACCCTCAATTAATTCATGTCACAGATAAGAAAGTGTACACAATCCATATTTACACCCCCTAATTCATAAAAGGACACAAAATGAATTTGCTAATATGCACATAATAATGTTTCGATATATCTTAAAGAAATTAATACAAAACATTTTCAAACATTTAATTTCATGAAACTAGTTGGCACCTACAATTGAATCTAAAAGACGAAATAAGACAAAGGTGCTTTTTCACCGAAGCGACTATAACTTTCTATAAAAGGCATTCTTACTCCCGGGCGAGCAGAAGTAATGGGAGGTATTGGCAACACATTTACACCTTATACAAAATTAAAGGTAAAATCTAGCTGCGGCCGCGAAAGCGAACGTCTGACCTGTATTATTAAGTAAGCTGCGGAACGCGTGAGTTTTCACTGCCCTAGCATTTATGGATTTTACAAGCCATTGTTCTATCGTTCTCATGTAGCCAATGCATTTATTTGCATTCATACCCGATTCATTTGCTGCTATCCTGTTACAGCCGCACAGTAAATTTTATTTCAAATAGGCTCTCATTCGTTACTCGTTATGCGCCATCTTTAAGATCGCGGACACTCGCCATGTTTGCGTTATTTACTGTCTTTTGAAATCGCAAGAACATCGCGGTCGAGAAAGGTGTTTAATAAACAGGTATGTAGTACTACGAAACATCGGTGCGGTAAGGTAAGTAATCACTCGCTATTATTTCCTTTCCAATTGCACATATTCAATATCAACTTTATATTTTCTCACAGCACTTGCGAGCGGTGAGAAAAAAATGTGACACACTAAACAAACAGGCAACCTTTAAAACATATTCGGAATAATAATAATAGTGCAGTCGGCGAGTTATATTTGCTTGTCAGTTCGTTGTAGAACATGTTGACTTATCTCGCTACCTCCTCGAACTCCTACTCTCCCGCTACCATGATACCGTCGCCGGAAAGGCAAAAGGGCTGCAGCGCCATTTTGGGAAGTTTACGTTTTAGTTTTTTTTTTTTTTTTTAAATAAAATTCATCAACGCCCAGAATTAGTTAACACTCTACTGTCACATAATATTAACCATAAAACAGAAAATCTACGTGATATCTGAAGCAACCAAAATAATCGAAAGCTTTCTTATCCCATAATAAATCGCATTAATTTTTTTTTTTTTTAAATCTTTGTTTTAAAATGTAAATAAAAAACCATAAAACACACAAGGGATTAATTTATAGGTGTATTATATTTCTTGTAGCTAACCCAAGAAAAATATATAAACAATACATATCGTCGCCGGAAAGGCAAAAGGGCTGAAGCGCCATTTTGAGAAGTTCACCAGTGCACTATAAAGTTTTTTGTTTGTTTTTCTATTTTAATTCAAAAGTCTTCTGTGGCTGGTTGGATTTTGAAAAAAAAGTTCACTCAATGCTTTCACTGAGTTACCTGAAGCGACGAAAAACTTCCCAAAAAAGTCCCAAACATTTGACGGCTTCCGTAGTCGAGCGGTAAGAATACGGTATACGAATCCAGAGGACGCGGATACAAGCCCGGCGTGCGCAAATATAATTTATGTGTCGTAGCACATTTAATCAATATAAAATTATATATAGTATATTTGCAGCACGTTCCAGAGTGGTGGGTACTTTAAGTATGGCCTGGTGAAAGATCACCATTCAGGATCGAAATGTTGCTTTAAATGAATGGCTTTAGCCGTGTTTGGTGACCAGATCTGAATAGCCAGGTACTTCCCGACCTTCCTCTTTCCCATCTCCTTTCCTTCCCCACTACCTTCAACCTCACAGCATACCCCGAGTGGGGATGCCATAGTCTCACTTACTCTAGACGGTTGGGAGGAGCTAGGACTCTTGTGCGGTAAACTAACTAAAAAAAAAAAATCGCTTAAGAAGCCTTCTCTCAAATGGTAAATATATTTTAAGTGGCTGAAGGGCCACAAAAGTCTCCAGAATCAAACGAGAGTCAGAGCATTCGATGCAGAAAAAGAAGCCGATCAAAACTGCATACTTAACTCATTTTCGACCAAAGTTTCCCTTAAGCCCTTTCGCCTATCCAGCGACGATATGTGCAAAACGCCCGGATAAGCTCGGTGCTCCGCTCAAAGTGAAATCTGCTCACGTTTCCGCATTTTCCATTTATTACCTAACCTCCCCGATCCTCATGGCTCCGGATACCAGATGTATGCAAGAGTGGCCCCGATGAATATGCATGAGGGTCCGAAGTCCGAACAACCGCTCGCCGCTGAATGCTCGGTAGCTACCGCGCTGCACTACTCATTCATGCGCTCCTCACCGTGGTGGGCTCGGTAGGTATCGCAGAACAGGGTAGTACGCTTCAATTACCCCTGTTGCATGTATTTATTTAAATTATATCTGCGGACGGAATCCGTTCTCATGCTGTGAGACCTCCGAACAAGCGAAGCCGCCTTTGAGTCGTGAAACATATTTAATTCGTGTATACAGCCTGCGCTGTGTATTTTCTTCTAGCTCGTTTTGAGTATCTACTTACTTATAATTGTGAACAGTTAACTGAAATTTAATTCAATCGTGTAAACATATTTTGTAAACAATAAAAAAATGGATTTAACGTTAAAGCATTAATGGAACACACAAAAAAACAGAAACTAATTAGAACAATGGTCATGACCGAGACTCGAACTCGGAACCTCTGCTCTATCCGGGAGTAACACTATGCCAATTAAACCACTAAGACCTCATTAGAAAGCCGCATTTTTAAACAATCTCGTACTTACGTACTAATTATAGTTTTTGTGTTCAATTTGTAGAACTCCATTTTATTTTTTTATATAATTCAATTGAATTAAATTTAATATTATTATTATTGAGTTCTGCTATTTTAAGTTTTTTTATTATTTTTGTTTTTAGTAAAAGCTGTTTCGGCGTTTAAGGCCATTGTCAAACTGTCTTTACTTTCTTAACTGTCTTTTCTTTCCGTCTACTTACGTACTCATTAAATTTATTAATATTTAAATTTATTTCGAATTTTAGGCTGCCATCTTTCGATGATATTTAAAGTTCTACCCGAACACATATTGATGGTGTAATTTTTTTATTTTCTGGCTTTTTTTGTTTCATATTTACGTTGAAGTTAGTTATTTCAATAATTAATATCCATTAAAATTTTATTGGGAAGGGAAGGAGATGGAGAAGAGGAAGGTTGGGAATTACTTGGATATTCAGATCTGGTCACACGGTTAAAGCCATTTTAAGCAATGTTTTGATTCTGAATGGTATTATTTTACAAGGGTATACTGGGTACTGAGAGTATATACGAGTACCACTTCATTTACTAGTATTATTTCTCTATTAAGCATGCTTGCGTTTATATATTATAACCTTATAAAATCAATATAATTATTAACAAATTATTTTAATTACCATCACGGAATATAACTCGACTTGCCAAGAAAAATATAAGTTCCCATTTAAAATGAAGAACAATGTCTGCTAAAATACATTATAGGTAGGTAGGGATTTGCAAAGATTATTTTTAAAATTTAACTATTACAATTGACATCAGCTCCAAATTTTAAAAGTTCACACTCGTACGTGCTTACACACAAAATAAATTATTCTTAGTTAACACATTACTGTAGCAGTTGGTTAGGTATTTTATTTAAAATATTTATACTAGAATTATCCTCAAACAAGCACTAAAAAATTAAGTACCGTACTTGTATTGTATTCACTTTAAACAAATGTCGACGAATACAACATGTCCGTCGATTTCGTCTACTCCTGAATTAATTTACTATCGCAAAGGCGTATCTGCTTGCCAAGGGAAAATTGATTTCATCTTTGTCTACAAGCCCAGTTTATATTGTCGCCTTACCACATAAAACAGCCCATAAAGTAGTGTTGATAGACCAGGTTTAATAGTACGGTGTTCGGGGTATTAATTTACATGTTAAACTCGCAGTTCTGAGAAAGGGTGGGAAGGTTGAAGGGGATTTGAAAATAACTCCAGCGGTCATTAATTCAATAATATGTAATTTAATAATCCGACGACCTCAGACAAGGGCGATCTGCGGGAGCAAGTAATATAATATCCTATAGTAAATATTAGTAACATCATTTGTTATACCACTGAAATTATCGCTATTAATACGAAAACCTTTGTGGGTCTGAATTAATTTTATTATTTCTTTAAAAGAAAGACAAATATTTCCGGGTTACGAAAAACCTGACAGTATTTGAAAAACTCCTACTAACATCATAATAAGCGGAAAATGTTGCTTGTGCAACGATGGAGGACTTAGCCAGCAGAGGAATTGAACCCACGATGCCTGGATGGGAATCCGACGCGTTTGTCCACTCAGCTACCGACCGGTCGATAGAACACATTCAGCGACGTCGGATCCGACCAGACCCGCTTAAAAATCGAATAGAAGCGTTTTTCATCCGATTTTTATTTATATCTTTAATATTTTCGTAAAAATCAATCACTTTGCGGTTTGACACATTTAATGGAAATGAAATAATAACTTTTTATAAGACCACGGATTTAATTTTAATTTTAATGACCGATTGGTTTCGCTTAGCCTAAGCTTCATCAGGGTACAAAATTAAATATTATCTGTCTCTTTCTCTCTGTTTATTTTATAATTTAAATGTTATTCTTTTATTTTCTTACTGTTCTCTCAATCATCAATTATTTTTCAAAATCCATGTGACAGTGCTTGTAACTTGTAGCATTACAAAAATTGCGACCTTCGCAAATTCGCATTGAAAGCACCCGGAGCACAGAAGAATGAGGAGATCGCTGTAACCGTAGACTGTTTGCATGTTACACCGTGATCCCGTTGGGGTGGGTGCCGGGAGAGCCTTCCTACCGCGGTTAGGTGGCTGCTAGCTGTTTGTACCGCGGGGGATGATCGGCAATACGCCCTTACCCTATTATTATTTATCCGGGGTTGATGTCTGTGGCTGGATTATCTCAATTCAGTTGCGACTAAAAGATATATTTACTAACAAATCTTTATATTCACAACTTTTGATATTAAAACTGGGACAATAATCATTGTGCCCCTAACAAGTATGCGATGTAAATATTTCTGTACAATTATTTGGTATTTGAAGAAGGGATATGCGAGACTTTAAGATACAATCTTTATATAAATATATATTCATATTTAAGGGATATTTTTTTTACATAACCTTATATTTTCTTTTAGTAAACTTATTGAATAAATGTGGAATTCCCCAAGACCATTATAAAAATTAATGATATGTAATGAAAATAAAATTGTACAAGACCTCATATTTTATTCGAATTTTTCGATCGACCGGTTTCGCTTAGCCTAAGCATTATCAGGGTACAGGTTATATATTCGTACATACAGAGGAAGAACACAATATAAAATAAAATAAGAGAACAGTAAGAAAACAAAAGAATAACATTTAAATTATAACAAATGAATAGAGAAAAAGAGACATTGAATATGAAATGAAAGAGGCAAAACGTCAACTAAGAAGGTGATTAAAGAATATGAGATATTTTATGAGTTTACGGGAAATATACCGAAAATTGGACCACTGGGCAAATTAAAAAATATGACTATTAATTTTAATGGTTTTCTTTATTTCTAGTGCTTCTAAATTATTTAATCTGTTGTCATGACCATTTTTATGGAGAATATGGGCACCGGTGCGTTTATTAAAAAAAGTTATTATTTCATTTTCATCAATATTTGATCTAATGTTCATGACCACTGCTTTTTTTACGTGAATACCGCACAAGAGTCTTAACTGCTCCCAGCCGTCTAGAGCCATTGAGACTATGGCATCCCCAATAGGGGTATGTTGTGAGGCTGAAGGTAGTGGGGAAGCAAAGGAGATGAGGAAGGGAAAGTTTGGGAAGTACCTGGCTATTCCGATCTGATCACCAAACATGGCTAAAGCCATTTCAAGCAACGTTCCAATTCTGAATGGTGGTTTTTCACCAGGGTGATACTACCACTCTGGAACCTGCCGCAAATATACTTTATTTTATTTTATATCAAATAAATGTGTTATGACACATATTAATTTAATAAACTGCTACTTTATAAAAAAAATTCCGTACACAATTACCAAAACGACAATCTCTGCACTTTCTTAATTCGAAAATCTGTCAAAAGAGCATGGAAAATGCCGCTAGTGCGGTTAAAAAGCGAATTATCCGAGGGCTTCAACTCCGTAGAGTGGGGTGGAACAAACCCACTGATCTTTGAGACATAATTAACCGGGGATAATAAGATATAAGGGGTGGCTGAGGCCCACGGCTGAATCTTTTGTTAGGCCCGACGTTTATGCCCGGGCTGTGTGAGCGCGTCCGTGATTGAATATCAAATTGTGAAGTGAAATATTAACACGAGTCCCGCGGTCACCCCCTGACAGCGTATCATCCCGCCATCGCATCATCCCCCGGTGGAGCATTTTGTTCCGGTCGCTTTTATTTAAAAATAAACGGGGTTCGTAGAGATTTAAGAGTAAAAATATAATGATTAACAAAACAACAATTATTACGATTAAATTAACTAATGGACCCACTTTTTTTAATAGTAAATACTGCACAAGAGTCCCTAACTAAGTAACCATCACGCCTTTTCCCAGCAGGGGTAAGCAGAGAGTACGAACCGCCATATAACTCTGTATTGGCACACACTCCTTGCTTCATTAACATTCATACATCGCATCGTCTCATACATACTCTTCTGTTATTCTGAATCTTCACATGACCTCACTCTAGTATTTGATTTACTTGATCGTGCCATGTCTTCCTCGGGCGTACTCGACTTCTTCTCCTATTCACTTTCGCATCATATATTCTTTTCACACTCCTTACTTCGTGCATTCGCTCTACATGCCCAAACCATCAAAGCGTCCCTTTCTTGATCCTATTCATAACGCTCACATAAGCCTTTCTTTCCGGATATCCACATTTTTAATACGGTAATATTTTCACACTCACAAGAGTCCTAACTTCCCCTAACCGTCTAGAGCCAGTAAGACTATGTCATCCCCAATTTGGGTATCTTGTGAGGTTGAAGGTAGTAGAGAGAGGAAAAATATGGGGAAGAGGAAAGTCGGAAAGTACCTGGCTATTCAGATCTGGTCATAAATGGCTAAAGCCATTTCAATCAAGCGACGTTTCGTTTCTAAATAGTGGTCTTTCACCAGGGCGATACTTATAGAGTATCTACCACTCTGGAACGTGCCGCAAATATACTTTATATTATTGTATATGAATTAAATGTGTTATGACACGTAGGTATTAATTAAATAAGAGTTGTTTGCGCACGCCGGCTTTGAACCGGCAACTTTTGGATTCGTAGTCGAGCGTCTTACCACTCGACTATGGAGGCCGTCAAAACTTAACTGTGCTGTAAGCGACGTCATGAATAGGAAAAAATCAATAACTTAAAAAAACAGTTTCCTCGTTTGTTATGGAATCAGGACAGCGGTGAAAATGTGTATAAATCTTCGCTAATCAGAAATCTGATGCAGCAAAAGCTCTTGAACGGTGAGCACTAGTGTCATAATGTTAAATTGACTATCTTCAGCATACAAAATCATTCTCATCGTAAGCTACAAAGCTTTGAAGTATGCATTTATATCTAAAAAATAATTTTAATTGCTTTTTAAGAAAAAAAGTTTTTGCAAAAGAGTATTCCATTAAGCTCGAATAAAACCGGGCAATAAGTATAAAGTGTGAATAAATCTTCAGTTCTTACATGAAAATTGTATGTATTTTTTCAGTTTAGGGCCACACTGAAGAGGTAGGTACTAATGCGGAAATATTTAATTTTATGAACATAATGGGAGAAAAAATGAGAGATGTACTCGAAACGTAAATAAAAAATGGGGGGCTCGAGGCTATTGGCTTCAGTATTAATATTCATAATTATTGAAATTATTCGCCATTCGGGGTTGATTTTATTTTCGAAACGGTGAACAATTTCAGAAGAGCACGCTCTCTGTACAGAAAGGGGGAGATTTGAAAATTGCCCTTTATTTTGGACTGTGTTACTGTGTGAACATATCGAACAGGTCGTAATTGGGTTTAAAAATTAGGTAGAAGTCAATTGAAATTGGAACATAATCGTTGGTAAGTTATTTTAGTTTGCTTTCAACAGAAAATCTTTGATAATTTTGTACTTAAATATTTTCTCAATGAAATATTGTTCTGAATTGATTAGAGTACAATTTTCTTGGTCGAATAAGTTTCTTTTACTATTTCGCAAAAAATATTATTTTTCAATTTAAATATTATTGAGGAATAAAAGTGGAAAACGTAGTTCTCATTGAAGTAATTTCGCTAATATAAAGAGCTTCTTACCACAAGGTTAAAAGTTAAAAGTTACGAAAAAACTTTTTCACCACAAGTGTCAACCAAGAGCTTTTCGCCTGAAAAAAATACGGAAATTGAAGAAAAGTCAAAGCAGGCAGATAATAATCACTTTGGAAAAAATAGTTTCATTGTGGGTTGTCGTATTCAGATTACATAAAACAAACACTGATTTTATCTTGTCATAAAACGTATTTTAACTTTCGACCGTTTTACGGAACAACCCGTTCTGCGTAATAAATAAAACAAAGCTTTTTAATTATATATCAGTAGAAAGTAATAACTTTGTGGTTTGACACAATTAATGTAAATTAAATAATAACTTCGTATAAGACCAAAATTTTTTTTTTTATGACCGACCGGTTTTGCTTAGCCTAATTATCATTAGGGTACAAAATTAAACTAAACCAAAATTACAAAGTGTGCGGTTATACATACAGAGGGAGAACACAATATAAAATAAAATAAGAGAACAGTGAGAAAACAAAAGAAAAACATTTTAATTATAACAAAGGAACAGAGAGAAATAGACAAATAATATGAAATGAAAGAGCAAAACTTCAAATGAGAAGGTGATTAAAGAATAATCAGAAATTTTATAAACTTTACTTATCGATTATATTTTTTAAATACAATCATCGCCTTTGAGTTTGCTTTTCAATTTTTTTTGCAGTCATAAAAAAAAATTCTATTTTATGTTTTCTATAATAATAATAATAATAACAGTGAACTTATATAGCGCAGTTTTGTGATATTTCACCTCAAGTGCGCTTTGAATGCATATTTTTTTAATTATGATTGATACCACAAATCACCATTAACCAAACGTAATAAACAATTAATCTATTTTCCATGTTTGTACAGTGTCAAACTAAGTGTTTACAGAGTTTGTTTATAAATCACCCAAAATATTTGTTATAAGGCGTGTTCGGTGTTCATAAACCCGTTCACCCACACAAGCTTATTGGAAAAACTCCATTGTGTCGAGGTTCTGTTTATTTTTCTATTTGTTCGTCCTTTCCGCCCCGCTTTCCCGGTTATTGGAAACCACCTATATCAAATAAGTTTTTAAAATATCATGAAAAGCCAGGAACTCTAGCTTGCAGACGTGTTATACGAAACTCGTGTAAAAAAAAAAAATAGTATTAGGTGTACAACTTGGCTTCCGCCATTTTTTCCGAAATTGAGTCTTTCGCTGGTCCCTACCTTTTCCCATCTTTCGAGCAGCTTACGAATCCCGCTTTGAAAAAAATAATCATCTTTTGTAGCGATCCACGAATCTATCCAATTTTTGACTTCTTCATAAGACCGAGAGTGCTGGTCGTATGCTATTGATCAACAAGCGATATTCAGAGGGAGCAACGTCTATACAATACGACGGGTGGGGTAGGGCTTCCCATTTCAACGTTTACAAGTATGTCTTGACCAATTTCGAAATATTGGGTCGAGCATTGTCATGTACCTCTCGCAAATGACGAGAATTTGTTTCGTAAACTGACATTTTCAATCGACAATAACTTTATTATGTTGACACAAATCGAGCAATGTTTCTATGTAGTTATGTTGATAGATGCCTAAGTTTATTGCATATCTATAATCTATCTGTTTCGACCATTACTTACTGCTAAAACCATCTATAGGAAAACAACGCAAGCAAAGTTTTACACCTTGTTGTTTCAAATAGTTTTGCAGTATCCATCATCGGGATACATGCGTAGCTTGTAAGTAAATATAGATTTGTTGTGTAGCTGTCGTATGATTTCGTAATCATCTTTAATTACTGTGGTCACTTCTAGAAATGACATGTAAAGCCGGGTACCAAGAAGTTTGGATTGTTATTCCGTCATCCCTATTATTGTTGATCGAATTTTCGTAAATGTATTTTTTTTCTGTAATTACGCTAATTACATCAACACCCCTGGTGCAATAAAAAAAAATACTATTGCGTCAAAAGTCAAATGTAATTCAATTGGCCATGATAATGTTAAATTAACAACCTAACCAGAAATGATTTTAAATTCTCAAGGACAATTACATATTTCTGGCTTGTTGGTGGAAACTGCAAGACTTTCCGAAACGTTGCGCTCACTGAAAACGGGGATCTGAAGACGTTCAACTTTGGCTTACTTACCCTTAGGGGGAAGCAACATAATTAGAGATGTATGGTACTTACAATTGATAATTTTTTCAAATAACCATTTGAAATTTTATAAAAAATTGTATGATATATGTAAGAGTTACGATGTACAATTTTATGATTAAACAGGTATTTTTATTAAATCAGTTTAATTTAAATATATTGAAAAATTCACTCGTTATTTTAAAGTGTCGGCTAACAGAAGTGTTAAAAATAAAAAAAAGACTTACTTAATGATTTTTTGATTGGAATTGAAAAAGTCAAAATGTAAATTTGGAAGTATCAGGAGCACATACTAATCGCGAGGTGTTCGTTACATCCACACAAACGTGCCGGGATATGATGGAACAAGTAAGGGAGATATGGGAGGCAAAAAAGGGATACGGCGAGCGCCAGAGTTCACACTCGCGTAAAAATCAATGATTCAATTGTGTTTTTTGCGGTGCGGTGCGCCGCATTGCCCGCTTTTCCCCCAGCATTTGGGGAAGTACCGCAAATCTGAGAGGGGGCCATCAAGAGGGATTATATTATTATACGTCTGTGATGTAATTTGTTTTACGATATTTGATTTACACGAATTTACTAAAGGCCGCTTTCACCAATCTAAAATAAAGTAAAATTGACACATTGCGGAGAAAACTGCTTTGGAATTTTTGCAGGTTCGTTTTATAATGGTAAATAATATATTTTTTTAAAGATATTTCATTTAATTTTTGCAAAATTACAACAGGAGTCAATAAATTTGACAAAGTTAAATCAAAATTGTGTTGATTTTTATTAAATAAAGACTATGAAACTTATTGTGAAAATACGTTACATTCTAGGAAACATTGTCTCCTTTTGTCAAACATTTGTTAAAATACATGTACACATACATCGATTTTGACATGCAAAAAAGCTACACGGACGTAATATTGAGCGTCCAACAGTTAGCGGAGATTAATTCACATACATAGATGTCTCAACAATTACGCTCAGCGTTGGTGACTGCGATGCTGCGTTTGAGCTACATTTAAACTTAGCAATCGCTCAATTTGCTCAGTCAGACTTATAATATTTCATTTTTTCGAATATTTCACAATTGTCTTTTGATCGGCACTCGGCCACGACCTTCGTGGTCGAGTGGTTAAGACGCTCGAAAAGCGAATCCAGGAACACTGGTTCAAAACCCAATGTGCGCAAATAAATTGTATTCAATCCATATGTCTTATTTCACATTTAATTTACATAATAAAATAATACAGATTTTGATATATTTGCGGCACGTTCCAGAGTGGTAGTGCTCTAAATCTCGCCCTGGTGAAAAACCACCATTCAAAATCGAAAAGTTGCTTGAAATGGCTCCAGCCGTGTTTGGTGACCAGATCTGAATAGCCACGCACTTCCCAAACTTTCTCTTCCCCATCTCTTTTCCCTCGCCACTACCTTAAATTTCACAATATACCCCAATTAGGGGTGCCATTAAGAGTGCTCCAGACGGTCGGGAGCATTTGATACTCTTTTGTGGTATTCACTATAAAAAATATATTTACTAATTCTTCACGTTTTCTCCACACGATCTTTCCGCTGAGAGCTCTGTTGTGACCTTTATTTCTGTAATATGCATCGTTCATGAGAAAGGGGTGAAATCTTTCATTGGAGCTATCAGCGGAATGTTTTGATTCATAGTGCATGTTAGAAAGATTTCTGGTGAATTTTAAGGGATTTTTTTA
The DNA here is from genome assembly GCA_022651775.1 of Drusus annulatus. Classification (NCBI taxonomy): domain Eukaryota; kingdom Metazoa; phylum Arthropoda; class Insecta; order Trichoptera; family Limnephilidae; genus Drusus; species Drusus annulatus. Next base: position 213,597 of record JAGWCC010000198.1, read on the forward strand.
AAGTTTTCAAATATTGAGTGGATTCTCAATGGTGAGGGACATCAGCTATCAAAATAAATGGTATTCATTGTCTTCCATCATATCATACACTTTATTTTACTGTTTCATTCGCGCAACAACTGTTGTTTGCGAGCCAACAACATCCGATGCCACGTGTCGGCTGGGCTGGTGAGAGAGATAGTAGCCACGCGGACGACGCACGAGTGTGGCCGTGGGGAGAGGATAATGAATGCACCCATCAGTGATGAAGAGGAGATAAGAGAAAGAGCAAGGGATGAATTCCACCGTGAAGTAGGAGAATTAGGAGGCCGAGAACTAACACTTTCATAACTAACATTTTTCAGGTGATTTTTTTCTGTTTCTTTTCTTTTATTTTTATTGTTTTATCATGCTTTAATGATATATACATATTATTTAAGTATATATTTATGCTTTTATGTTTTTTTATTGGCTTTCTATTTCTATTTTCATTTTTATACTTAATTTTGACCTAAACCTGACAATATTTAAAAAAATCCTACTACCATCGAATGCTGTGGAAATGAGATCCTTGATACGTATATGCGGTAAAACCATGTATGACCGTATTAAAAATGTGGATATCCGGAAAGAATGTAAGGCTGATGTTAGCGTAATGCATAGGATCTAGAAAATAAAGCTTAGATGGTTTGGGCATGTAGAGCGAACGAACGAAAAAAAGAGTGTGAAAAGAATATATGATGCGAAAGTGAATGGAAGAAGAAGTCGGGGACGCCCGAGAAAGACATGGCACGATCAAGTAAATCAAATACTTGAATCGGGTCATGTGAAGAGTCAGAATAACAGAAGAGTATTCATACTCTCATTCATGAGACGATGTATGAATGTGAATGAAGCAAGGAGTGTGTGCCAAAACAGAACTATATGGCGGTCTGTCCCCTCTGCCTACCCTTGCGGAGAAACGGCGTGATGGTTAGTTAGTTAGTTAGTTATCATTATAAGCGAAAAATGTTTTTTGGGCAATGATGGAGAATATAGCTAGCAAAGGAATTGAACCCACGACGCCCGAGTGGGAATCCGACGCGTTTGTTCACTCAGTCAACAGCCGGTCATATTTTTCCAAATATTTATATTTATCTATTTAACATATTCGTTTTCATTCTTTCATAACAAATTAGCCTAAAATAGCGTTTTTTGTGCTTTCCAAAAATTGGACCTGATACGGGTTTCAGAACACTTTTTTCAAAAATGCTGGACTTACACTCGGTTTCATCTGACTTTTGATTAGAAATCACACGTAGCAGGAATATGGGATTTTAATTTAATATAATTTTTTAAAAATCCGTAGCTCAAATGGCGTTGTTAGCTGAAAATGGTTTCTGAAATAAAAAATCTGCTATCCATATAATTTACAAAAGATTTTAGGCAATGAGTATCATAAAAACAATCTTTTCAAAAGAGGCTAAGTAAAAAGTGTCGCGTCAGGTACCAGGAGACAATCGCGCTCGAGAGGTAGATTATGAACTTGCTCGCCCCTCACCACGACTTGTCTGACATCTCTCGACATTGTCACCGACCTAGCTGATCTTATGCGCTCCTGGTACTTTGTACAGACTGCGACGGAAAAATAGGACAGCGCGAACCAAATTGCAAGGAAAATGCAGGGAAAATGCATTTTGTAAAACAGTATTTTCATCTTTTAAAATTATTATTTTTTTGTGTTTCTCTTTTAAAAACTGAACTTCCCTGATATTGATTTACATTTTACTTCTAAAAACATTGTTTTAACAACTATCCGTAATTCTTAAAACGCATAGAACTCTCATTCAAAACTCGATTAAATATATACCGGATATGTATGATCTCCTGGCAAATGAGAATCTTCATAACTTCTGTAGCAACTCCCTCCACACATCTGCCCTCCACACAGCATCGTCAAATCTGAACCTTTTCCTCTCATGAATAATGATAAGGATCATGATTTTATATAGTTTTAATTTGTATACATATTATGTATTATTTTCTCCTTGTTAGTTAATCTTATTAGCATAATTAATTTAGTATGAAGCGCACTTCAGGTGAAATATCACAAAACTGCGCTATATAAGTTCACTGTTATTATTATTATTATGACATGGACCCTGTAAGTAATTAATTCCCTCAAGGCCTCTTGTGAGGAATTAATGTAAAAAAAACAAGAGACAACGTTGAAAATAATGACAATTTAAATATAGATGCATACATTTTCAAAGTGAAAACTGCACAAAAGTTCCAACTGCTCTCAACCGTCTGAAACCGGTAGGACATGTCATCCCCAATCGGGGTATGCTGTGAGGCTGAAAGTAGTGAGGAGAGGAAAGAGATGGAGTAGAGGAAGGTCGGAAAGTACGTAACTATTCAAACCTGGTCACCAAACGCGGCTAGATCCATTTCAAGCAACGTTTCGACTAAGAATAGTGGTCTTTCACCAGTGCGATATTATCACAATTCCAATACATTTTAGCCAAAATGAGCAATCTCGCTCGTAGTTTTGTATTTTGACACTAAAGCATAGAATCTATTTGTGTGATATCTAGAATAGCGAATTTCCAGAATGGTGAACTGAGACGTATTGAAATTTGACAACACCTGCCTTTTTATTTTATTTCTAGATAGACGTACTTATTTTATTTAATTTTTTTGTATTTAAAAAAAAAAAAATCATCATTATAAGACATGATCACATTGTGTAAAAAAATACTGTTTACTCTCGGAACAAGGTGGGTAGTACCTACATAGCTTAAAATAAAGCATTTTTCAAATATTCGCAAGTAAATATGATAGTTTTGTACGGGACAGCCTGTACGTTAAGTTCAGTCTTAAACAGTGGCTCGTGGTAAAGTGCGGCATCCTGCCCCAAATTCCTCGTTCAAGTGAAAATACGTGATAAAATCGGGAAAATGTCAAAGAGCAAAGTTCGCCTTTTGTGCTGCGAGTCACAGCTTAGCTAAATACCCGGGAATGACTGGCTCTTAGCGGCTTACGCCACTTGGCCACCGATACGATCGGTGTACATCCCAATATAGGGATATTCTGGTTGAAGAGGTGATAGAGTGTGGAGAGTGAAGCGGTGACTTATGAACTCCCGATCCTCTGTTGACATATTTAGTTGATAAATGCGCGACATGCTTTCTTTCAACAGGAGCAACTTTTATTTATTGTACTCGTATACCATTTCGCTGTAGATATAGGGTTTAAAAGAGAGATACTACTTGGTGTAGGATTATAAATCGATCGTCTTACCTTGGAGGAAATGTGTTTGACTTGATCATATAATTTAAATAATATTTCACAAATAAAGAATTTCTCAGAGACGGAAAGGGTGATGAGGATATGCAGGAAACTCCATTAATGGAGGACTGAACGCTGTTGGCGCAAATAAAACACTGTCCAAAGAAGCGAAGCTAGCAGTCCACAATGGAGTGCTTACAACAATCCTGATGTATGGCAGTGAGGTATGGAACTGGTAGAGAAAGGATGAAAGTAGACTGAATGCTGTGGAAATGAGATCCTTGAGACGTATGTGCGGTAAAACCATGTATGACCGTGTTAAAAATGTGCATATGCGGAAAGAATGCAAGTCTGATGTAAGCGTAATTAATAGGACCAAGAAAGGGACGCTAATATGATTTGGGCATGTAGAGCGAATGAACGAAGAAAAGAGTGTGTAACGAATAAATGACGCGAAAGTGAATGGAAGAAGAAGTCGGAGACGCCCGAAGAAGACATGTGAAGTGTCAGAATAACAGAAAAGTATGTATGAGACGATGTATGAATGTGAATGAAGCAAGAAGTGTGTGCCAAAACATAGTTGTACGGCGGTCCGTCCTCTCTGCCTACCCCTGCGGAGAAACGGCGTGATAGTTGGTTACTTGTTTAATTTGGTTTACTACCTTACTATAACTTTGCAGCTGGGGTAAAGAACAAAGATTTATTTGTGTTTTAGAGTTCCTTACGGCAGATTCAGAGTCAAATTGGTAAGATACATCTAACTGAATAATCATCAATACCCGTACCTAGTAGAGCACATATTATGATAATTTAATGTTATCGTATTTTTAAAACAGCAAATCTCCGACTTAACTCAAATGTATAGACTACAAAGTTATGAAGGCCATCTTCATCAGGATTCCATGCAGTAACGCACAATGATTCACCCAAACTGTGTGTTTATGTAATAAATATCATGCTTAATTCCAGAAATTTTACTTAATTTTATCTATTTTCTTCTCCTAAAAACGATATTCGCCTGAAATAAACTAAACTTTAAAAAAAAAATGATCAAAGATGGTCGGTTCTAGGGTAAAATAATGAGTAATTTTCTTGAATGAAAGCTTACAAACAATGATAGCTGTCTCTCTAAATGAGTTGGATTCACAACTCGTGCTAAGTACCGAGCGGTGAGTGGCGAGTAGTGAGTGGCGAGTACCCGACCTCGGCCTTATCTCGCTTGTACCGCCGACCCTTGTTCAACATATCTCACTCAGGAAACGAGTAGCTCTCTTCCAGTGATATTTTGTATACAAGTATAACAATTTCACTCTTGCGGTCAGGGGTGCACGTGGATTATTCTAATTAAATTCTGTTTTCGCTGATCGAATATAATACATCTCTATCGTATTATATTGTGTATTTTCTTGATCTTTTCTCGACAAACACGAGACCAAATGTTCACGCGCAGAGTGCGAAACTCAAGCATGATGCCAATGAAAAATAACGTTTTTTTTAATATCAACTCCACATAGGAAGTTTTCCAAGGTTTCCTTTATGGCAAATAACATCTTTTGGGATGCAGTGTGAAGGGTCTGTGATATGCTCTTGATGGTGGAGAGTGAAGTTTTAACTTCTATACTAAATTGAGATAATCAAAATCAATATAGATTAGTTTTTATTCACCAAGAACGTGTAAATTATCCACAGTAAAATAATTAAAGCTATTATTAACGGTACGTTATATGCTGGCTCTTGTTTTGTTGGCGATGTGAGCATTTATTAGTCTTTTTAGTAAAAAAAAAACCTGGATTAGAATAATTTTGACGTAAAAATATAAGAATTTCTCTAGATTTGAAAAATCGTGATTAACATATTTACATGTATGTATTTTCGTAGAAACTATCACTTTGTGGTTTGACATATTTAATGAAATGAAAAAATAACGTTGCATAAGACCACGAATATAATTTTATTTTTTACGAGCGACCGGTTTCGCCAAAGCATCATCAGGGTCCAAAATTAAACTAAATAAAAAATACAAAAAAATGTCCAGTAGTCCAATATTAGGTATATTTCCTGTAAACTCATACAATTTATCATTATTCTTTAATCACCTTCTCAGTTGACGTTTTGCCTTTTCAATTCATTTTATCTGTCTCTTTTTCTTTGGTTATAATTTAAATATTATTCTATGGTTACCTCATTATTTTGTTTTTTCTTTTTTTATTTTATAATTTATTCTATAATATAAAACCGCACACTTTGTATTTTTAATTTTGTACCCTGATGATGCTTAGACTAAGCGAAACCGGTCGGTAATAAAAATTAAAATAAAATCTGTGGTCTTATACAAAGTTAGTTTTTAATTTTCATGAAACATATTTATGGTTTATATAAAATTAATATATATTTATCGTGGACATATTTTTCTATGAGGTTTGTGATTCGTAAAACAGTCCAAAATATCTCTTCTCTGTGCCGATTATTCTGGTCTCCCTTACCCGGGTAACAGGAGCACAAAAGTAGCGGGAGGTACTGTCCGCGTAATGAATGGCCGCGCTATCTGTCCGTTGATAGACTCGGGCCGCAACTTTTGACATTCAGCCTGACATTCATTTACCCCCCTTCCGGCCTCTGCCGCCCTGGCAACCAGCTGTTATATTTGCAATTATTATTATATCACGGGGCCTGCACACGACGGAATTTAAATAACAATAGGACTGACACGTACGTAACCTAGATTTATGACGTTTCTTTGATTGAAACATATAAGAGTTTGTCCGTCTTCCATGTTAATTTTATTGTTATTTATGGAAAAACTTGAAGTGAAACTAGCAAAATGAAAATCACAAACCATCAACCTGTTTTTCTGATTCCTTCTCTTATATGTGGTTTGCTATTTTTTATCTTTTTTTAAAAAGAAAGATAAACATTCCCGGGTTACAAATAACCTTCATAAAAACTCCTACTGCCTTCATAAGAAGTGGAAGATGTCGCTTGTCCAATTATGGAGGACTTAGCCAGCAGAAAAATTGAATGCACGACGCCCGGGTGAGAATCCGACGCGTTTGTCCACTCAGCTACCGACCGGTCTATCATCGGATGATCTTTACCCCGCAGGTTAATGCCCGAACCAAGTCGACAGAATTAAATAGTCAACAATCCTCAAGTTTCGGATAATTCTACAAATATTTATTATGATAAAAGCCTTACTCTAACTCTCTCCTTCTACATTGTATTTCGCAAGTGGAAAATTTTTGAGAAGACATAGCATAATGGCATTAGAATCGTTTACTTATAATACTTGAATATTAATGTTTTTAAGTACCAACATGTTAAATGCCCTCAATTTAATTTCCCTTTCTTTGACCTAACAAATATGTTAATATGAATTCATACGTTTCATCTGGGTTTTTATACCCTTAGCTTCTGGTAAATTGTTTTTTAAATCTGTTAATGTACACGTACGATTCACTGTTATGCCCAATTTTTCCTTTTCTATCATGATTTATGATAACGATCATGGTTTAAGATATTTTAAAGTTGTATACATATTAAATATTATATTCTCCTTGTAGGTTAGTCTTATTAGAAAATGAATTTAGTATGAAGCGCACTTGCTAGCTGTCCACAATGGAGTGCTTATACCAACCCTGATGTATGGCAGTGAGGCATGGAACTGGCAAAGGAAGGATGAAAGTAGACTGAATGCTGTGGAAATGAGATCCCTGAGACGTAAGTGCGGTAAAACCACGTATGACCGTAATAAAAATGTGGATATCCGGAAAGAATGCAAGGCTTATGTGAACGTAATGAATAGGATCGAGAAAGGGACGCTTAGATAGTTTGGGCATGTAGAGCGAATGAACGAAGAACGGAGTGTGAAAAGAATATATGATGCGAAAGTGAATGGAAGAAGAAGTCAAGGACGCCCGAGAAAGACATGGCACGATCAAGTAAATCAAATACTTGAATCGGGTCTTGTGAAGAGTATGTATGAGACGATGTATGAATGTGAATGAAGCAAGAAGTGTGTGCGAAGAGAGGGTTCTATGGCGGTTCGTCCTCTCTGTCTACCCCTGCGGGAAACGGCGTGATGGTTAGTTAGTTGGTTTTGAAGCGCACTTGAGGTGAAATATCACAATACTGCACTATATAAGTTTACTGTTATTATTATAATCAAGTGATTAAAACAACTGATTTGGGTCATGTCAAAAGCCAGAATTATAGAAAAGTTTTGACCAGACGGTAAATGAGTCTGAATATAGCAAGGAATGCCTACATTTGTACAGAAAACGTCACATATCAAATATACTAGTAAATACATTTAGTAAATACCAACTTTTATAAGCAATGCATTCGCGTTTAAACAAAAAAATATTAAACCCCAGATTAATAAAGCTTTTATGATAAAAATGTATTGCTTTACAAATCGCCAATAACTGTCCTTAATCGATTACCCCCGACTTCGGTTTTCGATTTTTGCTACGTTTTTACTATGAATTTTACAATTCCTGTCACAGAAGTTATGTTGGAAACAAAATTTATTGCCTTTTTTCTAAGTAGAGGTCAGAGGTCAGCAGCGTTTTTCCGTTTATCGGGCAACACAATGCATCATTTGCATAGTTTGCATATTACGAATCGTTCTCAGAAATGTCCCCCTGTAAACATATTTTTGCATTCGACGTAAATATATAACGCATGAAATTAATAATATTTTAACTGGGTGCTTCGAATGTATTATGTTTGTTTCTTCCCGAGTTATATTAACAACTCGCTGTGGCATTATTAACACGTATTTGTTGAATTTACTTGCGTGCTAAGAATCTCCCGTGGAGTGAGTTCTCTTTATTGAAATTATTATCATTCGCGATGTTCTTTTCATCAGATCGCAACAATATATTGCAGCGAATCAGTAATGAGCATTATCAAAATAAAAATACAAATCATCTTTGCGCAAATTATACACCCACAGAATTATAAAAATCACACTTTAATTTTCTTTAATAATTGACTATTCACGTTGTTTATGCAATGTGAAAATAATATAAAATACAACAAACTCCCACCACAGACTGTAGCCATCACCAATATGTATTCCTTTAATCAAAATATTACTAAATGGCTTATGAGTCCTCCTAAAATAGCACTTGAAATTCTTCACTCATTCCATGACAAACTTGATCATTGTGTAACAAATATCGTCATTTTTAAAAAATTATTCTACTTGTAATCACTGTCACTTACATCAGAACAGGTTCTTATGACCTAGTGAGGTAGATAATGTGAATAAAATAATGTAAGAAACAAAAAGTTAATGGTAAAAAAATATAAAAAATGCGTTATAAAATAACCGAAAACTGGTAGATATTTACAGATGTCGCTGATACTGAAAGAAGATACAGATTTGTGGTATAAACTTTAAGTACTGATAATATAAAAGTGTTGCAGAAAAGATTTTACAAATCTAACAAACAACTTTTCAATAAGGCTAAATAAGTATACTTCCCAACCTTCCTCTTCCCTACCCTCTGCCTTCAGCCTCACAAAATACCCCAATTGGGGTGCCATAATTCCACTGACTTTGGACGGTTGGTAGCAGTTGGAACTCTTGTGCGGTATTCACTATAACAAATGTATAAAAATAAAAGTGATAACAATTTAAACAGCTAACTTTGTTTTAACAACTTCCTTTGTTAAACTTTATATTTTCAAAACCGGTCGACAATCATATCAAAACGAAGTGGTCTAAACAAAGTTGTGTGTTCGAATTCTTATAATTGTGCCAAGCTAGAAAGTGAATACTTAAAAAATGAGAAATAAGTTATGTTAACTGTTGGGTCAAACAAATTGTTATTCTACCGTTTGAAAAGAACTTAAATATTAAATTTATGACCAACCTACGAATGCGTTTATTTTATCGGCTATAAAATCATGTTATTAACTGAAGAATGTTAGGATTGTGTTATTAATTGAAACGTTATGATTTTATTTTAATTATAAATCAAATAAGACTAACAATGTTTTTAATAGCTTACAACGGAACAGCCTGTATTGAGGGATGAAGGCAGCTGTACTCTTTTTAGATTAATATTCCCCAGTTTCTATTAACCCCGCATAAGTCACCAGGGGTGTTCTACACCCCACCGTTCTCAAATTCACCGCAAAATGATACGTTTCGCCAAAAAACGTTTAGGATAAAAATAATCCGCACGCGTTTATTATTCTTCAACAAAGATGTGAGTTTTTTTACGCGATAATGTTTACGTGTTAATTTTGAAATAACATCTTTATTTAAATTGTGTCCCGTGTGGATAAAACACCATTGTTATTTTTTTACGATCAGGAATTTTGTTAATAAGGAAAATAAATTCAACAATTACTAACGCAATTACAAACAAATACGAAAAATGCATTAAAATAAAACAAGTTTGATAGAAAAAAGGACAGAAAAAACGAATGTTGTATTTTGTTTTCAATAATATTCTTAGACAAATTTGTTTGTTTTTTTTGTTATTCCCTAAGTCCACTAGTTTTACTACCAGACTCAAAAATTCAACACGTTTTTTCGTTATATGAAACAATAGAAAGACGGTAAAAACAATATGGAAAAGAAAATAATTATTTTATATTTTCGTAGAAAGCTATAACTTTGTGGTTTGACATATTTCATACAAATAAAATTATAACTTTGTATAAGACCACAGATTTTATTTTAATTTTGATGACCGACCGGTTTCGCTTAGCCTCAGGGTTCATCATCAGGGTACAAAATTAAACTTAATTTTGAATAATTTAATTTAATTTTGTACCCTGATGATGCTTAGGCTAAGCAAAACCGGTCGGTCATACAAAATAAATTAAAATCTGTAATCTAATACAAAGTTATAATTTTTTCCCGTATAATTATATTTTGCGCTATTTTTAGTTAAAGATCTCCATAGCTTATGATGTAAATGATCATGCGAGCTGTATAGTTGTCTGAATTTGTTATTTCCAAACAAAAATCTGTGTGCATTTCATGATACCAGAGCTCAACTTTTAAAAGATGAGATTGCTTGAAAAAAAAGAATTCCGCTTTGTAACGAAAAATATGCACTTATTTTTTTGACGGTATTTTTTCAAGAATAGGAGAGGACATAGGTATTTTGAAAATAAATATAAAAATTCTAAAATGCAATATGCATGCAGAATCCATATTTCTTTTCAAAGCGTCCCCACGAATGTCCATTTCTCTGTCTATTGTGCAATGCTCGCAATACATTAGAAAAAATATTATCTAGACGAATAAAATCATTAAAATATTTCAATAGATTCGATATCCCCTTACGGAAAAAATCGCTTTTGTCAAACCGATACCCGAACCTACCGGATCGGACCGTTAGAATCAGCGAGGTCAATCGGACACCGGGATCCTGGACCCCAGGGCCCTTGCAATAATAGGATGAATAATAGAAAAAATACACCCATGTCTTTTACAATCTTCCCTAAAATTGTTTTTTTTATTTTTGCAACGGTATTCGGGAGTGACTAAATAAAATCATAAAATGATTTCAAAAAATATGATTTTCCCGACAATTCGATACAATAAGGTTTGACATTCCATTTTTTTTAATTTTTTTTATTGTTAATTACGCACTATTATAATATCGCTTATATATCAAACAAAAATACTAAATTAATTCAATTAAATTAGTTCCATATCCACTGTAAAACTATGAGAAATAAAATAAATTATGTAATAATAACCCACATTTTACACAGTATAACAATACAGGAGATGAAAATAATTGTCTAATTAAATATTTTGTAATAATCAACATCATTTAAATTTTATTTTGACTAACTAAGACTACGGTATTCTCGAGTGGGGTATGTTGTGAGGCTGAAGGTAATGAGGAGGGTAAGGAGATGGTGAAGAGGAAGGTTGGGAAGTACTTGGCTATGTAGATCTGGTCACCAAACACGGCTAAAGTCAATTTAAGCAACGTTTCAATTCTGAATGGTGGTCTTTCATCAGGGCGATACTTTGAGTATCTACCACTCTGGAACGTGCCACAAATAAACTATTTATTATTTTATTTGAATTAAATGTATTATGGCACATATTAAATAAATTTATTATTATCATTTATTTTAAATTTATTCTGTGATTGATAAGCGTAGGCTTTTAAAAATTAAACATTTTGGTAATTCAAACATGCACATATTTCACAGACCGAAACAGCTATCACGCAATGTACAATGCCATATGAAAAAAACTACCAGAATCAAATCATTACGTTTAATAAGACTTTTTTTCGTAAAAATATTTTGCTATCTAGTTTTGTCATTATGTTGATGATATCTTCAGGACACTTTAAAAAATTGCAATTTACAAATTAAAATAAATATGCAAAATATGTTTTTTAATCTTTTACAGATTATAAAATATTCTTAAATATTTAAATATATTAATACAGTAATAACATATTTAATATAAAAAATCATCGGTATTTCATCACAATAGTCCCTTTTATAAATTATAAGTGTCCGGAGCCAGGACGACTATAACACCCCCATCGGGGTGTGTTGTGAGGCTAAAAGGGGTAGGAAATGGAAGGAGATGAGGAAGAGAGGGTAAGAAAGTTCCTGGCTATTCAGAGCTAACCAATTTAAACAACATTTCGATTCTGAATAATGTTTTTCACCAGCGCAATACTGAGAGTATCTACCGATTTAAAACGTGCCACAAATATAGTGCTTTGTTATTGTATATGAATTAAATGTGAAAAAACACAAATATACGATGTATTTTTTGTGCATTCTGGGAACCCTTGATCTTTGGATTCTTGGTCATAGATCTTAAGCACTTGACCACGGAGGCCACAATGATAATAATTGCATAGTTAGATTCAGAACAGGAGTTTTGTGTGTTTATTTTAAAAACTACTTAAAAAACAAAATTTTGTTCATTTTCGTTGTTTGTGTCATTTACAGTCAAAACTGCTGTTTGAAGTATCCAATAAAGTGTGTCAGTAGGTAGATATTTAGCTTTTGAAAATGCTGTGTAAATTTGTTATTGGCTAATTTAATGTGTTATTCTCGTTCACAACTGCGAACCAACATATATATCTTTACAGAACATATAAACGACTAAACTCGACAGCCCAATACAGAATGACCAACAATACGAAAGGTAAACGCTATAATGGACGCCATTTGTGTTGTTGAAGATTGAAAAAGGCAAAAGCAAACGTGTTCGAATATCGATAAATACCGTGAATGACAATCGGAACATTCTTCTCATGAATTTGTACCAAAGGACAGTCGCGTCAATACGAAATAATGTTCTTCTCCATTCATTCGTGTCGCTTTTCATGTTTGCGTCAGTTTTTATGGGACACGCTGTACGCCCACGCCAATGGACCCTAATGAGACGGAGGTGATAAATAGTTCCCAGGTACTAGGTGGCCGGTGAAAACCTACTGGACACTGCGTTTAATTTGTGTGGAGGATTTTACAATGGGAGCTAATCGGTTTATTCTTACTACCAGTAACATTAAAATAAAATATTTGAAAGTGAATTAAAACTTGCCTAATTTGGAAATTGTATTACGTTAGCATTTTGAGAATATAATGTGGATATAGCTCGAGGATGACTAATCATGATTAATAGAGATAATAAAAAGAGATTCAGTCAGTCTTAGATTAAATTAGTTTTTTGACTGTCGACTCATTGAATCGCATAATTAGGTAAACCACAACATTTCAAATATAGATACTTTTAAAAAATGCATATGCTCCATTATAAGTATTGCAGTATTATAATTATCTGTTGTTTTCAACCTCACTGAAAATTAATTGTACTCGTGTACTGAGCAAAAAACTTGTCTATTCTGCTTATTTGTACCTAAACTTATTATTTTCTTAATTATTTGTATTCTAGCTTACCCTTATCTTTTCTCGTTTTCTTCTAGATAAAACAATAATTAATAATTTATTTTGATGAAATTTTAAACTGACAGATGTGATCAAAAAATTATCGAATTGAAAAAGAATCTTTTAAATCCGTACTTACCTTAACCTAACTTTTATAATGCATTTTAGTTGACATTATTCTATATTTGAAATGGGTGGATTAAAGTAACTATTTTTTTTTACATCCAAGTCAAGTTACATTCCATGATTTTTCACGTGCGACAACTAGTTTATATATATTTGAATACTTTTTTGTTAAATTTACTAACTGTAATTAAAGAAACGAATATTTGGAATAGCAAAACGTCTCGTAACTTTTTGCTTACAAGTGATTCGAAACCACGCTAAGAATAAAACTGCAACAGAAAGGCGTTTTTTGTGAATATTATTTAACACAATATTTACTAAAGTTTTTTGTTAGTACTATAATCCAACACCACGGCGTTTAAGTCCATAATCCACCTTTTTCACCTTGTCGCAAAGTGCGCAAATCTCAAAGATCCCGTAGTTAGATTAAGAATCATTTGTATGGCTCCATTGTAACGCATAAGGCTATTACTGTTGCATTGTGTCAAAAATATATACATATTTGCGCAAGATACCAAAAAAAACTACGCCCCCAAGAAATCAACAGATTTGCAAACATTCTATGATCGACGTGGTCCATTGTGCTCTTATTTTGGAAGCTGTTTTTCGGAGATGGGCGCGTGTCTCGGCAAACATCTGTTCTTTACAAAGAAAGATATAATATATCTTTGGTCGTATTATAATATTTTCTTTAACAATAAGTCCATGTGTGCATTGGGGTATTTTGTTATTTTATGATTTTATCAGAACCTAAGTAAACCAACGGTTGAAGATTTTATTTTTGAAGTGTTGCACGGCCTCCGTGGTCGAGCGGTAAGACACTCGACCGAGGTCACGGGTTCAAACCTAGCGTGAGCAAATACGTTTTATTCAATTAATATGTGTCATGACACATTTAATTCTTATAAAATAATATATAGTATATTTGCAGCATGTTCCGGAGTGGTAGATAGTTACTTGTATCGCCCTGGTGAAAGACCAGCTTTAGCAGTGTTTGGTGACCAAATCTGAATAGCCAGGTACTTACGGACCATTCTCTTCCCCAATTCCTTCCCTTCCATTGGGGATGCCATATTCTCAATTGGTTCATACGGTTGAGAGCATTTGGGACTTTGGTGGGGTATTAACTATAAAAAAATATAACATAAAAAAATCAAAGACATGAACGTTTTTGCGTGGTTATAAAATGTTAAGGAAAAACAGGCGATCTCAATTGTTATAAAACTACAATATACCGCTTCATTAGTGTTCTTATAATATATAAAACTAAAACAGCTTTAATTTTTTAATCAAAATCAGTATTTTTAAATCGTTAAATCATTTTCAAAGAAAAAATATTCATACATAACCATATTATGAGTTAATTTATTAGATTACTAGATATATTGTTTGAGTTTAAATCAATGATAAACGACGTTTTTCAATATGTGTTTTCATGTAACAGTGAAATAAATTTAAATTATTCATCCGTTTTCATTTTTATTTGTCTTAAAATATACTTAAAACTTCAATGCATAATATGGCTATTTAGAAAAGGTCGTGCCCTTTTTTTATCAAATAAAAAGGTCAAAGTTCAACCGCAATAAAGCAGCAGATTACTGTATTATGAAATGTTCCCTGTATTTACTTAACGGAAGGGTGCAATCCGGTTTTCTTTTAAATATAAAAAATAAATTCACGGGTACCTACCCACCGATCTAGGTAATTGATGCCACTTTAGGGGTGCAGCCTTAAATAATAAAAATATTTCCACTAAGGGTAGCTCCTTTCGATTCAAATTTATGTTTAAAAAGTACTACTGTCGATTTAGAGGAATATAAAATTAGTAACATTATTTGTAGAGCGCGGAATAAATAAAAAATATTGAACTATACATTCCAACTATACTTTCCAACATTTCCCTTCCTCATCTCCTTCCCCTCCCTACTACCTTCAACCTCACAACATACCCCTATTAGGGATGCCATAGTATCACTGGCTCTAGACGGTTGGGAGCAGTTAATACTCTTGTGCGGTATTCACGTAAAAAAATATATAAATATATATATATGTATATTTATATATATAAGAAGCAACAAAACTTGCTGTCGGTGAGATCTAAGTTTTCCGGGTCAACACAACTATTTTCAGATGTCATTTCCATTATCATCAATGCAGCTTTTAAATATTGATTTAGCAGTAAAAATGTTAAACGACATTTTTCATGTGATAATAAGAGCATTGAAATTTCTAAGGAAACCAAAATTCGCGGTTATTTGGTCAGAAAATATAATTCCAACACAATTATTTCGCAATTTTCGTGAAAACCACGTTTGCCGGGGTCATTAAAAATCTATTTTCTTTTAATAAAAAGAAGCAAGGGTGACAAATTCTCAAAGAGAAATATAATAACCCTATTCTGCTTAGAATTTCCCCGAAGCAGAGGGGCACGCGCCGCGGTGACATTTAAATATTTTGGGGTTAGGTTGGCAATCTAAAAATAATAATGGAAGATTGGGAAGGCTTTTAAAAAAGTGCAAAAGCTAAATACGTTAAGTTTTCGTGCTGCGAGCGTCTTGAGGTCTTAACCGTTTCGTCGGAGGCCTTGAAAATCTGTTTATTTTGTGGAAAAAGGTGCTTATTTGAATTATAAATGGAAATTTACCATAATATATTATACTCGTGTCAAAAGTTTTAATATTTTTTTTTAGCCATAATTTTTTTTTTTATTGCGAATTTAAAAAAATTAAAACTGAAACGTCTACAAAGACAAACTATAAAAACAACGATTCAAAATGTGAAAACGAATATTGCTTTTGAATATTTAGTATTTTGTTATAATCTTAAGAAAGCGTTAGTATAGTTGGTACGAACATGGCGTTTAACAAAGCATTAATTTTGTTAAAATGAGAGTAATTTTAGATTATGGAGATATGATACTCTCAGTATCGGCCTGGTGAGACTACAAATCCACATTCAAATTGCTGATTAGAATGGATTTAGCTCTGTTTTGTCATCATATCTGAATAGCCAGGTACTTCCCGACTAGCCTCTCCCTTTTCTATTTCCCTTCCCCTGCTTATTTCAGAGACTCTTGTCGCATATTTGCATATTTACTTGACTTTATTGAACATATAAATCAATTAAAGAGATAAAAAAAATCTAATACAAAAATTCTGAAAACCTAAAACTTTTAAAAATTTAAATAATATTAATAACGTAAAACACAAATATGAAACAGAAAAAAGCCAGAAGCTAAAAATAACAATGGTCATAACCAAGACACGAACTCGGTTATGACCATTGTTTTTTTTAGTTTCTGCCTTTTTTCTGTTTCATATTTGTGTTTTAATTATCTTTATTATTTAAATGTTTGATAATAAATAAGCAATAGAGCTGTAGAATTAATTCCAATTTTGATACTTTTATTCCTAAAAAATCGCAAATATATTTTTAAAAAGCGAAGAAATGTTTAGTAAGTACCAGCTTCGGGATTTGAACTTGAACCATTCAATCAAAACGCACTGTACATCAGTTTGGTTTTATATTATGATTCAGTCTCGCCCACCATTCTAAGTATTCGTAGCAATGACAATAATAACACATTTCTCAAGTTGCGTTGTTAAAAGGAATCAATGAAATATAACAATTTTTAAATTGATAGATGGTGTCAATAAAATTGACCCCTTTCCGCTTATTGAGTGGCTGCAAAGTGGGAGAGCGGTTTGTTTCAATTGGAGATATGTGCTTTTTCTGATTCATTCGGCTTGAATCATTTACCAGCATTACAAGATGTATCGTCGAATCATTGTAGCACGACAGAACTGGCCTGAATTCACTGCGTTTTAAAATCATAAACCCGTTTATTTTTATTTATTGATTTCCAATTAAGCTGTTATCTGTATTCTATTACTCCAATTGAATTTAAATTGAGAAAATACACTGTGTTTTGTTTTGTTGGATAATTATATTTTCACTGTTTTGCACCAATACATTGCAAAAAAAACAAAAAATGATAATCTTAATTATATAATAAAAAAAGTTTAAAATAAGCAAAAATAAGTTTAAAAACAAAAAAATGGTTTTAAGAAGTACATTTATTATAGTTAGAACTTAATAGCTTGTTCGTGCAACTTGTTATAAGTCATATGAAAAATATCCACATTTCCTGTGAGGCAGTTAATTAACAGAGGAAGGCTGAAAGGCAGAGGAAGGATGGAAGTTGACTGAATGCTGTGGAAATACGATCTTTGAGACGTATGTGCGGGAAAACCATGTATGACCGTGTTGAAAATATGGATATCCGAAAAGAATGCAAGGCTGATGTGAGCATAATGAATAGGATCAAGAAAGGGACGCTTTTATAGTTTGGGCATGTAGAGCGAATGAACGAAGAAATAAGTGTGAAAATAATATATGATGCGAAAGTGAATGGAATAACAAGTCGGGGACGCCCGAGAAAGACATGGCCCGACCAAGTAAATCAAATACTTGAATCGGATCATGTGAAGAGTCAGAATAACAGAAGAGTGTGTATGAGACGATGTATGAATATGAATGAAGCAAGGAGTGTGTACCATGACAGAGTTGTATGGCGGTCCGTCCTCTCTGCCTACCTCTGAAACGGCCTGATGGTTAGTTGGTAATAAAATTATTATTAGTCATCGAAGGTGTAGTTAAATAAGCGTTTTTTTAATAAAAAAACTTAAAATATCTTTTATTTATCAAATTAGACATTCATTAAAAGAACAACTTTTAACATGTGAGTGATTTTTAATTGATGGTAGAACAAACTATTTTAATTTTGCTTTCTGATAGCATGGGAGTAAACCATTAGGCTCCCCGTCGCTTTCTCGCTCGATGTGTACACCAATTGAAGTATTTAATTGGTTTATACTCGATGGAATCAAATGTCCTTTAATTGATGCATTCTTATAAAATGTGGCCGTAAATAGAAGAAGGGGTGCTCACACAAATACACAATTAAACCGTCAACATACTGGTGATGCCAGCTAGGAAAATAATAGCCGTTGTTCCTTAAATGAATTAAATAATGTAGATGCGTTACTGAGACAACGCGAGTGAATATACTAAACCGAGTCCGAGAGACATATCTGAGATTTACTGCGTTTAGAATCACACAAACATTCGTTCGAAAGACAAGCTGTCACGGGAAAACGGGAGCTCTTCAAATGCAGATATACATAGGTGTGTGGAAGACAACCGCTTCCGTACGTTGTACTCTACTTGGCTAGTCGCTCTGTAAGTTCCTCGGGGAAGAGAGATTATAACAGTAACGCGGGACGTTCATATAGCTATCTCATCCGTACACACACATTCAGTTTAGTATTGCTATCATTTTCATAAGCGTTTTGAGCTTTGAAACTTAAATCAAGACCGTGCCACATTTATCGTTCGATTTGTATGAATATTACGTGTCTTGTATTTTATGTCTATGCGTTGTTCCCATCTTTTCGATTGATCAACTCAAGCGACCGATCAACCAAGTGAAAATATGATCAACGATATCTTCGCCTCTTTCCAACCATTTTTTATCGTTGATCATCCTTAAGTGTTCCTTCCCACTTTCATAGACAATAAAATGATGTCGAAATAAACATTTTAATGTTTAACTAACATAAACGAGTTCCTATTTATTTACGCCCTGATGGGCTTTTACAACAAATTTGTTCAAAATAGTTATCCCGACAAAGGTAGAGCATTGTGTTATGATATGACATAAAAAAATGTACGTATTTCTTGAAAAAGTAAAAAAATCAAATCAAATATATAACCAGTGGTAAATACAAAATGCAATATAAAAAATAATAACAATTTAAAAGTATGGAAGAGCAAAAAATATATTATTTATATATTGTGTTTGTTATGAATACATATTTCTTTTTAAACACTGTAAGACAAAAACCAATATCTTAGATTTTTTAAGCAAACCTGTGTGTTAAATATAATGTATTATCTTGACTCTTGCGAATGCCGAGAAAGTATATTCCTTATTTCTACATTTGACATTCTCACGAAACTAACAAAAACAAGCCAAACTGTGCTAAAAAACTTTACACAATAAGAAAATGAAGTTTGTGAAGCTCGTAACATAATTCGGCATTCTGCTATCAGAAACAACAGATAATTGCAACAGTTTTAATATGACAGCGAAATATTTGGAAGTAATTGACATACACATGTTCTCACCGCCTGTATACGAGTCTACAACCATATAATTTTGTACATTTCTTTCACGCATTCCGCTATATCTATCATATCTAAAATATCAGTATGTTTGTTATGCATATTTGATACTTAAAATGACAGTAAAATTGGTATTGCGAAAAATAGATCGCGAATCGAATGACATTTGACATTTCACTCTGTTGACACTTTTTATAACTAGTCTTTTGTTGAACATGGTTTAATCCAGCTGTTTCGATTCATTAACTTACTGTCAGCTTGATCATTAAATTGCGTTGTTAAGAGTGTAAATTGTGTATTTGATCATCTTGAGGCAACATTTCGACTCAACAGTTGCTCAGTATCATTGGAAACAATGACCGTAAGTCTATTTTATATATATATATATATATATATATATATATATATTTACGATGATATTCCTTTTTACCAAGTTGTATCTTTTGATATTTCACAATGAACCTACTTAAATTAAAGTAACAATATATGGAGAGAGAGCTAATTCTTTTTACCCAACCTATTCAGATTTGGGATAAATCACTTTTTTCGGGTTTTTACGTCGTACAACATGAGAAAGAAAGAGACAACAAAATTTCCCGAATTATCACACCGCTTTAAAGTATTGATAGAATGTTATTCGTGTCCCGCGTCTCCGTTGACTCTGCCCACACGTTATGGTACGAGAAATAAAGTGACATAACTCAACGGTTCATTAGGTTACATGTTATTCTTATTTTTTTATAAAACTGTGAAAAGGTGGTTATACGAATAAACAAAAAGCATATTGTCGACATGGGCTATGAATGGATGTAAAAAATACCCTAGCCCTAGTCCTAGCCACGCCCAGCTCTAGCCGAGTCTGGCAAACCTTGTAAAAACTGACTACAGCTCTGAGCTCAATATTATTGCTCTGAGGTAACATACAAAGGTTCTGAAAGTGTAAACCGTAGGACTAAATTAAAGCTATAATTTTGCTTGACATTTGCAAAATTAAAAACTTTGTTGTTCAGCCAACCTCTAAACATTCACACGGATGAATCCGCACCCAATTGTTTGTAGAGAGTTTTGTTGTGCTTGTTAAAATTATAAAACTCTACAAACGTAAGAAGCCACGGAGTCAATTTTTTTCGACTACAATTTAGTATTTTAAGGCATTTGACACCACTGTGTAATGTGGTAGCAATTCGTCACGTTCAATCGATATCGTAAAAATACGTTGGTTTTTTTTTTTAAACCTCGCAATACTTTTTATGTTATCAAATATTTGCGCGATATTAATAGGTGGTAGCTATTATGTTAGACGTGTAAATCCTCGACCTTGAATGAATGTCAATCACGTGGGAGGGCTGAAGTTTAAAGGTCAGAGGGGAAATAAAAGGTAAAGGAGACGTTTGGGATATACCTGGCCAATCGAATCTTGTCATTTAGCTTAATTTTATCAATTTCAAGCAAAATTTCTGTTCGGATTTTCAATTTCTCTATAAGGTAGTATAATAGAGTGTGGTAGACACTTTCAGTATCGCCATTGCGAAAAAACACCATTCAGAATCGAAACGTTGCTTGTAATGGCTACAGCCGTGTTTAGTGACCAGATCTGAATAGCCAAGTACTTCCCAACCTTCCTCTAACACATCTCGCACTCCCCACTACTTTCAGCCTTCCAGCATACCCCGAGTGGGGATGCCATAGTCCCACTGTCTCCAGACGGTTTGGAGTAGTTGGGACTCTTGTTCGGTATTCACTATTAAATCCTCCACTATGCAACAAGATGCAATATACGAAAAATTAATTTATTTTAATTATGTGTGTGAAACAACCTACGTAAATTAAATCGTCAAAAAACGTGATTCAATCTACCTGTTAATAGTGCCGGTCTAAGGGTTGAAAGGTTTACTTGGAGATACTTTAATACTAGCTTCAGTATCAGAATACCATAACGTAGCAGCAAATCTTTCTCCCACGTAATTGAAGAACAATGAAAAATATGACATTCAATCAAAATATAATCATTTTGATAGATGCACGCAGTAGTATGTGAAGTGTGGTTAAATAGGTGTGCAAATGATTTTAAAAAATCGTCTAGGTTAGGTAAGCCTTTCTACCTACTTCCCTCTTTCCCCATGGAATTCTTTCCACTTTCTGTGTTAGATAAAAATAAACACTATTTACCAGATATTTTTACATTACAATTTGTTTCATACAATCCACGAAATACCGGAGAGAAATCTCCTGTGTGCGATGATGGTAATGACTCGCACGCGTTCGTATTCCGAAAAAGTTCAAAAGTTCATTCACGCTGTTCCATACATCCATTAGGCCGGAGGATTTTGTGTATCCATTCGCCGTTAATCACTCTAATAAGTTGACCCGAAGGCGAGTGACCCCTTTATTGAAAAGACAATTCCGTGCTTTGGCTGCAGAAGAATCCCATGGGGGCACGTTTGGAAATCTCGCGTCACCCACTCG
Source organism: Drusus annulatus (assembly GCA_022651775.1). Lineage (NCBI taxonomy): Eukaryota > Metazoa > Arthropoda > Insecta > Trichoptera > Limnephilidae > Drusus > Drusus annulatus. Next base: position 235,527 of record JAGWCC010000198.1, read on the forward strand.
ATCAATTATTCCGTCAATTGATCGCTTGGCTCGGATCGCTCCATCGATGACCTCTGCAGTCCGAGGGGTTTGATCGAGCTCATGACCTCGAACGATTGAAGAAATCGCAATACTAACCTACTTGTTAACGAATTTTTCAAGTTCGCATCAAAACAAATTCGATTCAATTCAATAATTTGTGGGATCAATCTTTTTCTACTATATTTTTGTTGCTATTATTAATGTTAGTTGTTGCCCAATTATTTTAGTGGCAAAGTATTGCATTAATAACAACACTTTTAATAGAGTCTTACAAATTAAACGAACATCGATAAATATAACGATGATACTCAGGGTATTGAATGCAGTGACGTAGCGACAAACTGGACAGCCCGCACTCAAGGGCCCGGCAGTGATTTTTCATCAATTTTCAATAATCTTAAGCTTTTGCTTAAAATTTCCTACAAATGATTCCTAAAACATCCAATACTTGTACACGAATAACCAATTGTACCAAAACACATTTGTTTCCTAGTTACTGCGTTTATTCCAAGAGTGCAAAAGTTGTTCTAATTGACTTTCCGTCGACTGAAATAATACATTTTGTAGGGTTTTCCACGGAAGATTACGAAATTATTAAAATTGTAATTTACTAACATTATTGTAAGCGAGTAGACTGAATGCTGAAGCGAATGTGCGGTAAAACCATGTATGACCGTGATAAACTGTGGGTATCCGGAAATAATGCAAGGCTGTAATGCGATGTAAGCGTAATGAATAGGATTAAAAAAGGGACCCTTAGATGGTTTGGGTATGCAGAGCGAATGAACGAAGAAAGGAATGTGAAAAGAATATGTGACGCGAAAGTGAATGGAACAGGAAGTCGGGGAGGCCCGAGAAAGACATGGCACGATCAAGTGAATCAAATACTTGAGTCGGGCCATGTGAAGAGTTAGAATAACAGAAGAGTATGCAGGTACTCGTATATGACGCGAAAGTGAATGGAAGAAAAACAATTGGGTGTTAATATCTTCTATCAGGACATTAATATTTCTCGCAAATGGTAGAATATTCAAGAATTCAAAGGAATTCAACTGGTCAACGTATGGGGCTCAGGGAAAAAGTGTCTTTTTAGTATTCATTTTGTAGGTAAATTACCTATGGCGCTATTTTGCCTAGGCGCCTGGGAATTTTAGCTAAACCACTGAATCAGCCAATCAATAATTGTGGTGTTAGATTGCGCAAGGGCTCACCTACTTAGACTTTAATTAGGTTCACGATTCGGGGAGGAGAGTGGGCAGATGTACCGCACAGCGCCCGTCTCCCGCTAGATTCTAGAGTCGTGAGAAATCACTCACCGCCGGTGTGGAAAACGACAATACAACAAACTGTGCCGCGGCGACTCCGTGACATCCTCACGATATATTGCAGGATGAATAATTAGACTACCTGCGGAACACAGACAGGTTTCGCCTTAATTTAGTACCTATTAACTTCACTGGTAGCAAACAGTTACATTTGGAAGTTACGACTCTGGGAAATAGCACTTATGAGATGTATGTTTACAGTTAAAGCCGCATTCAGATACTGCTCGGTGATCAACTATCGGCTTAGTAGCCTTCTGCCTTTTGTCTTCGCCTAACAAACGAATATATTTTGAACAGCAAAGCTGGGAAATAACAATACAACATAAGAGAGTTATTAGCGTTAAATGTCCAGTTAACTCAGAGTTAAATTGTTCAAATTGATCAATAAAATGGCTTGAAATCATCGTCACTTTATTTATTTACTTTTATATTAACGGACCATTGTCCAATTACAAAAAATACACAACACGAAATGAAAAAAAAGAGTAACAGAGAAAGAACAGCACATACATAATATTTGAATGAAGCAATGACAAGAATAGGAAAAAATATACATTTGATAGAGCATTCAATTCAAAGCCTAAACAAGGTTTTGGCAGAGTCCATGATGTTAGACATGATAAATTGTATTCTGCAGAGATTATTATCGTAAATTATGACAAAAATCATTTGGACTGGTACTAAAAATTTCAGGAGCAAGGCTTGAGTTAACAAGTCTCGACACTCTGGACAGTGGAGAATTATACTTTTGCCTTTACAATATAATTTGAAGAACAACTTTGGGAGACAAAACTTCTTATTTACGTATATTATGAGAGGTGTATGGGTTTCAGTTGAACCCATGAGCAAGTCCTGCGTATCGATCAATTATTCAATGATTTTTACACTTCTGTCTTCGTCTAGCAAACGGTTATATTTATAAAAAAAGCGCTGGTAAAAATAAGATAACTTTTAAATTCTACTGATTGATTTAGTATTATTGGCTTGGTGACCTTGTCTATTTTGTCAACTTGTCTACAGCCCAAACCACCATCCGATCAAAATGATTATTGTATTTTACTTCCCTGTTGCAATAATTGGGGCGTAAATTGATAAGAAGGGTGTAGAAGCAAAGACAGCAATCTTTTTCATCTTAAATTATTTCTTGAAAAGTTGATAAAGCGTTTATACACTTTTCTTTCATGAATATGTAGATATATTCAAGGAGTATTGTTTCGAATTGTTCTTAGTTTGATGTAAATACACATATTGATAGACAAAATCCTCTGTTACTTTACAATGATCATTCAAAAGCTGACAATTTGCCTTTGCTTCTAAGCCCCTAAATATGCCTTTATTTGAATAATTCAAAAGATGTCATCTCTAAATGATGGAAAATTGTATCTCTACACCCACGCAAGTCGTGCTAAAATTTTAAAATAGTTGCATTTCCACAAGATGTACATACCTTGAAACTTACCAGTAAACTCTTTCTTCCAGAAACAACGCGGTATCCAACGGTAAATTGTATGGATACGTTCCGATAAATTGGTCATCTTTTATCGTATTCTCTAGTTAAACATATTATACGCGCGTGTCCATCAAGCCTGAGCATCTCCTAAAGCTCTCGTTCTTTCTACAAAACACCAGCCTCGTTCAGCATGGTCCACGCTCCTAATCCCACAATGCCTAAGAGTATAATTGCTGTATCATGCATTCTTCCATGATCGTGTGGACGGCGAAGCGACAAGCTTGAAAGAAACACAATATCGCGTGTCTATCAATTCCTGGAAGTCGTAAACGGCCAGCGCTTTATCGTAGTAATATTTTTATTCTTAGACAACTCGCCGGCAATTCGTTTCGATATGGTGTTGGGAAATGGACAATGGCTCGCAATGATGCTCATTGAACAACTATTTAATATTTTTTTATCATCATTCCATTGTTGATTTGGCGAGGTTTTGTACACTTACAGCGACTGTGAAAAGTATCTGCTTAAATATGATATCTACTGTAAAATGGCAGGACGGAGTAATCTTTGTTTTTTTTTACGATTATTACTTACGTGCTTCATAAAATTTGCCTTGGCATATTGATAAAAAGGCTTTTCGCTCTTTATGCATGGTGTATCGTAAAACGTGGTTTAAACCTAAATTCTGCTTCACCACCATTCTAAATTCACTGCAAGGCTAGCAAAATTAAGCCGCTAAGTTCCAAAAACACACATCTCCCTAAAATCTTTGGTTTTCGACTGTCATTAAGCGTGTTCATTTTTTCAATCTAGGCCAGAAGGAAAAAAATCGTTTCTAAAGTAGGTTCGTATCAAATACGAGAATGACCTTCGTAGTCGAGTGGTCAGAAGCTTGACTACGAATCCAGAGGTCGCGGGTTCAAAGCCGGCGTGAGCCAAAAAGTTTTATTTAATTAATAAGTATCATAACACATTTAAAAAATATATAGTGCATTTGCGGCACGTTCCAGAGTGGTAGATACTAGTATCGCCCCGGTGAAAGATCACCATTCAGAATCGAAACGTTGCTTAAAATGGCATTAGCCGTATTTGTATATAGATCTGAATAGCCAGGTACTTCCTAACCTTTCTCTTCCCCATCTCCTTTCCCTCCCCACTACCTTCAGCCTGACAACTTACCTTGATTGGGGATGCCATAGTCCCACTGGCTCTAGACGGTTGGGAGCAGTTGGGACTCTGTGCGGTATTCACTATAAAAAAATGAAAATGATCACAATGGCCTATTTAATAACTCACAGATAAACAGAGTGTATCGAAATATCTTAGTATTAACACATCCAAAATTATATAAAAATAATGTTGATCAATAAAAGAGATTTAATTAGTATTTTCATCTCCTGTTGTTATACTATATATAATATGTATTTGTATGTTTTATACATATCTTATTTTATTTCTCACAATTTAACCGTGGATATGAAACTGATTGAATTAAAAACTGTAGTATTTTTGTCTGATACCTAAGCAAGGTTTCTTTTATCACGGAATAATGGTCATGACTAATCTTGACGATGATTTTCTTTGATGATTTGTGTGGATTACACCATATTTTCTTATTTATGGGCAAGGTAATGACGCGTCAAAAGAAAATGTTCCTAACGTCTTATTCCCCTAATATTTATTAGTGATTTCCTTATCCAAATGGCAACACTTTCGATTAGCGAGCGGAAACGTTTTTTTTTATTTTATTTTGCTTACATCATTTACCAGGAAAGTGGTAAATTGGGAAGTTAGAATATTCGTATAAACCGTCATAATAAGGCAGTCAAGGGTAACTTAAAGCATTTGTAACAAAGATATTACAATAATGTTCTTCGGGATAGTGATAAAGCAATGTTTTGCTGAAAAAGAGAAACTCACTTCGAATTGCAGAAAAGTCTTTGAATTTGAGAATCTGCTGCGGAGACAATTAAACCCTCTCTGTTTTATAAAGTTTTAATCAACTTATGCAGAACAAGAAAGTCAAAATGAAAACAATCTCGGAGTTCAGGCCCGAGAGATGTTTGGTCTTGTTTTTGGTCGGACAAATTAATTCCTTCTACAAAGTTAAAGGTGAAATGATAAAGTTTCTCGACTGAGAGTAGCCACAAATTTGTTTTATGAATTTCGGAAAAGAAGGGTTTCACTTTTATAAACAAGTGAAAGTTTACAATTGATTTAAGGAAGCTTTTAATTTTTCATGACAACTCGTTTTATTTATTTTATTGCAGTGAAAACACTGATTGATATTTGGGGTGTTACAATGACTAATGATTTTTCTTTCTTTTGTCCATAGATGCGTGTGGCCTATCAGACGTGGCGCACATAGAGAGTCTCCAGGAGAAGTCACAATGTGCCCTGGAGGAATACTGTAGAACGCAATACCCCAACCAGCCCACCAGATTCGGGAAACTGCTCCTCAGATTACCCTCGCTTCGGACGGTCAGCTCGCAGGTCATAGAGCAACTGTTCTTCGTGAGATTGGTCGGCAAGACCCCCATCGAGACGTTGATCAGAGACATGCTGCTATCGGGTAGTTCCTTCTCCTGGCCCTACATGAACTCGATGTGACACACAGTCTGGAGGCAACTAGCTTCCGCCTGATCTTCAACCGCCGCCTTCCACGCTGGCTTCCCGACCTACCTCAACCCCCAAGAGAGATTCCTGGTGAACTTCCAGAACCACCTGGCGCCCGCGCAGTTCCACCAGCAGCAAGAGCACCAGTTCTCGTTCTCGTACCATGCCCAGCAGAGCCAATTTGCAGCAGCGAACCTCGACAAAGCGAGGAACGACAAACAGACCGGCAACGCTTCTGACATGTTCTCCGAGAATAACGGTATCATAAGCGACGTGACAGTGGACAGCACGACGAACTGTTTCGATTACATCCGGGGTGTAAAGGCTTCCACGGCTGGGAGCAATGAGGTTTCCGATTGCAAAGTCAAAATGGCAGCGGCATGCGAGCATCACAGTGCGATGTTCGAGAACAACAACTCTTCTTCATATCATATGGCGATGGCGGGGGAGGTGGGGGAGGCGGGGGAGGTGGGCGTGGCGGGCGGGTCCAAGATCAGCTTCGACGGACTCGCGTCGAACTGCAGCTCCTCCAGTTGCAACGAGACGAGTGCGTCGGCCTGTCTGTCGACGAGCGCGGAAAAGACTCTGGCGAAGACTTCGCTCATGATCGAGAGCCTTCTCGACCACAACAACGCGAATGACTCTTGCGAAATTTCTAGTATCAAATAATGCAGTCAAAAAGATATTGAGATTGGTAGAAAGTTAAATTTTAAAAATATATCAAAGACATTTCGATAGTGATTTATACTTAAAAATGAGGCTGTTTCGTTAAAAAAAAACTACTTTCAATAATAACACATTTAAAATAATCAAATTTTAAGACTGTTGTACAAAATAGGAATTAATGTGAGTATAATTTCTATCAGCATTTTAACAAATAGACAGCAATTTATATTTTCATTTCTGTTTCAAGTTTTTTAATATTAATGATAATTATTGTAAAAATGACAAATAGAGATTTTGGTTGGTTGTAGGAAAATATTGTTTACGTGCTACGTATTTTAAAAATAATATTTATATCTACTATTATAAAGAGAATATGTACAATAAATTTGGATGTGTTCGTTGTTTTGTTACTTTCATCTAAGATGTTAATGGTTAACCATACTTAGCAATATTAAATTTAGTGTTTTTTGGAAAATTTTATACTGTATAAAGCAATTTTATATGTTCTTATTTTATTTATCCGATGAGATGATATTTATAAAACAGTTCTTTTGATTTGTGTTATCATACAAAATTATAGTGGTAACAAAAAAACTTGAGGAAGTAAAATGTGTTCCTATCAAAGAATAAAACATTTCATGATTTTTACCATCATGATACCCATCGTTATAATTTTTTATATGAAAAACATTTTTATTACCAGGAAACATGATGGGATGACATAATTTACTTTAAAAAATTATCTAAAAAAATTTTGAAAATAAAATGTAATATTAAGTTTTTTTCCAAATCATAAAATATGTACTTTAGGTCCTTCCCAAAACTGTAATATACCAGATTATCTTCACTAAAAAATGCAATAGAGTTTTTATTTATAATTTTTTAATACAGAAAAAACTTTGTATTTAATGAAATACTTCCTATTGTAAATAAAAGAATGTTATAATTTTTTATCCTATATCAGTAGTAACTTTGATAAAATGTTTTTATTTTTTAGTGTGGTGATAAAATATTACTGACGTAAACATTTCAGATGCGTAATGTTTCTGCTCGTTTTCAATAATATAGAGAAATGTAAATAAATAAGATAAATTAAAATATATTATTTGTCCCTTATCAAATATCTTTTATTTCCTACCCTAATACAAAAAAGCAGTCGATATCAAATTTTAATAACCAGGCACTTCTCAATCTTCCCTTAACCAATATTCTTCACTCCATTTAGTCACACAATATACCTCAAGTGGGGTTGCCATAGTCCCACCAGCTCCAGGCACCCGGGAGCAGTTGATACTCTTGTACGGTATATACCTTTAAAAAAATGAGGATTACAAACAGTTTTCTTAACCACAAAAAGGTTTATTTAAACTCGATAATCACAAAATACATTACTTAATTGATGGAAATATATACCTACGATGTGGGCAGGTATTACAATCCAACATACGAGTATTAGGTACTCAACAATAACTTAACGAAACTTTGATTGAATAAACTTGCAAAGTCGAAAGATTGTCCAATCGTTCTAACTCATAGATGACTTCTGAAACCTTCGAGGTTCCGCAGTGCTTCTACAATGTCCACCGAAGGGAGGGTGCACTCATTCGTTCTACTTTGCCACCGACTTGCCAGTTCCTGGAGCAGGATACGACACTTAAGATGATATTTGACGAAAATGGCGCTATTAAAATTAGCCAAGAATTAAAATCATATAAAAAATCTCCCCTTCCTCTGCACGTGTCTATATTACATATCTAAAAAAACGTAACTTCAAAATTATTTTTATTCCTGTCAATATTAATCAGGAGCACAGAAAACGTAAAGCCTCCTTTCTAATTTATATCCAAATATTCGTATTTATAAGAAAATCTACCAGGAGCGCACAAAACACAAACGGTTGAATATAATAATATCTGCATTGTTGTGTGCCTGTCGTATTTACGTGAAAATCTAAAAATCTACCAGGAGCACATAAGTCATAAACGGTTGAAAATAATAATTACTGCATTGTGCATTCAGTCGCATTTACGTGAAAATCTACCAGGAGCACACAAAACAAACGGGTGAAAATATTCATAACTGCATTCTTATGAGCAATTCAGTCGTATTTACATGAAAATCTACCAGGAGGACAGAAGCATGCAGAGATATGAATAACCAAAGTGAATACCTTAATTCTTTAATAAATTCGTGATTATTAGAAAATCTACTAGTGAATTTTGGTTTTCGTTTTACAATGAATACCGCACAAGAGTCCCAACCGTCTGGAGCCAGTGGGACTATGGCTTCCCCAATTGGGGCATGCTGTGAGACTGAAGGTAGTGGATGAAGAAAAATAAGGTTAGGCGGTACTTGGCTATTCAGATCTGGTCACCAAACACGGCTAATGAACAATTTCAAGCAACGTTTCGTTTCTAAATGGTAGTCTTTCTCCAGGGCGATACTTAAGAGGAGGGTATGTTGTGAGTCGGGAGGTAGTGAGGAAGAAGAAGGTCGGGAAGAACTTGGCTATTCAGATCTGGTCACCAAACACGGCCAAAGAGCAATTTTAAGCAACGTTTTGTTTTGGAATGGTATTCTTTCAGTAGGGCTATACTTAAGAAGGGGTATGTTGTGAGAGTGGAGGTAGTAAGGAAGGGAATGAGATGGGGAAGAAAAAGGTTGGGAATTACCTGGCTATTCAGATCTGGTTTCCAAACACGACCAAAGAGCAATTTCAAGCAACGTTTCGTTTCTAAATGGTAATGTTTCATCAGGGTGTAAGAAGGGGTATGTTGTAAGACTAAAGGTAGTGGGAAGGAGAAAAAGATGGGGAGAAGAAGGTTCGAAATTACTTGGCTATAGAACGATTGCTGAGTAATGGTATTTCACCAGGGCGATACTTATAAGTATATACCACTCTTGAACGTGACTAACAGGTCACCTTCCTTTGAAACAACTATGAGCATTACACTAAAACATCACACAGGTATAGCATTGACATTGACATTCTTCTCTAATCGAATGTTTATTGATTGAAACATTGTTACAAATAGAAAAAACAAAACACAACAAACTAACTAACCAACTAACCGTCACACCGTTTCTCCGCAGGGGTAGGCAGAGAGGAAGCACCGCTGTACAACTCTGTCTTGGCACACACTTCTTGCTTCTAAACACATTCATACATCGTCTCATACAAACTTTTCTGTTATTCTGACTCTTCACTTGCCTGACTCAAGTATTTAATCGTGCCACGTCTTCCACGACTTCTTCTCCCATTCACTTTCGCGTCATATATTATTGTCACACTCCGTTCATTTGTTCTACACGCCTAAACCATCTAAGCCTCCCTTTCTTGATTCTGTACACTACACTTACATCAGCCTTAAATTATTTAACAATATATTCCACATTTTTAACATACGTGGTTTTACACACATACGCCTCAGGGATCTCATTTCTACAGCACTCAGTCTACTTTCATCCTTCCTCTGCCAGATTCATGCCTCGCAGCCATATATGGTATAAGCCCTCCATCGTGGACTGCTAGCTTTGCTTCTTTGGACAGTTTGATTTGCGCCATCAGCGTTCAGACCGGAGTTTCCTGCATTCACTCTTCTTTCAATATTCTTGTCAGCCCTTCCATCTCTCGTGAACATTTTTCCCAAATACACAAACTCATCCGGTTGCTCCAATTATTCATCATTCACAACTATATTGTACGCTGTTCTCGTACATTCTTTCAAACACCAAACAACACAGCAAAAAGGTCGAAAGTTTACAATGATTAAAATACGCATCTGAGAGAACAAAGCCTTCCAGAAATAAGAAACGTGCCTCTAATATATGTAAAATTTATTAGGGCTGCTTCGTTTATGACATATAAAATTTATCTTAATCTACAAAGGTAAAAAGTTATCCAAAAAGCTATTATCAAGATGTACAGAGTTTTTTTGTTCCCACGGCAATGATATTTGTGTTCCGCCACTTTATTTATAACAATCGCTTCGGAAGACGAAAGTTGTTGGTGGCGAACTTTTAGCAGGAAATAATAATTGACAAAACTTTGCACTCAGGTTAAGTTAGCGGAGACGCGAACCGCACCTGAGCCGGAGTTACCTATAGCCACCTGACGACTGAAATTATCATTAAAGTTAAGATAGGAACATTACTTTAGCAAGAGCGTAAGTATATTTTTAATGGGTCTCATTTTTATGTGTTCGTTTGATCGTTTTTTATAAGTTTGACGCACACCTTTAAAAAACACATTATTTAGGATATAAATAATGACACCAATGGTACAAAATATTAACAGGTACCCAAGAGTTACAAACCCACCACAGCTCCAATGAAATTATCACACTGTGTTGTTATGAGACGAAATAAATTATGGGGAGGGGAAAGAATATTGGGCAGATGATGATTGGAAAAGAAGTAGATAGGATATAGATTTGAAGAATTTGAATAAATATATAAATACGAGTATATATATTTGTTATAGCGAAAACCGCACAAGAGTCCCGAATGTCTAGAGACATTGGGACTATGGCATCTCCAATTGGGGTATGTTGTGAGGCTTAAGGCAGTGGGGAGGGAAAGGATATGGGGAAGAGGAGTCTTGGGAAGTACCTGGCTATTAAGATCTGGTCACCAAACACGGCTAAAATCATTTCAGGTTTGGTCACTAAATATACCTAGCTCAAGTCCTTTCAAGTCATTTTTATCTGGTAATTTTAGGTCAACGCAACTTAAATCATCTCGTAATGTCGTTTTCATAATGAGCTATGGAGCTCTGAAATATATCATATGCAAATTACGAGACGCCATATTGACTGTGGCTTTTTGCAAGAATCATTTTTTCTTATTTCTAATTTTGTAACTGTTAATTCATGGTGGGATTCCATTTTAATGATTAAATCAAACAAATTTATAACTTTATTCCAATTTTTATTTTTCACTTTTTCAGACTAGTCTGAAGATGGCCGTTATAGGCTGAAACCGGTCCAGTCAAAAAAATAAAAAAGTGGAATAAAGTTTTAATTTTTTATTTATTCAATCATCATTTTTTCGGTTAAAACATTTTGAAATTAATAGTTATACAAAATCTCTAATCTAGGGTAGTATAACTAGAAAATTATAATATTAAAAACCCAATTATAGGAAGAGGTTTACCTTCATGAACCATCTCATAAAAGATAAATAAAAATGCTTACTCAAACCAACATTAGTTATTATAAACAAAATAATTTGCTCTCATTCCCTAAAATCGATCAATAAAAAACATAAATAATTTTAATAAATACCAACTATAATTTTCCCAATAGCATCTTCTCTGAGTGCCAAAATGTACTTTCCCAAAAATAGAAACAGCTAAGATAATGTATTAACTATTGAAATAATCTTTAACGTAAATATGAACGAGAACCGTTATTTTTTCAGTTTTATATTTGCGATAACTATTATTGATATTATTTCAATAATCAACACAAAAATAATAAGCTTAAAAGCTTTAAAAGTAATTCTAAATTAATAAAATAATTGTGTGTATCTGAATTCACCTGTCAGGTGAATACGCTTATGTACATAATGTAAATAAATATTGATATACCATAGATTAAATGTTGTTCTTGATCGTGCCATGTCTTTCTCGTACGTCCTCGACTTCTTCTTCCATTCACTTTCGAATCATATATTCTTTTCACATTCCTTTCTTCGTTCATTCGCTCTACATGCCCAAACCACCCTTTCTTGATCCTATTCGTTACGCTCACATCAGCCTTGCATTCTTTCCGGATATCCACATTTTTCATACGGTCACACATGGTTTTACCGCACATACGTCCCAAAGATCTCATTTCCACAGCATTCAGTCTATTTTCAACCTTCCTCTACCAGTTCCATGCCTCACTGCCATACATCAGGGTTGGTATAAGCACTCCATTGTGAACTGCTAGCTTCACTTCTTTGGACAATTTATTATTTGCGCCAACAGCGTTCAGTCCTCCATTAATGGAGTTACTAGATTTAAGTTACTATAATAACTTAAATGCCTGCTTTGCTTTGCCTATCGTTGAAGGAATCCGTTGGAGGTCAGAGTAGAAGAAAACTGGGGTCATAAACGGAACACTGATTTTTATAATGACCCGTAGTTAGCTAATAAATGTTAGGAGACAGAGTTGTTCCGGCAGGTGATTTTCGTGGGAAGCCGTTGCGGTGTTCTGTCGCCGCTGTCGTTTGTTGTGTGGAGTTGCGACGTTTTGTGACTTCGGCGAGACGAAACAACGCGTCACAATTTAGCCTTTATGGGAAAGCGCGGAATTTATAATGTTGTTATGGTTTAACAATGGTTTTAGTCCCCGTGAATAAGTGTTAAGTGGTGTACCGACGCACTAGGTTTTAGATCAAGAGGTCGCGGGTTCAATCTGTGCGGAAGTATAAGTATTAAAAATTATATGAATTTGTGATTTGTTGAAAAAAACCTCTGCTACTTATTTATTTTTGACCGGAACGGTTTCACCTTGGAATAAGCATCTTCAGATTTGAATAATTTCTCTGAAAAAATATTATTTCAGTAATTGATGATACGCATTTTTTTTTCTCCTTTTTTTCATATTTAAGTTTCACAACAACCAAACTTTGCACTACAATCTCAGATTGTGTGGACATATTGAGTTTTTTAAAGTAAAAAAAACCGTTGCATTATTTTGTTATTGGATAGTTAAAAACTTAATGTCTTAAATTATTAATTTCATTTGGGATTTCGACTAGATTATATTATATTATAGACTATTTGAACAAGATTTTGGATATGTGAATTATGAGAAAATTAGAAATAATAATAATTGGTTAATTTCCATAACGCCTTTTTCGTGAAAGATAATCACCTCAAGGGCGCTTCAGTAAACACGAAGCGAAACCTACTAAGTTTAGTGGACATAAAATATTTATTAATAATAAAAGAAAACTTTTTTTTGAAATCACAAAATTTATTATAATGAAGGTTAACCGGTTTCGCTTGGATCAAGCTTCGTCAGGGCACATATAATAACCGGTTGGCCCACATCATAATAAATTTTGTGGTTTTGAAACAAAGTATTCTTTTATTATTAATATAATATCTAACCACCATGTAATTGATTCATACGAAAAAAAATAATTAAAAATTGCTCAAAATACAGAAGTTATGGATTACCATGCCGTTACTACCCATGCATAAAATAAATTTAAATCTTTTGAATAGTGGATTCACCCGTAGTATAGTGGATTAACCTTTATGGGACTGAAAGGGTACCCGGGCACCCCTTTCGGTTTAAAAAAAAAAAATATGTTCCAGTACCGACTGAACCGTCCTGACTTCTTCACAATAGTAAAAATGACCAATTGAACATAACCGTTGGGTCTGTAGAGTGTGGTTTGTGAGCGGAAAATGCTTAAGTAAAACTTACACCTCCTGATGACTAAAAGGGTACCCTTATATGTTTTATATGAAATTTAAAGCTTGTCCGTTTTAAATGATAAATATAATGTACTGTTGTGTTCAAAATACATCGTCGGTATCCTTAATACTATTTTTTATCTACTTACTGAATTGAAAACCCCAAGAAAAGATTGTATTGCGTGAAATTTTTTTCCACTTCCCCTTCCAAGTCTTGAACTAAGTCGAAATGTATTACGTCATAAAAACGGTCCAGCAAACTTCAGCCAATTATATACTGTAAAAAGCACCTTCATATCAATTTTAAAACGGTGTAGTTTTCTTCAGTCACATAAGGGTTAAAGTAGCTACCCAGTAGAAGAGTGTAAAATTAAATAGGAACGTCCAACTGATAGTTGATAATAAATTAATACGAACTAAAATAACTCTATTTTTTAAATGGACGTATTATTCGTAGATTGGTAAATTAATACACGATTTATCAAAATGATAATAATTGGCTGATTTTTTATAGCACCGTTTTAGTGGTAAAAAATCACCACAAGGGCACTTTACAATTTAATCAATTTAACCTGCAACTTAATAACTAGTGGCGTTTAAATTATAACTTTTAACTATGACTTAAGGTCAAGACTTATGATTAGTGCCTTCCAACTAAGGCCAGGCGCGCACGGGTGACTTTTGTCACGGCAACACTTTCGTCACCATCTCCAAATCTATTGAAGTGTGTGAAGGTCCACGCATGCAGCGACGTGATATTGGGGTAACTTATTAGTTCCACTGGCCGATGACTTTTGAGTGACGAAACTGTCACCGTGTCTGTAGAGAGTACTTTTGTATGGGCGCTCGCGCACGGGTGACAAAATGTCATTCGGTGACTCATTCGCCGGTTCGAAATTCATTGCCAGAATGACAGGCTGAAGGATAACAGTCACGAAACTGTTGCCGTGACAAAAGTCACCCGTGCGCGCCTGGCCTAAGACTTATGGCTAGTAACTTATAATTTAGATTATAAAATGTATGAACGTTGAGTTGAAATTAATACTTATAACTAGTGACTGTCAACTAACACTTTTAACTAGTGCCTTCAGCTAAGGCTTGTTATTTACAACTAAGATTCATAAATAATGACTTACAACTAACATATTTACATCTACAAATATATGTGGTGATTACAATTGGTAGGTATCAACTTTTTACTATGATTTTTCATGAGCACAAATTATCGATATAACAAAATATGAAAATATTTTGAATGATGCAAGCTATAATAATATCCACAAATATAATAATACACTTGCTAGTGTTTGTATTAACATATCCAGATACGGTTCCCAACAGATTAAAACCCCTAGATAGCGTAATCTACGGTATTACACCGTGTCGATATCGATATATGCACGCTCACATAGTACTATCGGGAAGAAATATTGTCTGGAGGTGTAACTGTCAGATAGGTAGCCGATAGCGCTATCTGAATCTGACACATCATTTCATTTAATGTGGTTAATATTTACGACCCCGACAACGAATTCTTTCAACTAACGCACTTTTAAAATTTAAACCCTTATGTTACTGAAAATATTACACCTTTTTCAGATTGATATAAGGGTTTATTTAACAGTATATAATTCACTGAAGTTTGCTGGACCACTTTTATATGACGTAATATATTTCGACTCAGTTCAAGATTTGCTTGCGTGCATAGGAATTCTACCCAGTACCATCTCTTCTTGGGATTTTTAATTCAGTAAATGATTAAAAATAGTATTTAAGATACAGGAGATGTACTTTTAACACAACAGTACATCATATTTATCATTTAAAATAAGATGAAATGATGAATAAATATGGACAAGCTTCAAAGTTCATATAAAACACATGAGGGTACCACGGTACCCTTTCAGTCATCAGAAGGTGTAAGTTATACTTAAGCATTTTCCGCTCTCATACCACCCTCAAAATATCCAACGGTTATGTTTAATTGTTTATTTTCACTATTGTGGAGAAGTCGGGAAGTTTCAACCGTTTAAACTTACTGGAACATTTAAAAAAACTATGCTGAAAACCGAAAAGGGTACCCGGGTACCCTTTCAGTAACATAAAGGTTAAATGTTTTTTTATGATTACCTCACAAGAGTTCTGACGAGCCTGTAGGACTATGGTGTACTCACTTTACGGTATTTTTTAAGACTGAAAAAGTAGGGAGGTTAAGGAGATGGGAAAAAGGAAGGTTAGGAAGTACCTGGCTATTCAGATCTGGTCTCTAAACACACACTCTATATGTACTTACATCTTATATCTTCTCGAGTTAGTATTAAGGGTTGCAAATTTATTTGTCACGAAAAGTGGTGTGAGTCACGCAATTAGAGTTGACCCAAGCAAACCAATCTCATGATTGTGTGTATTGGTGCATAAACATAAACTTCCGAAAGTGTTGTTCTTGCCGAATCTTACTGAGAAAAAGCCTTTTGTCTTACTAACGCTTACTTACTGTTACTACCGAGAAAGGGACAACAAGTGTAGACTTTGGTCGAATTTGAGTAATTGAAAAGCTTAAGGGTCAGCACCCAAAATACACACTTTTTGGCTTTCTTGTACAAGAAAAACTACAAATTATTTAAATTTTAATTCTATACGGGTAGTTAGAAAATTGTCTAAGGTTTCCAGTGAATACAATTCTTAAACAGTAATCTTATAAATTCTTCAAGAAATTCATACTGGAATTTTAGGTAAAACGTTCAAAAATGCCTTTGCTGGTTTTAAAAGTGCACCTTTTATGGACATTTTAGTGTGTTTTTCATAAAAGTTAAAGGATTACAGTTAAAAAATTACATTCACTAGAAACCACAAACATTTTTAAACTACCCATACAAAATATGCAGATAAATCATTTGTAGTATTGCTTGTATTAGAATGCTACCAAGTAACGTTTAGCGTCATTATTGAGTGTTGACCCTTAACAGTGCATTATTTTTATTACATACCATTTTCACTGGATTTTTATTTCATTTCTGAAGACAAATAATAAGTTTGAAAAATGCTTTATGCAAGCAATTCATATGTGTGGGAACTGTTGTCGATTCCACTATGAAACATGTTCATAATACTGCGGATATTTCAATGTTCACTATCAGTCGAATAACAATATTTTATTTTTATTAGCCATTTGTGAAACCAGCCCTTAGGTGAGTAGTTTTTTTGTTTGAATTGAATACCGCACAAGAGTCTCAACTCCTCCCAACCGTCTAGAGCCAGTGAGACCATGGTATCCCCAAATAAGGTATGTTGTGAGGCTGAAGGTAGTGGGGAGGGGAAGGAGATTGGGAAGAGGAAGGTCGGGAAGTACCTGGCTATTCAGATCTGGTCACCAAACACGGCTAAAGCCATTTCAAGTAACGTTTCGATTCTGAATGGTGGTCTTTCACCAGGGCGACACTTGGAGTATCTACCACTCTGGAACGTGCCGCAAATATACTTTTTTATTATTATTTTTCTATTTGAATTAAATGTGTTATGACTCATGTTAATAAAATAAAAGTTATTGTCGCACGCCGGGTTTGAAACCGTGGCCTTTGGATTCGTAGTCGAGCGTCTTACCACTCGACCATGGAGGCCGTCAATAATGTAGTGCATAAAATGTAGAAACAATTTTAAAATATAAAGAATTTTTACATTTATCAAGTGACATATTTGGGGATGCTGTGTGGAATGTCTTTTTGGGGAGAGGAAGGAGTAACCCGGGGCGTAAGAGGGAGGAGGGGCGGATAGAGACCATTGTTGTAGGAGGAAGGAAACATAGAGACTGGCAAATCAATATACAACCAAGCTCTCGAATACAAGAATGAGTCGTAGAAGCGACCCGTTCTCAGCAGACGATTGTCAACCGATGGCCTCCGTGGTCGAGTAGTAAGACGCTCGACTACAAACCCAGAAGTCGAGGGGCTCGAACCCGGCGCGCGCAAATAAATTTATTCAATTAATATGTATCACAATACATTTAATTCATTTGAAATAATGTATAATATATTTGCGGCACGTTCTATAGTGGTAGAGGTTAGGTTTTTTAAGTTTAAATTTCAACTGTAAGGTTTTCATCAATGTTGTCAAGAAAAAAAAGTTCTTAATGTTAATTAAATAAACTTTGACTTAAAGCACTCACTTTGTGGAAAGACATAATTAAATTTTAAATAAAAGTAACTTTGTTTTGACACCACTTTATTGGATACATATATACATAAACCAACCGGTTTCGGCTCTACCTGAACCTCCTTCAGGGCTGAACAAATATGTATTAAATCAAAACAGAAATATAATACTTGGGGAAAACATAAATGGGCACATCAACTTAGGTGGGGGTTAAGTACGGGGAGGTGGTAGAAGTAGGGGTAGGGGGGTGGAAGGGGAACAAATTTAAAATCGGGCTGCTGGATAAATCTAGTTGCTTATTAAGTAAATCCTTGTACTTAACCAAAAAAAAAAAGTTAATTAAATAGTTTGATTAAAATCCATCTAAGTCAGCTCGCTAACATTGTGTTAACAGAGTGGTAGATACTCTAAGTATCGCCCTGGTGAAAGACTACCTTTAAGAATAGAAATGTTGCTTAAAATGACTTTAACCTTGTTTGGTGACCAGATCTGTATAGCCAGGTACTTTCCAACCTTCCTCTTCTCATCTACTTTCCCTCCCACTTATTTTAACTCCACAGCATACCCTGATTGGGGATGCCATGGTCCTACTGGTTCCAGATGGTTGGGAGCAGTTGGGACTCGTGTGCGGTATTTGCTTTAAAAAAAACTTTGTATTAATGTTGGGCGTGCGTTTGGCATATTTTCCAAAGAATATTATGTGATTGAATTTTATCGATACTCTAGCAATAGGTAACAGAGCTCGAAACGAACATAAGTCAAAAGTGACAATCTCAAAAAACAACCCACTTTTCTTTGGAGCGGCTTTTCTACTAGGAATCTTAATTTCCCTACGCTTTTCCTTGAGATTTCGTCTCCCGGATCCGCGCGTTATCAGAGAGACGCGAAATTGAGTCGCGGGTCGCGACCTGATTGGCGGCCGGGGGCTGGACTCCGCCCACCTCCGCTCCATCCCGCCCGCACTCGCCGAAAGTGCGACAGACGCGAGGGAGAGAGACGCTCGTCAATCAACCGTGTCAAGAATGTTAATCAGGAACTGAGCATGCATTGGGCAGACATTGTAAAATTAGAACTCTTTGAGATTTAAACCAGAAGCCCTTTCTTCAGTGGGTTTGTTAATAAACTAACAACTATTTTATACCAACTTCATGTCAAGAATTCCTCAAGAATTAACTAGCTAACCATCACGCCGTTTCGCCGCAGGGGTAGGCAGAGCGAACAGACCGCCATACAACTCTGTCTTGGTACACACTCTTTGCTTCATTCACATTCACACATCATCTCAAAATACTCTTTTGTTATTATGACTCTTCGCATGGCCCGATTCAAGAATTTGAATAACTTGATCGCGCGATGTCTCCTCGGGCGTCTCAGACTTCTTCTCCCATTCACTTTCGCATCATATATTCTTTTCAGGCCCCTTTCTTTGTTCATTCGCTCTACATTCCCAAACCATATATGCGTCCCTTTCTTGATCCTATTCATTACACCTACATAGGACTTGCATTTTTCCCGGATATACAAATTTCACTCAAGAATTTGATTGGATATATTCGAAATTTGCTCTTATGGTACATTTACCCTACGCAGGGTTAGTCTTGTGCAGGCGCAATTGGAACAGTCTGCTCCAGGTGGAGAATTGCCGAGGCGCTAATTTTTTAAAAACAATATTATGATCATAATCTCGCTGTCAGAAAGGCAAAAGGGCTGAAGCGCCATTTTGGGAAGTTTACACCAGAGCACTTTGAAGTTTTTTTTTGCTTAACAATAAAATTCGTAAGTCTTCAGTATCTGAATTGAATTTGAAAAAAAAGTTGAATCGGTTAACTCAATGCTATCACTGAGTTACCTTAAGCGACAAAAAGCTAAAAAAGTCCCAAACTTGTGTCGCTTGAGTCAAGCCTTCTCCCAAATGGTAAATATATTTTAGATGACTGAAGGCCTACAAAAGTCTTCAGAATGCAAAAAAAACTGATCAAAATTGCATATGTAACTCATTTTTGACCAAAGTGTCGCTTAAGCCCTTTTGCCTTTCCAGTGACGATATTAATCTGAAAGTTTAACAGAACAAAATATGTACTATGTTCGACTTAAATTATTTTCATATGGGAAACCTGCCAAAAACGAGTGGTTAGAAGTGATGAAATTTTGTATTTAAATGATTCTATATGTTTATAATACTCATAAGCTATTTAATTAAACGCAGAACAAAAGGTTATTCGAAAATTGTGGTGTTAAGATATTAGTTTTGTCAAGGAACGCCAAAAATGTAACCTGCGCCTGGCACTGTTTGGCTCAGGGCTGGGCTTGCCCATACTTAACAACCACTGGACATAATAATGTTTCTGTTGTAGAGAGAAGTTTGTCAGAAATTTAGAAAAATATTTGACATTAACAAAAATGAATCCGGGATTTCTCGGCAGCACTAGAAGAGGCACAAAAGTGTACAATGTTTAATGGATACATTGATCAGAAAAAGGGTGATGGAAGACGAGATATGCTCAGAAAACATTGTACAGGGATGTCAATCTTGAACAAATTTAATCCAACAGTCTTGTTTTTTTGTTAAGTGAATACCGCTTTCAACTGTCTGAAGCCAGTGGGACTATGGGTAGGTTGTAAGGTTTGAAAGTATCTGCTATTTTGAATGGATTTGTAAATCGAATGTCCGTCATTACTGGGTGCTCCCAAAACTTCGCTCGTTTGTTTTTAATTATTTTTTAATTTTATTCGTTTTTTTCACAATTGTTCTTATTGTCTATTTTTTTTAAATACCTGGGCGAGAGAAATAAAATTTCAATTGTTTAAATTTATTTAAAAAATTGAATTACGTAGGTATGGTTTTCATAATTTTAGTAAAATTAATTGACGTTTATTTATTTTTGTGAAAAAAACATTTTTTATTAAATCTGTGGATATAAATATAAAGCAAGCATGCGTTTACCTATTTAATCATAAAACCATCATTTAAAAAAAAAAACTTATTACAGAAAAAAAAATTCTAGGTATGCTCCGACAAACTTGCTCATTTCTCCGTTGTGCGAGCATAAAACGAAGACCTTTAAATGTGACACCTTTAAAATAGTAGATTTGATGGACATTAAGATTTGTACAGCGCCCTTGAGGTGATTTTCCACAAAAACGGCGCTATAAAAATCATCCAAATATTATTTACTATATTCGTACAATTTTTTATTTGAAAAATGAAAAAAATTATCAAGACAACTATATCATAAAATATTGTCATCTTGATAAATGCAAGCGCTGGCGTCCCAAAAAACAGTTGGAATTAAAACAAGAGGCTTAAGTGTTAAACACACTCTACCGCAAAAGAGAACAATAGTTTGAGAATTTATTGTGATGTCTCCATTCTTTTTTTATATGACATTTTGTTTTATAATTTGGTTTTGTCAACTTCTTAAGGATGAAAATAAAAAGAATTTGTAAACACTAGTTTATTCCCATTTAATTTTTCTTTGTAAATAAAAAAAAAAATAGAATCATTAAATATTTTCGTTTCTTATTCCTCGGTTTAAAATGTATGTAATTTTTTTTTTAAGCAAAGACTTTTATTTTTGTTTTGATTTAACTAGCAAATCGATAAACCTTTTTTGTGTATTTTTTCAAAAGAACAATAGTTTGAGAATTTATTGAAATGAATACAGAATTTTTGTAATTATAAAATATCTCTATTTCCTTTATTTTATATATTTTGTCATATAATTTAAAAGAAACATTTAATATTTTCGTTTTGATTAAATCTTTTTTTTTTTGGTGACCCTATACTTGTCTACTACGTGTCGACCGTGTTGAGAAACAAACACCGATAAGTCACGACTGGTGAGTTCCAATATACGTTAAATTTGACAGTTGGTTTCAAATGCCGATAAGTCCATTCTTATTTGCGTAATTACTCCTAAACTATTAAGAAATTAAATGCTTTATTTTATTATAAACATCCGTAGTCCAATAATAAAGCACACCAAATGCAATAAATATTAGGTTGTAATGAATATAAGTCATAATTGAAAAAAAATGGTTTGCCAACATTTCACCATAGTGGACTTACCGTAGATAGGAACTATACGACTCATATTATAAGTAACAAAATAATAATATGGGTAGGTACCTACGAACATAATTATAATAAATAGATGATTTCTATGCATCCGTTTTTGTCAAAAAAATCACGTTAAGGGCACTTTGCAATTTAATTTATCTAACTTACAATTTCTGACTAAGACTAATAACTAATGACTTATGACTTATAACTAGTGGCTTAAAAACTAAAACTTATTACAAAAACAAAAAAAGGAAACTAATATTTTACCTATTGTTATAAAAGTTGATTTTTTGTAGCATTTCTGTACTTAATTTTCAAAAACAAAAAACAAGGGAAATGTAATACTGTGATGAAACAAACCGTACCTTTCTTACGAAAAATAATAAAAAATGGGTTCGAAAAAAATCGCTTCAAATTATTTCTTCTTAAAACTACGATTTAAATATATGCAAAATCCATAGATTTTCACGTAGCTAGCTATTTATACTAGCGAAAACTCAAATTTACAAAGGTCGCGTGGTATGAATGAATTTAGGTTACCAAAAAAGAGCAAGCTATGATATGAACGTTAAAACTTTTTTGTTTCCTTGGTATTTTCAAAAGATTTTCTTCTTACATCTTTCTTTAATCAATCAATTATTTAGTTGAACTCAAGGTGTTTTTGTTAATCTGATAAAATATGAAATTAAACAATATGTCACAACCAATCAGAATTAATATTAATAGCTCCGTGTGTGAGGTTGTGTTTGATTGCGACATCAAGATCGAAATCATCGAATCTCGGTTCGTCTCCAGTCAGAAGTCATTAATCCCTTGTCAGTCACTGCTATCCAATGGTGTTTGGGAGATGAATGTCCGAAAGAGATGGTGGGCACATACCAAATTTAAACAATCTTATTTTCCGATATTTTTTTTGAATAGATTTATCATTTTTTTGATAAAGGCCTGCTGTACTCACGACCCTTCAAGGAAAAGGGTATAAAGATATAGGCAAAAGGGTATAATTGAAACTTTGAAAGAGTTGATTCTATATGTGTGTAAGTACTTTTAAAGAAGCTTATCTATTGAACCAAATATGTTACATTAACAGCAAAATGCTTGGAAACGATGAAAAAAAAAATTGGAATATTTTTTTTATATTTTCGTGGAAAGCAATCACTTTGTGGTTTGACATTTTTTTTTAAAGTGAATACCGCGCAAGAATCCCAACTGCTCCCAACCGTCTAGAGCCAGTGAGACTATGGCATCCCCAAATGGGGTATATTGTGAGTCTGAAGGTATTGAGGAGGGGAAGGAGATAAAGAAGATGAAGGTTGGAAAGTACCTGGCTATTCAGATCTGGTCACTTAACACGGCTTAAGCCATTTCAAGCAACGTTTCAACTCTGAACGGTGGTCTTTCACCAAGGAGATACTAAGAGTATTTACCACTCTGGAACGTGCCGCAAAAATACTATATTTTATTTTATATGAATTAAATGTGTTAAAACACATATTAATTAAATAAAATTTATTTGCGCACGCCGGGTTCGAGCTCGCTGCCATAGATTCGTAGTCAAGCATCTTACCACTCGACGACGCATATTGAAAGAAATTAATAAATAACTTTGTATAAGACCACTGTTTTGTTTACTCAACGTTCTATTATTTATTTTATGTTTTGTTCTCCTTCTACACGTTTATATAACCGCAGACGATGTATTTTTTTTTAGTTTCTTTTTGTACCCCGATAATGCTTAGGCTAAGCGAAACCGGTCTGTCATAAAAACAAAAAAATATCCGTGGTCTGATACAAAGTTATTTTTTCATTCCTTTTTACAATTTTTTTATTTTGTATTTTATTCATATCCTTCATTAAAATATAATCAGCTGAACTTATGGCCGCGTACTATGAAAGTTGAAGTGCCTCATCAAAGCGATTAGTTCTCGGTCCTTTAATTTAGGGAAAATAGGTATATATATGTATTTTTTAAAAGACAAACGCTTGACATTCAATACATAAGAACGGGTCGCTTTTACGACTCGTTCTTATGTTCAGCTCGGCTATGGAACGATTTTCCGGCCTTTGTGTTTCCTCCCTCCTTCCACATAGGTCTCTTCAAGACCCAAGTTCACTCTTTCCTTTCCTAAAAAAGACCCTCCACACAGCATCCCCAAAGATGACATAGGCCCAGAGGGAAATTATTTCCCTCAAAGCCTCCTGTGTGGAGTTATTGTAAAAAAATATATCAAAAAAATATATATAATAATAACAAGCGGAAAATATTGCTTGTGCAATGGTGGAGGTGTTAGCTAGCAGAAGAATTGAACCCACGACGCCTGAGCGAGAATCCGACGCGTATGTCCACTCAGCTACTAACCGTTCAAGTAAATGGGTATTTTATGTTATGACCTGAAGCATCCCTTTACTTTTGGTAAAATTGTATGTAGGAATAGGAAAATGGGAATTAAAGCGTTTGTTGGTTATCAACAGAGGTATGAAAAATTACTTAGATGGAAAAAAAACATTATATATGCATCAATTGCGTAGTAACAGTCTAAGAGTAAACTGCAGTCGGGGATAAGGTTTTTATGGGGCCATCTTTATCTCAAATGCCATTGCTTTCGACAAAAATTAAAACAGAAGTTTTCACAATGTAATTTCCATAAAAAAAATATACAAATTTCAATCCCTACAAAAACGTAAAAAAAACCTTCTGTAAATATCTGCAAAACTCTATATACCATTTTTTTTTCTAAAACTTAATATTCTTAGGCGGATGTATCTAAGAACAAGTACCTCCCTATCCAGATACTGTTCAGATAAGTTAGTACTTGGTCCACTTCCCAAATAGTTTATTTACCAAACGTACACTGAAGTGATTAGACGCATTGTCGGACCACCAGCCGAGTGCGAGTCTCGCTGCTATGATGATTGACAGACAAGGAAGATCCTAGTCTCTGAGAGACCGTGGTCATAGCCCACCATTGTGCAGTGTTCTGTGCGGGTATACAGTGTACACCGGCACAGTGTGATACTGATACAAGATATCAATCACTGGTCACTGGACAGAGATGGACAAGGGATTTTTTTTTTGATTCATGTTCCATCTTTTAGAGTATAATATAACACACATGAAGTTAAAATAAATTTCATACTTCTAAGAATTGAAAAATACTTTTGTTTTCAAACATTTTGAATCAAAATTTAAAACTCCTGACCCAACTGGTATAGTTGTTTATTTTAATTAACAAACCACTGTCCAATTACAAAAAAATACAAAATGCGAAATGAGAAAAAAAGAACAGCACATACATAATATTTGAATGAAGCAATTACAAAAGTACGCATTTGTGTATAGTATTATTCGAAAATAATTATAGTAAAGAATGACAAAAATTATTTAGACTGGTACCAAAAATTTCAAGATCATGGCTTGAGTTAACAAGTCTCGACTTTCTGGACAGTGGAGAATGATACCAATAATTAGTAAAGTGATGATTGAGGAACAGCAATTCATTGTTACTGAGTCTACGGCAAAGAATGTTGAACTGGATATGTTGCAAAAAGAAGAATAAATTTGAAAATAATCTTGAAAATGCAAAATTAAATCATTTTTCTAATGAAGGGATGCTAGAAACCTCAAAGCAAGAATATATATGGAAAGAGAGTTAAATGTTTTTACCCAACCTATAGAAAATTACGATAAGCCACTTTCTTCGGGGTTTTACGTCTTAACCGTGAGAGTGAAAGAGATAAGACAAGTTGTCACATAATATAGCACCACCATTCGGTATGTAAGCATGTCTTCCGTCTCCCGCGTCTCCGGCGACTACGCCCACTACGTTTCGTTATGCGACATAACAGGACGTTTTTTAGGTTATATCCTTTATTTTTGTTTATAACAATACTGTGAAAAAGTGGATACACAAATAAATAAAAACATTCTGTGGACGTGTGCTATGATTGGATGTATAAATACCCTAGCCCTAGCCCAAGCCAAGCCCGATTCAGGAAAAAAAATCACCAATTCTGTCAACACTAGCGCTCCCTCCTGTGGTATATTATTGCTCTGACCTAGAAACTATAAAAGGCACCAGTCATAAAATGACCACCGGAAAATAAAACCGTAAGTAATTAAAGGAAACAAAAAATTGTTCGTAATTATTGTCCACCATGAATTAAAACCAAAAAAGTAACAAATAAATAATTTCACTATCGATAAATAGGTACCTTTTCTAAAGTAACCGGTTCCAGCCCTGCCAATCGGGTTGTGTTCTCGTTGCGTGTGAACGGTCCATTCAGGGTGTAAGCACAACGGCTAAAGTTACCTCCGGATTACTATCACCTCCTCACTCAAGTCAAATCATCAATCAAACGAACAAACCGAGGAACAAACCAATACTGTATCTGACACACTCCACCTAACTCTAACATAGGTAAAAATCCACCTGGTTCATAAAATTTACCTTTGAATTTTATGGAAATAAAATCCACTTCTAATTGGCCAATTGTGACGAGTAAGTAGCAAAACTCAGAATCAATGAAATTAGAGTTTTTCAGAGTGGTAGATACTCTAAGTATTGCTCTGGTGAAAGACCACCATTCGGAATCGGAACGTTGCTTGAAAATGCTTTAGCTGTGTTTGGTGACTAGATTTGAATATCCAGGTACTTTCCAACCTTCCTTTTCCCCATCTCCTTCCCCTTCCCACTACCCTCAGCCTCACAACATACCCTGATTGGGCATGCCATAGTCTCACTTGCTATAAACGGTTTCGAGCAGTTGGGACTTTTATGTGATATTCACTGTAAAAAATAAATAAAATACTAAAAAACATGAATTTAATAGTACCAGAAGTACGTGAAGGCGATTTTACGAAAAAACCTACTCTATTTTCGATTTTGTGTATAATTTTTAACTACGTCCATGACTGTAGACCTAGAGGTCCCAGGTTCAAACCCGACGTATCGCCAAAAATATTATTTAATGGATATCGCTTTACGTGCTCATATCAAAGCTATTTAAAAAAAATGTTTTGAATCTAGGGCAACTTATTTTTTGACTGTCTAACATGGAAGATTTATCCATTTCAGGACAGATTAAAATTGAAATAAATGTCAAGAAATTATGTTCGCCCATCATTCCAGAGCGGACGAAATATATTACAATTAAAATCTTAATAAAAAAAATTAGCAGAATTCTTTAACTTTATACATATTTTTCATACTTCGCCATATTTTCTGCCTCCCAATATTCCTTAACATGGAGTGTCATATTTTCATTAGTTCTGAGATATGAGTATAATATGTATCCTTCACACACGGCATGCACAAAAAATATTTGTCTAAGTTAGCAGGACTCCGGCAAAGCCTTAAAAACCTATTGGAAACAATAAAGAGAAATATCTCTTGCTCAAAAAGTCTGTCCAGATAATGATCGCTGTTTGACCTTCTATCATAGATGTTTTACGGTGAATACCGCACAAGAGTCGCAACTGCTCCTAACCATCTAGAGCCAGTGAGACTATGGCATCCCCAATCGGGGTATGTTGTGAGGCTGAAGGTAGTGGGGAGGGGAAGGAGATGAGGAAGAGAAGTTCGGGAAGAACCTGGCTATTCTGATCTAGTCACAAAACACGGCTAAAGCCATTTCAGAAACTTTTTGATGCTGAATGGTGGTCAATCATCAGGGCGATACTTAACGTATCTACCACTGAGTTTAAATACTCTTCCCATTCTATAAATATATACATGACCTGTTCAAAAGAAAAGGTGAATTTTGAATTTTCGCGGGCTGTCTACATTCGACTATCGATTTTTTTTTGTTATGTTGGTACACATATGTTTATCATATGTAAGCATTATCAGCCATTTTGGATTAGTGGTTTGTTTTTGACAACAGGAAAGGTTAGTCACGTTTTTGTGTGTTCTTCAATTTTTTACTTTTGAAAAAAATGGATCAAAGAATAAAATCCATGATTTGTTTTTCCACAACTCCAGGACGCTCATCGTCATTAACATCTTCTCGGCCTTCTGCAAAGCACTTGTACCACTTATAAACACTTTTTTGAGACAAAGTAGACTCGCCGAATGCCACAGTCAACATTTGAAGTGCGTTGGAGCACTTTATTCCATTTTTAACGCAAAATTAAGCGATTCACACAAATCACACAAAATAATTTTTAATCTCATCCATAATTAATCACAAATCTCCAACCATAACCTCTTTCCAAATTTGATTTCCACTTCACGTGGAAGGTACCTACCCTCATAAAATCAGACAGGATTTTCGGGTCGACCTTGACTTAAGATCAATACAGCGACTTTCCTCCCAGTAAAATCAGCCTCCCTCCCCCACCGGGTGAATACACCCCGAGCCCTCCCTAACCAGCCCAAAAGCCCACCCTGCCCCACCCCCTGGACTGTCAGTGGACCAGAAGAAATAGGCGGTGACAGGTTAAAAAACAAAAACGCACTTCGGATCATTTTACCCAATTTGTTTAAGGCAAACATTCGCTTGTATTTTACTGGGGAAGAACTGGAAACCTAACCGTTTGTTTTGTATTTACTCAAGCAAAGTCGAATTAAAGGGAGGTAATATAATAGTAATACTGGGTGCGTGGATATGATTGGTATAGAGAGCCTACTGTTGATTTGTATTAGTATACCCAAGCACTGCCTTTGCCTTTTTTTATGTCTACTTTGTATTTTCTTATTTTGTTATTTATTTTGATTATCCTTTTTAATATGTTTTTTTCTTTTTTACTTCATGTTCTTATTTGTTTAATCTTTTCTTTTTTATTTAAAAAAAATGTTTTTACAAAAAACAAATGAGAAAAATGTTACAAAATTATTTTTTTTGTATTTTATAAACTAACTTACCATCACGCCGCTTTCTGCAGGGGTAGGCAGAGAGAACGGATCGCCATACAAATTCTGTCTTCTGTCACACACTCCTTGCTTCGTTCACATTCATACATCGTCTCATACACACTCTTCTGTTATTTTGACTCTTCACGTGACCCGATTCACTTAGTCGTGCCATGTTTTCATCGGGCGTCCACGATTCTTCCATTCACTTTCGCATCATATATTCTTTTCACACTCCTTTCTTCGTTCGCTCGCTCTACATGCCCAAACCATCTAAGCGTCCCTTTCTTGGTCCTATTTATAACGCTCACATCAGCCTTGCATTCTTTCCGGATATCCAGATTTGCACACGTTCATATACGCTTTTTACCGCACATACGTCTCAGGGATCTCATTTCCTCAGCATTCAGTATACTTATTGTATTTT
This sequence comes from Drusus annulatus, assembly GCA_022651775.1. Classification (NCBI taxonomy): domain Eukaryota; kingdom Metazoa; phylum Arthropoda; class Insecta; order Trichoptera; family Limnephilidae; genus Drusus; species Drusus annulatus. Next base: position 264,512 of record JAGWCC010000198.1, read on the forward strand.
ATTTATTTTTCAATTATAAGTAACATCTCATCATTTGTGTGTTCTAGTGTAAAAGATTAAAAATAATCGACGCTGGAAAGGCAAAACGGCTTAATCGACATATTGGTCAAAAATGAGTAAAATACGCAGCTTTTGTCAGTTTTTTTTCTACATACAAATGCTGTGACTCTCGTTTGATTCTGAAAAATTTTGTGGCACTTTTAGCATATAAAATATATCTATGTACCATTCGGAAAAAGGCTTCACTCAAGCGACAAAAGCTTGGGATTTTTTAGCTTTTTGTCGCTTCAAGTAACTCGTGAGAGTATTAAAGTACCACCTGAGTTAACTTTCTTTTTTCAAAATCCAGTAAGATACTGAAAACTTGAATTTGAAATTAATTGTAAAAAAAAAAAACCTTAAAATCCTCTGGTGTAAATTTCCTTAAATGATGCTTCAGCCCCTTTATCGCGAGTACCTACGTATGAATAACTTTTTTCTAATATTAAAAGTGCATTTCACATTTCCAGCACTACGTTTGTTCGCCGTGCTAAAAAGCTTATCCACGGGTCCACTGTAAGCCTTACACTTCTTGTAGACCCTCTATTTCGGGGTGTTTTTTCTTTCCCCTAAGAATCTTCGTGACAAGTGTCAATTAGTTCCCGCCCAACTGAATTTATTTGCTCAATGACATCTGCCGCAAAAAGGAGGAAGCACTTATTCGAATTTAGGCAATTTATTAACGGATATAAAAACGCATCTAGTTCATTTGTTATTCGAGGCCACCCCAGACATAAAATTATCAAGTGAATCAAATTTTGGAAGAAAAACATCCGTTGCTAAAAATCTAACTAACTAACCATCACACCGTTTATCCGCAAGGGTAAGCCGAGAGGACGGACCGCCATACATCTTTGTCTTGGGATACACTCCTTGTTTCATTCAGATCCCCGACTTCTTCTTCCATCACTTTCACGTCATATGTTCTTTTTAGACTACTTTCTTCGTTAATTTTCTCTGCATGTACAAACGATCTAAGCGTCCCTTTTATAATCCTATTCATTACGCTTACATCAGCCTTGCATTCTTTCTTTATATTCACATTTTTGAGTCTCATTTCTACAGTATTCAGTCTACTTTCATCCTTCCTCTGCCAGTTTCATACATCCGTTGCCGGGCTATATCGAAGATTTTGAACCCGGAGGTGGGTGGGTTTATTTTTTTTTCTGGTGAAGGTCTACCAGCAAAACTAAAACGAATTTGGTAATAGACCCGATCGTTGTATTGTCGACTACATTTTGTGCGTGGAAGCCGCTGTGTCCCGACCTTGGAGTAACAATATATGGAGAGAGAGATAATTCTTTTTACCCAACCTATACAAACTTGGGATAAATCAATTTCTCCAGGTTATTACGTCGTACGCCATGAGAAAGAAAGAGACAACAAAATTTCTCAAATTATCACACCGCTTTAAAGTAGTGTAAAAGTGTTCTTCGTGTCCCGCGTCTCCATTGACTCCGCCCACGCGTTTTGATATTCGACATAAATTGACATAACTCAACGATTTTTTAGGTTATATGCTTTATTTTTATTTAAGACAGTACTGTGAAAAAGTGGTAACACGAATTAAACAAAAACATTATGTCGACATGTGTTATGAATGGATGTATAAATACCCTAGCCCTAGTCCTAGCCACGCCCAGGTCTAGCCGATTCCAGCAAAGTTCATCAAAACCGACTACAGCAGCGCTCTCTCTTATATATTATTGCTCTGAGGGAAGACCATCCTGAGATGAATATCCCGTAAGCGACATTTCTTCTCATCTGTTTATATTTTCAGAGAAACGGGGGCTATCTTCTTCCAATCATTGAATCCGATAAAAAAATAACATGTATTTTGACTGGTGAGAGCAGATTGAGCGTGAAAACTTGTATCACGTTTCGTTATTTTTATCTTGACAAGTAAAAACTAATCTTGACTCGTTGGACAGAGAACATTGACTGGAGATTTTCTTTGACAGACAGACAAGTGTATGGAAACACTTGACTGTAGTTCAGTGTTCGATAATTTTGAGAAACCAACTGTTCGACCACCTAGTAGTAAAAAATAATTTATGAGAAGATAAAATTAAAAAAAAAATACATTTAAACAAAATAAAATATTTTAAGTAGTGCAATGAAAGAGACTAGAATTTTGACGCCAGGGAGTACAACAAAGAGTTGCTGCGAAAAACACAAGCTTTTTATTGTGCATAGTGCATATATACCATTTATATGTATATTTTTTTTACACTTTCGACAGTAATGTTCTTCAGAAAAGTCACTGAAAACTGCATTTTGTATTGCTTACGCCTACTTATTGTTATTAGCGAGAAAGAGACAACGGTGAAAGTGACCCCGGAATTCGAATATTCGTTTGTATTTACAGCTGATCGAAAAGTTATTCAATGTGTCATGGGTCCGATTCCTCTGCTGGGTTAAGTCCTCCGTCTTTGCACAAGCAACATCTTCCGCTTATTGTGATGGCAGTAGAAGTTTTTTAAATATTGTCAGTTTATTCGTAACCCGGGAATGTTTGTCTTTCTTTATGAATTATTCTATCTTCCTGCCTGAAGGACCAACCTGCCAATGGCTCTGCCGGTGGGGAGGAGTATTTTGCTCCTGAACAAAATCTCTTCCGATATCGACTTATTTCATGTCAGTGAGGAGAGATTCAGAAGTGAAATCCTTTTGATTCTTGAAAGAGTTTCTCCTCATTGACCTGATCATCAACACTGCCTGATTTTTTAATATTTTTTTCTTGCGAATAAAGATACTTTAATTTGTAATTATTTTTTAAAAATTAAATCTTATTTCTTATATGCATTCAATTTAAAAGTCTGTCATGTATAAGGAATTTAATAAAGAAATTATTATTATCATTATTATTATCAAAAAAAAAAAAATATATTTTATTTAAAACGTTTTTTCTTCTTTTTCTTAAACAAGTTTGAAACATACTATATGCAAGCAATAGATTTGTAAGATTACTGCGTTCACGTACCTACATATAGTTTTAGATTTTACTTCAAATTTTAGGTTGACATATTCATTTCTTTTAAAATCGTCCGATTTTCTTTTTTTGAGTTTTTCGATGCTACTTTCTAACTTATTTTATTTTATTAAATATAAAAAATAAAAAAATTCGCGTGGACATTTTCATATTTTATATGCTAAAATATGGGTTGAAATTTTCCAACATTTTGTGTCACTATTAATTCTGTGGACGAAAGGAAGAACGAAATGAGTTTAAAAAACGCAGGTTTTCAGGAGAGCAAAACAAAAATTCAAGAATTAAGATTTTTTTTCCGTCATTATGTAAAATGTCCTTTTTCAAAAAATGATCCAACATAATTTTATTTTCTCATTTTTCCTTACCAGATAGATATCTAAGGAACAAATCTGCATGCTCAACTCATAACTTGTTTTTTTTTTACTCATTCCGTTCTTTCTTTCCCACACAGTATTTAAAAATACTAACCTACAGTACTAATCATGTACAGTGTTATTGTTATTGTATTCATTTTCATCTTCCTTATACAATTTTTATACACAAATATAGCATTTTTATGTGAAAGCCCTAAAGGGGGTAAATAAATAAATAAAGGGGAAATATCAGCACCGATCCTTTGCCCTTCTCTGCTCACTGGAGCAAAGGTCACATCTTTTTAAAATAAGAACGTAAGCACCTTTCAGCAATTGATTTTGACAGCATAAAAACGATTCAACTGTTTCTTCTTTATTCCCTCTTTCTACAAATGTTCATTCAGTGGAAATCTTGAGGCGTCATAAAAAAGTAATTACATTTAAACTAAACATAAGATCGAAATTCAAAAAATTACTTTATATAAGCTTAAGTTAGACCAAGTAAGGTCTATTTTTCAATAGAAAGTTGTTTAAAATCTAAGTCACACGGAATGAACGAAGACCCTCAAATCGCCTACCTTCCTGTACCCACCCATCCATAAACTTGACAATTATTATTATTATTTTGGCGTGGCTCATTTTTTCTTCCTTTCAGTGTCTGTCTCTCAATTCCAAACTAATCTCTGAGGGCTGAGGGTGGAAGAGCGCCCAAATGAAAAATGTCACCCGTCACGAGAAAAAAATACTCATCCGCTGTAAGAAAAAACTCACCCCCACGCTTTAAAAAATGAAACGCAAATGTTTCAATGAATTGAAGAGATGTCGTGATAAGAAGCGACTGTCAAATGTCAAATTGACATGCAAGTCGTTATCAATGCATAGAAGAAATCGTTATTTTTTCTTTGTTGGTTTAATTTCTTTCAAGCTGTCGAATGTCGTATTCTTTTGACAATGGCCACATAAATTTTGAATTATTTTTTACAATCATTTGATTTTTTTAAAGCTATCGTTTCTGGAAGTCATTTATAATACACCTTCTATTTGCAAAGATGGCTCCATGTAAATTATCTTTTTACATAATATAGATATTCTCCATTCATGCTACATTCGAAGTAGTAAAATATTAGATTATAAAGCTCTTTAAGAAATTAACACACATTTGTTAAAGTGTAAATTTTGGACCAATAAACAAAGCTGATAACATCGTTGACCTTTTTGACTGAGTGTGGATGGTTTAATGCTGGTAAGAGAGCATAATATAAATAATTATTAATAAATAATTACATTTATCCCCTATATTATTGTTCAAGACAAAATATACCAATCTTGGTAATATTTTCGTGCGTACCTACTTTATTTATCTGCTCTTGTGCTTTTTATAACTTTATTATCGTTGTGTATTTTAATGCATCTTTAGTTCTTACTTTCACTAACTCTTTTCTAAGATTATTCAACAACGTTATTTGCTTCTGAGTACATACGTACGTATGAGTGTGAACTTTTCAAAATCGAAACTAATGCGTTGAGAAAATTATCGAATTGAAAAATGATTTTTTTAAATCCAGAGAAGCGATTAAGTACTTACCCAAAATGATATTTTTTCATATTTGAAACGGGTTGATTATCCAACTTATATTTTTTCTTGGCAAGATAAGTTACATCCCGTTATTTTGCATGAGTGACGGCTAGTTAAATGATAGTGTAGATTTACCATTCTCTGTAAAATATTATAAAATACTGAAAAATCAAAGGACGTAACTTGACTCACAGTTTAATCTAGCATAGCGACCAAAAACTAAAGGTTTCTTAGTTAAATGTCAATCAATTATTTTTGTGAAGTATATTAAAGTTTAGGTTCCTACTTAGTCGTTTGTCTAGATTTGGAAAAAAAACAATTTTGATATTTTTCATCCACAGTTAATTTTGAAAACTTCTCACTCGCACGTACGTTCTCACAAGGAAACTATATTTTTCAAATAAATCAATATTTTTTTTTCTACTCTTCTTTAAGACACTGTTTTATATTAATTTTAAACACTTTATGTAAATGTTAAGCTCATCGGCACTTAATAATTAAAAACAAAACGTATTTATTACGTCCTTCGTGGTCAAGTGGCAAGACGCTCGACTACGAACCCATAGGTCACGGGTTCAAACTCGGCGTGCGCAATTAACTTTTATTCAAATAATATAATTTGATTTATGTATCATAACACATTAAATAAATATAAAATTATATTTAGTATATTTGCGACACGTTTCAGAGTGGTCGATACTCTAAGTATCGCCCTGGTGAAAGACCACCATTCAGAATCGAAACGTTGCTTGAAATGGCTCTAGCCGTTTATGGGGACCAGATCTGAATAGTCAGGTACTTCCCAACCTTCCTCTTCACCATATCATTCCCCTCCCCACTACCTTCAGCTTCACAACATACCCCGATTCTGGATTTAGACGGTTCGAAGCAGTAGGTAGAGTGGTGGATACCCTTAGTATCGCTCTGGTAAAAGACTACCATTCAGAATAGAAAATTTGCTTGAAATGGCTTTATTTGTGTTTGGTGACTAGATCTAAAAAGCCAGGTACTTCCCAACCTTCCTCTTTTCTATATCATGCCCCTCCCCACTATTTTCAGTTTCACAACATACCCTAATTAAGGATGACATCGTCTCACTTGCTTGAAGGTTGGAACAGTTAATACTCTTCTGCGGTATTCATTGTAAAAAATCTTAAAACAACAACAAAAACATATTAAATTTTAAATAAAAAAAAAAAAAAACAATAATGTTTTATATTCGATTTGACTTCCCGAAGTGTTACAAATTAGTAGGTAACAATTTTATTTATTTTACAAATCGAGTTTGTTTTGTATCGAAGTGTAAAAGACTTATCCGTCTATCGGAATTAGTAGCCGCTACGGTCGCCGGCACAGTACATAAGGGTGGTATCGGGGAGGGAGTAATCGCGTCCGGAAGCAAATTGAATTATTAACAGTCTATCGCCTCGAATTTGCATCGATAAATCTTTTGAATTGCGTGAATTGGCACCCAGATACTTTTGTACGAGTTAAAAAGTACGTTTGTTGCGGTTTTCAATTTTTTACCGGAAAGTTGCGGCCGATGAACGTGGTTTTAGTGAAGATACGATTCGGTGTTTGTTGCTTATTTCTATGTACTTCCACTTTGAACTGAAAATTGAAGCGGAAAGAAGTAAAAAAGTTTTCTTTGGAACATATAATTTGATTAATACAGCAAATTGGTTTAAGTTGTTTGCATTATTATGTAAAGTCCATTATGACATTTTCTCTCCTAAAATCGTATAACAATTTTGCCAATATATTTTCCTTTGAGTGCAAAATAACTAAAAATAACTGTGTTTACCTGAAGTGACCTGCCAGAAAAACATAATGATAGGTTCATACTGACAAAGAAAACAGGCTACACGACCGAAAACAAGACAACATAACTATGGTTTTAAGACAAAATTTGTCACTCCTTTTGATTGAGTTCACCGACAGATTTATATTGTTGAGTAAAATTATTAACAATGCTGTAAGTATTCCATAAAAACATATGGTAAGGTGCTATTTTATTGATCAAATCAGAAATCAGAATACACTCCAAGCAGTTTTTTCCTTGATGAGGTTTATTTGGTTTCCTTCAACGAAAACAAAAAAGACCGAAAAAGTACGATCAGTCGATCATACCTCTTAGCCTACCCCACTACCTTCAGCCTCACAATAAACCCCAATTGGGGATGCCATAATCTTTCCTTAGATGAATTAAATAATTTAGATACGTTACTGAGACAACGCGCCTGGTTGCACTAAACCAAATCAACGATACATACCTTCGAAACACGCTTCATATAGCTATCTCTTCCGCACACACATATTCTTTGAATGGCTATCTTTTTCATACGCAGGTGAAAAATTTAGTGGTGCAACATTAGTGGTGCTGCATTTTTCGTAAGATTTGTATGAATATGACGTTTCTTGTATTTTATGTCTATGAATCTTACTGGCTTAAGACGGCTATAAGGTATTCACTGCAAAAACAACAAAAAAGCTTCATTCAATATAAACATATTATTTAAAGTATTATAACCTTCCTCTCAAACAAAAAAAACTTTCCGGTTAAATAAGAAAGGTTAATAATGCAAACAAGAACATATAGTTATTTACATGCTATTCGATTTGCCGTATGTTACATTATTTAAAATGTGACCTAAATGGCGTCCTTTAGGAATACCGGTACAAACTTTTTCCGAACACAATGGGACGATCTTTGTTGACTATTCCGAAATAATTAGTTTACACATGTCACGCTGGCAAATTGTACGCAGATTTCGCAAAGCGCTTTGAAATTTGACTTGGCTAGCACAAAGCGTCTAAACTGTACTCGACTGTTACGGAGACGGGAGGGACCGCGTGCGGTGATTGATGACATGTAAAATTCGACGAAAACTGCCGGATTTCGGACAAATAGTGGCATTATGCGGGATAATTGATGGAGACGGGGTCCAAAACAAATACGCGCGCGCTAATGATGGCTGTCGGCGAAGGTTGTACCCGTAATTATTGTTTCAGGCAAGCCAGGTGAGATCAACAATCCGGGCGTCTGAGGCTCAATTCCTCTGCTAGTTAAGTTCTCCATCATTTCAAAAGCAACATCTTCCTCTTATTTTTTGTGTCGAGACAGTCGTAGAGTACATAAATTATATAATAAGGTGAATAATACAGCGATAAATATTAATGTTTGTGTCAACAGAAGATTTAAACAAGAAATAGAGTAAGTTTAATCCTGTAAATTTAAATATTAATAAAAAAATAAAATGTAATAAAACAGAGAAAAGAAAGGATAAAATAAAATGAACATAAGAACAAAGTTATTATTTGGGGGTTAAATTTTAAGATTTTTTAGGTTAGGTTGCATATGTAATGTTTTGGATATTTTAAAATCCAGGTAAATGTAAATATAAAAATAGATTTGTATATGCCTAGAGATAAAGATAGATTGAAATTTGAAATATGCACGTAAGTAGGTGTTTTACAGCAGTCGGTAATACTGAGACGACCTATTTTAATAATTATTATAATGGTAGTAGAAGTTTTTCAAATATTGTCGGGTTATTCGCCTGACGAAGAAATATTTATGAATTTTCCAAATTAGGGTCTTTAAAACTGGACAGTGGTCATCGAGTTTGGCAAAAGTTTGAAGCAACCTAACCTTAATGATCTTGTTTTTGATCGAGGGAAAATCAGTTTTTTTTTAATGGATGCTACCCAGTATTAGTGTAACCATGAAACTCGCAATTTCATGAAAGTTTTGTCGGTTTTTTTTTTGCTATATCGTATTTTTACACTTCAAACTCATCAATGAGAGCTCAGGAACTAACCGTGCAGCCACGTAACTCAGTAATGTGTTATAGTTTATAGGTAAAATAAGTTAGTTTTTTTCAAACTTTTATGGTAATGAATGTTTTACTAAGCATAATTTGTGTTCAAAGGGGGTGTAAGTCGGTTACACGCTGTCAGTATAGAACTCGACTCGTCCAACTGCTAGTCGAGTATCCTACTCATCGGCTTACCGACTACCCCTTATATTATTTAAACGTATTTTTTATTGAACTGAGAACCCTTTTTGTGTTTTTACAAAAAGTTTACTTAAACTATCGATAAAACATGTTTTAAGAAATATGATTTAGGTAATGTAATACTTAGGTTTATAGGCATTAATACAAATGCATAAAAGTAGGACGTTCAATTAAAATCAGAATAAGATGTATCACGAGTAAAAATATCAGTATTCATGATTGTAAGCTAACAACTTTATTTAAAGTTTAACGCCCCTGTCCGAGAATTTCGTTACAGAAGTTGACTCCAACGGTCATAGTGCTAATGTGAGGTCACTTTAAAGTAGGAAATCTTTTGTACACATCTCATTTTGAGTGAGCCAAGTACCAATTTCAATCATTAATCTTCATATCATTAAAATAACCTTGTTTCTGGGCTGTCAAAAACGATAATTTACAGAAGTGACTCAAAATTTAAAGTTAGCGGCACTTCCATTGAATAAGTTTGACCAAATATGACTATAGGATCCAAAACCAAATACCGTTTCTTAAGCAAAATAGCTACTCTATATATCTGTATGTATAATTCATGAATAGTTTTAACGTAACTCCCCTTTTCCAGATTATTAACATATAATACCTACGTACTGTCCTAATGTTATGAATTTTTACCATTACGGTTTTTTTAAATAATTCCTTAAATAAATTAAACTTTTGTAAATCCTAACATAATTGTATTACCCTTGCACTGCTATGCGACAAATCCGATCGTATAATTTTCAAAGAATTTACTGTTTAATATTTTCACATTTTCCGTGTGTTTAGATATTTTAATATCTTGATAACATTTGTATACATTTTAAAAATGGTCAAAAGATGCACAAGAATCTTAACCACTCCTAACCGTCTAAATCCAATGGGACTATAGCATTCCCAACTGGGGTATGTTGTGAGGCTGGAGGTGGTGGGAAAGGGAAGAGTATGATAAAGAAGAAGGTTGGGAAGTACCTGGCTATTTAGATCTGGTCACAAAACACGGCTATAGCCATGTCAAGCAACGATTCGATTCTGAATGGTAGTCTTCCACCTGGGCGATACTTATTTCCCACTCTACCAATATTAAATATTTTATTTATGTATCACATGGTTACAAGCAATTTTTAAGAAAATAACATAAAAGTAGGTACATATTTTTATAATTATTGTAATATTTGCCACTATGTTTTGTTCGATCGATATTAGTTCCTAGCTAGGCAGATTGCCTGTTCTAAGGAACCAAATACATTCGCTACGCGACGTGTCTCACCTGTGTTTTTTTTTTTACGCGAATATCGCACAAAAGTCTCAACTGCTCCTAACCGTCTAGAGCCAGTGAGAGCCATGGCATCCCCAATAGGGGTATGTTGCGAGGCTGAAGGTAAAGGGGAGGGGAAGGTTGGGAAGTACTTGGCTATTCAGATCTAGCCACCAAACACGGCTAAAGCCATTTCAAGCACCGTTTCAATTTTGAAGGATTCTCTTTCACCAGGGCGATACTTAGAGTATCAACCACTCTGTGTTTGCATAGGTTATAAAAAATGTATAGTATTGAAGATTAACGAAAGTTGATAGTTTTTGCATACAGTAAGAGGGTAGGTAAAGAAAAGCAAAATACAAAAACCAAACGGTATTGAAGTTTCACTGCAGCTAACATTTTGGTAGGTACTTTATAGCATGATTATAAAAGTATCAGAAGCTACTGTAAATGCTAATTAATGTGTGTAGTTCCTACTACTCGTCTAAACATGTGAACCATACTCTTCCTGAAATCAAAGACTTGGCCTAACCTATATGGCAAGATTCAAACGTGCACCGCGCCATTATCTGTAAATTTAATGTCAAATGGCGAATGGAGCCAACTTTCTCCTCGCATATCTGGTTACACAATTCGCATGCCGCATTCAAAAGTCACATCAATTTCCTGGCGATTAAGTTCGGCCCAAGATTAATGAATCCCTCGTGACATTTTGTGAGAACGGCCATTAGGTCGGTAATAACTTGGCAAAAAGGCGAGTAAACGAAACACCATTAGCCGAAAGCAAACAACCCTATTCTACCATCTTCCTGCTTCCTACCAGCCCTGTGCACGCATTATGCTACAGTTATGTTCGCGTGCATTGGGTGTGATCCATCCCATTGCACCTGCTGATAGTAAAGTAAATGGTTCAAATGTTTGTTTGTGTATTTTTGCGTAGAATAAAACTTAAAACGTCATCTGAATCGACATTTAAAACATATTATTATACCTGCTTAGGCGGAATGCAATATTGTTATTACTTGATCGCAGAGGGCTGGCGATTTTGATTTTATTATTTTTATTTGTCAAAATTAGATTTTACACCAGTTCGCATTACAAAAGGTATTTAAGTATGCACAAATTATAAACGTTTTTTTTTTGTATTTGATTATTGGTTTTATGATTTAAGAGCCCATTTTTATTTTCAAAATATTAATATTAAATTATCAATTGATATATATATTTTTTTAAATATCTTATACCTGCTTAGATTTTTAATTCATTTTATAGCATACGTTAGATCACATCATTGTGTGTTCTAATATAAAATACAAAATATTTATACAGACACGATTATCTGAATAATATTTTTCTAATGAAATTTTATTAAATGAAAAATTATAAAAAATATTCGGTTAAACAAAATAAACAAATAATTTAGAAGGATGCATAATAAAAAATTTTTGCGAAAAATTATACATATAAAAGGGTAAGACAAAAGAGTAAAAAAAATGCTGTGCCACGGAGGCATGGAACTGGCAGAGGAAAGATGCATGTAGACTGAATGGTGTAAAAATCAGATCCTTGAGGCGTATGTGTGATAAAACTGTGTATGAGCGTGTTAAAAATCTGGATATCCGGAAAGAATGCAAGGCTGATGTGAGCGTAATGAATAGGATCAAGAAAGGGACGCTTAGATCGCTTGAGCATGTAGAGCGGATGAACGACGAAATAAAGAATATACGCAAAAGTAAATGGTAGAAAAAGTCGGAGATGCCCGAGGAAGACATTGAGACAATCAAGTGAATTAAATAATCGAGTCAGGCCAAGAGTCAGAATAACAGAAGAATATGCATGATACGATGTAGGAATGTAAATGAAGCAAGGAGTGTGTGCCGTGTGTACGGCGTGATTGTTAGTTACTTTGTTTTTTGCAATGCTTAATTGTATTTAAAATTCAAGATATTAGATAGTGAAGACGAATCTACGTTGGTTCTATCAGTATTTATAAAAATAAACTCTTAATTTAATTAGATTTTTCCAGCAATATCCACATCACTGTCTCGCCGTAGGTCCAGTTCGAAATTTGCAAGGGCTAAAGATTGCCCCCCGTATAGCGCGAAGGCTTTCTTTGCACAAAGTGGTACAAAGCTAGAATTAATTCTGCAAATGGGGCACTTACTTGTCCAGAGGCAGCGGAGGTAGACAATGCGGCGGGTCAGAGTTTGCTTAGGTCCCGAACTTCCAGTTTAAGCCGAGAGTGTGAATTTTAAATTTGCCCTTTGTCATGCTTAAGCGGGACGTGTCAATATTTGCCCAAATATAATATCCTTGTACATTCTAGGCAGTAACAAAAATCTTGTATTGGCAGTACAAATATGGAATGAAAATATTTTTAGATTTTTCATTCAAATTGATCGAATATCGTCCTAGCCGTGAAAAGAAAAGAAAAAAATTCGGCAGACATTGTACTAAAAATGTCAATATTTCCAAACACATATGCAATAACCTTGAAGTAACAATATATGGAGGGAGAGCTAATTATTTTTACCCAACCCATACAAACTTGCGATAAATCACTTTCTCCGGATTTTCACGTCGTACACCATGAGATAAAAAGAGACAACAAATATAATACACCGCTTCTATGTACTGTAACGATGATCTTGGTCTCCTGGGTCACCGCGGGACTCCGCCCACATTTTTTATTATGCCACTAAACTTGACACAACTAAACGGTTTTTTAGGTTATATGCTATATTTTTGTTGATAACAATGCTGTGAAAAAATGGTTCTACGAATAAACGAAAAAATGATGTCGATATGCGCTATGAATGGATATATAAATATCCTAGCCTTAGTCTTAGCCACGCCCAGGTCTGCCGAGTCAGGTAAAAATTATCAAAAACTAACTACACTGCCTTGGATAGGTACCACTCTATATACTCTAAGGCAATAACCATGTCTTTATATATCCTCACCGGATGGGCAAAAAAACTAAAACGCCATTTTGGGAAGTTTACACCGAACACTTTAAAGTATTTTTTGTTTTACATGAAAATTCATAATTCTTGTACCTTTGGATTTTTGAAAAAAGGTCGACTTACGTAACTAAATGCTCTCACTGAGTTACCTGAAGCGACACAAAGCTAAAACAACCCCAAGCTTGTGTCGCTTGAGTCGAGCCTTTTCCCTAATTTTAAATATATTTCAGATGGCTGAAGAATCACAAAAGTTTTTAAATCAAACAAAAGTATTCGATGCAAAAAAAAACTGATTAAAACTGCATACTCACTTTGATCTAAGGGTCGCTTAAGCCCTTTTGCCTCTTCAGCGAGGATATTGCCATATATTATTAATAGTGACTATGACCGTGGTTCTCGCGTCGAAACTCAGTAATACACATTTAAACTTTTTTTTCTTTTATTTAAAAGTAAATACCGTACAAGAGTCCCAACCGCTCCCAACCATCTGGAGCCAGTTGAACTTTGGCACCCCGAAAGGGGTATATTTCGTTGTAGAGTGGGGAAAGAGATGGGAAAGAAGAAGAGGTACCTGACTATTCAGATCTGTCACCAAACACGTCTAAAGCCATTTCAAGTAACGTTTCGATTCTGATAGGTGGTCTTTCACTAGGGCGATGCTTAGAGTATCCACCACTGCGAAACGTGCTGCATATATACCATATTATATTATTTTATCGTTACCGGAAATCCAAAAGGGCTGAAGCGCCATTTTGGAAATCTTACACCAGAGCACTTTAAAGTTATTTTTGTTTTACAATACCTGGTTAAATTATAAAAAAAAATTAACTCAGATAACTCAATGCTCTCACTGAGTTACCTTAAGAGACAAAAAGCTAAAAAAAAGTCCCAAACTTGTGTCGCTTGATTCAAGCCTTCTCCAAAATGTTTGGCTAAAGGGTCACAAAGCATTCGATGCAGAAAAAAAGTGTCGCCTACGCCCTTTGCCTTTCCAGCGACGTTTTTCCAGGTGATGCGAATAGACACCCCATTCGTTACATGTTCACTCCTATTCTCACTAATTTCTTTGCACTTCACAACATTCTCCCGACAGGATTGTCATAGCCCCACTATTATAAAACAGGCAGTAGAACTTTCGTATAGTATGCACAAACATAAAACAAATTGCCAGTCGGAAAAAACTTCGCAACTGTCGTAAGGAACATACATATTTTTTTAAAAACATTTTTAAGAGGTAAAAATTATTACTAGAATATAAATGGATCTGTGTTGTAATAGTAAACGACATAAAATTACTACATTTTGAATAGCGTGATAATGGACTACAATTTTCAACCACTGCAATAAAACCTAACCACAGCAAGTATTGCTCAGAGTTGCAGTTATGCCTCCATTACCTTTTATATTATTATATACACAAGTATTTATCCTTTATAATACCAGTCAGATCTCAACCGCCTTATTTCCAGCGAAGACCGTAATATGCTTTGCTTATATGTTCAATTATTGTGCTTAATGAATAGAATGCGGAACTCTTGGCATGAACGTTAATTATCGTCTAGCACCAAACATGTTCTATGGCGAACAGAGGTTCTTCAAATTACAAACGTAAAATATATGTTTGTGTGGTGAATATACAAGTATGTAGTGTTTTAATGTGTTTAGATAACGTATTAATAATTTCTAGCGAAGCTAGCAGTCCACAATGAAGTGCGTATACCAACCCTGATTTATAGAAAGGCGTGAAACTGGCAGAGGAAGGATGAAAGTAGACTGAATACTATGTAAATGAGATCCCTGAGACGTATGCGCGGTAAAACCATATTTGACTGTATTAAAAATGTGGATATTCGGAAAGAATGTAAGGCTGATGTAAACGTAATGAATAGGATCTATAAAGGAACGCTTCGATGGTTTGGGCATGTAGAGCAAATGAACGAAGAAAGGAGTGTGAAAACAATTTTTGATGCGAAATTGAATGGAAGAAGAAGTCGGGGACGCCCGAAGAAGACATGACACGATCAAGTGAATCAAATACTTGAGCTATGTCAAGAGTAAGTGTTTTTTTTTACCTAAATATTGCACAAGAGTCCCAACTGGTTTCAACCGTCTAGAGCCAGTGAGACTCCCCAATGGGGGTATGTTGTAAGCCCGAAGGTAGTGGAGAGGGAAAATAGATGAGGAAGGGGAAGGTTGGGACGTAACTGGCTATTCAGATCTGGTCACCAAACACGGCGGTTGAAGCCATTTCAAGTAACGTTTTAATTCCGAATGGTGTTCTTTCACCAGGGCGACACTTTGAGGTGATTTTTCACAAAAACGGCGCTAAACAAATTATCCAAATATTGTTATCACCACTCTGAATCGTGCCGCAAATTTACCATATTTTATTTTTAAATCAATTAAATGTGTTATGACACATATTAGTTAAATAAAATGTATTTGCGCATGTCGGGTTCGAACCCGCGACCTTTGGATTCGTAGTCGAGCGTCTTGCCACTCGACCATGGAGGCCGTAAAACAGCCTTCAATAACAGAATACGGCCGTCAATAACAGAAGAGTATGTATGAGACGACGTACGACTGTGAATGAAGCAAGAGGTATATGCCAAGACAGAGTTGTATGACGGTACTTCCTCTCTGCACGGCGTGGTGGTTAGTTAGTTGAATCATTTCATTTTTTCACCATTATTATTTATACTTTTGGCTACCACCAGGTTTCGCTCGTATCAAAGCTTCACCGGAATTGTAAATCGTTTTTATTATGACGTCTCAGATGTGTTGACTTTCAATAGATTTTAACAAATGTTTTGTAAATTGTAGGACGATGTTTTTGTTATGAAGACATCATTAAATAGTTTAATCTAAAAATACGAATTGCTGTTCCTCAATCATCACACTACTAATTATTGGTATCATTCTCCACTGTCCAGAACTAATGCCATATTTTTGAAATTTTTGGTAGCAGTCTAAATGATTTTTGTGATTCTTTACGACTCTACCAAAACTTTTAAAAGACCTTGGCTTGAATGTTCTTTATTATGTATATTTTCTCCTATTTTTGTAATTGCTTCATTTAATATTATGTATGTTCCTTTATTTCTCTGTTGCTATTTTTTCCCATTTCGTGTTTTATAGTTTTTTGTAATAGGACTTTAGTCCGTTAATTTATAAATAAATAGGAATGTGTTATTAATATCCTATAATTTTTTCTTAATCTTCTGGGTATGTTAATTTGTTAGATCAGATCCCACTCTCCATCAACTGAGAAATGGTGATTAGGTACCTACCTTGTTCATGATCAATTGCATATTTCCACTACTGTTAGGTGTATGGCAGTGTCAGTTCAATTCAATCATGTGCATGTGCAATTTAAAGTTGTCAAACAGCCTCAAGTGACCAAGATGGTCTTAATGACCGCGGTGACTTCATTTGGTCATTGGTGTATTTTTAGTTTCGCGTTTATAATTAACACTCAGTACCAGGGAAGCAGAAGATGCAAGAAGTCCACTAATCGTTGTACGAGTAGGTAATTACTGACCCCGCTGGAGTGAGTGTCTAAGAAAACGCTGCGGCCAAGTGTTACGAGCATGCCATCGAGTGTAACGTAGTAATTAAAGACAGAACGGGAGACAACATAACGCATCTAATGCACTCGCCACAGCAGCTTTTACAAATCGAGGAGTATTCGTAATCATTATTATCATCAATTCGAAGCAAGGATAACAAATTACATCAAAGAAGATAATTATTTGTGAAGGTAGTCGTGCTTGTTTGAAATCGCTAATTAATGAAAGATAATAAGTTCCTCAATGATTAGTAGAACATTTAGTTATAACATTATTATTTAAATCAGAAATAGGTACTTTTTATATGTTTACATATACTTAGACATTTATTTAAAAAAGTGAATACTTCAGAAGAGTCCCAACTGCTCCAAACCGTCTAGAGCCAGTGAGTTTATGTTGTACGGGTGGAGGTAGTGAGGAGGGTAAGAGGAAGGTCGGGAAGTACCTAGCTATTCAGATCTGGTCACAAACACAGTTAAAGCCAGTTCAATCAAGCAAAGTTTCGATTCTAGCACACATTTAATTGACATTTATTAATATGTAATATATTTGAGACACGTTCCAAAATGGTAGTTACTCTAAGTGTAGACCTTGTGAAAGACCGCTATTCAAAATCGAAACGTTGCTTGAAATGCTTTTGTTATATTAAGTGACCAGATAAAATAATCAGGTACCTCTTAATCTTCCTCTTTCCTATCTCTTTCTTCTCTCCACTACACAATATACCTCCGCTGGCTCCTGACGGTTGGGAGCAGTTGGGACTCTTGTGCGGTATTTACTTTTAAATAAAATATAAAACGGATATTACTGAATTTAGGCGCGAGAATCACGATTATAGTCACCACCAATAATCTATATAAATATCGTCGCTGGAAAGGCGAAAGGGATTAAGCGACAATGATGAAAAATGTGTTAAATATACAGTTTTGATCAGTTTGTTTTCTGCATCGAAAGCTCTGAATCTCATTTGATTCTGAAGACTTTTGTGACCCTTTAGCCATCTTAAATATATTTAACATTTGGGCTTGCCTCAAGTGACACAAGTTTGAGACTTGTTTTAGCATTTTGTCGCTTCAGATTGGACTTTTTTTTCAAAATCCAACCAGGTACAGAAGACTTTTAAACTTTATTGTAAAAAAAACTTGAAAGTAGTGTTAACTTCCCAAAATAGAGCTTCAGCCGTTTTGCCTTTCCGGTGACGATATTCATTAGGTAACGCATTGATGACAATTTTAAGTATTGCAACGTGTTGGTCCCTCACCTCTACGACCCTAAAAGTATCCTCTACTCCAGATAGAGCGCCAAATAAACCTTTTTTTTTCAATTATGAAATTCATGATTTGTGAAAAAATCTTACATTCATAATTATAAAACAAATAAAATGCAGTTCGCTAGGTTTTGAACCTGAAACGTTTGAGCCGCGAGAGAGGACGTAAATTAATTTGATGAACATCGCAAGAGACACAGTACACACTTTGGCAGTGCCTGTGTCATATTATGCTAAAACACAATACATTTAACTTGGTGTTTTCAATGCATCGGTAAACAAACAACAACAAAAAATCCGACCCCTCGACAAAAAACAAAAAGAAACAAAAATTAAAGTAAACCTACCTTAATCTATTTTTAACTCTTGAACTTCGAATACTAGAAAAGATACATACGAAAAAGACTTCCCCATAAAAATTAAACAAAAGATGTCACAGAAGCCTAAATATAGAAATCATGGCGAGCGTCACTTGAACGTAGGTACCACGAAGAGGATATTTCTGGAACAATCAGTCCCAAACGAGTAGCACTTGTACAGCGATGTACACACCGACTAGAAGTAAGTGACGCACTCAGCTGCTGCAGAGAAATGCAAATGATTAAGGTTGGAATCAACAATCCTCATACACGATATTTTCCCATCACAAGACTCCCACAGCAATATGGACGCGGAATATGCATTAATTGGTGAGGCAAACATTGGACCAATTGTCGCCGCTGGTCGCCGTCTTCGGGGAGGCGATAGGGGATCACGTTAAACATTGGAATTATCAATAAAAAAATATAATTAATCATTGGTAATAAGTTACTTTATCGCCTCACCCTTACATAGTCTTTATTGTCGCCAGCCACCTTTGGCCAACTTCTTGATATAGTTTTTACTTTTTTATGTTTTATTAATTACAATATGTTAATAGTATGTTTTATATATTGATAATTGACAAGATCATCTATATTTATTTTGTATTCAATATCCTGTTGACAAACTATTTTATTGTAGTTTAACGGGATAATAATTTTTCGAAGAACAATAAAAAAAAAAAAAAAATTACATTTTGCAAAACAGATGTGTTGAAAAACAATAATATTTTATTCACAGTCCTCCTCACTAGGGATTCCTGTTCCGAGGGGCACTGTCAATGGCGTTATATATATAGACACGTTGTAGCCTTAGAATATTAACACAAAATGTGGCAAGCAAAACACACACTTTACCAGTAAATTCATCATTCAAATATCGGTCACGTATGACAAAGATAGACATTCATAGAATGTATGTGTATGAAAGAAACAGATCCAAAGTTTGGACCGCGTTCCATACTTGCTTGAAATGACCTCAAGCGACGCTTGACTCGGCTCAAACACCGATCACACCAACTAGCGCGATTATTGCTACAACGTGTCTATAATATATGTAACATCATTGGGCACTGTAGGTTGCTGCGTTGGTGTCACAGGTTCTATGATTACTTCCTAATCTTTACGATTTCCTCGTCTTCATGGTTATTTATCCACATTTTTATGTTGCTCTTGAACATTTGCATCTCGGTGGCATCTCTAATACGATTTTTTCATCAGTGTCTTTTGATGGTCGCCTATCAAATGATCAGATCAGCCGAAGGAATCAATATCACTGGTTCTTCAGAGCATCTAAGCATGACAATAAGTATTATATTCACTTTATCCTGCCAAGCTTTCCGAGGGTATCCGCGACTTCTTATCCCATCCAGTTGCACGTAATATTTATATAATTCAATTGAATTAAATTTAATATTATTATTATTGAGTTCTGCTATTTTAAGTTTTTTATTTTAGTTTTTAGTGACAGCTGTTTCGGCGTTTAAGGCCATTGTCAAACTGATAAGGCCATTGTCAAACTGACAGTTTGACAATGGCCTTAAACGCCAAAACAGCTGTCACTAAAAACTAAATAAAAAACTTAAAATAGCAGAACTCAAAATAATAATATTAAATTTAATTCAATTTAATTATATAAAAATTAAAATGGAGTTCTACAAATTAAACACAAAAACTTTAAATAAAAAAAATTTAAAAAATGCACGTAATGTATTCGCCACACGCTCAATTTTCGTGGCGTGTTGTTTAAAGTTAGTATCAGGCAAATTAAAAAATTAATCGGGTCATGTGAAGAGTCAGGATAACAGAAGAGTATGTATGAGACGATGTATGAATGTAAATGAAGCAAGGAGTGTGTGCCAAGACAGAGTTGTATGGTGGTTCGTCCTCTCTGCCTACCCCCCGGAGAAACGGCGTGATGGGTTAGGATAGCATTTATTAAGGAAATTAAAAAAATAAAAAGCTAAAATAAAAGTACACTTACCCCATGAAACAACCAGCCCAGATATCCTCCAGTTAGAAGTAATATGGAGGAGATCGTTACTCAACCAATTAATGGCACATCTGATCCTCACCGCTCCTGATGAGTGAGTGACACAATTAATCAGTGATGGTGTTCTAGCCGGGGTCGTTACCCTCCCACACGTCCCATAGATTTATAGGAGATAGAAGAGGAGCCCATGGGAGGCGAGAGGAGATTAAACTAGATTGCTCTTGATGTTACGGCTAATGGAACACTTGTACCCACTGAAGAACTTAAGGAAATATGACAAATATTAATTCACACTATCTTTTTAATTTTTTTTTACAGTGACTATCATACAAGGATCCCAACAGCTCCCAACCGTCTAGAGCCAGTCATACTATGGTATTCTTAATTGGACGTAGCTATGCAGAAAGCGTCCAACCTCAAAAAGATGAAACTGAGAAAAAGGCGTTTGAAAATATGACGATACAAAAACATATTACGGCATTTGTAAAGTAAATATTAATGTATTCGTAAAAAGCATTTACTTTGTGGCTTGCCTTATTTACAAATAGAACACATACACTTTGTTTATAACCACTTTTTTATTCAATATTATTCAATGACATAATATTGAATAAAAAAGTGGTTATAAACAAAGTGTATGTGTTCTATTTATAAATATTAATGTTTTATTTTTAATGAGAATTATTAAAAATAAGTCGTTTATAATTTATCAATGTATTTATTAAAAAAATAATTGTATTTTCTATTTTGTGCTACGTTTAAATGTTTTCAAACTTTAATTTAAGTTAAATATCTGCAATATTTTTAGCAAAAATTGAATTACAAAAAACCTATTGCATTTGGAGCTTGGATGTTTTCAGCAGATAGAAATTTCGTATTTATCTATAGAAAAACGTGTAGAACTCGATTTTGGCATATTGTGTGTTAGATGCTTTCTGCATAACTACGTCCAATTGGGGTACGTAGTGAAGCTGAAAACAGTGGGGAATAGAAGGAGATGGATAAGAGAAAGGTTGCGAAGTACCTGGTTATTCAGAACTGGTCCCCGAACACGGCTAAAGGTGGTGGAGAAGGAAAGAGTATGAGAAAGAAGAAGGTTGGGAAGTACCTGGCTATTCAAATCTGGTCACAAAACACGGCTATAACCATTTCAAGCAACTTTTCGAGTCTGAATGGTGGTCTTTCACCAGGGCGATACTAAGAGTATCTACCACTCTTCTTTTCCGTTATAACAGACTTGAAACATTACATAACTAACTAAACTAACTAACCATCACGCCGTTTCGTCACAGAGGTATGCAGTGATAACAGACCGCCATACAAAACTGTCTTGGCACACGCTCCTTGCTTCGTTCACATTCATACATCGTCTCACACATACTTCTCTGTTATTCTGACTCTTCACGTTGCCCGATTCAAGTATTAGATTCACTTGATCGTGCCACGTCTTCCTCGGGCGTCCTCGACTTCTTCTTCCATTCACTTTTGCATCATGTATTCTTTTCAAACTTCTTTCTTCGTGTATTTTCTCTACGTGCCCAAACCATCTAAACGTCCCTTTCTTGACCCTATTCATTACGCTTTCATCAACCTTGCATTTTTTCCGTTACTTATGTAACGGAAAAAATGCATTATTATTATTGTATTATATTAAATACCTAAGCTTTTTTGGGAGTTCGTTCTAGTCCCAAATGCCAAAAGCAAGTGAAACAGCTATGGCATCCTAATTTTTGAAAATGTTGTAAGGCTTAAGGAATCGGGCAAGGGAAGGAAAAAGAACTAGTAAGATTAGGAACTTACGATTTTTCAAATGTAATGTTCGTAAATTTTTGTTTGTCGTTAGGTGGCCATTGATTTGAAGCACTTTTAGCAGATTTTTTTTTGTAATGTCTGATACTGCCATATCCTAACTGCTAGTTGCCAGTGGGACAATGGCATTCCAATTTGTGAATGTTGTATTGGAAGCAGTAGACGGTCTCCATGGTCAAGTGGTAAGACGCTCGACTACGAATCCAAAGGATGCGAGTTTAAACCCGGCGTGCGCCAATAACTTTTATTTAATTAATATTTGTTATAACACATTTAATTCATACAAAAATATTAATAAGTATATTTGCAGCACGTTCCAGAGTGGTAGATACTCTAAGTATCGCCCTGGTGAAAGACCACCATTCAGAATCGAAACGTTGCTTGAAATGGCTTTAGCCGTGTTTGGTGACCAGATCTGAATAGCCAAGTACTTCCCAACCTGCCTCTTCCCAATCTCCTTCCTCTCCCCACTACCTTCAGCGTCACAACATACTCTATTTGGGGATGCCATAGTCTCACTGGCTCTAGACGGTTGGGAGCGGTCGAGACTCTTGTGCGGTATTCACATAAAAAAATACAATTTTCAAACTATGCCCGTTAGAACTAAATGATATTTGAAAATGGATTGACGCTGGAACTAAATTATAACCAAGTGTTAATTTTCCATGCGAAATGAACTATTCGTGCTTGTACGAGTACACACAGTAAGGTTATGAATTAGCATCAAAGGTTGAATATGTCAATCGATTTACATAACTCAACACTAAATACTAGAGTTATTACAGTTCAAAATTACTATTATTATACTGTGCAATAATTATGATAATTACTGCAGTTTTTTTGTACCTATCGTTCAATGTTGTTTTTATCATCTTCTCTCTAATACCTACGTAATATATCTACATAATAGTAATATTTTTAAGAGTTTTTTCCGTGCTTAGAATAACGTTGATTTTTTTTATTTTACGTTGATGAACTAATATTCATTAATAATTACTAATTAAGACTAAAAATTTAAAAAAAAACCTTTCACTATCTTTTGCCTGGTGGCCTTCGTGGTCGAGTGGTTAAGATGCTCGACTACGCATCAAGAAGTCGTGGGTACTAATCTATTTACATAGATTTACTTAAAATTGTACCGCTCTGAAATTGCCGTCATAAGGTGAAACCGATCAGGTCATAATAAAAAATAGTGGAATAAAGTTTGAAATTTGGTATTATTAAATCAGTACCCTAGATACTGGACATCAAAAATCATGATCATTGGAGTATTCAAGATGACTGGACACCAAAAATAATGACCAAAAGAGTACCCCAAATGACTGGACATCAAAATCATGGCCAATGAAGTACCTGAGATGACTGGACAATCAGCCAATGGAGTACCCGAGACGATGAAAATCATGACTAAATAAGTACCCCAGATAACTGAACACCCAAAAATATTGACCAAGAGAGGACATCAAAAATCATTACTAAATAAGTTCCTTTAGATGACAGAACAACAAAAAATCTTGACCAAGACAGTACTCCAGATGACTGGACACCAAAAATAATGACTAAAGAAGCACCCCAAATGACTGGACACCAAAAATAAGGACTAAAAGAGCACCCCAGATGACAGGATACAAAAAAATCATGACTAAAGTAGTACCCTAGATGACTTGACAACGAAAATCAGGATTAAAAGAATACTCCAGATGACTCGACACCAAAAATCATGACTAAAAGAGGATCCCAGATGACTGGACACTGAAAATCAGGACTAAAAGAGTAGTCCAGATGACTGGACACAAACAATCTTGACCAAGAGAGCACTCCAGATGAAACATCTTAAAAACAGACTAAGGAAGACGTGGAAGAGATACTTGAGGAAGAGGTTAAGTCTCACCAAGGGGTGCACCGTGAAGAAGAAAACAAGTTAGTATTTTAATAATTGCATACGAATTATCATTAACTTATCACTCTCTTCTACTTCCAAATATTGCTAGCATCATATCTCGTAACTCGTATTGCACTTGTGCATGCAAATTTCTATCTGTTCTGCATCTTAAAGCGTTCAATTATGTCCTTATCTCTAAGCGCCAAGGAAACAATACTCATTGTGTAATTACGAGCAATGCAATTGCAAATACTCGGTACACATGACTCTTAAAGATTTGACATCTAACCTGCAGCATCCACGGACCCCGGGACTAATGGGAGAGTAATTGGCTTGTATTACAAATAATTGAAAGAATTACAAATGCTCTTAGAGAGGAATTGTCGTATACGGTTCATTCAGTCATTTGTGCATTTGGAAAATTCACCTTTGCTCTGTGAACGTACGGTAAATGAAATGGAAGTTATTAAGATTCGCAATAAGCTTATTGCCAACAAATCAATGATGTTTAATGTATAATATGTGGTTAGATTATAAAATTGAAAAGGTTTTAAAAAATAACATAACCTATTAATGTGAATTGTCAACTAGTTTCAGATGAACTATTTTTTTTTTAAAGATATTATAATGATTATATTCATAAAATTGTTTTTTCATTGTTTTGTTATTTTGTTGTATATTTTTTTCTCCCTCTTTATGGTTGTATTTTATTTATTATTTTACTTGAACATACATTTATTTATTGGTTGGTATATTGCCCATCCCACAAGGCATAATAAGCCTGTGTTGGGATGGCAATTTGCAAAAGCGTTTTTTAAGCTACAAAGTAATATGTTAATAATAAAAATATAGTACACAAAAAAATAATATAAATAAATGACAAATTTGAAGAAATAGAATAATCTACATAATAAGAACTAAATTAAACTTGGTTTTTAAGGTGAGTAATGATATTGCTTTTAAATGAGCTTTTGGTTTATATGTTTTTGATGGTGCTGGGCAGAGAATTGAATTGCTTAATGGCGTTGTACTCAAAACTTTTTTGTCCATAAGCGGTTTTATAGGCTGGGATATTAAAAAGTTTTACGTGTGACTACCTTAAGGTTCTAGAAATTTTCCTTTCTTCAAACATATGGACATTATTAAATTGGTGCAATAGGATATTTTTTTAGTATAATTATTTCAAGTTTAGGACGTCTAGCTCCTTAAAAACAAATTCAGTGCTCGTCCTTAAAGGAACTTTACGGATAACTTAAATATAACCACACACTTTTTATTTATTTATTGTTTAGTTTGATTTTGTACCCTGATGATGCCAAGCGAAACAGGTCGGTCATAAAAAATAAAATAATATTCGTGGTCTTGTATAATGTTATTTTTTCATTTCTTAAAATATGCCCAACCACAAAGTGATTGCTTTCTACGAAAATATTTTTATATTTACAGCGATTACCGCACAAGAGTCCCAACTGCTCCCAACCGTCTAGAGCGAGTGAGACTATGGTATCCTATATACCATATGGGGTATTTTGTGAGGCTGAAGGTAGTGGAGAGTGAAAAGAAATGAAGTGGAGGGAGGTTGAGAAGTAACTAACTAATAAAGTAACTTTCATGTCTTAATATTAAAATAAATACAACTCGTTAACCAGAAGTAGGTACTGTTGATTTACTTGGATTTATTCATGATCATATTACTTATTTTATGCCAGATGTTTGCTTTTAAGATGCCTTTTTCTCAACGGGCCTCCTTACTAGCGGCCAAATTTATGTAAAATGATTGCGCAATAAGTGATTCAATCGAAGACATAAGCTGTAATTTGGCAATAAATCTGACAATGCAGCTCCATCACCCTAACCTATTTATATATTTATATTGATTTCTAGGTTCTAGCTCATATTTGATGAATATCTAAGCCCAACCAAATAAGTAATTATAGTTTCGTAGAAAACAAACACTTTGCGGTTTAACATATTTAACGAAAACAAAATATTATCTTTGTACAAGACCAAAGATTTTATTTTAATTTATGACCGAAAATAAAGAAAGCCATTAAAATTAATAGTCATTTTCTAAATTATCAGTTAAATTCTTCCAGTAGTTCAATATAAGGTATAGAAAGAATGCAAGGCTGATGTGAGAGTAATGAATAGGATCAAGAAAGGGACACTTAGATGGTTTGGGCATGTAGAGCGAATGAACGAAGAAAGGAGTGTGAAAAGAATATATGATGCGAAAGTGAATGGAAAAAGAAGTCAAGGACGCCCGAGAAAGACATGGCACGACCAAGTAAATCAAATACTTGAATCGGGTCATGTGAAGAGTCCAAATAGTATGTATGAGACGATGTATGAATGTAAATGAAGCAAGGAGTGTGTGCCAAAACAGAGTTATATGGCAGTCTGTCCTCTCTGCCTACCCTTGCAGGGAAACGGCGTGATGGTAAGTTAGTTAGTTAGTTAGTCTTAAAGTTTCTCATTATTCTTACAACTGATGATGCTCTAAGTATCGCCTTGGTGAAAGACCACCATTCAGAATCGAAGCGTCGCTTGATTGAAATGGCTTTAGCCGTTTGTGACCAGATCTGAATATCCAGATACTACCCAACCTTCCTCTTCCCCATCCTTCCTCTCCTCACTACCTTCAGCCTCATAACATACCCCGATATGCAATTCATTTATTGTAAATCGAACTCAATATTTTTTTTTACAAAAATTGCGTAAGACTGAGAGGAAAAACCCTATTTTGCCCTTACTTCACTTTAATTTGAACAGCTAATCTCATTTCATCTTCCCTGCCATGATGTAATTAAGTTAAAGTTATCCGTATTTGTGACTCACCCGACCTATACACTTGTAGAGAAATAAATCTTAATTACTTGTACAGACAATTCTATTTTATTTCAATGCATTTCCAATATATAATTATGAAGATGTTAGACAATGTCAACTCTAATTAGCACATTCAAACAATGCAAGTTCAAATCGATTAACCAGATTACGCTCAGTAATCGATTCAATGGGTGAATTATCAAAGGTTTATTTTTCTAAAGGTTTATTTACGATTGACACGCCATTCTACACTATTAAATAATAAAACGAACTAACTATTGGTTTGAAGGAATTATTGTGGGGATAGAATTATATTGATGATAAATAGTTCGAGAAATAAAATAAAATAAAAACTTTGTATCCGACTACAGACAATATTTTATTTTTTATGACGAACCGGTTTCACTTAGCCTAAGCATCATCGGGGTACAACATTAAACTAAACTAAAAATACAAAGTGTGCGGTTATATATACATACAGAGAGAGAATAAAATATAAAATAAAATAACAGAATAATGAGAAAACAATAGAACAACATTTAAATTATAACGAAGGAACAGAGAGAAAGTGACAGATAATATGAAATGAAAGAGGCAAAACGTCAACTGAGAACGTGATAAAATAATAATATGTATGTATGAGTATATAACACCACATACTATGTTTTTATTGCTTAGTTTAATTTTGTACCCCGATGATGCTTAGGCTAAACGAAACCAGTTGGTCATTAAAATAAAATAAAATATTTGGTCTTGTACGAAGTTATCATTTTATTTTCATTAAATATTTAAAACAAAAAAGCGATTGCTTTCTACGATAATATAAATAGTTATGTTTGATTATTTATTTGTTTTCACGGATTTATGCAGCGGGCTAAAAATATTAAAATAATTTTAATTGACAAATTTGGCGAGGGTTGTAAAAAATCACACGAGAGTTATTTTTTCAGATATTCCACTGACGGGGTAGTTGCTCTAAAATACTAAGCTATCTGGGCAATCTTAAGACCTACTATAATCGGTCAATATGGTTGTTAAATTCTGAATTAACCTTAAGTCTTACCCAGCAGTCAAGAAAATTTTGCTTTTTCGTGGACTTTACAATACTTAATTTTCAAATATCACCATGGTGTGCCATGCATGGTAATATCTTTATTTACATATAGATAAATCATAGTTTCACCCATCATTTTTGTACCAGAAACAACATTAAATCAAAAACATGTTATTTTAGTATTTTTTTCCTAAAATTAAATCACATCCCTACAAATTAAAAGAAATTTTAGAATTCTTAGTGCCGCATTTTTTCGTAAATTACGTCAACACTTGCATCTCTACAAATCAAAAGAAATGCTTAAATCCTTACTGCCGTATTTTTTCCTAAAATTACATTACTACTCGTATCTCTACAAATCAAAAGAAGTGTTTAAATTTAAATCCTTATTGCCGTATTTTTTCCTAAAATATCACCACTCGTATCTCTAAAAATCCAAAGAAATGTTTTAATCCTTATTGACGGATTTTTTAAAAAATTACATTACTACTCGTATCTCTACAAATCAAAAGAAGTGTTTAAATTTAAATCCTTATTGCCGTATTTTTTCCTAAAATATCACCACTCGTATCTCTAAAAATCCAAAGAAATGTTTTAATCCTTATTGCCGGATTTTTTAAAAAATTACATTACTACTCGTATCTCTACAAATTAAAATAAATGTTTAAATCCTTATTACCGTATTTTTCTGAAAATATCACCACTCGTATCTCTACAAATCCAAATAAATGTTTCAATCCTTATTGCCGCATTGTTTCCTAAAATTACATTACTACTCGTATCTCTACAAATTAAAATAAATGTTTAAATCCTTATTGCCGTATTTTGTTTCTAAAGCTGCATGACTACTCGTATCTCTACAAATCAAAAGAAATATTTAAATCCTTACTACCGTATTTTTTCCTAAATATAACCACTCGTATTTCTACAAATCAAAAAAAAAAGTTTAAATCCTTGTTGCCGTATTTTTTTCGTAAAATATCACCACTCGTATCTCTATAAATCAAAAGAAATGTTTAAATTCATATTACCGTATTTTTACCTAAAACTAAATCACTACAAATCAAAAAGAATTTTTTTTTTCTTCTGTTTTTTGGTTTCAGCATTTTGGTATTTAATGACCGTCCGCAACTTGTATAACTACATAACATTTGATTGCGCCTATCCCGGTGATATAAAGTATTAAAACAATACATCAAAGCTTAATTTCGACAATCGCACTCAAAACTAACGCAAAACACTAATAAGCC
Source organism: Drusus annulatus (assembly GCA_022651775.1). Taxonomy (NCBI): domain Eukaryota; kingdom Metazoa; phylum Arthropoda; class Insecta; order Trichoptera; family Limnephilidae; genus Drusus; species Drusus annulatus. The sequence goes on from JAGWCC010000198.1 coordinate 293,742, forward strand.
CGTTACCCGGAGTTGCCAGGCCGTAATTATTTAATGGAACCACATCGCGCTCCGCAGACAAAAGTGCAAAAGCCGCAGAGGGTTACTTAACATGTATATTTAATGAGAAATCCTCGGCCAGATGGGACCGAAAGGGTTAACTACTTACACACCCCTGCATTAAGATATTTGAAAATTGTTTATTACGAATTACAAGTGTTATGTTGCGGCAGTTATGACGTGTTGTGGTTGAAAATAATTGCGCAAGGGTTAAGAGTCGAAATACAAGAATTGGTCGACTGAATTTCAGTAAGTTTGTGAACTGATAAAAAAACTCGCAAAAAACACAGATATTCGAAAGTTCGTTGGCTTTTGTATATTATGGAAAGTCTAACGGTTAAGTCTACGGTGTTAAAACAACTCGGACATCTCACAATATTCGTTTCCTTGTGTATCATATATAATTGTATCAGAATGTAACTATCTTGCCGGTACAGGCTTTATTATGGCATAAAATATCGATTCAGCATATATCGGACTATGAATATAAGAGAAAAATGGAACATGAACACAATATGAGGTTCGTAAGACATGATGGCATGAATTGTAACAAAATATAATAATAAATACTGACAACGAACCCTGGAGTAAGCTAACTAAACTGATTGACTAACGGACTAAACTGTTCAATATGTTACCAAACAATATTTAAAAATATAAATTGTTTACAAGAGTCAGATGTGTGCTGAAAAAATGGCTCATAAGTAGAAATACCTTATATTAGGCGCTCATATAAATATGTAGTATCTATTTTTTTATTTTATTTATGGTTTTAAAGTTTATTTTGTAAAACTCTAAGGGCATTATCAAACTGTGTCAGTTTGTGTTTTCTTCACAGTTTGATAATGCCCTCACAAGGCGAAACAGCTGTCACGTGTAAAAATAATTACATCGCAGAGCTTTTAACTAAAAATTGTTTTTTTAAATTTTAAAATAATAATAATTATTGTTTAAAAAAATATACATATATATATATGAGGCCTGTAGAAACAAACACGGCTAAGTCCATTGACTACAGTTTTCGAGGAAGAACAAAAAACGTTTAATTTAAAAATTACTTGTGATACTGTCACTAAAATAAATTCGACAAATAGTACCTACTAAAAACATTAATTTTCTTCTTGATACATTAGTTTAACTGGTGCGAAACAAAAAATATATTCAAATTATTAGTGGACTTTGCCGTGTTTGTTGTTCACATTTGACAACTGCCGCTTTTGTTATCAACACAACTGGACTTTGCCAGTTTTGAAATGGACACGTTTTTTCACAAGGTTGCAGTCAAAGTCAGTAACAAAATAGTTTTACATTTAAAAAATTATTTATTTTGATAGAAATACAAAACAATAATATCTCACAAAATATTTTGAAAAAGTTTGTAAGTTATGGTGACCTAATTAATAATTAAAAAAAAAAAAACTAAAAATCGAAAGAAAAAATTAGAAAAGAATAATAACTATTATTCTGATATTTTTTATATAAATTTGTTTTAAAGATTTAATAAGATATGAATGCGGAATAATATTCAAGAGCAGGAAGATTTCTCCAGTTATCACCGAAATGCTTGGTCAAAAGATAGTTGACATCTCTTACTTTTAACGATTTCAAAACAACTTTTCCGGGTTCTATGTTGCTTGGAATTATCATTGATTCATTTTTGTTTTTCATACAGCAATGATTTCTACAATATTAATGACATTACAATAACTACTAATAAAGTAATCATATTATTCAATAAAACTCTAAATCGTAAGTAAAAACTCATTTATTTTACCACTATGCTGTTTAGTAACTAAAAAAAATTATGTCCATAAAAATAACAAGAAACAAAAGTTCAACATGCACGTCAGCGGACATTTTCGGTAATTTGCGAAATTGTCAATATCTCAACTTTTACAAAAACAATTTTTTACAACAACAAACCGCCATCTTGAAAACAGCTATTTACAACGCTCCTATTGGTCCGTTTGAAAACTGCCGTCTTTGATTTGGAAAGAAGTGGACTTTGCCGAGTTTGTTATGGAACTCAATTTTAATCCGTAAAAATAAATGGTTTAGAGCCGTGTTTGTTAAGAAAGCAACATTGCATCATGAAGCATTTTTTTTACTCTTTCGAACCTCATATTTAACTCATTTTCCATTATCGGTGGACTTTGCCGTGTTTGTTTCTACAAGCCTCATATGTAGTATCTATTATGTGTACTAAATATATTGATGTATCACTGTACTATATTATGCTGCACAGTGCATGGTATGGTGTTGCAGTATATTAATTTCTTAAGATGTGTGAATAATAATATATGTATATTCTTAAATAATAAGATTGTGTGTATTTCTATTGTATTTAAAATTCTGTTGCCAAACTACTTAATTGTAGTTTCACGGGATAGAACAGGAAGAACAATTTTAATTCGTATTATGTGGGCATCAGTTCCATGCACAGAGTTTTTAATCAGAGTGGAGAGTAAGGAAAACAGCGGATTGATTGATAATAGAGGTATATACTAACAAATGTCACTGATTGCTATTGGATTTGTTTTCTAAAAGCACTGCCTAGACACTTACAAACATACTAACACAAACGAGCCACTTTGACGCGCACACAGCTCACACCATACATGCATACATAATTTGTGTAGTCTAGTGAACATATAAAAAATCTACTCTGACGTTGGTTGCGTTTGTGCAAATGTAGTTACTGCTTTTGACACGCTATAGAAGGACAATCGGTAGGGCGCTGGCGGCGGTCTGATTAGCTGAACTTTGCACGTATTTCTGAAAGTGTAGAATTATTTGTTGCAATAATTTCGTATTATTTAATTCATATTTTTATGCGAGCACGGCAGGGTAGGCAGTGCTTATGTGCCTTTATGGAGTGCACGCTTCTGCCTTTATGTACTCTAGGCGTGTTGCTATGCAGTAAGTTCTAGGTTTGTTATTTTGCTTTTGCGTCCCGATTCACATCGCATTACGGTCTCAAAATTCAGATCCGAATCTCCTCACGACGACGCGTTCACTACCGCTACCTGCTACCAATCTCACCAGGTAGGGCCTGAATTGATATGGTGGAGAGGCCATACTACCGTGGTTTACATAAACGTGGTGTGATTAACTATACAGTATATGAACAATTAAAAAAAAAACCTACCAAAGAAAATATCTGATGAAATGGGAAGAGTGCCTTAAATGGATGTAACATTCAACCGTCATATACTATATACATGGACATGTGCCTAATCTGGTGGTCGTAAAAAAATAAGCAAGAAAATAAAAAAAAGAGGTCAAAGACTGGGAGAGTCCCGAAAATGACTTAAGATAAAATGTAAAATAACCAAATGTTTTGCTGATTATTTTCTTCGTGGTTGAGTGGTTAAGACGCTCGACTTTGAATCCAGAGTTACCGTGTTCAAATCCCGGCGTGCTCAAATAAATTTTATTTAGTTAATATGTGTTAATTCACATAAAATTCATTAAAAAAATATGTAGTATATTTTCTGCACGTTACAGAGTATTAGATTCTCTAAATATCGTCCTGATGAAAGACCACCATTCAGACCGGTTAGTAGCTGAGTGGACAGAAGCGTTGGATGTCCACCCGGGTAGGCGTCGTGGGTTCAATTCCTCTGCTAGCTTAGTCTTCCATTATTGCACAAGCAACATCTTCCGCTTCTCATGATGGCAGTAGAAGTTTTGCAAATATTGTCTAGTTATTCGAAACCCGGAAATGTCTGTTTTTCTTTTTAAAAGAGAAAAAAAAGGGAAGAACATTGAAAAGTTACTTGAAATGGTTGTAGCCGTGTTTGGTGACCAGATCTTAATAAACAGGTACTTCCTAACCTTTCTCTTGCCCATCCTTTTCCCCTCTCCACTTACTTCAACCTCACAACATACCCCGATTGGGGATGCCACAGTCTCACTGGCTCCAAATGGTTGGGAGCAGTTGGGACACTTCATTCACTAAATATAAAAATAACCCCAAAAATTTCGAAATACGGGTGAAAAAAAAAAATTATGCGGTAATACATTTGGTATATAAACCGAGAATATAATAAAAGAACCGAGATTGAGCTGGAAACAGATCATAAAACGCTATAAAAAATATGGAAAAATATGTACACGGCTGAGAGAATTTTTTGTTGAGCGGTAGAGTAAGCAAGTTAAGAAAGGTATTTTCTTTTATCCAAAGTGGTGTTTAAAGGAATTTTATGAAAAAAATGCATTTTCATCGATTCAAAACGTTCTTATTGCAATTTAAGTATTTGTTTAGTGACTTCACTAAGAGTTTTCTGACATTATTTCTTCAAGCGATAAAAACAAACTACCCTAAACAAGTGACGTCATTCGCGTATCGAACGAATTAAGACAGGCAAGCTTGCAACCTCGCGACAGCAAAACGTAGGTACAGTCCTGCCTCCGACAACTCCATCATAACCTCTCTTTCCGCCACACGCTTCATTTATGACCAAGAGGGAGAGATCACAACGGAGCTATCGCCGGCAAATATCACCGAGTGTATCAAAGAATAATAATTCTCGATACGAGATCGGGGGTCACGTGATAAGGCCCCCCGCAGCGGATAGAATGCCTCAACATTAAGAGGGCGGAGCCGCGCCGGACCTGCACAGATGGTATCGATTTGATTTAATATTACTTATTGTCACGTCACTGCTATGACTATCGTGCATCTGCATTTAGATGAGGATTTTTCTCGCGGGAATTTCTGGACGATGCGGAATGCCTACTATACTTTGAGGTAGTGTGGCGTCAGTACGTGAGGAAAATATTTATTGACATGTCTTAACAGTAGATTAATATTTATATTATATACTCGTACTTAACAGCCCAATGGCAGCCTTGCAAACTTAGCCCCCACCTCTTCATAAAATACAATGTAATAAAAATAACAATCTTCGTAGAATATGAAAACAGAAAGACACAAAAATAAAAAGGTTGTTACCGAGACTCGAACTAAGGACCTCTACTCTATCCGGGAGCAACTTTTCCATCCCAACCAATTCATTAGGCTCAATCTCATAGTTCTTGGAGACTATCAACATTCTCATAACAATTTTTTTCAATATTTAGTATCCCTCTTTATAGTCTTTATCAAAGTACTATTCGCACACAATTGCAAACATAAATAGCGTCATCGATAGAATTATCCATTTTTATTATACGAAAGATCATTGGCTTCTTGCAAAGAAGTGTGAAGCTTTAATAAGTTAATTTAAATTTAAAAATGGAATGATATACAAAAAAGTACCTTTATGTGTAGTTTTAAAGGCTCTTTCTGAAGAGTTATAAACATTTTTCCAGCATTTAAAAATGTCACTCTTCATATTAAATACATTTTTGCAGTAAACAACTATATTGCACTTGCCACATGTGTAACGACAAAGAACAAAACAGGTTTCAAATTCTCCAAAATAGAGCAATGAGAATTATACTATAGATACTCAAAAGTAAATAAAATGTCATAGGAACTAAATTGGCTAACAGTAAAACAGATGTTAATATTAAACACATTGATGTTTGTACATAAAATGAAGAACAACTTGTTACCAAAATATTTTTCTGACAAAATTATCTACAATGTTGATATTCACAAATATAATACAAGGGCATGCAAAGAAATTAGACTACCGGAAAAAAAATAAAACCAACACACAAAATAGCTTACTATATAAAGGGATAAAAAAAATTATAATGCACTGCCGGAAACCATCAAAATTATTTAATTATTTATTTATTTATTTATATACGCCCTCGTGAGCTTTTACATAACATAGATATCATAAAAAATAACAATGACATAAGAATAACAATGCACCCAAAAACATGATGAAATTGATAGAAAATTAACACTGGTATTTTAGAAAGAGGTGTGCTATTATGCCTATCAATAAATTCAAAATACCTGTAAAAATTATTTAAAATGCACGTAAATCAAAATAATAAGTAGTATATAAGTTAAAATATTGTAAAGTCAAAAAGAAAATGAAATAATTAGCTACTTGTGAACTTGAATGTATAATGTAACTAATATTAAATAAATAAAATTAAAAAAAAAAAAAACTAAATTTTATACTTTTTGTAATCTCAACACCAAAAACATAAGCTTCAAAAAAGTGTCGAAAACTGTTACGGATGTACAAATATATCTGTGCAGTTGAGAGCGTCGCTAAAGAAGCCACTTATTGTATTATAATAACAATTATTACAATGCAGATCAAGCTAGTTCGTTTGTTCGGTAGCTTCCTCTTTTGGCCCCCTGCATAAAAAAGTTTACAAACCCTTAACAGTTTTTGCGCTACACATGAGAATTTTATACGTGTACGTTTTATCACTTGAACTTTTAGTACCTGAAAATTCATTATCTATAGTATACTTTCAAACAACATTTATTTACCTTTAGCTGACCAGGTGAAATTTAAAGTGCGAGTAGTCCGACCACGGGTAATGTCAGTAGAAGCTTTTTACCATAATCTATTTCTTATTGAACGAGGAATCAACTTTAGACATATCCATTTCTATGAAATCCCTGTACTGTACTATACAATCAGTAGGCCTATTATAAAATTAGCTCTCATGCCCTAAATTTGAACAGTAAAAAAGATCATTAAATTAATTAACCACTATAATTTTGCCTATGTATTGTCCTCTGAGTGTAGACTGAATGCTGTGGAAATGAGATCCTTGAGACGTATGTGCGGTGAAACCACGTATAACAAATGCAAGGCTGATGTGAGCATAATGAATAGGATCAAGAAAGGGACGCTTAGATAGTTTGGGCATGTAGAGCGAATGAACGAAGAAAGGAGTGTGAAAAGAATATATGATGCAAAAGTGAATGGAAGAAGAACGCCCGAGAAAGACATGGCACGATCAAGTAAATCAAATACTCGAATAGGGTAATGTGAAGAGTCAGAATTCCAGAAGAGTATGTATGAGACGATGTATGAATGTGAATGAAGCAAGGAGTGTGTGCCAAGACATTGTGGATTTGTACTGAAAATGTAAAAAATAACCTATGATTCTTGATTACTAAAATTTCAATTTATATCTGCTGTATAGGAAACCTATGTGCTTTGAAAAAAAATATTTGTATACATCTAAATAAAAATACAAAAACAAAAAACAAAGACAGAATTATATGGCGGTCTGTCCTATCTGCCTACCCCTGTGGGGAAACGGCGTGATGGTTAGTTAGTTTTTTTAGTTAGAGTGCAAAACTATATCTTTCGCCAAACTAAAAATAATTAATATAATCGTATATATATGAAGTTGTCCGTCAAGTAAGTATGCTTCTGCGTATTATTTCTGTACGTAATATAATTAAATATTAATATGCCATAGTTTACATCGTCGCTGGAAAGGCAAAAAGGCTTAAGCGACACTTGCCAAAAATGAGTTGAATATGCAGTTTTTATCAGTTTTTTTCTGCATGGAATGCTCTGACTCTTGTTTGATTCTTAAGTCTTTTGTTGCCCTTCAGCCATATAAATTATATTTACCGTTTGCGAGAAGGCTAGACTCAAGCGACACAAGTTTGAGACTTTTTAGCTATTAGTCGTTTCAAATAACTCAGTGAGAGCATTGAGGCTCAACTTTTTTTTTTTAAATACAACCAGGTACTGAAAACTTATGAATTCTATTGTTAATCAAAAAAAACACTTTAGAGCGCTCTGGTGGAAACTTCTCAAAATGGTGCTTCAGCTTTTTTGCATTTCCGGCAGCGATATGTCGTTAGAATGAGATAGAGCCTAGGAATTAAGATTTGTATATCGCTCTTGAGGTGATTTTTTACGAAAGCGGGGTTTTACAAATTATCTAAATATTATTATTATCATTGTTAGCTCCTTGAAAAATAAACACATGCCCAGTATCTACAAAGTATCAAGCTAATATATACTAACGGATATCAACTTATTTGCCCCAAGTAAGTATATTCGTGCGAGGCATCATGTGACGTTTTACACACCGAAAGTCAGAACTTCCTCATACAAAAACACGCCAATATATAAAGCGATGGAACTATTCAATGAAGCTGCATCTATCTTATATTTATAGATGCACATATATAGAGTTCTGTCACTATCTCCCGATGTACGTACAAGAGTGATCGTTATGTATAGAGAGATCTACATAATCTTAAATAAAATGTATATATATAAATATATATATATATTTTTACACACCTTTTTACACTTGCCAATTCAACGATTATCTCATAATATGTGTATCAGAATGAACCTCTCTTATATCTTACCTTTTTTTTTGTTTTTCATTACTAAACTTATTTGCGTTATTATATCATATATAGTGCGTCACACTACTTCATTTTGTACTTATACAACTCCTTTGGATATATAATACCTTGTCTATATGTGAGATGTACATAAATGTTTGATTTATTGTTTACACTTTGCATGTATCTACAATATTTTTATATCATTCATCTCTTAATGTATTTGGTGAACAACTGATTTTTTATGAGATCTTGTTAAATAAATAATCAACCATTTTCGAACAAGTGAAAATGGCGAGCATGAAAGTTTAACATTTCATTCCCCTGTTCCTTTCTGGTGAACGTAAACATGTTCACACATCACTACCAGAGCACTGAAAATTGTACTAAGCCCATTCAAGTTTAAAAAAACAACCACAGATTCAGTTTCGAATAATTAAGGGTAGGCTGTTCATTTGATCTCCGGTTAAGGGTGGGGGGGGGGGCATTCCAAAGCGCCATTAATGTTTGATTAGGCGTTAATGGCGGTCTCGATGCACTAATGGCCTGCTTAATTATTTATACGCCCGACGCTAAGACCTATTGTTTTAATTATTTTAATGGTGGTTTAAAGAGGGGCGTAGATCGTAAGTATCAAAATATAGCTGAGTTTTCACTGTCATCGTACGTATTTGCAACCCTCAAACTTAATGTACGTGAATATTTCATCTATTACTCTATGATAACTCATTTGAATCAGAAAGGACCTGAACTCCATTTCTTTTTTCATAATTTAATATTATCAGTGATGCATTTATACTAACCAACAACCACTTACTATTTAACTAACCATCACGCCATTTTTTGGAGAGGATGGACCGCCATACAACTCTGTCCTGGCACACACTCTTTGATTTATTCTCATAAATACTCATCCGTTATTCTGACTCTTGACATGCCCCAAGTATTATTTATGGTAACCGATTTAATTCGATTCACTTGATCGTGTCATGTCTTCTTAGAGCGTCCCTGACTTCTTCTACCATTTACTTTCGCGTAGTATATTCTCCTTAGACTAATGTATTCGTTCATCCGCTCTAGATGCCCAAACCGTCTATGCGTACGCTATTCATTACGCTTACATCGGCCTTGCATTGTTTCTGGATATTTACATTTTTAATACGGTCATACATGGTTTCATGCACATACGCCTCAGGGATTTCGTTTCTACAGCGTTCAGTCTACTTTCATTATTCCTCTGCCAGTTAAACGCCTCACTGCCATACATCAAGGTTGGTAGGAGCACTCCATTGTGGACTGCTAGCTTTGCTTCTTTGATCAATTCTTTATTTGCGCCAACAGCGTTCGGTCCTCCAGTGTGCCAAGACAGAGTTGTATGGGGGTTCATCCTCTCAAAATAAATGGCGTGACGGTTAATTAAATAGTTGGTTATCGTTAGTGGGTCAAAATACAACACTTAGGCCGAGCACGAAATAACAATATTATTATTAATTAGGTATTTCATGTTTGAGTCTCTATGGCCAGCTACCCTTAGATATGTCAATTTTATTTTACTCTCGGTCTGACCATATACCATCAGAGACATGTTAATTTACGAGTGTTAACCCTGTTGTAAATATATTTCACTACAATCTGTCCTCGAGTTCTAAAACCAATTTAGGAAGAGTGACCTCGATACCTAAATACGGTTGATGGCAATATTTTTAAAAGGTATATATCAATTTTTTGCACATTAGGTATATTTATTTTGTACCTTCCCTTGCAACCGCATACTAATCTTCTAGTACATAAATTAATATATAGGTGACTAAACAAAGCATTAAATCAAAATCTGCAAACTGTGTCATGTACATTTTTTTATATTTCAGTGTCTTTCGCCTCAAAACTAGACATATGCCCATAATGCCGCCGGAAACGCAAAAGGGCTGAAGCGTTATTTTGGGAAGCTTACACCAGAGCACTTTAAAGTTTATTTGGTTTTACAATAAAATTCTTCAAATAAAATCTTAAGTACCTGCTTGGATTATGAAAAAAGTTAATTCAGGTAATTCAATGCTTTACTGAGTTAACTGTAGCGGCAAAAAGCTGAAAAACATCTTAATTTTGTGTCGCTTGAGTCAAGCCTTCTTCCAAATGGTAAATATATTTTAGATGACTGAAGGGCCACAAAGGTCTTCAGACTCAAACGAGAGTCAAAGCATTCGATGCAAAAAAAACTGATTAAAACTGCAAATTTAACTAATTTATTTTACTAATTTATTGTAATCGAGATGGCGAACATACAAATTTCGATTAATGATCAACTTACCCGAACCAGAAAAATATTCCATTACTAAAAACCTACACCCAAACCTTAAGGTATATAAATGCGTACCTATCCAAGGTAGTGTAGTCAGTTTTGATCAATTTCGCGTGACTACTCTGAACAGGCGTGTCTAGGGTTTTCATGGACACACCTTTCTTACAAACAAACAAATATATTACCTAACCTCAAAAAAGCGTTCGCATAACAAAACGATATCAAAAATACTATTAAATGATTTGTATAGTCAGAATATCTTACAAAACGAATAGCATAATGTTTGCTTACATAATAATGGAAATTTAAAGTTAATATAATATATTTATATACTTGATGACTTGATAATCCTAAGGTGCTGTCAAACATATTTTAAACTGTTTTAATACCTGCGAAAAGTGATCATTTTAACACCCTTTTTGGAAATATTTTTACATGCTTTCACAGCACATATCGACATGATGTTTTGTTTATTTGTAAAACCACTTTTTCACAGTATTGTAATCAACAACAATACAGGACATAACCTCAAAAACCGATGAGTTATGTCGTGGGCTTAAAGTGAGCGGAGTCGCCGAAGACGCGAGAGATGGAAAGCATCCTTACAATACCTACAAGCGGTGTGATGTTTTGCGAATTTTTTGCTGTCTCGTTCTATCTCATGGTGTTAGACGTACAAACTCGAAACATTTTGTCCCAAATTTGTATAGGTTGGGTAAAAATAATTAGCTCTCTCTCCATATATTGTCACTCCAAGACCCAAAAAAAGTTTTCAAAAATTTGGCCTAGAAATACCAAAAGGTACCTACCTAGTCTAAAACATTTTTATTCAAAAAGTATTCTGCAAACAAACGACAAAAGATGTTTGTTTAATTCACATCGTCGCATTACTACCGTTTAAATAAACATAAAAATGACGGAGGGGACACGAAAATGACAATCGCGGTGAAAGGACATCCCGGCTATTCATTTCTTTTGTTCCTAGTCCGATTATTGTTCACAAGATGACTTCGGAGGATTTTTCGACCCGGAGATCATAAAAAAGCGGCGGTACCAACATAGTTACACCTTCCCTTAATACGGCCTTTGTTCCCTTTGTGCTTAAGACCATAATAAAACGTTTTAACCTTTTTATCTCCCGACTTTTATCTTGGCTTGAAAGGAAGAGTATAGTTGAATAATTTATTGGGGATTAAAAAGTGAAATTAAAACTATTTGTTTATTTAATTTAAGGAGCAGTACGACATCAATAGAATTTTGCAAGGATTTTGTTAAGCTTAGAACAATTATATAGTTAAGATATAATGCCTATTTTTTATACATTTTAACTTTACCTACCTATAAATAAAGGCTCATTGTATTTTTAGGTAATTTAATAGAAAGTGTACGATAGAATATAAGATTATACAAATGAATTTGTTCAATTTTTAAGACTACGCCCAATTTATTTCTAGGGTAGGTACTAGATATGTCATTTTAAAAACTGTTTTAAGAACAACTTTTCTACGTACGATAAACCGCACATAGATTATATAAAACTTAGCTAGATTTACTAATACTAAAACGATATTTTGCATTAAAATCATAGAGAATGTTAATATGTATATCAACTACGAAGCGAAATCTGTTTATCGGAAGCAGCAAAAACTTTCGGATACTGAGTTATGGCTTTTAAAAATTTGCACACCTTTTTTCTGTCATTTCTAGGTCAAAGCAACTACTTCCATCATGAGCAGATATAGCATTAAAATATTTATTTAAGTGTCAGAAGTAAGAGAAGGCAACATTAAGTTTGCTAACTAACTAACTAACCATCAAGCCGTTTCTCAGCAGGAATAGGCAGAGAGGAAGGACAGCCATACAAAACACTCTGTCTTAGCACACACACCTTGATTCATAGATCGTATCATACATACTCTTCTGTTATTCTGACTCTTCACATGGCCCGACTCAAGTATTTGATTCAATTGATCGTGCCATGTCTTCCTCGGGCGCCCCCGACTTTTTTTCCATTCACTTTCGCGTCATATATTATTTTCACAAGCTTTATGTTAGCAACAAATCGGGTAGTAAAACGTATAATCCGTAGATAAATATTTCAAGACTTGTTTTAACTTCAAGATATATTCAAATCGATTATTTAAATTTGCATTAATAAATAGGCAGGTACTTTGAAGAAACTTTTAAAATTTAAATAATAAAAGTCGGTTACGTAAAAGGGTATCCTTACCAAACCCTTTGCTTTTAATAGTCACAATAAAAGGGAGAAGGTCACTTCTCATTTAGATAAGGAAATAAAACGCTGAGGTACATTTTGGAAATGGTGGCTCTCCTTATGGGCTCACCTTAAATAAATCAGTCACTTTATGGCGGTCGCTTACCTTTAAAGAATATTTTTTTCGAGTGGTGATATAAAATCCCTCGAATTTCACACTTTTCATAGTTTGCAATTATTTTTTTACCATATGTTTTTTTTTTTAAATTAACAAGTGTTCTTACTTCGAAGAAAAAAAACAACCCAAATCAAAGAGACTTGAAGTTATTTTAGGTTGCTAACAATAATTGGCCTTAAATAATATTTTGATAATTTTTATAGCGCCGTTTTTGTGAAAAATCACCTCAAGGGTGCTGTACAGATTTTAATTTCTAATTAATATAAATTCCTAGTTTTTATAAATTATTTTTATATGAACTAGGAATTGTATTTATTTAAATCAAGTATGGAAATATAGTTGTGAATGATAAATACTTGGAGCAAGTGGATGAGTTTGTGTATTTAGAAAGTATGTTTACGAGAAACGGAAGGGCTGATTAGGATATTGAAAGAAGAGTGGAATGCAGGAAACTCCATCAATGAAGGACTAAACGCTGTTGGCGCAAATAAGAAATTGTCCAAAAAAGCGAAGCTATCAGTCCATAATGGAGTGCTTATACCAACCCTGATGTATGGCAGTGAGGCATAAAACTGGCAGAGGAAGGATGAAAGTAGACTGAATGCTGCGGAAATGAGATCCCTGAGACGTATGTGCGGTAAAACCGTCTATGACCGTATTCAAAATGTAGATATCCGGAAAGAAATGGCGGTCCGTCTTTTCTGCCTACCCCTTCGAGGAAACGGCGTGATGGTTAGTTAGTTAGTTGAGTATAGAAAAAATACACAGAAACATACTTTCTCTTGGCAGGTCTCACCAGATAGACACAATCGCTTTATCGACATAAATTTATAATATAACTTTCAAAATTATATTAACATTTTTTTTTTCTTTACATTTAAAAAAATAAGTAAACTCCAAAAAACTATAGAAAATATGAAAATAAGTTTTGAGGGAAATAATTTTCCTCGGGGCCTATGTCATCTTTGGGGATGCCGTGTGGAGAGTATTTTTGAGGAAAAGAAGAGTGAACCTTGGTATTGAAGAGGCCCATGTTGAAGAAGGTAGGAAACGCTGAAGCCGGTAAATCGTCCCACAGCCGAGCTATTGAACAGAAGAACGAGTCGTAAAAGCAACCCGTTCTCATGTATTGAATGTCAACCGTGTACAAATGCGAGTTTCCTGTCTATGCATCGGTACCGAAGGGATCAATGACGCAAGTTCCTAAGAGCATCTTTCATTAAAATACCAGTAGAACAAGGATAGCATTCCCACCTGACGTCTGCGCTCCAAAGATTACAATCCGTTTGTTAAGACAAGAGAATCTATCAAACGGACCGCCCGTTTCTGCACAGATTCAAGGGGCTTTCAGGTATTTAGGGGCTCCAGACCGGAGGTGGCTGTCAAACTATTAAAATTATATATTTAAATATACCTACTCGGATGTTTTTGGGAAAACCTAAATATAAAGAATTGACTATGGAGTTGAAAAATCTTCATGTTTGAGCAGGCACGCAATAAATCAAACATCCTTCAGAAAACAAAAACCTTCGCTCTTGAGCCTTTCGATTAAAATATAAACAACTTGGCATTATTTATTATTCCCTAAAAATTCCCATACATCACACTCTCGATATTTAAACATGTTTTTGGTGCGTCAATTCCAGGACGGCCGTTGAGAATTTTGCAAATCATTCAATCGTATATTATGAGAATCACGTCTTGAACTACAACACCATCTATAAAAATACTGGCGCAACCCCAAGCTATTCTTGATTCACCCGATCATAGAACCTATGCACGAGAAAGGTTGTTTACCTCTCCAGAGTTGCCTGCTAAGAGTTCACAATTGTTTCTCTTATGTTAGCCGCGAACGAAATTTTTATAACGGTCATCCACAGATGTACGGGGAAAGTGTTTGGATAATAAATGGTCAGATATCAATACATAACCAGTTCCCTTTGTAAGGATTCCCCTAGGTTTAAGATTTGAAACCTGTATCGGGCAGATTATGTTGGGCGTTGTGTCCATGGCATGATGGCGCGGGGAAAATTTCACAAGGTGTTTGAAACAGGAATTTGAAGATTTTTTCGACCTTGTTGAAATTTTAATTGGTTTTATCTTCCTTTTAAAATATCTGGTCTTTAGTCATCCTTAGCTACCAAACGTGAGAATACTAACACATTAGTTTTGTATTTATTATGGAAATAATATCAATAATTTTCAACGTGAATATGAAACCAGCATTTTTAAATGATCTCATACTTTATTGAAAATTATTAATATTATCTTTAAATTTCTTCAGATTTGACTGCCATCTTTGTAATAAGGTCTCGGTGGCTAAATTGGCAGAGGCGTTACTGCCGGATAGAGTAGAGGTTCCGAGTTCGAGTCTCGCTCGCGAAAGTTATTTAATTTATTTTCTGGCTTTTACTGTTTCAATTTTCGTTGAAGATTGTTGATATTATTTCAATAATTAATATATCAAATATAAAAAGCATAAAAGCTTTAAAGGTTATTCTAATTTAACATTAGTTTTAATTTTATTGAAACCTTCTGTGATCAGATTGGTCAAACCAATTCTTTACTAAGTCCTTTTTATGGATTTCTTCATCATCAGCTCGACGCTATATTCCTGTGGGATTTGGATTTTTCCACAATTTTTTTTCAACGACTTATTTCCTTATCCATTCGTATCTATTCCGTAGGCCCCGGCAGAGAGTTTATATCTTCCTCGTTCTGCTTTTAGATTGGAGAATTGCCAATTTAAAATTGCAATTTTATTTGTGATTTCTGACGAAACTATCGTCTGTAAAGTTAAGTCAAAAATAAATACGGATAGATGTATTAAGAATAAGTTTTCAAGTAACCATTTCTTCAATTCAATTTCTTTATTCATTTTGAGAACATTATAAAATAAAATTTTAAGGCGTTATTAAAAATATATAGAAAAATATATATGGAGTGTACAAAAAACAGGGTACAATGCATGTAAAAAATATTTTATTTCATTGAGTATTGGAGTTAGAAAGAGAAGCTTGATAAGGGATACATAAAGTTTATGCAAGAGTAACGAATTGCTTTAGCAATGATATATTAAAAGCACATACATTTAATTGGCCATCAGTATTACTGTAACTTTTATATGGAGATTTCCCGATTTCGTCTGCATTAATTCATCGTATTATAAATGGTAAAAAAAACTTCATATTCAACACACGTAATGATAAAATAAAAGGTTATTACACAGTGATTATAATAATTTCTTTGGAAGTACGTACGAATGTGAAGTTTTTAAAATTAGAACTGATATTAATTCAATTATTAAATTTATAAAAAAATATTTTTTCAAATCCCTACCTGCCTAATAAAGTAACTACCTATAAAGTGTTTTAGCAGACGTTATTCTGTATTTAAAATGGATGGATTGAAGAAAACTAATGTTTTTTCTTGACAAATCAAGTCGCTAGATGATACATAATACATATTATGTACATACCTATTTTTGAAATGGGAAAAAATATTAATTTCACGGATACAAGCAATTGCAATACAATAAAAAATGCCCCTCTTTTTGAGATGATTCGACGAAGTCTACACGATAGCGACCCTTTAAAAAATTACTATTCACCGTTATCTCATTATTCATACCAAAAGCCCTTGGTCCTTGTGATTTTTTAAGCCAAGGGTCACTCTTCAATCTGTTCATGCCCCAACACTTCTTCTTCGACAATAGATGGACAGCGTTGCGTACTAAAAGGTGATATCGGAACACAAGGTCCAAGATGTCAAATAATCCATTGGGAGGCTGCGAATCGTTTAGCTACGGTTAAGATCATATTGTATTTTTTATTGGGGTCAGTATCAAAAGGTTAAACGCTTCTGATTTAAAGGGATGGTCCATGCATACTTTAATCGCAGTCTCATTTGAATATCTTACAGGTTATAAAATGTGTATCAAAATTGGAATGTGGATGGCTTATTTCCTGTTTAAATCAAGTTTTAAAAACCTGATGGGGAACAGGAAACGAAACTTTAATATAATTTCAGTTAGCTGATTTCCTGAAAGATTTGATGTCTGGTATAGTTTTTTTTCAGAATTAGAGCAATTTTATGTTGTCTGGTGGATATGGAATTCTGCTATTATTGCTGAGATGTTTGATATTTTGTCATACACGCATACGCAGAATAATCATTTTTATTTTTAGTAACGAGTTTTAGAATACATTGTTTATTTATTACAAGGGTAGACTATTATATTTTAATAACATCCGTTAAGAAATAATTTTAACATAAATAGAACCCATTAAATGAAGATACAATAAAATTTAATAAAGATAGAGAAGTCATTTCGAAAAACGTAATTATATCTATCGTGTTTTGAAATACTTTATTTGTGCCACTGTAAACAATGAAATTTTGAAAAATCCTCTTTGTTCTTTGTGGTTTGAACTTATAATCTGTATAGAGAAAACTCTCGATTAAAATTAATCATCTACTGATCTACTTTAATATTGTTTTAGGTAATGTGAGGCACCTATTCACAAAAAAGTGCACTAGGTAATCGATTGAAATTAAAAATGCATCATATTGCTAGTATCGATGATTAAAATTGGCATATTTATGAGTCATTATCTTGGCGTTAAAATATATATGGAGAGAGAGCTAAATACTTTTACCCAACCTTTACAAATTTAGGATAAATCACGTTTCCAGGTTTTTACACCGTAAAAACCTCGAAAAATGATTTATCGTCATTTTATTTCACCGTTCTCACGGAGAAAGAAAATGACAAAATAATTTGTCACATAATATCGCACCACTTTTAGATATCTAAGAATGTTTTCCGTATCCCGCGTCTCCGGCGGCTCTGTCCACTTAGTTTTGCTATGAGACAGCTCAACGGATGTTTAGGTTATATGCTATATTTTTGTTGATAAAAATACTGAAAAAGTGGTTATACAAATAAACAAAACATTATGTCAACATGTTATGAATATGACACTATGAATGGATGTACAAAGGTGTGTCCATGAAAATTCTAGCCAGAACCGAGTAAGAAATAATCCTGACTACACTGTTTCGTAAAGCTATCCCTCCTGGTATATTATTGCTCTGAGGTCATTATACTTCCTCGTGATCTTTGACAGCTTCCTATCAAAAGATTACTATCATCGTTTTTCTAAATCTGCAGACTGCACCCATCTTTCCATATATTCGAACAATGTCGTAATATTTAGTGATTCCATGATTCAATCTCAACATAATTAACCTATCCGTATGCGCTTACAATTTAACTAGTTTTTTGTTGTAAGTCAGAAGTTATATGTTTTCAGTTATAGATAGCCTTGATTTACTTAACCTCAATGCCTTTCATATACCAACGAGATCTACTAGATCCCGAATTTGATTTAGTTGTAATAATAATATCTGGACTGTCTTTCAGATACTCGCTTGTAACTAGTTTTATGTAATTGGCAATACATACGCAGAGGGGGCTGCTGTATTTAACTGCACGGAATATAAATGAAAGAAGGCTATAACATCATATATATTCAATCAATATTGATTACATTATATCAAAATTGATATAGTGTAATCAAACAAATGCAATGTGCGTAACACATAAACTTACCACTCTTTCTTTATTTTAATAAGAGCTAATAATTTACACTTGTATCACTTTTACACTAAAATTACCGTTGTTGTGTATAGGTTAAGTGAATAAACTCTAAATAATTTTAAAGTGACTAGTTTCGACATAATTTCGATTTTTAAGAAAATATTTTAATCTTTAAATATCAGTGTTTTAAATGCAGTGCAATAGCCCGAGAATGGCCACTTGCTTTGACCCTTGTCCAGATGTGTCCCTTCGACCGCCCGGGAACCAGCAGGGGGGGGGGGAGTGCCGATCTCGACCGACTTTTCCCGAACGCGAACGAACCAGGCACCCAACAAATCACCCAAGTGACACCCTTACAGATGACAGCCAGATGACATTCGCCCACGTTGGTCTAAATCTGTTAGAGCGGCCGCATTCCATCTTACATAAACATTACAATTTAACAAGATCTGTACAGCGCCCTTGAGGTGATTTTTCACAAAAACGGCTCTATAAAAATCATCCAAATATTATTATTGTTATTATCATTAAATACAATGTACCATTATATTAAAAAACCCACTTTGGCGCATACAATTAGATAAGTCTTTTTTTTTTCATGGCGAATGCCGCACAATAGTTCCAACTGCTCCCACTTGTTTAGACCCAATGGGACTATGGAATCCTTAATTATGGTATGTTGTAAGGCTAAAGGTAGTGGGGAGGGGAAGGAGATGGGAAGTTTGAGAAGTACCTGGCTATTAAGATCTGGTCACCAAACACAGCCAAAGCCATTTCAAGCAACGTTTCGATTCTGAATGGTAGTCTTTCACCAGGTCGATACTCACAAAGTACCCACCACTACCACTGGAGCGTACCGTAAATATACTTTAAATTATTTTATAAGAATTGAAAGTGTTGACACATATTAATTAAATGAAATGTATTTGCGCACGCCAAGTTTTAACCCCCGACCTTTGAATTCGTCGTCGAGCGTCTTACCACTCGACCACGTAGGCCATCAATACAAAAACGTTAAGTACTATTTGAGGTTATGTTATATTAAGTTTTCAAAAAACAGTCATATGAAAAACATCCGAATGCTATTATAAATTAATGCAAAATATTTTAAATTAAAAAAAAAACAGTTGATCGTAAGTTTTTTTAATGAAATATTATTATTTATAGTTGTTTTGTTTTCAGATATAATTCTATAAGGACAGATGCATAAGACTTTAGATTAAGGATTCCGTATTTTAGTCACAAGGAATAACAATGATTTTAAAATCTTATTGGGGTAGTAGTTAGTAGTGTAGATCATAATAAAATTAACCTTCAAAACGTGTGTTAAACAAGAGTTCAAATACTAGGTATTTTCCTCAAATATAGGTCAAACTTTAGGAAAGCCGAACAACTAACTACAGCAACAAAGGAATACAAGTCAAAAGATCACATAGTCCTTACAAACTAGTTAAAAAGATGCCTGTCGCGATGGAGAAGATAATGAATATCTTTTCTTTGGATCCGGCGAACAGAAGCAAAAAAGATACAAAGATATCTACAACAACTCGTTTTCGTTTACATCACTCCACGGTAATCCATTGTAGGGAGGTGATCATTCTCTCGGTGTTTGCACACATCATAAATCATTGTTTATCTATGTAAAGAAACGGTATGACCGTACCCCTATTGTGAGAATTTGAATGACAAAGCGAGGGTCCCAGACGTTGAGCGACCATTCGGCCTTTTTAGCCAGACTCAGATGTTAATCATTGTGTTCTGTTGCACAGTTAGCTTTGGAGGATGAACACTGATGATTGTGAATTGTGACGCATCTGCGTGCGACACTATTCATATTGTAGTGGTCTGCAAGATAGACTTTTAGTCAAAGAGTTGAGAGTTCGACGGCCGCAGTAGTAAAAATTAGTAAAAAAAACAATTACCCCTACAAACCAGTTTCGCCCGAGTCTCAATAATATTTTCAATGTAACGAATCATATGAAACAAAAAAATATTTTACAGTTTATTGGATATTTGAAAGCTTCGCAGCTTGTGGTGGAAATGACGTAGCGATCTTAAAACACTTGCGATGTCAAGTCATGTCAAAGTCATGTTTATTTCATGATGCCGTGGTTTAACGCTCTAAAGTAAATGCTGATGAATCAGAAAATTCAAATTAAAATGGAGTTTATTAAATTAGAATCAACTTTAAAGCTTTTTGCTTATTGTTTTGTAATAATAAATTAAATAATATCAATAGAGAGTCTCTGTCGCGATCATTATACTTTTTCTGCCTCATATTTACGTTGAAAATTATTGATATTTTTTCAATTACTAATATAAAATGAAATAATTTGGCTGAAGGCAAACAGATTTCTGCTTTATAGTTAAGATCTTTAAGCAGACAAAAAAATTGCCATGCTAAAGCTGCAATGAGGATTCTTAAAAAATAATAGCTCCTGTAATTGTTTTCTCCTTGTTAAAATTAGATAGTGTAATGTAATGAGTCCTTAATCCCTGATAGCCTGCTACAAAGGATATCCCGCCTGAGATTATTGTACAGATGTATTATTGACATAGGTATATTGATTCCTGTTGGTTTTCAAAATGAATAGAATCAAAGGGCAACCCCCGCCGCTTTTGCGGTCTGCTTAAAGTGCCTCTGCTTTCTAGAATACACGACAACAGTTGTCAATGAATCGTACTAATTTTAAGACCCAGTGAGGCAGGTATTAGAAAGGTACAGGAAAACAGTTTGAAACAATATTTGTCAAATATCATAATCAAATGTAGCAGCTATTTTGTGTGAATAACATAATCATTTGAAATCGATATTAGGTTAGGATTCTTTCAGCCTTCAAAATAGGAAGAAAAAAAAAAATAACCCAAAAAAGCATCTTTGAGTTAAATAGTTTGAATTTATTTTGTATTTTTTTAATTTTTAGGTTTTTAAATTTTATTTAAACAATAATTATTATTATTTTAAATTTTAAAAAATAATTTTTAGTTAAAAGCTCTGCGATGTAATCTGACATCGCAGAGCTTTTAACCATATACAATATATATAAATATGTATATGGTTAAAAGCTCTGCGATATATATATTTTCGTGTGACTTATTAATTTTCATATTTAGAAAATGTGTTTAATAAATTCCAGAATGGAGGCAACACTTGCTAAGATTATAGATAAAAATGTCATACCAGTATGCCTTTAAAAAAAGTTTACAATTATTGTTAGCAATACTTGCGCATAATATATATTTTTTTTATTATGGAGGAAAGACTTTCTGAAAAAGTTTGAATATTTATCAAGGTAATAGGTACATAAGTACTGATCAATTTACACGAAACACAATTAAAATTGTACCTACTCAAGATTGGGCTAATTTCGATTTGCAGATGAAGTATCTACACAAATAACGATTATCTGGGATTCATGTTTTTTTTTAAATATATTTTGTTGAAGTAATTTCATATTTCTATAACACTTTCGGTTTCAAACGAAGGTTTTTTTTTCATATATATGTGTTTAAAAGTTGTCGAAAATTGATTTACGTTGTGATCGTAGCTTTAAAATAGATCGATCGCTAATTTCTGTTGAGATAGGTATCCACCCATTCTCATAGGTAGTGCGTAGCTGTTAGGTTACGGTTAGTCAGACAGATTTTAAATTTAGTGAGCCAATAGCGGTAGATTACCACATGTAGTGTGCGGTATAATTTTTACTAATTGTGTTTTAAAGTTGTCATTTTTTATGTTGCGATCGTAGCTTTACAATAGATCAATCGTTTATCACATCATCGCTAATATCTGATATACGGGATAGGTACCCACCCATTTTCATAGGTAGTCCATAGCAGTTAGTTTACGGTCGGCCAAACAGATTTCGCATTTAGAGAGCCAATAGCGATAGATTACCGCGTGTAGTGCGCGGTATAATGTTTACTATAAAAGATCGGTTACAAATTACCACACGAAAATACAAAAAATATATTATTTTTTTATTTATCATTGGGTTAATGAAAAAAAAAATCCTTAGATTTCCACAAATAATTACCCCCTGTAGTTTCTTAGTACAACTCTGAAACAACATGTACTCGTATATGTCCATATCAATTTCCAGTAAGAAAGATATCACATACCAATCGGAATAATAATCCACCGCGGAAGCCAAAAGAGAGTTCTCATCATTCAACTTTTCGCCACTTTTCCCCCAGAGGCTGGGCTCGGTCGCGCAGTTGATTGAGCGTGTAATGAATCGGGAGACCTTTGTGATACGGATCTCAAATGAGCTCAGGGCTATCAGCAGAATAAAGACCGTTGAAATACTTTAATGGCTTACAATTTATCACAATATTGTAAAAGCTTGCTCGTTTAGATATGTTATGATAATTCGTTCATATTTAAGTATTTTATTGTATGGCTGTCCTTGTACTTCAACTCAAAAAATGTATTTTGTATTAAATAAAGTAAGTAGAGACATCAAAATAAAAATATTCTATCGAAAGAAGGAAATTCTAACTTCAACAAAGTAATTTGTATTCTGAAGCAACAAAAACTTATGAACGGAGAGTAATTTTAAAAAAAAAAATATTTACTTAACTTCTTCTTTATTTACAATATTTTATATACATTGTTCTCCACGCTAGGAGTTCACCTGTGATGTGGAGGACATTTTTCTAATTACATGATATAACAATAGATAAAACAATTGAAATTAAAATTGTAATTTAATAATTGTAGTATAATATTTGCAATATTTTTCCGTGTGAAAATTTTCGGTCAATGTGATTGATCCAGCTAACGGTGTCTTTTCTATGATAACTTTTTAAAAAATATTTTGTATTAGTTTATACCGTAAAAGAGTCCCAACTGCTCCCAACCGTCTAGAGGCAGTGAGACTATGGCATCCCCAATTGGGGTATGTTGTGAGGCCGAAGGTAGTGGGGAAGGAAAGGAGATAGGGAAAAGGAAGGTCGGGAAGTACTTGGATATTCAGATCTGGTCACCAAACACGGCTAAAGCCATTTCAAGCAACGTTTCGATTTTGAATGGTGGTCTTTCACCACGACGGAACTAAGAGTATCTATCACTCTGAAAACTGTGAAAAATAGACACGAAACAAAATGGTTTGTTTCATATTGTACGGTGGTTATAAAGAAAACGAAATCTTACAATGAGTGTTGAAATGAAGCTGGGTATTAAAACTACCTAGAATATTTTTTTATTGAACGAATCGTCTATAAAAATGAAAAAAAAAAAAAAACATTTTCCGACTTTCGTTTGTATCAAAAGTTTTTTCTTCATAATTCACTGCCACGAGTATCGACCAAGTATTTATACAGATAGGCGCAAGCTTAGAGTATATAGAGTGGTATCTATCCAAGGCAGTGTAGTCAGTTTTTGATGATTTTTACCTGACTCGGCAGACCTGGGCGTGGCTAAGACTAAGGTTAGGGTATTTATACATCCATTCATAGCACATATCGACATAATGTTTTTGTTTATTCGTATAACTACTTTTTCATAGTATTGTTATCAACAAAAATATAGCATATGACCTAAAAACCCGTTTAGTTGAGTCAAGTTTAGTGGGATAATACCAAATGTGGGCGGAGTCCCGCGGTGACCCAGGAGTCCAAGATCATCGTGACAGTACGAAGCGGTGTATTATATTTGTTGTCTTTTTCTCTATCATGATGTATGACGTAAAAACCGGAGAAAGTGATTTATCGCAAGTTTGTAAAGGTTGGGTAAAAATAATTAGTTCTCTCTCCATACATTGTTACTCCAAGGTTGCAAGCCTTTATCATTGTCATTATATTTTTACAACAATTAAAATGCTACGCTTAATATAAATATAAATGTTTTTTTTTTTTTAAATAATTTCTAATATTATTTTGTTGACGAAGAAATGCAACTAAAACCGAAGAATATTCAAAATTTGTTTTAACACATTTTGAAACATGTTGTATTATTATCCTACTTATGTTGTATTTCCGTTGAAACCCGGATATCCGCTAACCCTTACATCCCGCCATACCTACCTCCTTTCGGGCCCCAAAGCCTTCCCCACCTCCCGCCCTTATGAAGAGCCTTTCAGTAATTACTGCGCCCTATTGAGTGTACTGCATACTACCTTATACCAGCACTGTCTCCAGCTACCAGGGTAGCAAGGGATATGTATGATGTATAACTAATCCTTAGGGATGCTGTAAGAGGAAAAGACAATCGAAATTTGAGATGAAATTTTTCTACAGGTTGCGTGTTTTGATGCAGCTTATGATTTTACAGGTTAGAAGTTGTACTACCCGGTTTCACCCAACCATTTTTTATTTTTTTTATTGATCAATAGCTTAAATGGATATTTAAAGTTATTTAAATAATGTTCCGAGTTTAAAATAAGTGCATTTATTGAAATATTTCCAAATAGAAAACCTGTGCAAATATCACAGCTGATAAGTTTTTGAGCCAAAGAGCTTACTGCTCTATAATGGGGGTAGTTAATTACAATAGTACCTTACTATTCGAAGAAGTTTGCATACTAAATACTGTTTGAAAATATGTTTTTCTACTATATACTATACTATATTGACAGGTCGGTAGCTGAGTGGACAAACGCGTCGGATTCCCACCTGGGCGTCGTGCATTCAATTCCTCTGCTGGCTGGCTAAGTCCTCCATCATTGCACAAGTAACATCTTCCGCTTCTTATGATGGTAGTAGGAGTTTCTCAAATATTTTCAGGTTATTCGTAACCTTAAAAATATTGTTTAAATAATATATATAAATATATATATATATATATAGTGAAAACCGCAGAAGAGTGAGACTATGGCATCCCCAATTGGGGTATTTTGTGAGGCTGAAGGCAGAAAGGAGGAGAAGAAGATGTAGACGAAGAAGGTTGGGAAGTACCTGACTATTCAGATCTGGTTACCAAACACGGCTAAAGCCATTTCAAGCAACGTTTCAGTTCGGAATGGTGGTCTTTCACCAGGGCAATACTTAATAGTATCTTCCACTTTGGAACGTGCCGCAAAATATACTGTATATTATCTTATATGAATTGAATGTGTTGTGACACAAATTAATTAAATAAAATGTATTTGCGCACGCCGGGTTCAAACACGCTACCTCTGGATTCGTAGTTGAACGTCTTACCACTCGACTACGGAGGCCGTCAAATATAGAACTACTCCTATTAAAACACAATCAAAATATATATCTACGTATGAAAACACATATATTATTAATAGATAAGTATGTACTCGTATATACCAATATTATTTTCTTTAGATTAATTATGTAGGTATGAGTATCAAGACGTTTACAGCCATATTTTCTGAAAACCATTCTAATCATTAAATTCGTTGATTCTTCTCTGAGACTCATCAAAAGGAAAATTTAATCTAGAATATGAGGGTTTGATATAATAAGTATTAATATAATATTTAAAAAATCCCTTCAAATAGCTTTTGTGGGCGGCTCCGCCCTTAGGCGAGCCGTGAGGGTTGAATATTTCAATAGCCCGATTGATTGATTCGTACCGCAATATTAACCAAGAAAAACCAAACACATAATAGACACTAAATCAAAAGTCAAAATTCACAGTTAATATATTTTTGTTTGTTTATTGCATGATTGATCCCTTTTTGTGGGGGTCCTTTAAATACCAGGGAGTTTAAAAGAGCTCGGTTTGTTGAATTGCTCAGGGGCTACCAGGGGGGCAGAGAGTCGAGTAGTATTGGAACATATTTTTTGCTTGTCTATGACGCTCGAGTACGTGGGGCTCCTTTGAATGCGCTTGATGGTGCGAGCGGTATTAATATTTGGATGAAAGGAACGGTTACCTCCTCCAGCGTATGATATCCTGGTATGTAAATATGCAGTATGCGTGCGTATTATAGCGTCACATCAGTGTATTAATTAAAAATATTTCATAGATCTTAAAATCCTTATTTTCTTGATCTTTTTATACATTGCCTTATTTAACAGTAAAAAAATAAACACATTTATAAATATAAAGAAATGAAAGAATAACTTTGTAAAAGACCGCCATCAATTTAATTTTTATGATTGACTGGTTTCTAAACCAAATAAAAATTACAGAGTGTGCGGTTATATATACATACAGAAGAAGAACAAAATATAAAATAAAATAACAGAACAATGAGAAAACAATAGAATCACATTTAAATTATGAAAAAAAACGGAGAGAAAGAGACAGGTAATAGGAATTTCTTACAATTTTTTTCCGTTCGTTGTCACACGTTTGGCGACAATTTATAATGCAACTAATTTGTTATATTAAAAGAGTGAGTGGAGTTCGGTACAGAGACGTAGTATTTATTTTATATTTAAACAAGAATAAATGAAAAGAGACTTGAAAGGGTTTTCCCTTATAACTTTAAAACTTCGAACAATATTTTACAAACAAAACAAACTGAAAGGTCGACGGCCCACAATTCAATCGAATGTTTACAGATATTTCGTACTTAGAACTCAAAGACCTTGCTGAAGGGGAACAACGCGCAATCAGTATCAGGTCTTGAGACCGGGTTCTGGATCTCTCACTAAAGAGACAAAACCTCAACTAAAAAGGTGTTGAAGGAATAATTATAACTTTTATGAGTTTACAAGAAACATACCTAACATTGGACTGCTGGACAAATTTATTAAGAATATGACTATTAATTTTAATGGTCCTTTTTATTTCTAGTGCTTCTTAATTATTTCATCTGATGCCATGATAATTTTTTGTGAAGAATATGAGCCCCGGTGCTTTTATTGAAGGTTTAATATTTATCATTATGATGATTAGCGAATTCAGAAAAAAAAACGTGATTATTTAAATATTTAAGATGTTCTTTGATTCTAATATTGACTTTTCGGGTTGTTTTGCCAATATGAAATGCAGAACAATCACTACAAATCCAAAACCAGCGCCCTTGAGGTGATTTTTCACAAAAACGGCGCTATACAAATCATCCAAATATTATTATTATTATAAATAACTGCCGTTTGAAAATAAGCCGTTTCCACGCAGGAGTAGGTAGAGAAGACGGACCGCCATACAACTCTGTCTTGGCACATACGCCTTGCTTCATTCACATTCATACGTCGTCTCATACATACTCTTCTGTTATTTTAACTCTTCACATGGCTCCACGTATTTGGTTCACTTGATCGTGCCATGTCTTCTTCGGGCGTCCCCAACTTATTCTTCCATTCACTTTCACGTCATGTATTCTTTTCACACTCATTTCTTCGTTCATTCGCTCTACGTGCCCAAACCATCTAAGGATTCCTTTCTTAATCCATTCATTACGCTTACATCAGCCTTGCATTCTTTCCGGATGCATCATAACACATGTAATTCATATAAAATAATACAATGTATATTTGCGGTACGTTCCAGAGTGCAACACACCCGATCAGGGATGCCATAGTCTCACTGGATCCAGACTGTTGGGAGCAGTTGGGACTCTTGTGCGGTGTTTACTATTAAATTATATATTTTTTAAATACAATGATTTATATACTGCTAACTTTGTCCCGATGCTTAACTCAGGTAACCTTATCGCTGAGCTGTTAATATGAATGATAATATAAATGTGTTTAATGTCATCATCTGTTTTACTGCTAGCCGATTTAGTTCCTCTGACATCTTAGCTACTTTTGAGTATCTATTTCGCCTCTGTATAATTCTTATTGCTCTATTTTGGAGAATTTAAAACGTGTTTTGATAGCTGTCGTTACACAAGAAAAGAATCGTTCAACAGTAATAAAAATCTGTAGGAACAATGAAGTAATAATAATGAAGTATTAGATGTTAGTCACTAGTCTCAGTAGTTACTTACTAGCTTTAAGCCCTAATTGTAAGTCACTAGTTGAAAATAATAGTTTTAAACCGTTAGTTATAAATCTTCACTGCAAGTTATTAGTTATAGGTCTTAAGTGGTAATTAAGTGATTAAAGGTTAAATAAATTAATTTGTAAAGCGCCCGTGAGGGAATCTTCCCACGAAAACGCTATAAAAGTGATTTATTTATTATTTATCATTAATTAACTCTATCAGACAGTTATCCTGTTTATCCAATAAACGTAAATGATATCTCCATACAAATATGGTGGTTAATCGCAAAGTCTGGAGAGAAATGTAGACAGAGAGAAGAAGCAGGGGAAGAAGGTAAGACGGAACAGGTATGAACCGTCGCAAATCTTCATCGCCGCACTGTCAACATAGAATTAATCTGATAGACACAGTGGTGGCGGATCACTTTAATCATTATAATTAATATATTTTTATTTTAACCCATATTTTTCTTCTGGTGCCATCTCCAATCGGAGGTTGACTGTCAACAGGGTAATCTTCACTCTACAAATTGAATACTGGAACAACTTTTTGACAGAGGTCACGGGTTCGAATCCCAGAACGCGAAAATTAATCCGATTTAATTAATATACTCGTATGTTATTTTGCATTTAATTTATATATTTCATTTGAGGTATATTCCAGAGTGAAATATACTTTCAGTATCACACTGGTGAAAGACTACCATTCAGAATAGAAAAGTTGCTTGAAATTATTCTTAATTTAGATTTCAAACGAACTTTCTTAAAACGTAATAGATGTAAATAACTACGATTTAAAAAAAAAAACTTAAAATACATATTACACGAAAATAATTTAAAATATTAATACTTATTGATATGATATCTATTTTCAATCTTTAAAATAAAAATATAAGTGATACATGGTAGCACTTCCGCTCTAAGCACGAGAATTTTCTCAATTAGTAAGCTAATTATCACAAACTTGAAATTATAAGAATAACATTGTAAATATATATGTTACCTACTGTTATTGTTAAGTAAAAAATGTTTATTACTTACAATAAATTCAATAAACAAAATATTAAAAATATGTTAAACTGTGCTTGGTGACCAGATTTGAATTTCCAGGCACTTTCCAACCATCCTTTACCCCAATTCTTTCCACTTCCCACTCCCTTCAACCTCACAATATGTCCAGATTTTTAAAAATCCTTATAAATAGCAGCGAATGTTGATTCTAAAACAGTACTCATACAGGTGCATTGCTTACATACAGAAAGTTACAAACGTTTTATTCGTCTTCAGAAAATAAAATTTTGCAAAAATCTTAGAGTTCAAATTTTAAGAATTAAAAACTTTGAATTGTTTCAATATTTTCAAACACATGCATAAAAAGATATAGAAGTTTTTAAAATATTAAAAAATCTTTTCAACATTTCAAAACCGTTCATCGTTTGCACTTTTTGCCCCTTTTTCGATAAAACCAAAGAGTAGGCGTAAGCAAGAAAAAAGGCTGTTTCTCGGTGATTTTTTTGCGCAGACATCGCTGTTGGAAGTGTATAAATACATATATTTTTTAAAATTGTATTCATTAATTTCAACGGTACATTAAGACCTTTTACCATTAAAAATAAATAATGTATTACAAAAGATGCACACGGATAAGATTTTAAAAAAAACTAGTAAAAAATATAACTTAACAAAAATATATTAATAAAGGCAAAATAAGTCATTCTGTGGTTAAAGGTGAATTAATGTGTAGATCATCTTTTCTACATAGTGATTCTAATTTGGCGTAATTTTATTTTTTATTTTTATTATTAATATCTTGCTAACATATATAGCAATCCCGATGAGTTATAAAAACTCACTCTAGGACAATGGAAATTAAAGAAATACATGAGTCACAACAGAATAAGAGATCAAACTAACATAAATCAAACAATATAAAAAAATAAAAATGTTATCGCTAAATCTATATATCGTCGCCGTAAAGGCAAAAGGGCTGAAGCGCCATTATGGGAAGCTTACCCCAGAGCACTTTAAAGTTTTTTTTTACAACAAAATTCATAAGTCTTCAGTTCCTGGTTGGATTTTGAATTAAAAGTTAACTCAATGATCTCACTTGTGTCGCTTGAGTCAAGCCTTCTCCCAAATGGAAAATATATTTTAGATGGCTGAATGACCACAAAAGTCTTCAGAATCAAACGAGAGTCAAAGCATTCGATGCAGAAAAAAACACTGATCAAAACTGCATAATCAACTCATTTTTGACCAAAGTGTCGCTTACGCCCTTTCGCCTTTCCAGCGATGATATGTTTTAAGAGTGGAGGAATTTAAGTGAAAGGTGTTGAATGGCATAAAAGGGTTCCGACTCCTGACGATGATAGTGGCTTAATAATTTGACCTCACATAATATTTAATATTAAAACAAAAGTGTATTTAATCAGCGTTTCCAATTCTAGAATTTTGTGTTTTTAAAATTTAGAAAGAAATAGCAGCATCTTCATATAATATTTCAGCTCTTATATTTCATTCAGAAGTTCCGCCACTGGTAGTAGTCTGCACCGCAAAGTTCTTAAGTAGCACTTCCTAAGTCTTGAGCAAACGAGATTCCAAACTTTTATGAACAAAGTTTTCTGTTTCAGCTTTTATGAGCTTGGCTCATTCGCCAACCACCCGAGTTAGAACTTACAACTTACAACTGGAGCAAGATTCACCAGTCGCCGCCGCCGCCCCCGTACGGCGCAAAGTAAAATGTGAACACCCATTAAGCTGAATAAGTGATTAAAATACGTATAAACTTATACGAAAATACGTTACAGCAGTGGTAAGTTTGATTACGAACCATGTCTAACTATTAACTTGTTTACGATTAATTTATAAAGTGCAATTTCGCCATTTTCACCACGAGTAAGTAGATATTCTTTATTCTAATATGTTCACCAATACGGTCGGTAGCTGAGTGGACAAACGCGTCGGATTCCCACCCGGGCGTCGTGCGTTCAATTCCTCTACTGGCTAAATCCTCCATCTTTGCACAAGCAACATCTTCCGCTTCTTATGACAGCAGTAGGAGTTTTTAAAATATTTTCAGGTTATTCGTAGTCCGAAAATGTTTGTCTTTCTTTATAAAAGAGAAAAAAAGGGAAGAGAGTTGAAAAGTTACTTGAAATGGCTGTAGCCGTGTTTAGTGACCAGATCTCAATAGACAGATACTTCCCAACCTTCCTCTTGACCATCCTTTTTCCCCCTCCACTTACTTCAACCTCACAACATACCCAGATCGGGGATGCCATAGTCTCACTGGCTCCAAATGGTTGGGAGCAGTTTGGACTCTTATGCGGTATTCACTAAATATAAAAATAACCTTAAAAAATAATGAAATAAACGGGTGAAAAAAAAAGTCATGCTGAAATACATTCGGTATTTAAACCGAGTATATAATAAAAGGAACGAGAATGAGCTGAAAACAGATAAACAGAGAGAGTTTTACTTACTAAGGAAAGAAAAATGCGAAACCATTCACTCACCGATGAAGTAACGAAACGGATCACAAAAACACCACACTTAATTAAGTATTTTAATTCACGACACATTGCATTTATTTTATGTTTTTAAAAGATCAAAACATCAAACCAACGAACATGCAACAAAGTTTTTTCTCACCAAAACTCCTCTTTTCGATATTCGATTGTTTCAAACACGGTTTTGTTGAATACGGAATATGGCAAAATGGTTGGATAGGTAGGGACTCGGTTGAAAAATATCAAGGTAAGAACCCAACAAATTATCACTTTGAAATCCAACAAGTAACATTTACAATATTCTCAGTGAGGATACAATTAACCTTTATACTTGTAACTCATACCACTTGAAGAAAGTATAAGGGAGGTTTCTTAAATATAAGTTGAGATAACCTGTAAATGATATCTGCTACAAACATTAATGTCTAATATAAATCTACCGCTACTGCTACTTGGAAAATGACAAATCAAATTAACTCACAACCAATGCAGACCTCTATGACATATTCAAAACCTCTCAGTTCTGCATCGAAGCAAAAATAATTATTTCTGAATATGTGTGATATTTTTTAAATTTTTACTTTCTACTGTTTTGCAATGTTTAACCAACTAATGTATCTATTCGTATTATAGCCTATCATTTTAGAAATGTATTATGCATTAAATCGTCATACAGGGGTTAAATAAATGAATAAAGTTTATACGTCGAAGAAATTAATTTATATTAAATCATAAATATGGTCGTTTTCTGGACTGTAGCAAAGCTTTAGCCAGAGCGCTAGATACTTCTAGTATCGCTCTGGTGAAAGGTTACCATTCAAAATCGAAACGTTGGTTGAAATGCCTCAAAACATACCCCGATCGGGGATCACATAGTCCCACTGGCTCCAGACGGTTAGGAGCAATTCTTATGTGGTATTCACATAAAAAAAATACTATTGAAGCGACTGCAAATACATAAATATTATAAGTAACTATATTCGTAGTATTTATAAACTTTGTTGAAATAATGATTTAAAGAATCATCTGTAACTTAGGAATAATATTACAAATTCACAATAACGTTCAAATCAGGCACGGAGGGACGGAGAAAAAAGCGCTCATGTCAAATGCAAAATCACCACTCATTTGAATAAATTTCTTAATATTCCAATTTCCAGTGTTTTTATTTAAGAATTTTTGGTAACTTATCAATATTTAACGATTTCACAATAACGTACAAATTCGACACGTAGGGACGGAGAAAAATGCGCCCATTTCAAAAGAAAAATCATTGCATTTTTACCACTCATTTGATGAAATTTCTTAATATTCCAATGTCTTCAGTTTTTTTTATTTAAGAATCATGTGTAACTTGTTAATATTTTTACGAATTTACAATTTCATACGAATCCGACAAGTAGAGACGGAGAAAAATGCGCCCATATCAGAAGAATAATCATTGCATTTTGACCACTCATTTGATGAAATTTCTTAATATTCCAATTTTGTTCAGTTTTTATTTAAGGAACAGAACCACCCTTTCTGAAATCTAGAATTAGGCTTTTTAAAAGTTTCGCTACGTCTAGGTGTAGAGCGCCTGAAATGGATTTTAATACACCTGTTCCTGAGATAAGTTGGCTTTAATTTCGAGGGAATTATTGTAATAACTGGCGCTTTAAGCCGAGAATTCTCTGCTTCTGGGTTACAATAAAGAAAAGGTTCCCATCTAACTTTCTGATACTTGTGTACTTGCCAGTGGCGTGCCCAAACGATCGCAAGTTACACGACAGTTAAAAAATGTTATCTTCGTTTTTTAATGAGATATTTTAAATACAACCGTTTGGATGAAAAAAAAAGTATTTAGCTGTAACTAGACAGATACAATATGCGCATAAGAACCAAATCACTGGGCGTGCGAGGCTCTTTAATTTTATGAAATTTATGTATAGTTACCTCATTTCTTCCTCACATTTTCTATATATAAGCAATACATTTTAGTATACTGTAAAATTGGCTCTATAAATTAACCATGTTAAAACAGAGCAGACAAATAATGAACTTTCAGTTCCGACTTAATATTTTTTCATTACTTTAATTTACTCTGATATCGTTGTGGGTATAATCCTACAATTATAAAGTATTTATATCTAATTCAAATCATTAAGTACAATTGAGGGGCTTAGAAGCAAAGGCAGCAATCTCCTTCATTTTAAATTATTTCTTGGAAAGTTGATTTAACGTTTAATGCACTTTTCTTTTGTGAATATGTTGATAAATTTAGAAATAATTGTTTCAAATTGTTTCTAGTTTAATGTGCACTAACATTTTTGTACACTTCGTTCTCCATTTTTTTATAATAATCATTCAAAAGTTGACAATGCTACAGAACCGTTTTTGGAGATTGCTGCCTTTGCTTCTAAGCCTCTCAATTCCAATATTTCTCTTACTCGCGTGTAATTTTTAAATATAAAAATAATCAAGTTTCCGTGCTAACCCGAGAAACTAATGTGTTTTATGCCGGCGACGTATCTTGAGAAAATACGATCCAGAACAGTCATTAAAGAGTTAGCTTCTCGAGCACCATGAACTAAGA
The DNA here is from genome assembly GCA_022651775.1 of Drusus annulatus. Taxonomy (NCBI): domain Eukaryota; kingdom Metazoa; phylum Arthropoda; class Insecta; order Trichoptera; family Limnephilidae; genus Drusus; species Drusus annulatus. The sequence continues at coordinate 328,244 of JAGWCC010000198.1, forward strand.
ATGGAGTGACGGACAAATTCTAAAGCAGTGATTATATTATTTACCTTATCGCCCTATATTTTTTTTCAAACGTAGATTTAAAAACTTACAGACAATAAAAAATTACGAACGTGTTCCAAAATAAACTCTTCAATGTAAGATAATAGTCCTATCTGCTCCACGAATAAAGTTAATTAAACACTTTTAAATTTTCTATTTACATAATATTAGCTTTTATTCAAATAAAAAATCGCTGTTTTTTTTATCTGGTTTCATGTAAATAACGTAAAATCGGCAATTTTATTGAGCTCGTTCAACGATTTGTGTAAAAATGCACTGCGTCCGCCACTGTGACATACCTATATATCAGTGGAGGGGCTCGTTCAAATTCAAACAAAAAGGTTTTCGACGAATATCTTTACTGTAAACGGGAAAAGGGAGAGTTTAATTAAAGTAACCTGCCACATTACTGAATTACCTTAACCAGATTTAATTTATAAAAAACCTTATAATATTTTAAAAGACGTTAATTTTTTTGTAATATAATTTGCAATCTGGTACCACTTCTCTTTAATAGAAGCTAAATTTTTATTTCACATTTACTGCGTTATATATTATTTATTTATAAACTAACGGACTATTGTACTATTACAAAAAAAAACATAATACAAAAAGGTAAAAAAAAGCAACAGAGAAAGAACAGCACATACATAATATTATAATGAAGCAATGACAAAAATGGAACAAAATATACATAAGAAAGAACACTCAAATCAAAGTTAAAGTTTTTGAGTCGTAAAGAATGACAAAAATCATTTAGACTGGTACCAAACATTTCGAGACCATGGCTTGAGTTAACAATTTAAGTTAGGACAGTGGAGAATCATACCCATAATTAGTAGAGTGATGATCGAAGAACAGTTGTGTTAAAAAAATGAAGAGCTTTCGTGCTCTGAGTATTTAATTCAAGTCACTAAATAGCTCATACATCGCAACAGGGTGATACTGAATGTATATTAAACATTTTGTGTTGTAATCCAATACATCCTCAAAAACAATAAATTGAGCATTCAAACATGGATATTATATTGAGGAAATAATGGCCATAGTAATTACGATATTCCTTAGAAAATGATAGTATAACCGAAGCAAGTGAAGCCAGCTCTTGCTTGTGTATTAAAATTAATATGAATTTCCCTTTACATTGTTCCAGCACATAATTACTCGCCTAGCGACTTGTAAAGGTAAGCACACGTATTCCATATTTATCTGTTTAATAAGACGTCGGGCGAAGGTACTCCGCCTTAAGCCTGATTCACACCAACGTCCGGTTCCGCTCAGTGCCGATATTGTTCCGCAAGAAAACTTATTGAAATGGTATGAATATCAATCAAGGAGTATGTGCCAAGACAAATTTGTGTGGCAGTATATCCTTCTGCCCACCCTTGTGATATTTAACTACTTATTTAGTTAAATAATTATTTTGAAGTGTAAAATAATAACATCGCAGATTTTTTTTAATCAAAAACCATTTTTTTATCACTAAATAATATTTTTATTAATTGAATACTGGAATTAATTAAGGCTCTAAGTACCAAAAAAATAAAAACTGTTTTTTTTTAAAGAATCGTATTTTATTTCCATCATAAAATACGATTCTGTAAAAAAAAAAGTTGTTAATTTTTTTGGCACTTAGAGCCTTAATTAATTCCAGTATTCAATTATTAATTATTAAAAAAATTATTTAGTGATTAAAAAATGGTTTAAAAAATAAATCTGCGTTGTAAGTATTTTTACACTTCAAAATAATTATTCAACTAAATAAGTAGTTAAATATCACAAGGGTGGGTAGAAGGATATACTGCCACACAAATTTGTCTTGGCACATACTCCTTGATTGATATTCATACCATATCAATAAGATTTCTTGCGGAACAATATCGGCACTGAGCGGAACCGGACGTTGGTGTGAATCAGGCTTTAAGGGACCTATCTTTTTATCGCGAGTCGCTAACAACGGCGTTGCCACGGCGCCATTGTTGTTCGGAAACTCGTTAAGGCGATTGTCGCCGCAGATTAGTTCGCGATTTAGAATGTAGATGGCGCTAGGTGTCAGGTGACCAAACAGCTCATTCGGCGGGAGATCTTACATTGGAAATCTCACACTATTTGCATATCGCGCATGTCAAAACAATACCTCGTATCACAGCCATTTGTTAAAGGCGACTTTTCAATGTATTCTGGTACGAAATTAAAAAAAAATACATGACCTGGCCAAATTTTCTAAGAAAAAGTTTGTTTTTCATTTACATTGATTTCTTGTAAAAAAAAAAACTAGTTATTCTTCCCGATTGTCAGATTTGGCGTCCTCGACTTCTTCTTTCAATCACTTTCGCGTCATATATTCTTTTCACAATATTTTTTTTGTTCATTCGCTCTACATGCCTAAATCACTTAAGTGTCTCTTTCTTAATCCTATTCATTGCGTTTACATGAGCCTTGGATTCTTTCCAGATATACACATTTTTAACACAGTAATACACAGTAGCACATACGCCTCAGGGATCTCATTATACACCATTCAGTCTACTTGAATCCTTCCTATGCCAGTTCAATGCCTCACTGCCATACATCAGGGTTGGTATGAACACTTCGTTGTGGGCTACTTGCTTCGTTTCTTTGGACATTTTTTTTGTTTGCGCCAACAGCGTTCAGTCCTTCGTTAATGGAGTTTCCTACATTCACCCTTCTTTCAATATCCTTTATTTATGATAAGATAGTTATTTAACAGATTTGACAAAGGATTAACAATATTTTTAAAGTCAAAATTTTCAAAAATTGACCAAATATATCTGTGTTCGAAAGGAAGAACAGAATGAGTAAAAATAAAAACAAGTTTTGAGTAAAGTATGCAGAATTGTTCCTTAGATACACATCTAGCAAGGAAAAATGAGATGAGTCCGAAAATAAAATAATGCACTTTTATTGAAAAAAAGGATATGTGACATAGGTCATAATTACATACAAAAAAAAAATTCTTAAATTTTGTTTTGGTTCTCTTGAACATCAGCGTGTATTGACTTATTCCCTCTTTCCTTGCGCATACAGATATCAAGTCCAATACCAAGCACCAAATAATTATTCCTCATCCTACAATCCATGAATTCGTTAATCCAGCAAATATTTCCTAAGACATCTAAAACTCAACTTAGTTACCCACACATATATGGTCTGTTCAAAAGAAAGGGTAAATTTAGAATTTTCGCGGGCTGTGCTCATTCGATTATCGTTTTTTTTGTTATGTTGGCACACATATGTTTATCATATGTTAGCATTATCAGCCATTTTGTATTAGTGGTTTGTTTTTGACAACTGGAAAGGTTAGTCACGTTTTTGTGTGCTCTTCAATTTTTTACTTTAAAAAAAATAGATCAAAGAATAAAATCCATGATTTGTTTTTCCACAACTTCAGGACGCTCATCGTCATTAACATATTCTCGGCCTTCTGTAAAGCGCTTGTACCACTTATAAACACTTTTTTTGAGACAAAGTAGACTCGCCAAATGCCACAGTCAAAATTTTAAGTGCGTTGGAGCAGTTTGTTCTATTTTTAGCGCAAAATTTAAAACATATTCTTTTATCCATTTTTTCAAAAGTAAAAAATCGAAGAACACACAAAAACGTGAGTAACCTTTCCAGTTGTCAAAAACAAACCACTAATCCAAAATGGCTGCTAATGCTAACACATGATAAACATAAGTGTACCAACATAACAAAAGTAAAAAAATCGATAATCGAATGTACACAGCCCGCGAAAATTCAAAATTCACCTTTTATTTTGAACAGGCCTCGTACAATTCCATTTTGAAAATAAACTGTTCAAATATATTTTTAAATATTTGTACACACCATCTAGGTATATTTTCCGCGGAGTTTTCATTGTGTCACCCCACCCAAACGACAAGTAGCCGACCATCTTTGCCGACGAGTTCCGAGTACGTTTATTATTCAAAACGACGTACGCACCTGTGACTCGGTGTCGGTACAGTGTGGCTCCACTCTGGTTCACGCCGCCTCGGGACGCGGGGGCGAGGTTTTGTGGGGGCGGCGTAATGTCACCGAAGTATTTCGCTGGAAAATACAAAATATTGAAATTTAAAAACCACCGCTTATCGAACATTCGGGAAAGTCTTTCAGACACTGGGAATGGTTGTATTTTATGAAACGTCTGCATTTAATTGACCGGTTAGTAGCTGAGTAGACAAATGGGACGGATTCCTACCCGAGCGTCGTGGGTTCAATTTATCTGCTAGCTCAGGTCCTCCATCATATATTCCATATAGCAATTATTATTCAGAAAGCAATATATTCCGCTTATTTAATGATTGCCATTTTTTTTAAATATATTTTTATTATATGAATACCGCACAAGAGTCTCAACTGCTTCCCAACCGTCTAGAGCCAGTGAGACTATGGCATCCCCAAATAGGGTATGTTGTGAGACTGAAGATAGTGGGGAGGGGATGGAGATTGAGAAGAGGAAGGTTGGGAAGTACCTGGCTATTCAGATCTGGTCACCAAACACGGCTAAAGCCATTTCAAGGAACGTTTCGATTCTGAATGGTGGTCTTTCACCAGGGCGATACTTAGAGTATCTATCACTCTGGAACGTGCCGCAAATATACTTTTTCTAATTTTTTTATATGAATTAAATGTGTTATGACACATGTTAATTAAATAAAATTTATTGACGCACGCCGGGTTTTTGACACCCGCGACCTTTGTTACTAATGCAACATCATCAGGACAATATAAAAAAAAATAAAAAAAAATCTGTATAATACGCTTTAACCCATAGTTTGTCGGTGGTGCCAATAGTCACCGGACATTAATCATTTTCTTTTCGGGATTTTTCATCCTTTAAAAGTGTTATTCGCATATTTAAATGAACCCTAATCGCTTATTTATATTTTGCATTGCGTCAAATTCGGTACAAGTCGAGTAATAAATATTTGAAGTTTGCTTCAATTATCCAAATATTATTATTGCGGCTAAAAAAATCAATTTTCAAAATTACATTACTGTTTGTATTTACAGGAAAACCTCATGCAATTTTATTTTTATTTGGACGAAAATGTATTCAGCAATACGAAAATATAACAAAACGAAAAAAAAACTTCATGTTTCTAATACAATCTTTTTTTTGTGACATAAGGGTGAAAAAAAAAATTCTGCAAATATAAGAAGCAATTCCAGAAAAAATTATTTCTGACACTAAGATGAAAAAATACATCTGAAAAGATAGCATCATAGACAAAAACATAATTTTGTAAAATACAAGTTAGTTATAACGAATTTACAGTCAGCAAGGTACGACGGAAGTTGTACCTTGCGGGAATCCGGCATTTCAAAGGTTAAAAGAACAGCGTAGTAAAAAAATAAATTATTAATGATAAAAATTTCATGTACAGTATGTTATAAATAATTTGTAAATTTACCAATCACGTTTTGCAATGCGTCACGTGTAAAATATGTAAAAATATATATTTTTACCAGATTAATTAAGAAACACATCATCTGTGACATCAAAAGCCTCAAACACATACGCCATCTTGTGGCAACGAATGAAAGTAATTTAAATTCTAAAGGGTCATTTCTTCTCCGGATTCTGAATAGACTAATCAGCCGCATTCAGTCGTAAAATGAACTAAAATCCTTGAAAGGAAAGAGTCCTTCGTGGCGTTTCCAAAGTCCTACCTTAGCAAAATTAAACTTTTTCATGAGATTACCCGCTGTTTTATTTGTGGGGAGTGGAAGGAAATTAAATCAGGGACGATCCAATGTGAATACTAAATAGAATAGTCAATGTTTCAATTTTTTTATGAATAAATATATAGGTTTCAACACGTTTTGATAATTTGAGATTAATGGATACAGATAATGTGTATTGAAAGGGGTCAACTGAGAATTGTTTCTTAATCACTTTCTCAATTGACGTTTTGCCGCTTTTAATTCATACTATCTGTATTTTTCTCTCTGTTCCTTTGTTATAATTCTTCTTTTGTTTTCTCACTGTTCTCTTATTTTATTTTATATTGTGTTCTCCCTATTTATGTGTATATAACCGAATACTTTATATTTTTTGTTTGGTTTTATGTTGTACCCTGATGATGCTTGGGCCAAGCGAAACCAGTCGGTACAAAAATTAAAATAATATCTGTGGTCATTTACAAAGTTCTTTTTTAATTTCTTAAAATTGTTATTGTTTTGATGAAATGTTGATAATTCCAGTTTTTTTCCTTTCTTTCTATTATTGAATGCATCTTTCGAAAGAAGATTACATTTTACGGTAGTAATATACATGTGTTGACAAAAAAAATATTTGGTCCATTGCAGAGGAAAATAAATATTATTTTACGTGAGCAGCCATTTTGCAAGAAACAACTTAACAAATTTTATCAACAATAATTTCCCGTATTCGCTGACAGAACAGTATTACAGCAAATTGGTGACATATGTTGGTTTCATTTCGTATATTATCACGCCACAAAGTAATTTCACTCTGCGAAATTAAAATAGGTTTATTTTCAACTCTGGGTAGGTGTCATACAACGTGGGTAACCTGAGCTAAAGAATTCTTGTTTTGTATTTTAGTATTATAAGTATAAGGTAGCCTATTCAAGGACGTTCTCAAAATAGGTTGAAAATGTCACCAATATTCATAATTCAAGAGAAAATATACACTTAGGAATAAGTTTCCTTTACAATGCATTTATTATAAAGTACGATTTTCACATATTGAGTCTGAATTTTCTTCAAAAGGGAATATAAATTGATCATCTTCAATCGCCACATTCCTAGAATCGTGTTACAAGGTAAAAAATCTGTACTATACTTTTTACATTTGTTTTATATTACAAGTATCTTACGTTACCCCTTCCCTTATAAACGAGGTGTAAATTTTACGCGTGGTGTAACGTCGGAATAGCAAAAACTTACCCAATAACCACGGCTTGTGCGTCTAATAATGGCTAACGTCCGGTTTAACTAAACCAACGCTGAATCTGCGCGTAACAATCTATTAAGTAAGGCGGCTGTGTTTATCTTTAAATTACACCACTCTTCAAATTTTGTAAGTAATAAATTTATATATATACCGTCGCTGGAAAGGCAAAAAGGCTTAAGTGACACTTTGGTCAGAAATGAGTTGAATATGTATTTTCGATTAAGTTTTTTATCTGCATCGGAATGGTCATTTGATTCCAAAGACTTTTGTGGCCTTTCAGTATCTAAAATATATTTACCATTCGGGAGAAGGCTTGACTCAAGCGACACAAGTTCGGGACTTTTTTTTTTGCTTTTTATCGCTTCAGGTAACTCAGTGAGAGCATTGAGTTACCTGAGTTAACTTTTTTTTTCAAAATCTAACCTGGTACTGAAGACTAATGAAGTTTATTGTAAAACAAATAAAAAAATTAAGTGCTCTGGTGAAAACTTTGAAAAAATGGTGCTTCAGTCCCTTTGCCTTTCCAATGACGATATATACGAGGCCTGTTCAAAAGAAAAAAATGAACTTTCGCGGGCTGTGTACATTCGATTATCGATTTTTTTGTTGTTTTTATGTTGGTACACATATGTTTATCATATGTTAGCATTATCAGCCATTTTGGATTAGTGGTTTGTTTTTGATAACTGGAAAGGTTAGTCACGTTTTTGTGTGTTCTTCGATTTTTACTTTTGAAAAAAATGGATCAAATAATAAAACAAATATATATATTTATAAATATATATATTTGATTATGATTTTAATATGTGATTTAAATCATGTAAATGACCGTTAATTAATAAATAAATAAATTACGTATTTTCTAACAAATGACCAAAGCGCAGGTAACGATCTGTGTAAACTGCATAATGAGAATATGTGTGTAATTTGTGTACGTGTGTCTACCTAGTTAGCTGATGAAACCGAATGCAGACGTCAAATTATTCAGTGCTTGGTTCAGATTACACTCGGAAAGCGCACCCCACCTCTTCTCCATTCTGAGCTCCGGGTAACTCCGGAGCAGATTTAAGGGTTGGCAAAATTAAACGTCGTTAATTTTAATTCTGTCAATAAACATTTTAATTTAGTATTACATTTCCAGTTTGCTTTTAAGATGTGAAGATTAGAACGAGAAAAAAACAATTATTCATGACAACTTTGAACAAACATTAAAAATTTCTTCAGTAGAAAAGCGTAGAAAAGACTTTGACTAATTTGCATTTTCAAAATTATTTATTGTATTATTGACTCACTTTCTATGTTGGAACTCATCTAGTTCCTTGCCGTAGACTCAGAAACAATGAATTGCTATTCCTCAATCATCACTCCACCAATACGGGTATCATTCTCCACTGTCCAGAAGATAGACTTGTTAACTCAAGCCATTAAATGATTTTTGTCATTCTTTACGATAAAAATCTTCGAAGAATACAATTTATTATGTCTAACATCACTGACTCTATCAAAACCTTGTTCAGGCTTTGACTTAAATGTTTAATTGAAATTAACCTAATATTGTACGAAAAATAAAACGTACTAAGATTAATCTCGAAAGTAAAAAAACACACCCATTGAATGGCATACATATATTTTTTACGGTGAATACCGCACCTAACCGGCTGGAGCCGGTGGCACTATGACGTCCTCAATTGGGGTGCGTTGTGAGGTTTAAGCTAGTGGGAAAGAGATGGGAAGAGGAAGGTTAGGAAGTACCTGGCTATTCAGAGCGGGTCACCAAACACGGCTAAAGTCATTTCAAGCAACATTTCGATTTTGAATACTAGTCTTTCACCAGGACGATACTCACAGAGTATCTACTACTTTGAAACGTGCCGCAAATATACTATTAATTATTTTATATGAATTAAATGTGAAATTAATAGCCTTTGCGTCATTGATCCCTTCCGCACCGGTGCGTAGTCAGGAAACCCGACAAAAGCGCGTCCAACATTTGAACATGGTTGACAATCAATACATGAGAACAGGTCGCTTTTACGACTCGTTCTTATGTTCAACAACTCGGCTGTGGAACAATTTGCCGGCCTCTGTGTTTCCTACCTCCTTCAACGTGGGCCTCTTCAAGAACCAGGTTCACTCCTTCTTTTCCTCAAAAAACCTTCCACACAGTATCTTTAAAGATGACATAAGCCTTGAGGGAAATGTGTGTGAAGTTAATGAAAAAAATAAAATAATAATCAAATATAGTTTATTTGCAAACCCCGAGATTTGAACCCGCATCTTCTGGATTCGTAGTCTAACGTCTTAACCACTGGACTACGGAGGCCGTCAAATATGGAAGGGTATTAATTATGTTTATAAATCAAAATATATATCTCGTATATTTTTTTGAATATTAAATACCGCACAAGAGTCCCAACTGCTCCCAACCGTCTAGAGCCAGTGAGACTATGGCATCTCCAATTAGGGTATGTTGAGGCTGAAGGTAAGGGGGAGGAGACGGAGATGGAAAAGAAGAAGGTCGGAAAGTACCTGGCTATTCAGATCTGGTCACCAAACACGGCTAAAACCATTTTTAGCAACGTTTCGATTCTGAGTGATGGTCTTTCACCAGGGCGATACTTAGAGTATCTACCACTCTGTCGTCATATTAACGTTTGCCATAATTCACGTGCCTGATCGAAATTTGATTGTTGATATAACTTGTCAACAGTTAAAAGAAGTATCCGGAGCGCAGCGCCCTGCGGGGTACGGCACAGCAGAGCAGTCTTAACGCTATCTATACCTGTCCTAACCTAACCTAACCTAACCTAACCTAACCTAACCTAACCTAAACTAACCTAACCTAACCTAACCTAACCCAACCGTCTAGAGCCAGTAAGACTATGGCATCCCCAACGGGGGTATGTTGTGAGGATTAAGGTAGTCGGGAGGAGACGGAGATGGGAAAGAAGAAGGTCTGGAACTACCTGGCTATTCAGATCTGGTCACCAAACACGGCTAAAACCATTTTTAGCAACGATCGTTTCGATTCTGAGTGACGGTCTTTCACCAGAGCGATACTTGGAGTATCTACCATTCTGTCGTCATATTAACGTTTGCCATAATTAACGTGCCTGATCGAAATTTGATTGTTGATATAACTTGTCAAAAGTCCACAGTCCAATCTTAATCAACAAATATTTATCTTTAAATGAAACATAATACCCGTTTTCCTGCTATAAGAATTCCCTTTAGGTCATACAGAGTAGACGGTGGGTGCCAACCACTCTCTCTCTAAATCTCTCCCAAATTAATGCATTTTTACCATATCTCTATTTAATATGTAGCAAAAGTTGAATACAATACGATTTATAGTAAAATAAAACATTTCTTGATCCGAGCAATTGTTACTAAAAAATGTTTATTACCTTTGTTTGTTATGTTACACTTGTTTTGCTATACTATTTACTCTTACTGTAAAAGCCCTATGGGCGTTTATCAAATAAATCAAACAGAATTAATAAAATAAGTATCCGGAGCGCAGCGCCCTGCGGGGTATGGACCAGCAGAGCAGTCGTAACGCTATACCTGTCCCGTCGCTAATTACAGCCGTTGCGTAATTGGGGTGGCCGCCGAAACACAGGCGAACGGCGAACGTACCGGCAGTATCATCACCTCCTCAAACCTCTGCTGCCCGGATACACAGCGCCTGCTTGCTGGATGCATCGGGTGGCATAGAAATCGCACCAACTTTGAAATAACTATAAATGTAAATATATAATATTTGGATGATTTGTATGGCGCCGTTTTTGTGAAAAATCACCTTAAGGTCGCTGTACGGACCTTATTTTCTATTATAAGATGTTAATTACTAGTTTAAATGAGAAAATATACAGGAACATACTTACCTGGCAGGTCCCATCAGATAGACAAACTTATCAACTTAAAATTATAATTTTGATTTATTTATTTTTTCCGACTTAGGGCATGGGAGCGAAATTAATAAATGGACTTTCTGAATTTGTCGTACAGTACAGGATTTGATTAAAATTTGTATATCTAAGGGTGATTCGTCGAGAGACAGATTATTTTGAGATTCTTGAATTAATGCAAATTATTACAATGCACTCTTTGATTACATCCGTTTACTTTTTATAAATTATTTTGTTAACTCGTTATCGTACGGTATTGATGTGGATTGGATTTTCGATTGACTTTCTATTTTTTTGTTTAGTTTAATTTCGTACCCTGATGATGCTTAGGCTAAGCGAAACCGGTCGGTCATAAAAATGAAATGATATCCGTGGCCTTATACTTAGTTATTTTTTCATTTCATTTAATTTTTTTTGTATTTTATTAATATCCTTATTTTTTTTTATATGAATACTGCACAAGAGTCTCAATTGCTTCCAACCGTATAGAGCCAGTGAGACTATGGCATCCCCAAATAGAGTATGTTGTGAGGCTGAAGGTAGTGGGGAGGAGAAGGAGATTGGGAAGAGGAAGGTTGGGAAGTACCTGGCTATTCAGATCTGGTCACGAAACACGGCTAAAACCATTTCAAGCAACGTTTCGATTCTGAATGGTGGTCTTCACCAGGGCGATACTTAGTGTATCTACAACTCCGGATTTAAACATAATTAGCTGAACTTACGGCCGCGTACAATGTAGGTTGAAGTGCCTCGTCGAAACGATTAGTTCTCGACCTTTTAATTTAGGGAAAATAGGTTAATTAAGTTAATTTTTAAAAAGAAAGACAAACATTTTTGGGTTACGAATAACCTGAAAGTATTTTTAAAACTCCTACTGCCATCATAATAAGCGGAAAAAGTTCTTTGCGCAATGATGGAGGACCTAACTGGGAGAGGAATTGAACCCATGACGCCTAGGTGGGAATACGACGCGTTTGTCAACTCAGCTACTAACCGGTCAGATGAAACATATTTTTGGTTTAATGTGATAGTTTTGTGTTTTTCTCTGAAAGAAACGTTTCTGTGAAACGCGATAGATAACATATAATAATAATGAAACTCATATAATTTACATCAGCACCCTTTTTATGAAATATCACCTCAAGGGCACTCATATCTACTAGTAAATCAAGTCTCATTTCAATTGGAATTGGTATCTCTCTGCAATGTAGTTAATTTTAATCCATTATCAACTCTTAGTAAATACCCGACTTCATCCGAGTATCAAAAGTGTTTTTTTTTGTTATTTCGTATGTGAAAAAAACGGATCAAATAAAATTACACCTTACTAATTATTTTTTGGCTGTTAAATGGGCCATTTAAAGCTTCGTGGCTAAAGATGGCCGTGTCACAACTATCTAAAAAGAGTATCTTTGAGTTGGAAATTAGGCGAAAAAATTCATGACACCATAACTCATTTTTCGAGGTCGACAATACTAGGCTTGAACTATGAGCAAAGTGATTATTACGTTAACATCGTCATTTTCTTTCCGACCCAACTTGATTCTTCAATGATTCAAATTGAATAAAGGTTTGGACATTTTCCTGTTTTTATTGTTTATTTTTTTACCTTTCCGTACCTGAAGGGGGGGTGACGTAGTTAACCATTTGATCTTGCTTATTAAAGCGTTTTTATGATATAATCGTAGGTAATATTTAGAGAGAAGTGTATTTATAACATTTCAGGTATCTTTATCTAAGATATCTCCCTAAATTTTTCGTTCAGGGTGGCATGAGAATCCTCCATCGGAACAAGAGTTTATTTATATTGACATTGCTAGCGCATATTTTGGCATTATAGTTAATATTTTGGCTATTTTTAGTGCATACATCGGATGACATCTATTTATTAATTACCAAATCATTCAAGCCAGGTTGCCATTTAACATTATTGTTGTTAACTTTGATTCCCGAGTGAATCAGTACATAATGTAATTATAGGTTTGCTTAATATTTGATTGATTAAAAGATAACTATGTACACAATGGTAGGTTAGCCTGCAAAAACTATTAGGCACATTTTCTTCTAACTTAGTCACTCCCTCATTGAGGAATGTGACTCCCACTTAAATTGCCCTGATGAACAAAGCTCCTTCACTCCTGGGTTTTGAACTGCATGGAAAGCCGCGGAAACCGACGTTCTGGACACCTACGAGATTTGCTCAGTCCAACGTAATTCACTGCCTTCCACTTTGCCAGTGGCCAGTGACCATGAGTTTCTCCAGGTTTGAGTTCTCAGTTTAGCCAGCAAAGTGTCAATGTATCTTAGAATACGCTGTAGGTAGACAATTGATAGTACATTGTCAATGCCTAGCTCTTTCAGAATGGATAGATTAGTGCTCCTGACTGTCCATGAAATTTTTAGCATTTTTCATTAGCCTTACATTTCGAGGTCGCTATCTGTTTATTTCTTCGATTGAAATTTGGGAAACATCAGTTCTCGGACGACAGTCATATATCGGTAGTTATATTTAAAACGTAAAGTGACAGTTTTATTTTACTACAGAGAGAGCGAAATAAAATTAAGTGTAAACACAAAAAAGTATTTTAATTATATTTTTAGTAAATGATTAATATAAGTTTCCCTTGTCCCACAGGATATATCTCCCCAATCTGACGAATATCCGAGTTCACAATGCAGCCAAAGCGTGTTACCGCTCAGTTAACCGTATCAAGTTATCTGATTAATAGCGCCTTGGTTATTCAAGACAATGTGAGCAGAATAGGTACACGAATTTCACGATGCTATTCCGAGGTTTAAAGTTATTCGGACTATTAAGGAGATTAGATAACTTCATTATACGGATATTATTAAACCAGATATTTGGGCTATTTCTTATCTTGAGACTGATTAGACTTTTATTATTAACCATACATTTTGTGTAACAATTTTTTTCAAAAAAGTCAGGAATTGAAAAAATATATTGGGTTCAAATAATGAACTAACCTCATAAACTCAACTGTTTTTAAAGTTTTTTTTAATAAATTTAAATGCACTGTTAGAGTTCCACTGCCGTGCAAATGACACTATATTATCCCGAGTTGTGATAAAAGGTAAATATGTAAGAGAAAAAAGTCGGGAACTACCTGAATATTCATTCCTAGTTGATAAACAGCTAAATTTTTATTTTTAGAAGCTTAGCTACTGATCTGTACACCAATCGTAAATCGCTTTTAGACTAGATTTTATATTGATGTGAGTTGAACTACATTTTTTGTGCAACTCGTGTGGCAGAGACAGAAAGGCCATATACACACGGAGATACTCAAAAGAAACTAAACTGGTTCGTGATTGAAATTACTAGCCGATTACTAACTCAGAAGTGATCGAAATCGGTAGTTTTCTGTGTGGTGTGCAAGATGGTGAAGTTATAAAAAACGGGATATTTTTCAACTTCTTCCACTAATTTTAATTCTAATTATATGACAAAAAACGTTATTGTATTCAATAAAACAAAAAACTAGGCGACTCAAGTTGAAAACGAGTCGACAGGTGGAGTTTTCTAGCAACTGGTTACTAAAGCGTTTGTAACTGTAGCGCCGTGTGCTGTGTCTCGTTCATTTACAAAAGATCAAACTCTTCGCGGACTTCTTAGTAATTTGCGTAGGTAATCAATTTCTTTTGAGTATCTCGGTGTGCAGAGGGCCTAAATTGGAACTCGCTGTGAGTATTAAAGTCGTTTCGTCCAACTGCTAGCCAAGCCTTCTACCTACCGGGGTATCGACTGCCTATCAAACTGATACGCCTAATGTAATAGAACCTTTAAAGTGTTTACAAAAAATAACGGTCGCGACTGAGACTCGAACTCGGAAACTATACTCTATCCGGAAGTAACGCTTCTGCCAATTGAGCCACCGATATCTTATAAGAAACCGGCATTTTTAATACATTCTTTTTCAATTTATCTTCTTTTGTAAGATCGATTAAAAATGCCGATTTTTTATAAGGTCTCGGTGGGCCAATTGGTAGAAGCTTTACTCCCGGATAAAGTAGAGTTTCCAAGTTCGAGTCTACGGCGCGACAGCTATTTTTTTCTGTTTCATATTTACGTTGAAGATTATTGATATTATTGAAATAATAATTAATTTAAAAAATAATAGGTATAAAAGCTTTAAAGTCAATTCTAATTCAACCTTCAAAATGTATTCGATATTATTTTAATGCTGAGCCCAGGAGCCCATTTGAGTCACTCTATCGCGGGGTCGTAAAATATGAAAATGTCGTTCATGAAACAATAATAATTCTCAATTTTTGAATAGTAGAAAAAATAGTGCACGGAGTACCGGGAGAACAGAAAATCAATAAGATGTTTGCGTTTTACACAGAGAAAAAAACAGTGCGACATCGGAGCGTAATTCAACCCTTGAACGCGCGCATGTTAATTAGGGGTCCACCGCCACACGTGGCGACTTGTGCTCTCCTGGGATGAAACGGGGCCACCGGCCCGGCCCCAGCCCTGTAATTCAATATCCCTGCGGCCGCCTGGGGATGGTCCAATTCCAGCTGAGAATAAAGGGTAAATATGAATTTCCACGGGGCATGGCAGGGCTAACTTTTTAGGGTTGAATATTGTTGTGGCGAGGATCCGGGACGCATGTGACGAAAGGGCCGTATAATGGATGCTTCAATTAGAATGGTGATTATTAATCGATCACATACCAAGTGTTCCAGATAAATTAACATCTCGACGCCGTGATAATTGATAAAATAGAATGTATTATAAAAAAGATATTTCTAAACTAAGAAAAGTGTCTTCCTATGTAGAACAAACATTCCCATTTTACGATTTGAATAATGATTATAATACTCTCGCTCGACGCTCGACTACGAATCAAAAGGTCACGGGTTCAAACCCGGCGTGCGCCAATAATTTTTATTTAATTAATATGTGTCATTACCACATTTTAATTCATATAAAAATAATAAAAAGTATGTTTGCGGCACGTTCCCGAGTGGTAGATACTAATAGTATCACCCTGGTGAAAGACCATCATTCAGAATCGAAACGTTGCTTGAAATGGCTTTAGCCATGTTTGGTGACCAGATCTGAATAGTCAGGTACTTCCCAACCTTCCTCTTCCTAATCTCCTTCCCCTCCACACTACCTTCAGCCTCACAACATGCCCTATTTGGGGATGCCATAGTCTCACTGGCTCTAGACGGTTGGGAGCAGTTGAGACTCTTGTGCGGTATTCATAGATAAAAAAAAATTAAAATACTCAGCTTATTTATGTAGTGGCATATTTGGAAAATATTGCCTGAATAACGCATAGAAAAGCATAAAAGCTGTTGCTAAAATTACCATAAAATTTTTGGAATTAATAAAACCATAGCTAGAATTACCTTTAATTTATTGATATTTACAAGTTAATTATATCGTTGCCGGAAAGGCAAAAAGGCTAAAACGCCATTTGGGAAAGTTTACACTAGAGCACTGTGAAGTTTTTGATTTTTGTTTTACAGTAAAATTCATAAGTCTTCAGTACCTGGTTGGATTTTGAAAGAAAAAGTTGACTCAAGTAACTCAATTCACTCATTGTCTAAAGCTATAAAAAGATAAAAATTGTCTCAAACTTGTGTAGCTTGAGTCAAGCCTTCTCCCAAATGGTAAATATATTTTAGATGGCTGAAGGGCCACAAAAGTCTTCAGAATCAAACGAGAGTCGGAGCATTCGATGCAGAAAAAAGAACTGATCGAAACTGAATATTTTACTCATTTTGTACCAAAGTGTCGCTGAAGCCCTTTTGATTTTTCAGTGACGATATACACATGTCGCGGGTTGTGAAAAAGCATCTAACTTTTTGTAAAGCATTAGATCGAAAATTATTCGATCAATGCATGAAATATTATACAGGTGCGTTTAGATGCTAACGGGCTAGCCTAGATTTGCAAATTAGGGCAATTATGTTATTCTGTTATTGTTGATATGATTTTCTGAGGAAATGAGTGTTGAGTTTAAATCTGAACGCTATCGAGTATTTTATCATTCTCATATCATGTGGCAGTCTACTCCAGGCTTTGGGACCTGACACTCCTGCAGCACGCTCTCAGAACTTAGTGTCTGGTGTGCGCTTTGGTTCTTTCAACCATCTGATAGCTGATGATATTGCCAATCTAAGGGTTGACTGTCGCAAATTATAATCTTCTGGAACACACTGAACCCATTCCGTTAATTGACTTAAATAATCCATTGAAACTATGGCATCCGAAAATCGGAGAATGTTATGAGACTGAAGGTAGTAAGTAAGGAGGCCAATAGGAAAGAGGAAGGTTAAGAAGTACCTGGCTATTCAGATCTGGTCACTTAACATAGCTATTGCCTATTGAAGATTTTTTTACACTGAACGGTTAACTTTCACGTACTAAGAGAATACTCCGCCATACAAAAAAATATATCAAAGCTAAAAAAGCGAAAAATCCAAATGATTTTTTCAAATCAAATTGATGAATTCGCCAGGTTTTGAAACCTCACCATCACTTAATGTTCGCGTAGTTTGAGACCGAAATTCCATAGTCAATATAGATAGGTACTGGACCAATTTCAATGACATATCAAGAGTTAGTAGTCGAGTGGCATAAAGCTTTGGATTACCAGCGAAGTTTTGGTTATTCGTAACCCGGGCTCATCTTTCTTAAAAAAATATTAACAAGCAGCTCTAATTTCATAAAAATATGAAATCTAGTACAGAAAAGACAGAATTATCGATATTTTAAGAAATGGTGTGTATTTGTATCTCTTCTTAAGATTCAAAAACCAAAATAGTCCTTCAATTATTTCAAACATATTTAAATTCAGTAAGCAACTTACCCGGAGCACAGAAGTAGCAAAAGGGCACCGGTATCAAATTCCCGCGTGCCGCAGCGACAAAGATGAATGGGTGACAGTTGCGGCCTCACTCGATTACCTTCTCCGTATCATGTGGTGTCTGCCACCCTTCACCACTTATGTTCCCCTGGTAACCCGGATAATTATATTATAAGTTTTATCATCAGTATTTTAATTTTTACTAGAGCAGATGGGTGCATTTTTGATCATCTATGGCAAAGCTATATTGGCGATGAAATTAAAATTACTTTGAGTATACAATCTGTTCCCTGCTCTCCGTGGATGTTTTTTACAATCCATTAAAAAAAAACAGTTTAAATGTAATAATCGAAACAGTCCACACGACAGTTCTGATACCAACACTGATTTGTGGTATTAAGGCGAATGATATTAATACGAGGCAGGTAACTCTTCGATCGGCATATTCAACGACCATAGGCAGACTCACAGTACGCGCAATCACAACACCAACTTCGGAGACCGAGCTTTTGTCGTAGCAGGCCCCACAGTTTGGCATAACCTCCCTTTCATTTGTGAATGATCGACAGCTCAACCGAGTTCAGAGCAAGACTTAAAACTCGCCTTTTTAAGTTATCAAAACCAAAATTACGTCAATTTGCTTCACTGGAGTTTTGATCACTCAGTCCAAGTGCTATACTTAATTTTACTATTGCTTATTCCTTTTTTTTCTACCCTAGGTTTTGACATCACGGGCAACAACCGTTACACATATTTGTAAATGTAAACATGTTAGTTGTAAATCACAGTTATAAGAATTAGGCTTAGGTCAATACTAGTAAGCCTTAGTTGTTAGTCTAAATTCTAAGTCACTAGTCATAAATTTTAGTTATAAGTCGAAATTTTTAGTCATTAATCATAAATTTTAGCTGTAAGTAAAGTACACAGTTATAAATTATAATTTATACGCCACTAGTGATTAGTCATTAATCAATTAAGTCGTAGGTAATGTCAATTGTTGTAAATTAAATTATAATAACAAATTATGTTATTATTATAAAACAGTTATACCCGCTAAGCGAATAGATTGAGAAAGTAGTATCAAGAATTAACACATTAAGTAGAAATTAAGATTTGTACAGCGCCCTTGAGGTGATTTTTCACAAAAACGGCGCTATACAAATTATCCAAATATTATTATTATTATTATTAAGAGGACAGTTAAACTTGTGGAGTGGAAATACGGAGAAAATAATGTGTCAAGTGACTGAAATACGTAGTCGTGGACGTCTAAGAATTAGTGGTACGATAAAATCAATGAAATATTTTGGTAAGATGTTGGAAATACCAAAATTTAACAAATGTGTAAAGTATATTAACGTAAATAAAGCAAGTAGTGTTTGCCAGAACAGAGTTGTGTGATGTTACATGCCTCACTGCCATACATAAGGATTGGTATAAGCACTCTATTGTGGACTGCTGGCTTCGCTTTTTTGGACGATTTCTTATTTGCGCCAACAGCGTCTAGTCCTCCATTAATGGAGTTTTCTGCGTTCACCCCTCTTTCAATATCCAACATGCATGAAAAAAACTCACAAACAAAAATTGGTGCTACTGGGATTCGAATTTGAAATCTCATTACCAACGAAACATTTTTCAGGCCTTCCGTGAGTAACAATATATCCACCACACATTTCTTGAAATCATACTATTTCATATATTCGTAAAAAGCATTAACTTTGTGGTTTGCCATATTTATAAATAGAACATATATACTTTGTTTTTAACCACTTTTTTATTTAATATTTTGTCTACCGGTTTCGGAAGTACCCTTCCATCATCAGGACAATATTAAATTAATCTTTAGACTTCTTCATCTCTTCTGGAAGAAACATATGTGGAGATAAATTCTGTACACGATCAAAAAATGTATGTTTTGAAGTATCTGGAGAATGTATATATATAATATACATTCTCCAGATACTTCAAAACATACATTTTTTGATCGTGTACAGAATTTATCTCCACATATGTTTCTTCCAGAAGAGATGAAGTTATTATCTAAAGATTAATTTAATATTGTCCTGATGATGGAAGGGTACTTCCGAAACCGGTAGACAAAATATAAAATAAAAAAGTGATTAAAAACAAAGTATATATGTTCTATTCATACTATTTCAATTTTCTGCCGTAAGAAGAAATCCATAAATTTTATAAGCGAAGATTCAAACGTAAACTTATTTGCGACTTACAGTTTTTTTTTTTTTTAATCTCACCAAGGGCTTACAAATGTTAATAATTATAAAATTCAGATAGAATCGACTATGTAGTCAGTACCTTGGAGATATGTCAATGCGTGTATACGTTATCTTAAATCGAATATCGCACAAGAGTCCATACTGCTCCCAATCGTCTAGAGCCAGTGGGACTATGGCGTCCCCAATTGGGGAATGTTGTGAGGCTGAAGATAATTGGGAGAGGAAGGAGACGAGGAAGAGGTTAGGGAGTACCTGGCTAATCAGAGCTTGTCACCAAACACGGCTAAACCCATTTCAAGCAACGTTTCGAATCTGTTTCGAATGGTGGTCATTCACCAGGGCCATATTACTTATAGCATCTATCACTCTGGAATGTGCCGCAAATATACTGCATATTATTTCACATTAATTCATGTGAAATAACACATTTTATGGAAGATTTGAATTAACTTTGAGGTTTAAGCTTTTTATTTTGATATTAATTACTTTTTAAAAAATTTCGAAAAAAATATTATTTATTGATAATTTATAAAAATTACGGTTTCTAAATTTTTTTCGGTAGCTCAACTGGCGGAAACGTTACTCCCGAATAGAAAAGAGGTTCCGAGATCGTGTCTTGGTCACGGCCTAATTCTATTTATTTTCTGTGTCTTTTTCAAATATCAATATTGAAAAAAAAAAAAAATTCTTACGCTGGAATTTGAGCCCGCAACCTGTGGATTCGTAATTGGGCGTCATAACCTCTCGACCACGGAGGAAGTGGCTTGTAGCAGTGCTCCGGTAGTCGGTTTGTTCCCCAGCTGCAGAAAGAATACCATATTCATGAGGAGTGATTGAATTAGTCTGCGCGGTCGTGCCGCATTGCCCTTCGGATTCTTGGCAATTTGCATGCCAAATTTTAGAATTAATCTCCCGCATTGTTCGCGGATGCAACATGGACGATGTTCTGATTTAATAATTGCGGCCTTTTCCCACACGCCGGCTTTAAAAATCATGCTGAATCAGCATTGTTCCGCCACGTTGTAGCTGTTTCGCCTGCATTTAAATCAGATCTATCACATCATTCGACCACGGTATGGCTGTTTATGGCTTTTAAATCAGATCTCTAGCATTGGTTAAAACCTTGTTGTAAGAATATTTATGGAGAGAGAGCTAAATATTTTTACCCAGCCTATACAAATTTACGATAAATCACTTTCTCGGAATTTTACGCCGTAAACCGTGAGAGAGAAAGAGACAAGACAAGTTGTCACTTAATATCGCACCACTTTTAGGTATGTATGCATGTTTTCTATCTCCCGCGTCTCCAGTGACTCCGCCCACTACGTTTTGTTATGCGACATAACTCAACAGTTTTTGAGGTTATATCCTATAACAATAATGTGAAAAAGTGGTTATGCAAAAAACAAAACATTAAGTCGACATGTGCTACGAATGGATGTAAAAAGTGTGTCTATGAAAACTCTAGCCACGCCCGAGTCAGTAAAAAATCAACAATCCTGACTACACTGTTTCGCAAAGTTATCCCTCCTGTATATTATTGCTCTGAGGTTGAAACAGATCTTTTGAACTATTCAACTACTGGCTGCATCGTCTGTCTTTAAAGCAACATCTTCTACCCACGAAACAGCTGTATCGGCTGCCTTTAAATCCGTCAAAAAATCTACGTATAGAAACATTTTTTTTCAGTAAGATTATGGCGTCTCTAATTAGGTATGTTGTGAGGCTGAAGGTAGTGGGAAGGGAAAGTAGGTGGGAAGAGGAACGTTAGGAAGTACTCGACTATTCAGATCTGTTCACCAAACACGGCTAAAGCTATTTCAGGCAACGTTTCGATTCTGAATGATAGTCTTGGCATGGTGATTGGCACCAGAACGATACTTAGAGTATCTACTACTCTGGAACGTGTCGCAAATATGCAATATATTATTTTTAATTAATTAAATGACACGCGTCATCAAATACATAAAGTTTTGCGTACGCCGGGCTGGAGCCCGCGACCTCTGCATTCGTAGTCGAGCGTCTTGTCACTCGACCACGGAGGCCGTCAATCAAATCTGAATTTTAAAATTTTTATATATTCGTAAAAAGCATTAACTTTGTGGCTTGCCATATTTATAAATAGAATATATATACTTTGTTTTTAACCACTTTTTTATTTAATATTTTGTCTACCGGTTTCGGAAGTACCCTTCCATCATCAGGACAATATTAAATTAATCTGAAATACAAAATACTGAGATAAATATACATATTTAGGAGTTGGAAGGAGAAGGAGTAATTGATGAAATTATGGGAATAACAGTGATAAAAAGTGGTTAAAAACAAAGTATATATATTCTATTTATTTTTAAAAATTTTCATTTTTTTTTATTATTTTTAATCTCGGCTTTGGAATCAACGTTCTTATTCTTTATTATAATAAGGATGTAGTGAATAAAACACTTATTTTTTATAATTAATGGACTTCGTAGTCCTAGCGAGTGTTTACAAATAATGCCAGATAGATATCAAACACATAAAATAAATAAAATTCACAATTAGACATTTCACTGAAATAATCAAAGAAAACACTTTGAAGAGTAGGAACTTTGGACAACTGCCACTATTCAAACAATTGAAGGACATTTTTCAACCAATTACACAAGGCCAAGCGCTTCTTCCATCCACGCATGCGCCGTTCTATCACCCTTTTCTTTTTCACACATCACAACGCATATTATAGAACAATAATAATAACAAGTATATTTGCGGCACGTTCCAGAGTGGTAGATACTCTAAGTATCGCCCTGGTGAAAGACCACCATTCAGAATCGAAACGTTGCTTGAAATGGCTTAAGCCGTGTTTGGTGACCAGATCTGAATAGCCAGGTACTTCCCAACCTTCCTCTTCCCGATCTCCTTCCCCTCCCTACTACCTTCAGCCTCACAACATACCCAATTTGGGGATGCCATAGTCTCACTGGCTCTAGACGGTTGGGAGCAGTTGAGACTCTTGTGCGGTATTCATGTAAAAAAAAAAAAAAAAAAAAAATACACAATCTTACCAAAAGTTCAATCTTTACCAGTTAAATATGTTAATCTTAAATCGCGTTCAACAGTAATCTCCTTTAAGCTAAATTAATTGCACACGAGATAACACTTAAAAGTTTATAATTTCCTTTAAACACTCTACTAAAATCTCCGATATGAGTATTTCCCTGATTTTTCAAAGGTCAATATATCGCCCCGATATCTTAAAGCCTAAAAGCTCTTTTGAGCTGTTTTCATATGGGACGATAATCGTGATATCGTTAAGCATTTCTGTGCACTCTTATACCTTTATACGGCAAAGGTAAGGCAGTACGCTAAGCCATAACATAAGGTGGAAGTATAAGGGAAACGAAGTAAGGTAGAAACCATTTTATATGAGCCAGTGATATGCAAAGAACTCGATACATATTTTTGAAGTGGTGAGACATAAGAAAAAAAGAAGATGACGATTGGAAGGTTAATACTTACCTGATTATTCATATCTTGTCATTAAATTAAGGAATTTCAAGCAACGTATCGATTCATAAATGCATATTATAAAAATCTCTCTAAAACTTTATGAAAATATATTTTTTTACGTAAGCCAAATAAACTTTTTAAATAATTAATAATGAATAACTAAATAATTTATTATTATTATTTTAAGGCTGATAGGAGCGTAATGAATAGGATCAAGAAAGGGACGCTTAGATGGTTTGGGCATGTAGAGCGAATGAACGAAGAAAGGAGTGAAAAAAAAATAGATGGTGTGAAAACGAATGGAAGAAGAAGTCGAGGACGCCCAAAAAAAAGACATGGCACGATCAAGTAAATCAAATACTTGAATCGGGTAATGTGAAGAGTCAGAATAACAGAAAAGTATGTATGAGACGATGTATGAATGCGAATGAAGCAAGGAGTGTGCGCCAAGACAGAGTTATATGGCGGTCCGTCCTCTCTGCCTACCCCTGCGGGGAAACGGGGTGATGGTTAGTAAGTTAGTTTTTTTTTGTAAAATTAACGATTGTTCAGATTATCGGCGTTTGCTCAGAACCTTGGGTCACCTCGTGAGTTTTTTTTTTTAACGAAAATGGTGCTATAAATTTGTATATATACTCTTTTAAGCTTTCCGTACCTGAAAGTAATATTAAAACGTACGATCTGAAGGGGGTGGCGCACTTACCTCATTTGATCTTGCTTATTAAAGTATTTTACGACATAGTTCTAGGTAATTTGTTTTTAGTAAAACTTAGAGAAGTATATTTATAATATTTCAGTATTATTTGTAGAAACGAGATCCCTGAGGCGTATGTGCGGTAAAACCATGTATGACCGTGTTCAAAATGTGGATATCCGGAAAGAATGCAAGTCAGACGTAAGCGTAATGAGTAGAATCAAAGAAAATACGCTTATATGGTTTTGGTTGGCGTTTTTAGTGAATTTAGACAAACATTTTTTTTCAGTTGATCGTAGGTTTATATCAGTGATTCCCAAAGTGGTCTATTTCGACCCCCAGGGGTCGATTCCGATCTGCAAGGGGTCCACGTCAGTGAAAAAAAAAATTGGGGGTGCATGAGACGTAAATGGGGGTCTACGGGAGTGGATTCCGTTGATTTGCTAGCACTTTTTGGGGGAGGATTTTTTGTTGATTTGCTAGTACTTTTCGATTTCAAATCTCTACCGACTAGTGCTTTTTTTCAGAGAGGAATTTTTGCTGATTTACTAGCACTTTTCGATTTGGGATCTCTGCCGACTAGTACTATTTTTTGACGAGTTCGACTACAAATGAAGTGTTCACTGCGAAAGGTTCATTTCAAAGAACTAGCAGTTCCTGAAGCGTTCACAAAACTTTGAAGTTTTTCCCAACGCTAAAAAAAAATCAATACTAGGAAAGCAGGGGGTCTATACAAAACAGAAAAAATCGACAAGTGGTCTACTGGATAAAAAAGTTTGGGAACCTCTGGTTTATATGAATGTGCATAAAAATGTGAATATCCTGAAAAGATGCAAGGCTGATGTAAGGTTAAAGAAAAGGATCAAGAAAGGGACGCTTAGATGGTTTGGGCATGTAGAACGAATGGACGAAGAAAGGAGTGTAAAAATAATATATGACGGGAAAGTGAATGAAATAAGAAGTCGGAAACGCCCGGAGAAGACATGGCACGATCAAGATGTAAAGATTCAGAATAACAAAAGAGTATGTATGAATGAAGCAAGGAGTGTGTGCCGAGACAGAGCTGTATGGTGGTCTGTCCTCTCTGCCTACCCCTACGAAGAAACGGCGTGATGGTAAGTTAGTTGGTTAGTTAGTATTTTTTATTTATTTTTACATTAGAGCCTCCGTTTGGAATGACAATGTAGATGCTTATATTATTTTAACCATGCGGTTGATCGTTGAACCATTGAAAAAAGAATTGAAAAAAAAACTGAAATCAGTAAAACTTTTATATTCCATATTCTGAATTTAAAACCGGTCCACGTAACGGCGGCTCGTGGTGGGTCTGTGTCACATGGACCCGGGCCCAGCTTCTGATGATAAGAGCCGGATAAGGATTACAAGCCTACTAAATCTGAAAGAGACCTCAGCCGGTCAAATCAGATTGCGGAGGCGCACAGATAACGGAGCATTTGTGAACTTTTTGCAAAAGCTTATTTGTCTTCTGATACGTGTTCATATTGGGAAGGGGATTTTGTTGCCAACTACTCGCGTGAGAATATAATGCTTGGGATGATATAACGGACGGTGCGATCTGAAAATAATTCAGAAATTCTGAGAGCTGCGCAAATTTCATTGCGTCAAAGCTCACCTTTCTAGCGTTTTTAGTGAATTTAGGTACACATTTTTCAGTTTATATGAATGTGCATAAAAAATGCAAGACTGATGTAAACGAAATTAATAGGATCAAGAAAGGGACGATTAGATGGCTTGGGCATGTAGAGTAAATGAACGAAGAAAGGAGTGTGAAAAGAATATATCGCTGTGCTAGTTCAATACTATAACAAGTAAAAAAAAAATTACTCATGGGTGTTTTTTGATTCCTTCTGTTATAAGGAATCAGAAAACACCAATAATTCAAAATCTTTAAGCTTTTTTTGAGTTGTTATAGTATTGAACTAGCACAGTGATATGATGGGAAAGTTAATAGAAGAAGAAGTCGGGAACGTCCGAGAAAGACATGGCACGATCAAGTGAATCAAATACTTGAGTCGGGCCATGTCAAGAATCAGAATAACAGAAGAGTATGCATGAGACGATGTATGAATGTGAATGAAGCAAGGAGTGCCAAGACAGAGTTGTATGGCGGTCCGTCCTCTCTACCTATCCCTTTGTTAAGATCAATAAATAAATACTTTTGAATATCAAATCTGTACCTACTTAGTCTCAACTCGCATTATTTTAAAATGCACCTATTAACAAAATATGATTAAAAAAATGCATGACTATGTTATACTTTTTTTATTTGGAACATGACCGGTTTCACCTTGCCTCGAGCATCTTCAAACTTGTTCACTGGCCAACTCAAAAAATAATTGAACCATTTTTTTTATTTAACACTAAATAAGAGTCCCGACTGCCCCTAAATCATTGGGACTATGGCATCCCCAAACGGGGTATATTGTGGGGCTGAAGGGAGTGGCTGGGGAATGAGATGGGGAAGAAGAAGGTTCGGAAGTGCCTGGCTTTTCAGATCTGATCACTTAACACGTTTATTGCCATTTCAAGCAACATTTCAATTCTCAATATATTTATTTTACCAAGGCGATTCTAAGAATATATACCACTACGTTAAAGAAGACAACATAAGTCAAAGTAACTAACCAAAATTACATAATTTTATCACGATTTTATTATTGATTTCGACTACCGTCTAGAGCCAGTGATACTATGGAATCCCCAATTGGGGTATGTTGTGAGGCTGAAGGTAGTAGGAAGGGGAAGAAGATGGGGAAAAGAAAGGTTGGGAAGGTACCTGGCTATTCAGATATAGTCACCAAACACGGCTAAAGCCATTTAAATCATTTTTTAGATGCTGAATGGTGGTCTTTCACCAGGGCGATACTTAGAGTATCTACCACTACGAGACGTGCTACATATATACTACCTGTTCGTTATTCGTCAAAATTTCAACTCTTTAAATCTGAATCGAGAGAATATCAACGAACGGGTACCAAATCAACTTATTTAATACTTTTTAAAGGTATATGTATTTACCGGCTATCATTTAATTTGCAGCTTACATCGTTATTGTCTTAAAATTTCGTGTATTTACTTCTTGTAATGCATATTTCTGCATACGGTAAAATGAGACATGATGTTTTGACGATGACCAGCTGGTATACAAACCCTTACTTCCGAAAATTCATGCAGATTACCAAACTTCACCCGAAACGTCGTCCCGTATCAAATGACTTATGGTCGGTAAACACTGCAGAATAAATCTTCAATACTTAACGCTTCTCAACAAAGAGCTGGAAGCATTTCGTCCGTTATACACGTATACGATCAGCCTAGATCACCGTGGGAATGTCCCCCACAATCAAGGCTTGTACCACAGACTACAGCCTACAGACAGTAGAGCCTTGGAGCCTAGCTAGCCGAGACAATAACAGTTCCTGACCGGCGGTCAGTGTAGCATATTGTCCGTTCCCTGTAAACAATAATAAATTTCACCTCAAGTACATTATAGTTAACTGTAGGTAGCGGTCACAATAGATAGACACATCGTGGGGTCGTAGGGACAAAGGCAAACAAGCTAAATATATACTGCTTATTTGGTAAACCGCCTTTTGTACTCCGGAAGATTTAATAATACCGCTGGGGATGGTGGCTGTTGTGTCAAACCGCTTTGTTGAACTGTTGGCTATTCAGTTGGAAAGATATTTAGCACTCTTTCTTGACTTGACACATCTCCGCAGATTTATGTGCTCCTTGCATCGTAAAACACGTGAAACCGCAATAATAATGATTGTATTGTGTCATGAGCCACAAACAAGCACTGTGTATTATTTCTGTAAGAAGCTTGTTATGTTGAAATGATCTTATGACTCATCCTCTTCTTCTTCTGGTTCCATTTATTATTGGAGGTTGTCTACCGTCGTGGAAAGTGCACCTAAAAACAATTCAAACCACAGTATTTTTCGAGGAGAAGTGTATTGAGCTGAAAAGCTTCAAAAGCTCTGATTTAACAAGGTTCCGTGATACAATTATGGACCCTTTGAAAAAAATTGTCATCTTGCTAGTTTTACTTCTCGGCTTCGCTCGTTATTAGGAATCTTGCAGCAAACGATTGCTTTATATTTCACAGTAAACAAACAGTTATTTCATCTATCAGTACACCTACAAATTTTATTATTGATCAATTAAAAAACACAGAATAAACAACATTGCGTCGAATTTTAATTAAGACGAAAAAAACATTTTAAAGCTTCATAGCTCGTGATGGAATGTTTTAGTGAACTGTTGCGTTGTTAATGTTTTTCTCCTTCAGAAAACAAATTTTCTGCCTTACACTGAATACCATTTTACTAAAGGATATTCCTAGAAAAGATTTTAAGAATTATTGGTCATATTTTTTCAATGCAGTCCATCATATAATTGTTTTTTATTATTTTTTTTATTAAATGTATTCGTTCTTTTGACGTTGTAATATTTGCACGGCTTTTTGATTGAACTTTCTGGTCAGAACGTCATTACGCATTTCCATCATCACGAGTCATGAAATATTTATTTACCTGTCCAAAAATAAGACGAGGAGTCATTTTGTTTGCGCTATATATTCAAATCAATTCATTTTAGGTACACTCAAAATTCACATCCTAAAAAATAGAAGGACACAGAATTCGACTGTTGTGAACTCTTATACCTTATCGAGTTCAAAGTACCTCAGCGGGCAACTCGGCAAAAAATATTATTCTGCGTCAATAACTTTCAAACTAACTACCACAAGCATGAACCTATTCCTCGCCTACATACACTTGAACATGAATGCACCTCAAATATTGACATCCTTGTTCTACTCAGATGAATTTAACACACATTTCAAAACTTTTAATTTCTCACCATTTTTACTGTATTTATTTCATGTACGAATATATCTCTTGCGTTATTATTCTCTGTACACATGCACTTCCTTTTTTTAATTTAATATATAAAAGCCTATTAAGGGCGCTAATAAATAAATCAAATAAAATAAATTACTTAATAAGAAATAAAAATTTACCTTGGTGAATAAAAACTTTCTATAAAATAAATTCATAAAGAGGAAAATTTCAAAAATACGAGAGCAGGATATTTGTTACAATCAGCCACAGAATTTCATCCCCTCACGTCTCAAGAAGACAGACTACCTCCACTTTTGCAGTACTTTCGATACCACACTATAAAGTCGGCCGAGCATAGAGAAAACAGGACATGAATACTAAGTTCTAGGCAAAACTATCCCTTGCCTCCCTCTCCCACCTCAAGGGTCCACATCTCCCCATCTCCCCTCCTCGTTATACAGGGGGAGAAAAAATTGAATTTTTGAGTCGTGCGGAAGTATTTTGGTTATTGAAGTTCTCGGCATTGAGACCGTGAAGAATTGATATTTTATTACGTCCCCGAGACAAGTTATATTTTTGCAAGGGGGCCAAAGGTACGCCATTGATTTTTTTTTTCATTTCTTCGGTTCGGAATTTATAGATCACTTTTAATATTTTTTTTCGAAAATTATATCTTATTTTCCAAAGGAAAAATCATTATTTTCTATCGAGCTAAATATATATATTTTTTGGTTTTATTAATGTGTTATTTGATCGTTTTGGTAGCTGAGTGGACAAACGCGTCGGATTCCCATCCGGGTGTCGTGGGTTCAATTCCTCTGCTAGCTAAGTCCTCCACCATTGCACAAGCAACATCTTCCACTTATTATGATGGCGGTAGGAATTTTTCAAATATTGTCAGGTTTATCTGTGACTTGGGAATGTTTGTGTTTCTTTTCAAAAATAATAAACTATAAAGCACAAAATCTGTTTTTAAGCTCTAGCGATATGAAAGTCAATGCGTCATTCAGCTAGCAACGACTTTATTTCATGAGCTATGGAACATTATTTTTTTTTTAAATTCAATAAAATATTTTTTAAATTGTATTTTGCAAGAGTTGGACGAAGCCGACCAATAAAAAAATATTGAATACGCATATTATTTTTCGATAAATTACCATGTGAGTTTTTAGTAAATGTTGTTTTTTTGGTTTTTTGTTTTCGTATTTTTATTTAGATGTGTGCAAAAAAAAATCACACATCTAGTAAGAAAAAACATTTTTACATTTCACAATTATAGAACAAAGCATATAAGGTTCCTATACAGCAGATATAAATTGAAATCTCAGTAATCTTAAGAATCATAGGTTTTTTTAACATATTCAGCACAAATCCTACGAAAAGTTTATTGTAATCATTAATAATATTTTACTATTAAAATAATAATTTGAAACTCTAAAATGCAACCGAAAACAAATATAAATGTAAAGAGGATACAAATTTCAGAAATCTCTATTTCACTAAATAAATTAAAAAAAACATTAATTCACTACCCCACGGCGATACTCATGAAGTATTCAACCGCCCACGAGTAAACTTATGATTAAAAAGTCGTCAAGTAACTTGAATAATACCATTAATATGTTTGTAAAAAAAGACATTTACTTGACGGGTAGCGTTACTTAGCGGTGGTGAAATAATTAAAATACGCTACTCGACGAATAACGATAATCCACAGTTTACTCAGGAGTGGTGAGATACCCCTTAGCAGATACTTTTGATACCCTATATGTATTTATTAGTGGATTAACACCTTTCTACGTGCATCGGATCATGCAAAGCAGACTGTTACTCGTTACTTTTCTGTTAAACAAATCAAAACAACAATAATCCCTGTTATCTGAAAAAACTAACTAAATATAATTACTTCCGGTTAGTACGAAGAGCGCTCTCTTCGCCAAGCACCAGGCAGCAGGCACCAGGTCATATCTTATGTGTTCCAAGAAGGTCAAGAGGTCAAAGAACAGGTAACCCGCGGTACCTGTAAGCCACCTCTAGAGCAGCGAAACCTCGCAGCATCCAGTCTTGGAAACATCTCATTTCTTCTCGAGCAGATGGATCATTCGTGCGGCAATTGAGCTGCATGAACTGTACTTCTCAAAATTTTGATTATATTACTTTACGCGGTTTTCCTTTATAACAGATTATTTGATCTTATATCAAATTTGTTCAAGATTCATGGATGATTTTTCGTTTCAATGTTTTAGTTTTTTTTTAAATATTGTTGCATGAATTAATCCTCTTGAACTAAAGTTTAATTATAAAAGATTTCAGTAGAAATTGATCTCATTAAATAACACATTAGTATTGAACTAATTTGGGAATCAATATATTTTTACTCATAGAGATCCGTAGCCAAAGTCTTTTTCGATTTTTTTTTATGACAGATTACTTGAGTTTACATTCTCAATTTCTTTCAAGATTGGAGAATGATTGTTCGTGTTAGTAGGTTACCGAAATGTATGTTTGCCGTATTAATGATGAACTAACAGATAAAAACCCGCTCCCGCGTGGTTTAGTCACGACGCACACATCAAAAGGAACATAGTGAGTAAATCGTGAAGGACCGTAATCGGAAGAAAGTTCAAACTTTTGTATGTATGAGCATTTTTTCAATCGAACATGGCAGAAGACGGCTTACGGTATTAATACTATCAGATATCGTTTTAATCACAAAAATCCTAAAGTTTATTTTGATTTCCATTTGGGATTGTTCTTACAGTCATTCGATGACGTAACATTTGATTAGCGTTAGGCGGGTAAAGGTTTCAAGTTTATAATATAATAGTTAAGAGTTTTGTAGTAAATTCGAACAGGTATCATTAATCCAGACAATGACAAAACAAGAAGAATTGTCATATTTTCTTTTTATCGATAATGGTTTATTCCAGTCCTAATAGCCCTCTATTCATTATTTTAATAATATTTCTGTTCTCATGTAAAATCTCATTTTTCTTCTCCCGGTTTTCTCTTCTATCGGAAGCTGATTCTCATCAAGATAATAGTCAAATAGCGGAATACAGTCCAAAACATCTCAACGGAACTGTAATCGTACTAGTCATATAAGTTCCGAAGCCATGAAGTAAACCATCTTCCATTACCACTTCTTCCGCCAATCTCATTCTACAAATAGATATTTTAAACTAGGAATTTTATGAAAACCTCCTTATTAGTTATTCTATCTGTCTTAGGTATTTTGAGGTTACGTACACAGATTCACAACAAACAAATAAATAATTACCCCTAGGGCGGTTAACAAATACGTAAAAAACTTGATATATATCTCGGAAGATTGTCCTTAATCTTTGGTAATATTATTTCGGATTTAAGATCGCCAAGTATCTACTTGAGTATGTGGGGATCGACAAACAGATATCTTAATATAAAAGACATCACTCCGCTTCTTAAAATATAAGTGAATAAACATACTCTTTACTCAACAGACGTATTGTCATTTTTGAACTTGTCGGAACTCTGAGGCGGTAGCCATTGGCTGCCGCCGATTCAGCAAATGCAATGTAGGTATACTTCAGCTAAGTAGTGAAAATTTTCAGCCAATTTATTTTAATCCTAGCAAAATATCAGTTATTATCAAACAATACAGAAATGAGGAATGCATAATCTGAACTCCGCTCTTTAATTTATATTTGTGGCCAAGGCGAAAATAGCGACGGCGTTTTCCAATCTCTGATACGAACGGTCTAACAAGAAGAAGAAAGCTCTACGAATGGATGTCGATGAGGGAAACACACCGTTTGAGAAGGAATGCAACAATTACCATGGCACAGTGATGGCACAGCATAGCATCGTCAGCTAATCATTATACCTTCGAAGATGATATAGCACAAGTCAGCAGTTCCTCGCCGTTGAAGTGATGAAGATGGATGTAACAATGGCAAGATTCATCTGGTAACACGGAACATTATGTTACGACCTCATAAGTAACATTGCCGAGGCTTTGGATAATACAGAGCTGGTAAAAGATCTTCATAGCATTCGCGTTCATGTGTTCCGAGGCTTAATTTATTAGTGATTGGTACCGGAGTCGTGTCAATGGCATATCTATCAAAGGATTGATGCGCTTATCGGATTTTTACTATGTGATTCAACAGTCATGGTGATACGGTTGAATTCGTATGATCAAAGCTCATCTGAAGCTTTAGTTTTCTATAAGTCGACTAATATCTTTCAACCTAAGTTTCGATGAAGTTGGATCACAATACTTATTGTACAAATTATAACGTCGCCGGAAAGGCTAAAAGGTTTGAAGCGCCATTTTGCGAAGCTTACACCAGAGCGCTTTAAAGTTTTGTTGTTAGTAAAATATATTTAAAGTATCGTGCGTAATCGTGATATCGTCGCCGGAAAGGCAAAAGGGCTGAAGCGCCATTTAGGGCAGTATACACCAGAGCACTTTGAAGTTTATTTGTTTTACAAAAAAAAAATTAGGTATTCAGTACTTGGTTGGATATTGAAAAAAAAAGTTTACTCAGGTAACTAAATGCACTCACTGAGCTACCTAAAGCGACAAAAAGGTGTAAAAAAGTCCCAAGCTTGTGTCGCTTAAGTCAAACCTTATCCCAAATGGTAAATATATTTTAGTTGCCTGAAAGGGCCACAAAAGTCTTCAGAATCAAACGAGAGTCAAAGCAGTTGATTCAGTAAAAAAAACTGATCACAACTGTATATTTAACTCATTTTCGACCAAAGTGTCGCTTAAGCTATTTTGCCTTTCCAGCGACGATATGCCTATTTAAACATTTTTTAAAGGGCTAATTATCACAGATGATTTAATCAGTTGCTAATATTCATTGCCTTTTCTGGTCGATGTAATAAAATTTAATTTTTATGAGAATTATCAGAAGGTATATTTAAATTATTTGCCATTTTTCAGAATTTTCAACTTACATACAAAATCAAAACGACAGTAGAAAAAAATATTTTTCTGAGATTATTTTTACAATTACACATCCAACGTGTTTTTTACTGCTGAAATTGACGATCTCCGTGGCAGTGATCAGCTATAAAGGTCATGGGCTTAAAACTTGGTAATGGAAAATGGTTTTTGGTAAATTTATTTTGCTTAGAGTGTACCACAAATAATTAAAATATAATTTATATATTCGTAAAAAGCATTAACTTTGTGGCTTGCCATATTTATAAATAGAACACATATACTTTGTTTTTAACCACTAAACAAAGTATATGTGTTCTATTTATAAAATATAATTCTTTATAGGATGGATATTCATACCTTGTTTAAAAATTAAACATCCTCAACGTACTCTCTCCGATATAAGACAACCATTTAGAATCAAAATGATATTTGAAATAGCTTTAGCTGGACGAGGAACTTTAACGAAAATTCTCGTGGGTGAAATTTATTGATAGCATTCAGCCCTCCCTTATAAAGCCGATTGGTTTGATTTGTAAAATGATGTGAATCATATTTTCACCCTCATCGCGCTTACTGTAAGTTAAAAATTGAAAATAAACACTGATGTTTCAAATAACGGTATAAAATTACTATAAAATAATGTTAATTTTTTGATTGTTAACAACAACTAAAAACAGGTTTTTCACTTTAAAAAGAGTATATTATATGCAATTTGCTTCAGAGTAAAAAATACTCACATAAAATTTTATTTGCATTTAGTATTAAAAATGGCTATATATTTGTTAAGTGTCCAGATCTGAAGAAGCAGATACTTACAAACCATCCCAGTCTCAATATATCATCGCCGGAAAGGAAAAAGAGGTAAAGAGCCATTTTGAAAAGTTTACACCAGAAGCTTTTTTGTTTTGCTATAAAATTCACAAGTCTCCAGTACCTAGTTAGATTTTTGAAAAAAGTTAACTCAGGTAACTCAATGCTCTCACCGATTTACCTGAAACGACAAAAAGCTTTGAAAAAATCCCAAACTTGTGTCGCTTGAGTAAAGCCTTCTCCCAAATGGAAAATATATTTTAGATGGCCGAAAAGCCACAAAAGTCTTCAGAATCAAACAAGAGTCAGAGCATTCGATGCAGAAAAATCTAAAAAAGATCTGACAAAACTGCATATTTAGCTCATTTTTTACATATTTCCAGCGACGATATGTATGCTTCCCTTCCCTATTTCCTTTAGTCATACTATATCCTAATTTGAGAATGCCATCTTGTACGATATCACATCATAAAAAATGAATCGTTGAAAACAAAATACAAAATATAACATATTAAATGAAAATGAAATAATAACTTTGCAAAACACCACAAATTTTATTTCAATTCTTATGACCGATCAGTTTTGCTTAGCGTAAGCATCATCAAGGGTACAAAATTAAACTAAACAGAAAGACAAAGTGTGCAGTTATAGGTATATATATATACAAAGGGAGATTACAATATAAAATAAAATAAGAGAACCGTGAGAAAACAATAGAACAAATTTAAAAATTATAACAAAAGAACAGAGATTAAGAGACAGATAATATGAAATGATAGAGGCAAATCGTCAACTGAGAAGGTGATTAAAGAATAATCAGAAATAAAGAGTTTACGGGAAATATACCTAATATTGGACTACTGGACAAATTGAACTAATAATCATGAATATGACTATTAATTTGAATGGCTTTCATACTTACTGTATTTCTTACCGGTCGGTCATAAAAATGAAAATTAAATCTGTTGTCTTTTACGAAGTTGTTATTTCATTTTCATTAAATATTTCAAACCACAAAGTGATTACTTTCTGCAAACATACAAGTTTCAAACATTTCAAAGTGCAAAAGATTTTGGATATTTTTTGTGTGTACATAAAATCTGCACTTGACTTGCAAATTGTAGTGTGGTTTTTCCTCAAGGATCATCCACGAGGTATTATGAATTTTTATATTTCTATCAATTGAGAAAAGCGTGCATAACTCTCTTTAAACTCCGAGATAAATCTTGATTTTATTTACATTCTTACTGAGGCGCAGATGACATTAATAGGAATCCTATTAGGATGCCGATTTGTGTCTGAGATAAATATTCTTTTAATGCGCTATAAAACCTTTTCATCCGGACAAATCCAATCACTCCGATCGATTTGTTAAATCATGTTGACACTAAAAAAGCGGTGATTTATACCCTCCTTAAGTGCGGTCGTATAACAAATGCTTCATTCGAAAGGTGAGGGAATTCATAAATAGGTTTCTCGAATGTGTCGTTGCTCTGCGGCGTAGCTCTAAGATCAGCGACACTGTGTCCGAAGGTTACGATGCTAAAACAGAAACTGATGAACCAAACAGCGTGATCCATTTCTTTGCTATAAGTGAAGTGTTTGATTATATCACGATTACGCACGACACCCAAAACATATTTTACGAACAAACATAATAGTATTCCGTTTTGTTGTCCTATTGGGCTCCCTTTATAAATCTTATTTTGGCGATCTTTCTGATCACACTGAATTTCCACTTGGATTCCAAACTTTTTCTCATAGCATGTATTGTAAATATCATACGAAATATTTTAGCTTTATCTAACTAACTAACAAACCATCATGCCGCTTCCTACAGGGAACGCCTCAGGGACGGCCTCCATAGTCGAGGGGTAAGACGCTCGACTACGAATCC
This sequence comes from Drusus annulatus, assembly GCA_022651775.1. Lineage (NCBI taxonomy): Eukaryota > Metazoa > Arthropoda > Insecta > Trichoptera > Limnephilidae > Drusus > Drusus annulatus. The sequence continues at coordinate 364,919 of JAGWCC010000198.1, forward strand.
AAAGGTCGCGGGTTCAAACCCGGCGTGCGCCAATAACTTTTATTTAATTAATATGTGTCATAACACATTTCATTCTTATAAAAATAACAAAAAGTATATTTGCGGCACGTTTCAGAGTGGTAGATACTCTAAATATCGCCATGGTGAAAGACCACCATTCAGAATCGAAACGTTGCTTGAAATGGCTTTAGCCGTGTTTTGTGACCAGATCTGAATAGCCAGGTACTTCCCAACCTTCCTCTTCCCAATCTCCTTCCCCTCCCCACTACCTTCAGCCTCACAACATACCCTATTTGGGGATGCCATAGTCTCACTGGCTCTAGACGGTTGAGAGCAGTTGAGACTCTTGTGCGGTATTCATATAAAAAAATAAAAAAAAGGGTAGGCAGATAGGATATACAGCCATACGACTCTCTCTAGGCACAGGTTCCTTGCTTCATTAACATTCATGCATTGTCTCATACAAACCTATTTTGTTATTCTTCATTTTTTCATGATTCGTGATAACGACCATGATAATTAATAGTTTTAAATTGCATGCATATCCGTAATTTATTATTTTCGAGTTGTTATATTAGGTTAGGTAATTTAGTGTAAAGCACACTTGAGGTGAACTATCACAAACCTGCGCTTATTATTATTATTATTCTGACTCTTGAAATGACCTGATTCAAGTATTTGATTCACTTGGTTATGCCATGTTTTCCTCGGCCATGCCAGACTTCCTCTAACATTCACTTTCTCGTTAAATATTTTCCTGGCGCTCTTTTCTCCGTTTATTTCTTCCACATTTCCAAAAACGAAAGCGTCCCTTTCTTAATCTTTTTCGATACGCTCGCATCAGCATTGCCTTATTTACGGATCTCCACATTTGCAACACGGTTATTTAAGGTTTCACCACACATGCACCTCAGGAATATTATTTCTACAGCATTCAGTCTACTTTCATCCTTCCTCTGCCAGTTTAATGCCTCATTGTCAAATATCAGGACTTTAGTTAGTGAGATAGGGTTATTTGACTAATTGTAAAGCGTCTTCGAGATTGTTTTAAACAATACGGTGCTCAAAAAATTACGTTTTTAATTATATTTTTGTGTATTTCTGAAGAGACAATCAAATTTCGGTAAACGTAAATTCTAACTCGAAACAATAATATTTTTAAAACCATGATTTAAAAAAACATTTCTAATACTATTTTTATTTAGTTATTAAGTGTTTTTCATTAATTTTCATTTGCACGCATTTTCTAGAAATTGTTAGTTTTTTCTCAGAAGTGTAAGGGAAAAGTTTCGTACTGCAAATTGTAAATTGTCCGTTCTAAGTACTAACAGTTGAATCGACGAAGCCTTTTCCACAGTGTTGAGTAAAGTGTTTAATGCTGAATAAAGAAAAATATTCAATGATTATTTAATTACGTACCTAATCCTCCTGAACAAACTTTCCATCATCCTATCCGTGTGTCAGGTCCTAAAACCTGGAATAGACTACAACATGATCTGAAAATAATAATAGACTTTAGATTTCAGAGCTAAACTCAAAACTCATCTTTTCAGAAATTCATATCCATAAAAATCAGAATAACAGAATTGCCCTAATTTACACAGCGAGGCTAACCTGTTAATGATCCGCGATCCTCAATCCTTGATTTGCTGCTTAATAAAAGTTCGTCAATTTTTCACAGCCCTCGATAAATGTAAATAAATCATATGTAAATATCAATAAGGTAATTTTAGCTACATTTTAAGGTATTTAGACAGTTTTATGGTAAATTTAGCCAAAGCTTTTAGGTTTTGTAAAGCGCCCTTGAGGTAATATGTAACAAAAATGATGTGATATAAATTAGCAAAATTACTATCATAGCAGATTCCAATAGAAGTTGACTGAATTAAAGAACACTTTGGTGTTGAATTATTTTAGGTATCTTTGTGTTTTTACTTACTGAGAAAGATCGCAACATCCGTACCCAAAGTCAACGTTATAACCACTACACCACTGAGGTCACCTTAACAATCTAGAACATATCCGATTAATCTACAATATAATAATAATGTAGACGCAGACATAGATTCAAAGGTATTTTAAACATAGTACATAACCCTATGGCCCTAAATTCGAAAGGTCTCGGGGTCAAGATTCTACTTGCCTCGTGCATGTTCGGCTTTCTTCGGTCATCATCGTATTTGCGGGTGGGTGGAATAGGGGGGTGGGGGGCGTCATTGGAGATCATCGACCCGCTGACCTCTTGCTACTCTCTTAGTGGACAACACGGTTCACTGCAGGAAGGTTCATCGGTGGTCAACTGTTGGAAGATTTGCATAATGTCCTTGTTTACTTTTTTCTAGCAACGTTAATCGTATCGACACATTATGAAAGAGTTTAACATATAACTAGAGTTATATTATAATTGACAACCTCCGTGGTCGAGTGATGAGACACTCGACTACGAATCCAAAGATCGCGGGTTCAAATTCGGCGTGCGCAAATAACTTTTATTTAATTATTATGTGTCATAACACATTTAATTTATATAAAATAACATATGATATATTTGCGGCACGTTCCAGAGTGGTAGATACTCTAAGTATCCCCCTGGTGAAAGATCACCATTCAGAATAGAAATGTTGCTTGAAATGACTTAAGCCGTGTTTGGTGACTAGATCTGAATAGCGAGGTACTTCCCAACCTTTCTCTTCCTCTTCCTATATCCTTCTCCTTCCCACTACCTTAAACCTCACAACGCACCAAAATTGAGGATATCATAGTACCACTGGCTCCAGACGGTTGGGTGCGGTGTGGAGGACCACATCTTCTTTCTCTTCCCAGTCCCCACTACCTTCAGCCTCACAATATACCTCGATTGGGTATGCCATAGTCTTAATGGCTCTAGACGTTTGAGAGCAGTTGGAACTTTTGTGCGGTATTTTCTATAAAAAAATATTAATTCGTGAAGATGGGTTTCTTAAAATACTTTGTTTTTTATAAGAATATATTGTAATAGGGCTTTTATAAGCCGACCTTTTTTGTAAACACAAATGTTTAATAAAATGAATACAAGCCAGGTTTGTTGGAAGAATTTTCCACCTGGCAAATAAGCTAACCTTTTTACCATGTACTGTATAACGTTAAATGCGTACTATGTATTAATAAAAAGATTTTATCAAATCTCATGATTACAAGACGAAAAACGTTGCTGTCGCGTTCGAAATTAGAACGCAAGGGTTATTTGATAATCAGGCAACTGTTCTAAATCACTGAGCTATCGGAGGCAACCTGAAAAACTCTCGTATTCTTTCTAACAGTCAAAGTTTTAAAATATTTTTTGTGTAAATTTTCCGTGGCAGGTTATCGTTAATATACGAAAAAAACATAATATTTACTGTATAGGTATGCTATGTACAGTACATATCTGCCAAGGTGACGAACACTTAACACTGTCCGAAACGTGAGCTAGGTAAAGAAGTAAAAGATAAAAGCTCAATACGGTTATTTATACAACAAAAATTAACCAAAAGTTGACAATCCTATTGGGATTGATTATGATTCCTGTTTCGAAACAACGTATATTCCTGTAAGATTCTGTTAAATCTGTTTTCTCATTATTTTGTTATTTTATTTTGTATTTTGTTCTCCCTCTGTAACATATACTCGTATATATTTAATGGCACTCTTTGTATTATTGTTTGGTTTAATTTTGTACTGGGATGATGCTTAGGCTAAGCGAAACCAATCGGCCATAAAAAATAAAAACATTCGTGGTCTTATACAAAATTGTGTTTTCATTATTTTAAATAATTTTAATACTTACGAAACGTTACTTATTTTTAAATTGTATTCACCAAACTTTGAAAAGGTTCATGTTCACTTCACGGGAACAGTATAGTGTGAGATTCCATAGTATTGTGAACACACCACGCTGACTCCTCTCTCCATGGGATTTATGGCGTTGCACTTTTATGGTTATTATTTCGATGAAATGCTGCACTTTAATGCAACACTTTTATGAAGCTCTCCCCTTGAGTAGGTACGATACTTTACATTCGAACGCAATGGAGACGAACTAAATTGGACAGCGTGTTTATTTTTCGCTAATATGCAAGATAATGAAATAAGATATTTAAGAATGATTTTAATTTTTATTTTCCTGGTGATATTGAGGCATTACAAAACCCATCGGTTATAAAACATAAATTAAAATTTGTGGTCTTATACAATGTTATTATTTCATTTTCATTAAGATAGTTTAAGAATATCAACGCCTTCTAGAGGGGAAAATAATCAAACCACCTATTAGGTGGTTATATTTCGCGTTCAATCCTCTGTTCATGGTTCATTTTTTTTTAATTATTAACATTTTGCGAGTTATCACGGATAGCACGGGCAACAATTATTATTACATCATGTATTTATGTAAGTTAAATATTAGTAATTCTAATTTTAAGCCATAGTTGTAATTTATATAGCTATTTTGTTGTTTATGGCTTAACCGCACAAGAGTCCCGACTGCTCCGTACCGTCTAGAGCCAGTGAGACTATGGCATCTCGAATTGGGGTATGTTGTGAGACTGACGGAGGGAAAGGAGATAGGGAAGAGGAATGTAAGGAAGTACCTGACTATTCAGATGAGGGCACAACTTAAGCCATTTCAAGCAACGTTTCGATTCTAAATGGTGGTCTTTCACCAGGGTGATAATTAGAGTATCTACCACTCTGAAACGTACCGAAAACATACTATATATTATTTTATACAAATTAAAATGTTTTATGACATTGAATTAATTAAACAAAATTTATTTGCGCATGCCGGGTTTGAACCCGCGACCTCTGGATTCGTAGTCGAGCGTATTACCACTCGACTACGAAGGCCATCAATATTAGCTCAATTGGTCATAAATATGTAAGTCAGTAGTTATTACTGTTATTAGTTTTAAGTCACTAGTTATAAATCCTAGTAGTAAGTTACTAGCTATAAGTCCTAGTTGTAAGACACTAGTAAAAAACCTTAGTTGTAAGCCATTAGTAATAAATCTTAACTATAAATTATTTGTTAGTCTAAGTGATTAGTTTTGGTTAGATAAATTAAGTTGTAAAACGCCCTTGAAGTGATTTTTCCACGAAAACAGCACTCTAGAAGAAATTCATATCTAATAATTATTTATTGAAAAACAAATTTAGGAATGTACAATCAAAATTGTTGTTATGTTTTGCTTGGTAAAAGTAATGTACCAAAAAATGATTATAAAAATGTACCACTTCTTAAAAAAAATAAAAATACTATTATTGATATATTGTGATTTAATTCCACGGCAAGTAGTTACGTATACGCCTACTTCTAAACATTAAATAATATAATTATGAATAATTTATAATTATTTTCTTGAAACTCATGATCAACGAATTTAATTCAATTTATCTTTAAAAAGGCTGGAATGTGTAAGAAAGTAATAAATTATACATAAAACAGTTACCAAATCACGCGAAAGACATGGAACTAACTAACTAACTGACGGACCGTCATAAAACTCTGTATCGGCCCACACTCCTTGCTTCATTCACATTCATACATCGTCTCATACATACTCTTCTGTTATTCTGACTCTTTACACAATCCAACTCAAGTATTTGATTCAATTGATCGTGCTATGTCTTCTTTGAGCGTCCCCGACTTCATCTTCTATTCACTTTCGCATCATATTATATTATTTTCCCACTCCTTTCTTCGTTTATTCGCTCTACATGCCCAAACCATCTAAGCGTCCCTTTCTTGATCCTATTGGAACGATCAAGTAAATCAAACACTTGAGTCGGTTCATGTCAAAAGTCAAAATAACAGAAGAGAATGTGTGTGAGACGATGTTTGGATATTAACAAAGTAAGGAGCAATTTTCAACTTAGCCATGTTTGGTGACCAGATCTGAATAGCCAGGTACTTCGGTACACGGTTGGGGGCAGTTGGGACTCTTGTGGGGTATTTACTGTAAAAAGGAGTGTGTGCCAAGACAGAGTTCTGTGGTGGTCCATCATATCTGCCTAGCCCTGCGGAGAAACGGTGTGATGGTTAGTTAGAATGTCTAATTTTAACGAGTAATTAAACTTACGCATCATTTAGTAGAAATGCACCTGGTCATGGAATATATTAATAATAACAGTTAACTTATATTTAGCGCAGTTTGGTGATATTTCACCTCAAGTGCGCTTTATACAAATTAAACTATTCTAATAAGACTTACTAGCAAGGAGATAATAATAAATTATATGTTTACAAATTGAAACTGTCTAAAATCATGATCGTTATCATAAATTATGAAAAAACAAGGTTCAGATATGGGTATAACAGTGAATGTGTACATCAAGAGATTTAAAAAAAAACAATGTACCAGAAGCTAAGGGTATAAAAATTCAGATGAAACGTATGAATTCCTATTAACATATTTGTTAAATCAAAGAAAAGGAAATTAACACGTTGGTACTTAAAAACATTATAGGCAAGCTATTTCGAGGTACAAATGTATTATGACAAATCACCTGTATTCCTACAACGATGTACACCTGTTCCAATCCATTGATAAATCAGTTTATTCTCACGCTCATACGACGCATAACAAATTCTTTACAACTTTACTACAGTATCATGATAATAACATAAGTTTACCGTACAATAATGTTTCCACCCTAATTGTCGCGAAGCAAGGGCTGTTTGCGTTGGCGTGATTTGAGAAATTCCCATGCAATACAAATTCGTGCTGCGATCCAACACACCAGGAATACGTGCTGGAATTCCCATGGTTTCTGTATCAAAGCTTTGCGGTGTAATTAACAGGTGGCGATTTGTTTTGTGACTGGCGGTTGCTCGCAAAGGGTAGCGGCGTATGAGAATTTTTCACCCCTACAAATTGCGTAATCTTTACATCGGTATTTGGCTTTAGTTCAATGTTTCACACTTGTGAGTATTATTTCGCTAACAACTTTCGTGGTAAAACAATAAGATCGTTATCTATTGTATATGCCCACACGTTGATGGGGCGTATTTCAAATATTTGTATTTTTATTGATTACTAGCGAGTACCCGACATGCTTTGCAATGCCACTCTAAATATACATATCTAATTTAAAAATTTCTTAAGTAGGTACCTACAAAAAATATAAATTATAAAAATATAAAACGTTAAAAATATAAATTCGCCATAATTTTTTATATTTTTTTATATACTTTTTGTTTTTTAGATTATTTTTTTACATTACCTACCTCACTAGGTCATAAGAACCTGTTCTGAGGTAAGTGACAGTGAGTACAAGTAGAATAATTTAAAAAAATGATGATATTTGCTACACAATGTTCTAGTTTGTCATGGTGAAGAATTCAAAGTGCCATTTTAAGAGGTCTTCAATTTCCTTGCGGTCCCTTCTCATTAGCCATTTAGTAATGTTTTAATTAAAGGAATACATATTGGTGATGGCTACAGTCTGTGGTGGGAGTTTGTTGTAAGTGTGAGTTTTTTTTGTTGTAATTACACGTGGCTGAACGAATTACCCACAAATTTTCAATAAGAAAAAAAATGTTGCATTAAAAATGAGGATATCCGGAAAGAATGCAAATCTGATGTGAGCATAATGAATAGGATCAAGAAAGGGACGCTTAAATGTTTTGGGAATGTAGAGCGAATGAACGAAAAAAAAAGAGTATGAAAATAATATACGAGTATGACGCGAACGTGAATGGAGGAAGTGGGGGACGCATGAGGAAAGACACGGCACGATCAAATGAATCAAATACTTGAGTCAAGTCATGTGAAGAGTCAGAATAACAGAAGAATATATATGATACGATGTATGAATGTGAATGAAGCAAGGAGTGTGTGCCAAGACAGATTTTTATACAATACCCTTGCGGGGAAATGGCGTGATGGTTAATTAGTTAGTTAGTTATCACAAAGTTAACTTTGCGCGTCGCTAAGCGGTTGAAGTACTAACTTCGGTTTCTATTGAAGTAAGTATTATCTATTAAATAAAACAATAAACTTTTACATCAACTTGATCAAGTTGATGTAAAAGCCCTGAAGAAGCTTGAGAAAAGCGAAACCTGGTTGGTGATTAACTCTAATAAAGTGGTGTTTTACAAAGTTTATTGTTTTATTTAATATACAATGTCACACCCCCAAGTTTTTGCTTCCTTCGAAAAAAAAAAAAAATAAAAATAAAAATAAAAATAAAAATAAAAAATAAAAATAAAAATAAAAATAAAAATAAAAATAAAAATAAAAATAAAAATAAAAAAATAAAAAATAAAAAAAAATAAAATAAAAATAAAAATAAAAAATAAAAATAAAAATAAAAATAAAATAAAAATAAAAATAAAAATAAAAATAAAAATAAAAATAAAAATAAAAATAAAAATAAAAAAATAAAAAAATAAAAATAAAAATAAAAATAAAAATAAAAATAAAAATAAAAATAAAAATAGTCGACTTAAAAAAATATATATTCATGAAAAGTATAAAAACGATACTTTCAAAAAAGAGTAGATTATATAATATAAATACAGCCTCTCGTTCCTTAATAAACGGCTCGGCTTTAAACGGAACCATGTCACATTTCCAAAGCGGGCAGCACCATTTTTCTATTCAGATTCCAATCGTGTTTGTACTTAGCCGTCGCACACCGAGTACTTATTCAATCCACCACTGGCTTTCCATATATCAGGGGTGTATTCCGATGCCGCCAACGTTTTATTATGAATATGTAATATTCTAAACCTATGTTAGATCTTACACAAACTAAATTGATGGTCAGTTGGATGGATTTTATTTTGACACCCTTGAAAAACCACGGGATGTAACTCAAATTGCCAAATAAAAAATACTAGCGGTTTTAATCCACCCATTTCAAATTAACAATAAAAATAATTGTATTTTTCAGGTAGTTGCTTTATCGCTTGTCTAGTTTTGAAAAGATTATTCTTCAATTTTGATGATTTTCTGGACAATTCGTCGGTTCTAATTTTGCGTAAATAACAGAATTTCCCTAATTGACAAAGCTAGGCTAACCCATTAGCATTTAAACTCACCAGTATAATAATATCTTTTCATGAAATGACCCACGATCCTCAATCCTCGATCTACTGCTAAACAAAACTTCGACTATTTTTCACAGCCCGCGACAAATGTAAATATCAATAAGGTAATTTTAGCTATGTAGGTTTAGTCATTTAGATAGTTTTATGGTAAATTTAGTCAAAGCTTTTAAGATTTGTAAAGCGCTCTTCAGGTGATATTTCACAACAATGGCGCCAAATAAATTAACCAAGTATTTTTATTATTACTAAAAAAAAACAGTTATTTAAAACCTTTTTTTTATCTTATGTAGGTACTACTTATGATTTTCAAATGCAAGCGAAAAATGTGTAATTTAAAAATACACTGAAAATAAAACAGATAAACTTTGTTTATAACCACATTTATTATTCAATATTATGTCGACCGGTTTTGAAAGCACCCTTCCATCATCAGGACAATATTAAAATTAACCTAAAATACAAAATACTGAGAAATATATATATGCATTTTAGGAGTTCGAATGGGATGGAGAAGGGGTAATTGAGGGGATTATGGGAATAACAGAGCGGCTTACTGGGAATATATCTAGTTTAGGACTATATCAATCTTAACGCTTCCAGGATGGACTCCCTTTTGATGGCGTTTTGCAGAAATGAGACCTAATATCCTCCGTTAATATTTCATTTTCATTTTTTATTTGTTTTCCTATGAATTTTTTCTTAATTATTATTATTGTGTGTATTACAACTTTTATCTTATTATTACTCCTGCATACCTTCTGGAACAAAACTTTATTTTTATTGTTATTGTTTGTAAATATGCATATATAATAAATAATATATTAAGTAATATATATTTCGAGTATTTTGTATTTTAGGTTAATTTCAATACTGTCCTGATGATAAAAAGGTTCTTCCGAAACCGGTCGACATAATATTGAATAATATAAGTGGTTATAAACAAACTTTATCTGTTTTATTTATGGTTTTAAAGTTTATTTTGTAGAACTCCATTTTAATTTTATAGGTTTTTACATTTTATTTAAGCAATATTTATTATTATTTTTAATTTTTTAAAAACAATTTTTAGTTAAAAGCTCTGCGATGTAATTTTTTTACGCGTGACAGCTGTTTCGCCTTCTGAGGGCATTATCAAACTGTGATATAAATAGTCCATCTGTACGTGGCTTCTCCATAGTTTGATAATGCCATCAGAAGGCGAAACAGCTGTCACGCGTGAAAATAATCACATCGCAGAGTTGTTAACTAAAAATTGTTTAAAAGAAAAAATTAAAAAAATAATAATTATTGCTTAAATAAAATTAAAAACCTAAAAATTTATGTATTTTTTTGTAAATACGGCAAGCCACAAAGTAAATGCTTTTTAAGAATATAAAAATAAAAGTATTTCTTTAAAAATAAATCCCCAAATGCTCCCCTGTTACAATCCATTACAGCCTGTAAAAAAATATAGTTTGAAGTGTAAATATAAAGGATCCGGAAAACGCATTGTCGAGTTAGAAAATCAGATGGCGTTGTTTGTGGCCCGCGCGTGTGCCTTCGCCGCGCGGTCTCGTCGTTGCCGAACGTATCCTTGTAGGAACCACCCACCGGTCGGCGCTGCCTGCGCTGGGGGGAGATTAAAGTCAATTTGTGGGAGGATGTTTGCTCCCGCAATTGAATCGCACTTTTATGCGGATCGTGAATGAATTTTCAGATTAGCGCGAAGTTAAACGGGTTGATTGTTTGATTGTATCGCGTACATACGATGCTGATAGCTCTCTTGTAAACCTCTTTCTCATGTAACGGGAAGAGATTTTAAAGGTTACAACGGAGCTCTAAGCGGCAGGATAGTACTATGGAATGAGTCGTTAAACGCTTACTGATTACTTAGATACTTCAATTTACGAAATGTGGTACTTTGAATAACCATCAAATATATTATATTCAAATAACAAGAAATAGGTTGTTATATTTTCGTAGAAAGCAATCACTGTGTGGTTTGACATATTAAAATTAATGAAAAAATATCTTTGTACGAATATAAGACCACGGATATTATTTTATTTTTTATGACCGACCGGTTTCGCTTAGCCTTAGCATCATCAGGGTACAAAATTAAATTTAAAAAAAAAAAAACAATACCTGATGATGCTTAGGTTAAGCGAAACCGGTCTGTCATTACAATTAAAATTATATCCGGGTAATAAATTGCTTGATATATGACATTCTTTTTACTCATGGAATGATTCTAAGATATGTAACAGTTAATATGGGCCTTGTCTTTGATAAACAAATAATTATTTCAAAGCTCTATAGCTCGCGATTGAGATTACATTCAGGGCTTAAATCAGTTGCGTCAACATAAAAATACTAAGCAAAAGAATCTGTGCAAATTTCATATTTTCTCATCAAATTGCGAAAGTGCAAACAGTAACAGTCTTTAAACATAATTTTTAATCACAAAGTTATTTCTTCCATCGGAGGTTGGCTAACATCAAGGCAATCTTATGTCTGCAGATATGATAAATATACTCGCATCAATCGTTCAATTCTAAGCCATGTGAAGTGCGATATCTTATTTATAGGTTATGTGTTTCATTTTTAAAACTCCAAATTTTTTTTAAATAATTTAATTTGATATTATTATTTAGATTTGCTATTTTGGGTTTTATTTTTAGTGACAGCTGTTTTGGCGTACAAGGATTTTATCAAACTGTCAAACTGTTAGTTTGATAGTGGCCATAAACGCCGAAACAGCTGTCTATAAAAACTAAATAATATTAAATTTAATTCAAATGAATTATAAAAAATACGAACTTTATCTCATTTTACGGTTGGGAGCAGTTGTAGCTCTTCTGCGGTATTCACTATTTAAAAAAAAACTTACTGTAATCTCAAATGTCTTACGATGAATATTTTGTAAAGTAACTAATTCATGATTTTTTTTTACATATTACATTAAAAGAAAATCTAGTCCGTACCGCTTAGGTTATTGCAAAAAATCCGTTTCATGGTAAGAATGTGAATAGTGAGGGTTAGTTTTTATTAAACTCAATTATAAATTGCTTACTTCCCGAGTGCATGCTTGGAAAACTTTTGCCATTTTTGTTACATCAGAATTGATTCAAATCTTGGAGTAACAATATATGGAGAGAGAGAGCTAATTCTTTTTACCCAACCTATACAAATTTGGAATAAATCACTTTTCCGGGTTTTTAAGTCGTAATGAGAAAGAAAGCGATAGCAAAATTTCACAAATGAATACTGGAATTAATTAAGGCTCTAAGTACCAAAAAAATAAAAACTGTTTTTTTTTAAGAATCGTATTTTATTTACATCATAAAATACGATTCTGTAAAAAAAATAAGTTGTTAATTTTTTGGCACTTAGAGCCTTAATTAATTCCAGTATTCAAATTATCACACCGCTTTAAAGAATTGTAAGAATGTTCTTCGTGTCCCGCGTCTCCGTCGACTCCGCCCACACGTTTTGATATGCGACATAAATTGACATAACTCAACGGTTTTCTAGGTTATATGCTAAATCTTTGTTTATGACAATACTGTGAAAAAGTGGTTTTACGAATAAACAAAAACATTATGTCGACATGTGCTATGAATTGATGTTAAATACCCTAGCCCTAGTCCTAGCCACGCCCAGGTCTAGCCGAGTCCGGCAAAACTCGTAAAAACTGACTACAGCAGCGTTCTCTCTTGTAGATATATATTATTGCTCTGAGATTCATATGTGAATCGCGGGCGAACCCCCATTTTCGGAGTACTGTGTCACCTTAATTTATGTGCGTTTTATTCGATCACAGGAAGGTAGAAAAATTACGGGTATTTTTCACGTGGCAGTAGAGCATGGGTGGGGGTACAATAGATAGAAAAGTTAATCAGTACGGGCAAACAAACCTAGGGTGCGGTATGGAGTCTGGGAAGTGGGGGCAGATTTAGGAGGTGGCAGGAGACCCATCGGTCATGTTCAATTATAAAAGGGTAGAGGTGTCAAGGAACAGCGGTGGTCAATAAGTAGATACTGAAATAAAACAGTACAAAAGTGGTTTGATATGCTTTTTTGCTTCAGCTTTTTACGATGGATTCATCATTATTATTCCTCTGTTTACTTCTAACGACGATCCGCACAGATGAACGATGAGTATCATGTTATAAATGCTTTATTTTCTTATTATTTTTTTTGTTAATCTCAAATACAACATAAAACCGAATTTGCACTACCATGCGTTATCAGAAAAAACTCATTATGGGACTGTGAATTGGTACATGTTTGGTATTATGCAAACAAGTATTCAAAGCAAGTGTGTAAAAAATATATTTTTTAAATATTTATGAAACAACAAGAAGAAAATAAACGAAAAGTAAAGGGTCAAAATAAACAGATACAATACAAAAAATTAAGAAAAAATACAACAACATTTTGAAAGGAAGAGATTATAATTACAATATATTATTACTTTAAATGAAACATTGTAATATTTTGCACATATACTAGCTTTCATATTTTTCTTTTATCATCTGGTGGAAAGCTAAATGGCTCCGGTAGGATGATTTGATTGATATGAACACCATATGTCACAAAAATGTATTCTGACACTTGATCTAAAATGTGCGTACAATATTAAAAAAATATTACACAGTAATGAGCAGGTCATCTAAAATTAAGCCGCCTTTACTTAAGGGTCAAAACGACCCCTTGCTAAAAAATATTGCCAGTTTACGGTTTTTTTTACAAGTAGCCTGTTAATTCGTTTTACTAGTTTGAAAATAAGAAAAGGGCAAATAGTGAAAATATCGAAGAAAAATATCTGTGTGATTCAGTTCTTTGAAAATGTATTTAAGAAAAAAACTATGTTGAGAAACACTACGGTTTCTGGATAAAAACAGTAAACATATTTAATTCGCAAAAACAAAATGCCAACCACCCTCTGATTCAGCCCTCTGTACTCCGTGACAAGGGTTGTCCGCTTACTTCGGCCATACATCACCTCGTCCCGTCTGATTTATTGAAATTATAGCACCCCCCACCTTGGCTCTAAACCTGGGTCTCAGCCCTAGACCATGGACCAGTACCTGTCAACCTTTTTTGTCTCAAGGTGCACTTGAGAAGAGAATTTTTTTAACACCCACCGAAAAAATCTTACATCACATCTACTGAGCATTTTTAATACGTATTAACATTTCACAATTATTTTTATTTATTTACTTCCTGGTAAACCCCTGTTGGGCTTTTACAGGAAGAGTACATTGTATAGCAAGTGTGACAATAAAGTAACATTGCAAGAATTGTATATGAAGATAGTAATTATAAAATTAATAAGAATGAAACCACAAATATAAAAAGAAAGAGACAACATATTCAATTATGTGTGCCATACAACATGTTTAATTTACCTAATTATGTTAAATAACTCTGATCTGAATTTCATGATGGAATATAGAAAAATATCAACAGAACTAAATTCGTTTCCAAACCTATGTTATCTTTGAACTGGAGAGTTTATTGCATAGTCAGTTCTTGATGAATCAACATTAACAAATGTGTGAACATTTCTATCAAACCCTATAAACCAAGGTACTAAAAAAAGGTTTGCAAGCATGTTAGGTTAAGTATAAGAAAATTTTAAATATTTTTATAATAAGACGACCTCCGTGGTTAAGTAGTTAAGACTACAAATTGACGACGAATAGACTACGAATAGAATAGACTACGAATCGACTACAAATCCAGAGGTAATAAGTTCAAATCCAGGTGTAAGTTAATACATTTATTTTAATTAATATAAAATAACATATCGTCACTAAAAAAGCAAAAGAGCTTAGGCAACACTTGGGTCAAAAATGAATTAAATATGCAGTTTTGATCATATTTTTGTTTGCATCCAATGTTCTGACTCTCGTTTGATTCTGAAAACTTTTGTGGCGCTTCAGCCATCTAAAATATATTTGCATTTGGGAGAAACCATTTGAAGAAAGGTGATTATTTAATTAAGAAGACAATTGCTTTTCTAGCTTTCACTTGATTGCCGTTCGATTCTCGGTCGGGGATTTTATTTTCTACTTTATGGGTTTGCGCTAGTATATTGTATTTTTAAATCTTTTGCTGCCCACCTGGATGTCCCACGGCACATAGTTTGGCAGACACTGCCAGAGGCCCTCAGACCTATGAACTAGGGGCTAGGGATTCTAGGAAATTGCGGCCAGCTACTGGTCGAATCTTTCTGCTAATAGTTAGTGGCTCAGCCGCAAGTATTTCAATTATGCACCACGGAATATTATTATAAGGGAGAGTTTCTTTATTAAGGGAGGGAGGGGTTGCATCCGTGTTGAATACTGCGGTCCAGACATGATCACTATTTTAATTAATGCTTTTGAGAATGTCGAAGGAGGTTATGGTGACTTATTGCCGATTTGGAATAGATCAGAATGCAAGACTCACTGAAATAAAAAATACTCGTATATTGGTAGGTACTTTATTTTTAATTGCTTGTTTTTCGTCAGTTATTTGTCTATTTTAAAATCAAAGTATATTTTTTATTTCTCTCACTTCATGCCACTTTGGGAGATATTACTAAACCACGTTGTATAAAATTGCCCAAACGACATAATTTATTTTATCACATAACTTGTATTTGTACCCACCTCTGTGAGTACTCGTGATTATGTATGAAATAGCACTGTTGATCGATCAATCATCAAATTAGCGGGGTACGTATGAAGTTGCTATAAAACTCTAATGGATCGATGTCGATAGATGAAAAAAAACCATTTAAATGCTCGCCCATGGTCAGCCCAAAGCAAAAAAACACTGGAATATGCTTTTCACAAACACAATTGGCTATCGTCATCATTAGATACCGTTTTGTTTGCTGATGTAGGGTGAAAAATAATCAGAATATATTTATGTCATCTGAGGTATGTACTCACTTCACACTCTACGTTTATATGCAAGCAGAGATCTTCTCCCCATGGCGCAATCTAGCGTTATGATCGCTCTGTGCGAACTACTTCATTTTGCGGCAGTTCAAACATCATTCATTTCTCACTGTGCAAATAATTCAATTGAAGTTAGACTTCAAAACTACAAATAACTACTTTATTTTGCGACAGTTCACACACTTCAATTGAAGTTGGACTTCAAAGACTAAAAATAAGTACTTTATTTTAAGTACTTGCAATTAAAGTTTGACTTCAAAGACTACATATAACTTCTCCATTTTGCGGCAGCGCACACTTCAATTGAAGGTCGACTACGATTTGGCGAGGAACTGGTTCTTCCCCAGTTCCATTTTTCTGTTGATTTGCTAGTACTTTTCGATTTGAGATCTCTACCGATTCGTACTATTTTCTTACGAATTTGATTTTAATTGAAGTTTTCACCGCGAAGTGTTCATTTTAAATAACTAGCAGTTCGTGAAGTATTCACAAAACTTAAAAAAAAAAACAGAAGTTTTTCTCAACGCAATTTATTTATTTTCAAATTATAATAATTTGTTACTATCGACCGGATAGTAACTGAGTGGACAAACGCGTCGGATTCCCACCCGGGCGTCATGAGTAAATTCTTCCGCTAGTTAAGTCCTCCATCATTGCACAAGCAACATATTCCGCTTATTATAATGGCGGTAGGAGTTTTTCAAATATTGTCAGGTTATTCGTATCCCGGGAATATTTGTCTTTCTTTTTAAGACTTTTTTTTCATTGGAGTGATAAAATATAAAAGTTAATTCATTTAAGCCAACAAGTAATCATATAAACTTATTTTAAATTCACTGAATATAGTAGAAATAAGATCACTGACGCGTGGGCATAATTATCTTCTAAAACCAAGAAGTCAGTGTAAACGTAATAAACAAGAAACGCTTTCATGTTTTTTTTTTACATGTAGAGTTGATGGACAGAGATAATAGTATCATGAGAATAAATGATGCGCAAGTGGATGGAAGAAGTTATTGGGAACGCCCCAGGAAGACATGGTACAGTGGAGTCAGTCAAATACTTGAGCTGTGTTATATCAAGGGTCGATATAACAGAATATCTAGGATGTAGAAAAAGACGAAATAAGAAATGTGTATGCAACAGATTTGTGTAGAGTTCCATCCTCTCTCCTTCCGCCCCCCCACATAGAATTAGCGCGATTTTGTGAGACTGCAGGTAATGTGGAAAGGAGAAGGAGATGAAGAAAAGAAAGATTGCGAAGTGCCTTGCTATTCAGATCTGGTCACCGAACACGGTTAAAACCATTTCAAGCAACATTTCAAATCTAAATGGCGGATTTTCAACAGGGCAATATTTTGAGTATCTACAACTCTGGAACGTGCCGCAAATATATAATTTATTATTTTGTATTGATTGAATGTGAAATAACACAAATGAATCAAATTAAACTTATTTGCGCACGCCGGTATTTGAACCCGCGACCTCTGAATTCTTTTTCAAGCGTCTGTACCACTTGACCACGGAAGCCGTCACGGTTATTTTTTTTAGTTAGTCGAGCATATTTTTTCTAATCACACCTGTGGTAGTATTTTTTCGAGAATTAACTTTTTTTTATCTGAGTTCTTATCACGATTTTAACAAGCTGAAAATCAAAGCGATACTGTTCCGGTCCCCATACTAAAAAACTGATACAAATTCAACACATAATAATAGAATGCAATCAACAATCCATGACCAGGACGAAATGTGCGTGGGTAGCTCCTTTCCAGTGCTCGCCCGTTCCCCGTGGGAATAAAAAGTTGTAACAAATGATTATAATGCAGTGTCCTTTTCGATGCATTGATTTATATTATGAAGCGTGTCAGAGTAATACTGCGAATGTATGATATGATTGTCACGATGAAATCATAATGATGTCTGCAGGACTCGGCGAAACCGGATATACGGATGAGAAAATAACAGGGGGAAGGACGAATACCCATGAACTGTACCAACGGTTATCAAAATATATACAAAATAATAACATTTGGATAATTTCTAATTTTGAAACTGTTAATTCGTGGTGAGACTCCATTTTAATGATTTTAAGAATACCAATTTTTTATTTTATTCCACTATTTTTTATTTAAGATCTGACCGGTTTCACCTTATATGACGGGCATCTTTAGACTGGTACAATTTTAAGTGAAAATGGTTAATGCTTGAAATGGCTTTAGCCGTGTTTGGTAACCAGATCTGAATAGCCAGGTACTTCTTAACCTTCCTCTTTCCAATCTCCTTCCCCTCCCCACTACCTTCAGCCTCACAACATACCCTACTTGGGGATGCCATAGTCTCACTGGCTTTAGACGGTTGGGAGCAGTCGAGACTCTTGTGGGGTATTCATATAAAAATAAAAATAAAGTAAATCAGTGGCATGCATACTATTAGTGTCCGGCATGGACGCTTATTGAGAATCTTAGTGAACATCTGTAACTTTAGGTTTAGTTTTATTGCAGACAGAGGCGGCTTTACAATAACATTTGAAAATACATTCGGGCAGTTTTATTACCTTCTGGGAGATGGGTTTGTATGGAATGTGTTAGATGCGTTGAGTTTTTTTTTAAATATAATATCTATAGTTGTCAGCTTTATTTATAACAGTTGGCTATTTTTTTTATTTACTCTTTGATTTTCCCGTCTCTGTTTGGTTAGGTTAGGTTAGGTTAGGTTACTCTTTGATTTTCCCGTCTCTGTTTGGTTAATGTATTTTAAGGGAGGTATATTTACATTGGTGGTTTGGTGAAATATCTTAAAATAGTAATAATAGATGCACATCGGGGTATTATCTTTTGTAGATTTCCTCTAGATGTCTGCGACAAAAATCCAGATTACGTAATCTGGATTTTTTATAATCTATGGCATATTGATATATGTTTATTTTATTTACAGAGATAATATATAGAAAAGTGGGAATATATGAAGCTAATGCTCTGGCAGGTCACTTTAGAAAAACAAAGTTATATTTTCATTTATTTATATTTTGGAAAAATATACAGTTCTGGAGTCAGAGGACTTTATATTGGGAAAATTATGGTTGGTATTTCTTTGAAATTTATTTTTGTTTTTTATAGTCAAATTTTAGGGCGTGAGAGCGAGTTTGCACAATGAGCTTTCTCAATTTTTAGAACATTACAGAGATTCAATGAAAATGTGTATATTTAAACGTAATTCGTCGCTCAATAAGAGACAAATTATGGCGAAATGCTTCCACTGACATTTTTATTTTTATAGTGAATAATACCGCACAAGAGTCACAACTGATCTCAACCGCATAGACCGAGTGGAACTATGGCATCCCCGATTTGGGTATGTTGTGAGGCTTGAGGTCGGAGGGAAAGGGTAATGATATGGGGTAGAGGAAGGTTTGAAAGTACCTGGCTATCCAGATCTGGTCACCAAACAAGGCTTAAGCCATTTCAATCAACTTTTCGATTCTGAAGGTAGGCCTTTCACCAGGACAATACTTACACCACTACTTTTACCACTCTAGAACGTGCCGTAAATAAACTATATATTATTTTGTATTAATTGAAGTGTTATGACACATATTTGTTGAATAAAAGTTATTTGCGCACGCCATGTTTGAACCAGCGACTTTTGGATTCGTAGTCGAGCGTCTTACCACTAGACCATGGAGGCCGTCAATATTAGTTAAAATGGCAGAAGATGACTGGATTAAACAAATATGAAAAACAATATTTTATAATTTATGAGGTGATATTTTTCAAAAACGGCGCTGTATAAATCAGGCAAGTATTATGATTTGTTTAAAATCAATTTCCTTGCTACATAAATCAGAGTACAGCCCCTTCTCTCACGCGCTCTTAAAACTATATCCTTCCGCGATGGTCGTATTGGGTACTAGCGTGACATGTGCAATTACCTACACCCCCTTAACGATGATACACTTGTGGTTTCGCGTGTGACTTTCCAATCACCGTGTACGCAGGTTGTGCTTTATTAGAGTTCGCATTGTTATTTATGGGACGTAAAGGTCGCATTGCGCTCGGGTGCGTGATGTTTTGTGGGAAAGTGACTCCGTTATAACTTGTACATACGAGTAGAAGATTACTGCTTTAGAAATGTATACGTCTGACTTAATGGACTTACCTTATTGAACTCTTTGAACCCCACTTTACGATTTTAACCATATTTAAAAAAAAAGTACATACATATCGTCGCCGGAAAGGCATAAGGGTTGAAGCGCCATTTCGGGAAGTTTACACCAGAGCACTTCTAAGTATTTTTTTTGTTTCAAAATAAAATTCTTTATGTTTGAAAAAAAAATAAACTCAATGCATCACTGAGTTATTTGAAGTCAAAAACTTTAAACCTGGTTGGCCAAGTCTTTTCAAAAAAAAGATGGATGGAAGGTTACAAAGGTCTCCAGAATCAAACCAGAGTCAATGCATTTGATGCAGAAAAAGCAACTGAAAAAAGCTGCATTTTTAACTAATTTTTGAAGCTTAAACAAAAACTTTTAATATACCTACCTACCTACATTTAGAAAATGTAAAGAAACTAGTTGTGAATGATGAATACTTGGAGCAAGTGGATGAGTTCGTGTATTTAGGAAGTATGTTTACAAGAGACGGAAAATAAGGATATTGAAAGAAGGGTGAATGCAGGAAATTGTGGAGGACGGAACGCTGTTGGGGCAAATAAGAAATTGTCCAAAGAAGCGAAGCTAGCAGTCCACAATGGAGTGCTTATACCGATGTATGGCAGTGAGGCATGGAACTGGCAGAGGAAGGATGAAAGTAGACTGGAAATCTTTGAGACTGCAAAAACCATGTATGACCGTATTACAAATGTGGATATCCGGAAAGAATGCAAGGCTGATGTGAGCGTAATTTTTGACCTTAATGGTTTTGCATGTAGAGCGAATAAAGAAGAAAGTGTGAAAAGAATATTTTGAATGGAAGCCTTTATGGCACGATCAAGTAAATATATTTTAGATGGATGGAACCGAATAACAGAAGAATCAATGAGACGAAGTAAAGAAAAAAATGCCAAGACAAATGGCGGTCCAAAACTTCGGCGTGATGGTTAGTTGGTTAGTTCAGATTTTGTCTTAGTTTCCTTTCTGATTTTCTGCTTCCTTCTTGTCTATTTTAAATAACTACTTTTCCATAAGATACTAGTAATTACTACCCGGCTTCGCTCAAATTTCAACAATCTTTGAAAGCTTTTTTTTACTGCACATATTAAAATGTGATATAAATAATTTGATGTATTGTCTTATTGTATGTCAGTTGAATGAATATTTGAAACCTGCGTAGCTCAAGATGGATGTTTTGTTGGGAGCTGAAAATGCACTGATATATAAATCCAGGGTGGTAGATACTCTCAGTATTGCCCTTGAGAAAGACCACCATTCAGAATCGAAACGTTGCTTGAAATGGCTTTAACCACGTTTATTGACCATATCTGAATAGCTAGGTACTTTTCAACCTTATTTTTCCCGATCTCCTTCTCCTCCCAACTACCTTCAGCCTCACAACATAATTGGGAAAGCCATAGCACCACTGGCTCCAGACGGTTGGAAACCAAAAAAATAAAAAAAAAAACACCGATAAACCTCTGCAAAATTCTTGATGCTAGAGCTCACCATTCGGGAGTTTTTGCTGTTTTTTACAATATAATTTTGTAATTTGTAAAGATAAAGGTACGTAAAAAGCAATAAAATGAATATTCTAAGAAAACAACTTTTTGTTTTTCTACATTCAACCAAATATACATCTCGCCGTTTCTCCGTAGGAGTTGGCAAGAAAGATGGATGGCAATAAAACAACTCTGCCCTGGCACACACTTCTGGCTTTATTCACATTTATACATCGTCTCATAGATACTCTTCTGTTATTCTGACCCTTGACATGGCCCGACTTTAGTATTCGATTCACTTGATCCTTGCCGTGTCTACATTTCTACAGTATAATTAGAGATAATATCAAAATCAATGTTTCCTTATACGGCGGGTGTACAAAGAACGCCGAAAGTAAAAGTTAATTACTTGACCATTATAAAAACGTATAAATAAATTAACGGTTGACCGAGGGACTTCCGGAAGGGTATCGCTCCATCGATCGCTTTAATCGACATCACGCATCGTTTGTCAAGCAGAAGTGGTGGCGGTAGCATCCCTACTGTCCACGTGGTTTGGTTTAAGGGTAGGTACCGTACACGTGTGCCGGCGGTGGAAGTGATCGTTTAATTAAATGTTACGTGTCAGATTGAAACACCTGGTCACGAAATAATTGATATTTTCAGTACTTTTGTATCCATTCGCACGTGGAGAAATTTAGTTTGATTTTAAGAATACGTAACTGATTTTTTGACACATTGTAGTTTAGTTTTATTTTGAATGATGCAAACCTTTTTTTTACGTGAACTCTGCGTTTTACCTACTTCCAACATCTCCCAACTCTCCGGCGCTAGTTGGTACTTTGGCATCTCCAAATGGCGTATGTTGTGAGGTTGAAAGGACTGGAGCGAAGAAAGAGATAAGGAAGAGAAAGGTGTGAGATTACCTGGGTATTCTTTCAAGCTATTTCACGCGACGTTTGATTCTGAATGGTGGTATTTCACCAGGGCAATTCTGTGAGAATCTACCATTTTGGTAAGATATTTACGCCAGCCTTCCTAAATATTAAACTAATAAACTCCAACTAGTTTTTAATGCTGCAGCAATGCTTATCACCGGGCATCTAAATATTCGCACATTTCAGAGCACCTTCGGAACCTTCACTGGCTCAAGTGCACTGAAAGAATCCAGTACAAGTTGTGCTGAATGGTGTTTGAATCCATTAACGAAATAGCCCCACTGTACATCACCGAACTATGCGTTCCTGAAAACATTCTTCTAAGGCAGTCGACTCTTAGATCAGCAACGTCATCGGCTATCGGAAGGCTGATAGAACTCAAACGCAATCCAAATACTAAGTTTTGAGATCGCGCTTTCGGAGTATCGGGGCCGAAGGCTTGGAATAAAGTCCCTCTGGAACTAAGATGTATAACGAGCCCAACAGAATTTCGGTTCAAACTGAGAACCTACCTTTTCAGACTCTCATATTCTTAAATTCATTAGAAGAATCTCAACCTAATCTGTCCCTCAACGAATCGCCTTTAGATATACAAATTTTAACCAAATCCTGTACTGTGCAACAAATTCAGAAAGTCCGTTTTTAAATTGCGCTCGCATGCCCTAAATCGGAAAAAAATAAAAGATTAAAATCATAATTAAAATTTTAAATATTTTAGTCTTTATAAGTGTGTCTATCTGATGGGACCTACCAGATACGTATGGTATGTTCCTGCATATTTTCTCTTTAAACTAGGAATTGATATCCAATAATACAAAATAAGATCTGTACAGCGCACCCTTGAGGTGATTTTTCGCAAAAACAGCGCTATACAAATTATCAAAATATTATTGTTTTGGAACGTGCTGCAAATATACTGTTTAGTAATTAAATATGAAAAAAACACAAATAATTGACCGGTCCATAGATGAGTGGACAAACGTGTCGGATCCCCACCCGGGCGTCGTGGATTCAATTCCTCTGCTAGCTAAGTCCTCCATCATTGCACAAACAAAATTTTCCACTTATTATGATGGCAGTTTTAAAGGGGCCATTTCATTGCAGCAGTAATCACCTTTTTCCGGAAGCATTTTTTCTACTTGTCGCGAGGAAAAAACATACAAAATAAAATTATAAAATTTGCGAACGCAAGCGGCCCCGGTACTAGAGTGGTGATGTAGTGTGCAGTTGAAAATCATAACGGCTAGAAGTCCCCAGGGATCTGTGGCAATCTATAAATGTGTCACTTTAAATGATGGAAAATGCGTTCTACACCGGAGGCTGGATAAAGCTATTTAGCCAATACTACAGGGGTGCGAAAATTCTTAGATACCGATCTATATTTTATGCTATGTCAGTGTCATATTTTTTTTGAGTGACGAATCCGTCGATAAATCTGGGTTGCAGAGCGGCCTGTTGAAAGATGGATAAAATGGAATATTTGTATGTTTATTATTATTTCTAATTTTGTAACTGTTAATTCATGGTGGAATTCCACTTTAATGATTAAATTCAGACTAGTCTGAAGAAGCTATTTTGCTGAATACTACAGGGGTGCGAAAAAAAAAAAATTTATGCCATGTCATATTTTTTTGACTAAAATTATAAATTTGTTTTTTATTTAATCATGTATGTTTATTATTAAATAGCGTTTGAACCGTAAAAACAGATTTATTAATATCTTAATAATTATTGAGCATTGTTTTGCTGAATGAAAAAACAGCAATTTTCAAAAACAATTTCAAAATGAGCCAATTGCATTATGGTTTTTATAATTGAAGACCCCACGGCAAGAACCTGTTAACTAAAAATTTTGATAAAAATGAGTTAGATTTTTCTCACTAAATTAGTATTTGTACGCCCTATCCAATGAACACACTTTTAGATGATGAAAATGGAATGAACGTGGAAAATCAAGGAGTTGAACATGTTAACTGCAAATTTTGTTTTGGCTGAAATATTTTTTAATGGTAAAAAAATGTTATCTATAATAAGAACGTTGTATTGCAGTAAAATTGTTTTATTAAAATGCTAAATTATATACTAAATTTAGTATGTTAGCTATAATATTAATGAAAACACACATACTTTTTTTAACAAAACTCAGAAGACTGAATATCTTAGAATGACTCGAGAGTTAGTTAACATGTTCTTGCCGCAGGAGTCTTCAATTGTTCAATTATATTAATGCATTCTTTCGAATAGAGACATTTTAGACAAAACTCTTAGAGACACAATTGTTTTTAAAGTGTATTTTTTCACTGTAGTGTTAGTTCTAGTGGACGCTACAACAGTCGTTCATAAAGAAAATTTCTCTTAACGTGTTTTTTTTAAGTGCATGCAAAGTGATAGATATTCTGAGTTTCACCCTGATAAAAGACCACCATTCAGAATCGTAACGTTGCTTGAAATTAAATAGGCCGTGTTTGGTAACTAGATCTAAAAAACAATATCTTAATTGGAATGCTATAGCCCCATTGGCTTCGAATAGTTGAGACATTTACGTGGTATTAACATGGAAAAACTTTAGAAAAATCATGGAATCGTAACATAAAATAAATTATGATCGTATTTAAAAGTCAGTTGATTTGTGTTAAACCAAACACCTGTTCTAAAAGCTGACACTTTTGACTTTGTGAACGCAAACTATATTTGGAAAGAGCGAGCTCTTAAAATCTTAAATATCTAAACGTCGTATTTTTTTTTGCCACTACACTTCAGATCTCAATCCTTCCCTGCGACAACCCTCTTCCATCTACCCCTACTCCCTAGCGTTAAACTGTTGCACCCCTCCATCCCTTACCCACTCGATTCCACGTCATTTGTCATACACGTTCACCACTGGAGCAGGAGAAATACAACATCAACAGAAGTGCTTACAAGAAAATGTATTTATTGATGAAAGGGAAGAGAAGAAGTGTTTGGAACTATGTAATTATTGTTGCTGCCATTAGAAATGGGAATGAGGGGGTGTGATTTGATCTGCATGGTTGATCTGGGAAATAAAACACTAAACAAGATATTTGGGAGATTGAGAAGTTATTATTATACAGTTGCCAAGAAGAATCCAAAAAAGTGAAGCTGGCAGTCTACAATGGAGGGCTTATACCAACCCTGATGTATGGCACTGAGGCATGAAACTGGCAGGGGAAGGATGAAAGTAGACTGAATGCCCATTTTAAAAATGTGGATATCCGGAAAGAATGCAAGGCTGATGCTAACGCAATGAATAGGATCAAGAAAGGGACGCTTAGATGGTTTAGACATGTAGAGCGAATTATCAATGAAAGAAGTGTAAAAAGAATATACGACGTGGAAGTGAATAGAAGAAGAAGTCAGGGACGCCCGAAAAAGACAAATATTTGAGTCGGGCCATGTGAAGAGTCAGAATAACCGAATAATATGAATGAGATGATAGATGAATGCGAATGAAGCAAGATTTGCATAGCGGTCCGTTCATTCAGTCTACCCCTGCGAGGACACGGCGTGATGGTTAGTTAGTTAGTAATTTGTATTTATTTAAAATTACTAACTAACTAAATGCTTGTATATGTACGAGTATATATACAAGTACACCATTATATATGTATAATGGTGTACTTGTATTTATTTATTTAACAAGATCTCATAAAAACGATGTTCACCAAATACATTTAGAGATGAATGATATAAAAAAATATTTTAAATACATGCATAATGTAAAAAAAGAAATTAAACATTTATGTGCATCTCACATATTTACAAGGTATTATATATCCAAAGGAGTTATATAAGTACAAACTGAAGTAGTGTGACGCACTATATATGATATAATAACGCAAATAAGGTTAGCAATGAAAAACAAAAAAGATAATATATAAGAGAGGTTTATTTTTATACACATATTATGAGATAATCGTTGAATTGGCAAGTGTAAAAAGGTGTGTTAAAAAAAACATATATTTTAATTAAGATTATGTAAATCGTTATATATACAAGCATTGAGTTAGATACGATTAACTACTTTAGTCGACTGAAGACCGTCGGTGATGCATGCTATACGAACGTAGAGCGAGAATGACTGAATACGTTCGCAAAACACAAATATTTACTAACTAAATATTAACTATTTTCAACCGAGTGTCGGTACCGAACTAGGTCGAATTGAGCCGAACGCGATAGTTTCCTTCCCGCCCCGCTCACCTCCTCAAAACGAAATGGAACACGATTTGAAGTTACACGTGAATGAACATGGCAACTCTATTTAACATCTCTAGGCAGTAAATATATAATACAATACCACAGAATAAATACACAATATAATTGTTTAACATAAACAATCACATGATGTCAACAGAATTCAAACGAATTTACTCATAAAATACACCAAACGAAATTCGAAACACAGAAATTAATCAAATTATTAACATTTATAGACTTTCAAAATACGAGTATATAGGATTTCTTATATGCAAGTAACAATAATTTATCTACATTATTATAAGTGTTTATTAAAAAAAAATATTTTCAGATAGTTGAGCAGCAATTCAAAATATAAATAGTAAGCAAACGTTTATCGCTTAGAAAAAATCATAGAGCATTATTTATTCATAATTGCAACAACACTACATCTATTATATCTTTGAGAGTTACACAAAAAATAGTAAATAGCATTTTTCATTCGTTTACCTAAATATAAAGTATACAATTTACGTGTATGAAGTAGCAATTCAGAATTGAAACGTGGCTAAAGCTGTGTTTGGTGACCAGGTCTGAATAGCCAGATACTTTTCTCCATGCCTTTCCTTCCCACTAACTTTAACATCACAACAAATCCTTATTGGGAATGCCTCGGTCCCACTGCTTCCAGACGGTTGGGAGCAGTTGGGTATTTACATTTTTCTATGAGTTCCAGTGTAATGTCTGTTCCACCGTGAGTTACGAAGTTTTAAAATATTGACTATATCCGTCTAGAAATAAGACAAGATGCTGTCTTTTTTCATATTTTTTTATTGTTCCATACGAATAAGATTTCATAAAAGGAGTGACGAAAAATCCGGCGGAACCAGGTAGTAACTACTAGTAGTGTTATAATATAGTGAATCATAAATCCATACCCTGATTGCTTTACATCCTTTAATATGGGAACAACAATAATGGTTTTATAGCTTCATCCCTCAAGAGCGGCCCAACCCTCATTGTCTCTGCACAAAAGACTAAGCGGGAGGACTTGTTAATAAATTACTAACCAAATAGTTTTAGGTGTGATATTGGAGGACACAATCAATTACAGGCCACAATGGGAGGGGTGGTCAGATATATCTGACCAGATATTGGTCCGGTCAAGCGCACGACGATTCGGAAATATTTTACACAACCACATTATGAATATATATGAAGAGAGAGCTAAATAATTTTACCCAACCTATACAAACTTGCGATAAATCACTTTCTCCGGGTTTCCACGTCGTAAACCACGAGAGAGAAAGAGACAAGAAAAATCGTCCCATAATATTGCAGCCCTTCTAAGTATGTTAGAATGTTCTCCGTCCGCGCCAACTTTACATTACCGAGTCACATAACTTACGTTGACATATTTTGAGATTATTTCCTGTATTTGTGTTGATTAAAAAACTTGCAGTAGTTTTACAAATAAATCAAACATGATGGTGGTATGTGCTATGCGTAAATGTTCCAATAAGACCAAGCAAAGATTATAAAACATCACTTTTTTGAGGTATTTCAACAGTTTTAAATATTTTTGACCGAGCTTTGGAATTCTCACATTTTTAATGATATAAATACATGAAATCAACATAAAGCTTCCATCATTATTTGGGTTAACCTTCTGTTATAAGTGTTTGTGTAATATTTTGACTTTATAAACCATTTTAATGGTGTATTGATATTGTTTTGTTTAATGTGTTCAAATATGTTTATAAAAAATGTCCGAACTCCATGTGGGCAGTAACTAATAGGCTATCCAACATTCTTTAATACATATTTTTCTCTTTCTATCGAGTCAGTATAAAGTCAACAATACTGACAACACTGTTTATCTCTGACCTATGAGCCTATGGGTAATGTCAGTGGAAGCTTTTCACCATTGTGTGTTATTGAGCGACAAATCACCTTTAGTTATATAAATTTTAATTAAATTCCTGTACTTTACTGCACATTCAGAAAACCCACTTCTTATTTAAAAAATAAACGATTTTTTTTAATTTCCTAACGTTTTACAGCAATAAAATTAGCGGTAAGGACAAAAATGTATTTTTCTCTGCGATGAATTAGTTATTTCCCAAGATATTCTCCGGAAACGCGGGAGACCAAGATCATCCTTACAGTACATAAAAGCGGTGTGTTATTTTTGTTGTCTCTTTTTCTCTCATGGTGTAGACGTAAAAACCCGGAGAAAGTGATTTATCGCAAGTTTGTATCGGTTGGGTAGAAAGAATAAGCTCTCTTTCCATATAATGTTAATCCAAGGTGAGATCTAAATATCTGCAAATAAAAGGTCACTGTATTATTTCGCAATTTAATGGAACTTATACGAAGTTTGAGGTCTCCTTCCATTTTTTTTGCAACATTCATCACTGATATATTTATAGGGTGGTGTGTCCTTTTAAGATTTTTATCGTTCAACGATTACTCGATATTTTTCTTCTTTGCAAGAGTTTTGAGACCTCCCTGTATCTAAGCACTAACCACTGCCTACAATAGTGTGCGGGGGAACAAAGGGTGGCGGTAACTAATTCGACGTAATTCAATAGCCGCAAGTAATGCGACTGATTTGTTTAATACGCTATATTATTATATCACACTCGGGTTAGGTTCTGCATTGGAATACTTAACCCTATTGCTCGTATTGTTTAAGAGGACTCAAAAAAGATCCATTCGTTCACGTTCTGTAAAATTGCGAAAAAATATAAAAGCCCTTCATTTGCAGGTAGGTGAAATAAAAGCCCTTCATTTGCAGGTAGGTGAAGCAAAAATGTAAAAAAGTATCTCACCAAGATTTCTTCAAAATAAATTTAAATTTCACGCTGAACATTCTTATTTATTTATTAATTTTAAAAAAACTTTCATTGTTTTGGTTTTCTTTACTCCATAGTGGAAAATACTTGTGTTGACTAGTGAAGAATGAGACCATAAATTAGACTGTGATATATACATGAAAAGGATTCAGCGCCTTTCAGGTGATGTTTCACAAAAATGTCGCTAAGTAAATTAGCCAAGTATTATTTTTATACGCTGGTTTTATTGATTATTTTATTGATCTAGATCGCAAAATATCTCCTTTCCAACCTTCCTCTTACCCTTTTCTCTCCCTTTTCACCTTGTTATACTTTGATTAAAAATGATAAAAATACATTTTAATTTCTCCAAACATAGTTACTAAACATTGACAATTTAGTGAAGAAAGGCTAAGACATTGAAAGGAGGGTGAATGCAGGAAACTCCATCAATGGAGGACTGAACGCTGTTCGCGCAAATAAGAAATTGTCAAAATAAGCAAAGCTAGCAGTCCACAATAGAGTGCCTATACCTACCCTGATGTATGGCAGTGAGGCATGGAACTGGCAGAGGAAGGATGAAAGTAGACTGAATGCTGTAAAAATGAGATCGCTGAGGCGTATGTGCGGTAAAACTATGTATGACCGTGTTAAAAATGTGGATATTCGTAACGAACGCAAGGCTGATGTAAGCTTAATGAATAGAATCAAGAAAGGGACGCTTAGATTGTTAGGGCATGTAGAGCGAATGTACGAAGAAAAGAGTATGAAAATAATATATGATGCAAAAGTGAATGGAAGAAGAAGTCGAGGACGCCCGAGGAAGAAATGGCACGATCAAGTAAATCAAATACTTGAATCGGGTCACGCGAGAAGTAAGAATAATAGAAGAGTACGTATGAGACGTTGTATGAATGTGAATGAAGCAAGGAGTGTATACCAAGACAGAATTGTATGGCGATCTGTCCTCTCTGCATACCCCTGCGGAGAACAGTACGATGGTTAGTTAGTTGGTTAATTTAGTTTCAAGCAAAGTTTTGAAAGTAGGTATGTAAATATTTATATACATATTTCAATCTTATAACCATGCTTAAAAAAAAAAACTTAACTCGATAGTTCCATCTTATTATAATATCAAAATGTCTACACGCTAAGACAAAATAGCAAAAGGAACTTATTATACATGTACATAGCGAATTTTTGTATTAAAAATATTGATTATTTTTTAATCAAATATTGAATGCGCGAAACGAGTAGGCGGCTCATGTTGTACTAATCGTTGGTAATTTTTTCGAACATTCAACTGCGCCTTACGGCTTAACTTAATTATCAAAGTTTGTTGAATTCGTGATACTTTGTCAGTCTCATGCTAAATCCAAATTAATGTCAACGGGAGCATGACATGGGCGGCCTGTCCCGCCCACAAGCCTCCCCGACCACCCCTAATCTCCCGCCCTCCCCATCTGCCGCAGAGCCTCCCTCGCCCGGCAGAACCACCACACCCCTAGAGACTGAAGCCGCCCTTGCCTAAGCAAACCAATCAATCCGAAATTCAACACACTTTTTAAAACAAAGGTGACTCAATTAAAACGAACTAAGGACATTGTTTGGGTTTTTTTGTGGTGATACGTAAAAGTAATGAATGTGAATAAAAGTGAACCTGTATTATGTAAAACCTATACCTCCTTCTTCCCTCTGTCATCCTTTCGAAGTGTAATGGTTCACGCAACAGACTTTACATTGGGAGGTAGCGGGTTTAATTTCCACCACAGCGCAAAAATATTAGATTTTCGCAGGAAGCAATCACTTTGTGGTAAGACATATTTAAAGAAATTAAAAAGTAAATTTGTAAAAGACCACGGTTATCATTTTTGGTTTCTCTTAGCCTAAGCATCATCAGGCTACAAAATTAAACTAAACTTAAAATACAAAGTTTGCGGTTACATATACATACAGAGGGAGAATACAATATAAAATAAAATAAGAGAACAATAAGAAAATAATGGAATGACATTTGAAATTATAACAAAGAAACAGAGAAATACATATCCAAAGTAATTATTTCATTTTCATGAAATATGTCAAACCACAAAGCGATTGCTCAATACGAAAAATACATAAAATATTCCCTTTTCCGAAAGCTTAAGGTATATATTTCGAATATTTGTATTTCATTGTCAAGATGTGATTATTTAAATATGCTATTTTGTTGTTTTTATTCTTAAAAATGGTATAAGTCTACCTTGAATTATTACATTGTGCTGTGTCGGCAAAATCACGGAATAGTGACTATTTAATGCCGATTGATACTAGATTTTGGGATAATTATTGCTAATCGGAAGCCGCCTAAGACTTTGAAACATACGTAACTGTTTTTTTTTTCGTAGAAAGCAATCGACTTGTGGTTTTATATATTTAATTAAAATTAAATAAAAACTTTGTAAAAGACTACAGTTTTTATTTTAATTTTTATGACTGACCGGTTTCACTTAGTCTAGGCATCATCAGGGTACAAAATTAAACTAAAGATTAAAAAATCATGAAATATGTAACTGTATTCTTGTTCCTTAATCAGAAATAGAATCTTCTTTAAAATCTAATTTTTAAATAATTTTCCTACTTCAACATCCGCCACTGGCAGGAAAGTTGATTCAACCGCGTAATTAATGACGTTTCCTGAAACCTTATTGACTAATCTAGGCTGCCATGGTTTCATGTTTATTTTCCTCCTAGCTTCTAGTACAGAGCAGTAAGACATTGCCATTGACTCCCTAAACAACCAACCCACCACCCTTAAGCAACTAACTCGAGGAGGTTGAGTTAGCGACTCATTTAGCAGAAAAGCTCATTCAAATTATTTGTAACAAGCTTTTGCCCATAAACCATCACGCGATTTTGAATTTTTGGTTGAATATTGACAAACAAACTTAATTTTCAAATTAATATGTAAATACATAAATAAAAACTTATTTTATCACGAGATTTTCTTGATCAGACAGGTAAATAACTAACTAACCATCACGCCGTTTCCGGACGAACCGCCATATAACTCTGTCTTGGCACACACTCTTGGCTTCATTCACATTCATACATCGTCTCATACATACTCTTCTGTTATTCTGACTCTTCACATGAACTGATTCAAGTATTTGATTTACTTGATCGTGCCATATCTTTCTCGGGCGTCCTCGATTTCTTCTTCCATTCACTTTCGCATCATATATTCTTTTCTCACTCCTTTTTTCGTTCATTCGCTCTACATGCTTAAACCATCTAAGGTAGCTTTTTCATTCCGATATTGGAATGAAAAAGCTAAAAATATATATAAATATCGAAATACATTTTCTTTTTTTTTTTACAGTGAATACGACACAAAAGTTCCAATTGCTTCCAACTGTCTAGAGCCAGTGAGACTATGGCATCACCAATTGGGATATGTTGTGAAGCTGAAGGTAATGGGATGAGGAAGGAGATGGTACAGAGGAATGTTGGGGTTGCCTGGCTATTCAGATCTGGTCACCAAGCACGGCTAAAACCATTTCAAGCAACAATTCGATTCTGAATGGAGGTCTTTCACCAGAGCGATACTTATTCTATCTACCACTCTGGAACGTGCCGCAAATAATTATTTTATATCAGTTAATTGTGTTATGAAACATATTTAACAAACAAAAGTTATTTGCGCACGCTGGGCTTAAACTTACGACCTCTGGATTCGTAGTCGAGCGTCTTACCAATCGACCACGGAGGCCATGTGTTGAAATCAAAGGTTTGGACGTGTCCAACTAATCAGATCACTTAAGATGGCCAAAGCTATTTTTAAACAATATATTTAGTAAATAATTTGAAGGTAAATATATTTTTAAAGCTTTTTGTGCGTGATATTAATATTTTTATTGAATTTCTATCTAGAGATTGTTTATGTCTCACATGATAAACCTTTCTCTTTGTGAAAGTTATCATACTGTTTCAGAGATATATTATATGAATTCGAAGACTGCTTAGTGAATAAATAATAAAAATATTTAAATAATATCAATAATCTAAAACACAAATTTGATATAGAAAAAAGCCAGAAACTAGAAAAAGCAATGGTCATGACCGAGAATCGAACTTGGAACCTCTACTCTATCCGGGAGTAACACTCTGCTAATTAATCCACCAGACTTTATTAGAAAGCGCCGTTTTTAAACGATCTCATGCTCATATTGAAATTAATTGAAATTTTAATTTCTTTCCGATTTTAGGCTACCATCTTTCCGGATAGTGAAAGATAGGTTCCGATTATATTTGTGTTTTAGATTATATAATGTATATATTTTATAATAAATAAACAATAATGCTTTATAGTTAATTTCAATTTTAATAAATAAATTTGTCTCTAGGTCTCACTTTTGTTTTAAAAATTAAAAAAATAATAAAATATCTCTCTCTTCGATTGTCACGAAATTTTATTAAAATATTATTGACAGAACTATTCTTAAACGCCTTGGGTATAAAATCCAGAAGGTTTCCTGCACCTTTGAAATTATTATATTCAGCCTCTGTTTCCGCGCAAGTTACGTACAATTAACTTGTTCGCAGTAATGATGTATCGTTACAAGGAGCACAGCGGGAGGAGGTAGTAATTAAACAGAAGCTCCTAATGACGTCCCAGGAGACATCGCGGCCACTAGACGCGCTATGAGAAATCAAACACCTTTTGTTATTTCTGTACCCCGGGTAGCTAAGGTGAAATTAATAAATGTGTTTAATGCATATTTCGATAAGAGGAGACGGTAGATATGTAAATATTAAATTATGAATTATCTGCTTAGTGGGTAATTGTAACTATAAGAGTAACAGCTGTTTCGCATTCCGAGGCACTGTTTACCATGAGTAGGCTTTTGGATAGTGCTTTCAGATTATCTTGTATTTTTTTAAAGAAAAACAATGTTTATATTGAAACGGGAGATAATGTGTGACATTTAAAAAGCACGTGCTTACCAAAAGTCCCGACAGATAATGAAAATCAGATAATCAGATAATAGAGATCAGAGACCGGTCAGTGGCTGAGTGAACAAACGCGTCGGATTCCCATCCAAGCCTCGTGGGTTCAATTCCTCTCCTGGCTAAGTCCTCCATCATTGCACAAGCAAAATCTTTCATTTATTATGATGGGAGTTATTTTTTAATTAATTTTTATTATATGAATACGGCACAAGAGTCTCAACTGCTCCTAACCGTATAGAGCCAGTGAGACTGGCATCCCCAAAATAGAGGCTGAAAGTGGTGGAAAGGGAAGGAGATTGGAAAGATGTGAGGTAAGTAGTACGTGGCTATTCAGATCTGGTCATCAAACACGGCTAAAGCCATTTCAAGCAACGTTTCGATTCTGAATGGTGGTTTTTCACCAGGGCGATACTTAGAGTATCTACCACTCTGGAACGTTATCCGTAACCCGGGAATGTTTGTCTTTCTTTTAAGAAGAAAAAAAAGTGATTAAGAAATATTTTGGTAACTAGTCGTTTTTTCTAAATCCACTAACATTATATTTTCTTAATGAACTTGTGTGCAATTTTGAATCTATTGTCTCTCCATGTATTATTTTATAATTATTTTAACAGTTTATATCACAAAAGTTTGTCAAAGTCCGTGGCATCTGTAAGTAATTTCCAAATATTCTTTATTTCAATTAATTTGAAATCTAAGTAGAAATATTTCAAATATAACTCTAATTCGAATTTATTTTCTTTTCTAAAAAGCTTGACAAAAAACTCCTTGATAAGATGATATTTAAAAAAAAGCACTTAAAAAATTGCATATATGATAAGTATAACATTAAAAAAACTTGCGAATATAAAGTTTCACAACTGTCAGTATACTAAGGTATGTTAGAACTGGCAAAAAAATCCAGAAAAAAGTTCAGGAGAATCACAATGCTAACCAGCTATAATACCAAAACTAATAACGTCACTGATATCGACATTATTCAAATATAAATAATGAAAATGAACTAATAACTGTGTATAAGACCAAAGATTTTATTTCAATTTTTATGACCGACCGGTTTTGCTTAGCTTAAGCATCATCAGGGTACAAAATTGAACTGAACAAAAACGCAAAGTGTGCGGTTATAAATACACACAGAAAGAGAACACAATATAAAATAAAATCAAAGAACAGTGAGAACACAATAGAATAACATTGAAAATTTTAACAAAGCAACAGAGAGAAAGAGACAAATAATATGAAATGAAAGATGCAAAACGTCAACTGAGAAGGTGATTAAAGAATAATAAGAAATTTTAT
This sequence comes from Drusus annulatus, assembly GCA_022651775.1. Classification (NCBI taxonomy): domain Eukaryota; kingdom Metazoa; phylum Arthropoda; class Insecta; order Trichoptera; family Limnephilidae; genus Drusus; species Drusus annulatus. Next base: position 400,836 of record JAGWCC010000198.1, read on the forward strand.
CAGTTTACGTGAAATAAACCTAATATTAGACTACTGGACAAATTTAATTGATTTAAGAATACGGCTATCATTTTAATGGCTTTCTTTTTTTGTACTTTTAAATGGCTTAATCTGTTGCCATGATCATCTTAATGAAGAATATGAGCACCGGTACTTTTATTGAAGGTATGATCTTTTTCAATGAGATGATTGGCGAATTCCGAAAAACCGTGGTTATTTAAACATCTCAGATGTTCTTTGATTTTCTTATTATTTCAATTTCAATAAATACGTCAAACCTAAAAGTGATTGCTTTCTTTGAAAATATAAATTCTAAAAAGCACGCACACAATGTTTATATACAATAATGAATATTACACTCGGCCTATAAATCTCCCCACGAGCCTCCTTACCCCTGGATTAAGGTGTTACCTACCGAGTTCTCAATATGGCCAGAAGCGAGACAATTTTTCACTCTCATTTACTTGTCCATAAGCTTATGGGTATAAATCTTGCAACTGGAACTCCTATGGGTTCAAACCGTAAGCTTTATACTTGTTTTGCTCGTACACACATAGCTAACCGCAGGCGACAACTTAATCACCTACACGCAATAAATAACTCACAAACAAGTCCGAAACGAATTATGGCCGGATTTATTCGATACGGCGCACTAAAAACCAGTAGCAAACGGGCCTTATTCAATTCTCCATTCGCGTAGGCATAATTAGGAATGCGCGCCGGATTTGAGCCCAACTGAATTGTGGATTTTGGAATATGTACAAATAATATTATTAACATTTCTGAACTTATGCTTTTTTACACATTTTCCTGAATTTTTCAGAAGTATTTTTATTCTGTGCAATTAAATAACCAGTAAATTTCATGTCAAGCTTCTCTGTAATTAAAACATTTACTTCTCCATGCTCCTCACGACAGCTGAAAAGCCAAAGCAGAATCAGAGCGCTTACCACGAAGGTAGTCAAAGCTCTACCACGAAGGTTGTTAAAGTAAAATCTATTTATTCAGGACATTTAAAAAATAAAATAATTTTATAGTGAATACCGCACAACAGTCCCAACTATTCTTGACCTTCTAGAGCCAGTGAGACTAGGGTATCTCCAATTGGGGTATTTTGTGAGGTTAAAGTAGTGGGGAAGCAAAGGAGATGACGAAGAGGAAGGTTTGGAAGTACCTGGCTATTCAAATCTGATCACCAAACACATAAAAGCGAATTTCAATCAAGGCTTCGATTCTGAGTGGAGATCTTACCAAAGGCGATACTTGGAAATATCTAACACTCTGAGACGTGTCGCAAGTATGTATTGATTTTTCCTTACGCTCCAGTGCATCAACTAGAAAAATGGCAAACAAGAATAAAATACAGTTGATGTCGGCAGCTTGAAAACGAGTCGTTTTTCTCTATTTTTGTAAAACGACATAGACGTGAAACAAGCTACCAACATTACTTATTCGTCAATTATTTATTCCGGACCACTTTAATATTATAGTCATTCCATTCTGAATATGTACGAGTACATTTTATAAATTAATTTGTCTATTGAATTAGAATTAACTTTGAAGCTTTTATGTTTATTATTTTTATATTTTTTGAAATTATATCAATCATCCTCTGTGTGAAAATGAAACAGAACAAATATAACGGTGGCGACACATTTTATATTTTTTTCTGTTTCATATTAACGTTGAGGATTATTGATATTATCTAATTATTACTATAAAAAATAATAAGCGTAAAAGCTTCAAAGTTAATTCTAATTTAATATTTCAACTCTAGACTTTGCAAGAAGTCAATAATCTTCTTGTAAATTAAAAAAAAGATGGTTTATCCAAGACACCATCTAGGTATATAATATGTGCTCGGGCAGAGCCCTTCATGTCATACACAGATGGCAGCCAAATCGGAAGAATAATTGAAATAAATTATATTAATAATTTTCAAATGAAGAATGAGATCGATCGAGAAAATGCTGGTTTCCTATAAGATATCGGTGGCTGAATTGGCGGAAACGTTACTCCCGGATAAATTAGAGATTGTAAGTTCGAGTCTCTTGACCGGTGACCGCTGTATTTTTCTGTTTCACATTTACGATGAGTATTATGGATATTATTTCAATTATTAAAATTAATTTGTGTTTAATATTCCAATAACTGGCGATCATACCGTCTCATATCACACGCCATACCACGAGCCACCCGCCGCCCAGCCGCCCAGAGCGCACCCAACATGCGTGTGGCATTACCAGGGGCACAGAGTGTGTCGGAGGACAGTTACAGATGTATCACATCACCTGGTGTTTCGATAGTTTAATTCGATTTAAACTCGCCCGATAAATCATGATTAGCGCGCCTCTTCTTGCGCTCCTGGGAACGAGAGCCTGAGATCTCACGCTCGTGGAAGGTTTCGATACAATTTTAGTTTATTCGTCAATTATATCGGAAAATTAAAATATTAAAAAATAAACGGTAAGTTTCTTGATAATGAATTAATTACAAACATTACAAAATGAAATAAGCAGATACCTACTTACTTTACTCGAACTTTCCATCTGCCACCTGAGTGTCCTACCCACAAAAATATCGGCCACATCAATTATGTACCAACTAACTGTAGTTAATTTCCTTCTTAAGACTACACATCCAGAGATTGCGGGTTCAAACCCGGCGAGCGGAAATAAATTTTATTTGATTAATATGCGTCAAAACACATTTAATCAATAAATTGTATTTATAAATAGAACATATATACTTTGTTTTTAACCACTTTTTTTTTTTTTTTTTTTTTTGTATGTTTGCGGCATGTTCAGAGTGGAAGATACTCTAAGCATCGCCCTGGTGAAAGACCAGCATTCAGAATCGAAACGTTGCTTGAAATGGCTTTATCCGTGTTAGGTGACCAGATCTAACTTTTTTTTTAATTTTTATTACTGTACAACAGATATAAACCCAATAACAGTACAATGGAACAACAAGTAAGCAATTTCAAATTATAAAATTTTTAAATTAATAAGTTTTTTTAACTTTTGTAAATTATCTGAAAATATATCAAAATATATAGATGATGTATTTAACAGAATTATACCTCTTGTCATGCTATGCTGAGCCAAAACATCTGTCCGACCATAGGGTATTCTGAACATTGCATGATTTCTGCTGCGACAGTATTTTTCTGGTACGAATAAGCAGTAGCATGCTAAGAGGTATGGACAGTCGATTAAGTGATTTATAATTTTAAAGCCTATTGTCATGAGACCAGCAGCCTCTAAGCTTTGATAATGTGTCTCCTTGAGTAGTTCCATGTGATGCATGAACATAGGGTATGTTCCGTGCGAACGCATGTACACATACCTGAGGAATTTTTTTTCAATCTGCTCCAACATATTTATGTATTTGGTTTGATGTGGAGCCCAGACAGTGCTAGCGTACTCCAACTTGCTTCTGATCACTCCATTGAAGAGGGCTGTCATGGCATTTGTGTTATTAAACTCTTTGCACCTTCTGATTACAAAACCAAGAAGTTTATAACAATTTGAAGTAAGCTGCACTATATGACTCGAAAACGTTAGCTTGGGATCAAAAACCACCCCGAGATCTTTGATGGTAAATACGCGGGTTAAAATTTCACTATTCATAATATATTTGAAAAAAAAAGGATTTTTAGATCGGCTATATGTCATAATGACGCATTTTTTTATATTAAAATTTAAATTATTGCTTCTCGACCAGTTCAAAATTGCATCTAGGTCGGCTTGTAGTTTGTCAAAATCTTCATCCGATTCAATCTCCTTTAAAAGTTTGAGATCGTCCGCAAACAATAAGCACGAGCTGTGACGTATGCAATCCTGGATGTCGTCTATCAAGATAAGAAACAGTAGGGGACCGAGATTTGAGCCTTGTGGAATACCTGACAGAGCTGCGAAGTTATCGGACTCGTATCCATTTATTGATACGTACTGGCTTCTATCTTTTAGATATGAGGAAAAAAATGTCAGTAATGATTGGTTGAATCCTATTTTGTACATTTTTCTCAGCAAGATATCATGGTCTACGCGGTCGAATGCCTTGGCAAAATCCGTATATATTACATCCGTCTGGTGTCTGGCGTCTAAACCTTCTGCTACCCGTCTTTTTTTCTCATTTCCTACCTCTCCCCACTACCTTTAACCTCACAACATACCCCGATTGGGGATGCTATAGTCTCACTGGCTCTAGGCGGTACAAAAAAAGTAGGTACCTACTTACTTTACTCAAACACCACCCACCACAGAAATATCGATAAAACAAGGAAATTTAAAAAAAACCGTTCCATACATAGCCGAAAAAAATTGACATCAGTCACAAACGCTATTCTTTTTTTCTTTTTAAAAGGAAGACAAACATTCCCGGGTTACGAATAACCTGACAATATTTTAAAAAAAAGCTCGTACTACCATTATAATACGCGAAAGATGTTGCTTGCGCAACGATGGAGGCCTAGTAGAGGACTTGAACCCACGACGATCTATATATATGTATATAGACGATATATTATATCCGAAGCGTCTGTTCACTCAGCTACTAACCGGTCTTAGCGTATTACAAACTCGTGACTAACCCTTGGAGTGTTTTTAGAGGAAGATACAAACAATTTTCATTCTGTTTATTGATTTCGATACTATTTTCTAATACAATGTACAAGGAATTTCTTTTGATTCGGCGTTAATTTACTATTCCGACAGGGTAGGTGGCATGTGACGAATCTACCCTCTATTCCTATAGCTCCACGTGGGCAGGTCACGGGGGTGACGTCCGACCAATGGCAGCCCGGGCCCACTTCCGGAAACACCTTGTGACCTGTGACCCCTCCTTCCGCCCGCCATCGAACACATCCTATTTCCGGTTTTTCTTCTCCCCAAAACACGCCCTAATGAATTGAACGTACCAACTGTACTTTAATGCTGTATTTCCGATTCAGTTGTGTTGTGGGAGTGATTGTTTTAAGGGAAATGCAGGTGTTACAACAATGGAAAGGTTCCCGAATGAAATCACGATATGTTTTAACCGTTACTACGGCATATTACCTTTATTCATATATTTGTTCCGCTTTGATGGACAATTAAAACGATCTGATAAAGTAATACCAACTAACCACTACGCCATTTCACCCGGCAGATGAAGTGGATATGACACTACAACAACCCTGCTTTTTACATTCATAGTCTTAAACATACTTTAAGTAGTATGGGTAAAGAGCTGATGATTTATACCAAGTTGCAGCCTGCAGATTTATTTTCCTGATGATAGCCAACCTTCGATTGAAAACGGCATCTGAAGAAAAGGTGCTAAGGCACATACAAATTTCGAAAAGTAATAATGTGTATCGTTTTAAATGTACTAAAATCGTAAAGCAAAATTAGAAAAAAACAAAATCTTTCTAACCAACCAAACTTCACCTTATTTCTTGAATTGTTTCTGCCTTGATACACATTCCTTGTTTCACATTCACACATCGTCTAACACACTATTTTGTTATTTCAACTGTTGACAAGAGACAAGTGAGAATAATATTCATTTAATTAATTTTCTGAAGAATCGCTTAGAAGAACATTGCTTCTAACGCGGAATTGCATGGAAGATCATGGCGAGAAAGAGGTGTTTATTCATATGATGAAATCGAACAAACATTAAAAATTTCTTTATTAAAAAGCGTAGGAAAGACTTTGATTTAATTTGCATTTTTTTAAATATTAATTGTATAATTGACTCCTTTCTTTGTTGCAACTCATCCAGTTCAACATTCCTTGCCGTAGACTCAGAAACAATGAATTGCTGTTCCTCAATCATCATTTTCCTAATCATGGGTATCATTTGCCACTGTCCAGAATATTGAGACTTGTTAACTCAAGCGATGGCCTTGAAATTTTTGGTACCAATCTAAATGATTTTTGTCATTCTTTTACCAAAACTTTGACTTGACCATGGCTTTGATTTGAATGTTCTTTCTTATGTATACTTTTTTCTATTTTTGTCATTGCTTCATTATAATAGTATGCATGTTCTGAGTTTTCTCTGTTGTTATTTTTTTCCCTTTTCGTGTTATGTATTCTATGTATATAATCTAAACAGATAATTTTTATAAAAATTTTAAAGGGAAGAAAAAATTATTAAGGATTACATAAAAATATTAAAAAATTCCGTGTCTAAACAGAGTAGCAGCAGATAAATGATTGGGTTATACAGAAAACAAATAAAAATGACACAAAATTTAAGCACTGAGTTGTTTTTTTTGTTTACAAGAAAACAGCTTTCAATTTTCTACTAAAAGTATCGAATGTATCAAAGAATATGTCGTGATCTATTAACGTTTGATTTTTGATTAAATAAATCGTACATTCTTCTGATTGGATCCCTGACACCGGCATTTGTATTCTTGGACTATGTGTGATATTTATTATACATCCTAACCTTCTTCTTCAGAATTGACTTTTCCTGTCTCCTTTTCCTACCGTCGCACTATATTCTACGATCGTCCATGTAGCGTATAATAATTATTTTACTGGACAAGAACTGCAATGTACAAAAGATAACCTACCAAGTAAGAGGCAAGATAAATGCAAACATTAGTGCCATTGTCCACTCGGCTACAGACAGCAAAACTCTTGTATTGTGTTGATATAAAAAAGCTTTAAAATGAATCAATCTTGTATAAAATAACGGTTTATTAAAAAATAATACGAGAATAAATACTCTTGGTCTACTAGAGCTTTTGGGTGGAATAATTTTCTATAGAATATGCTGCCAGTACCAGGATAGCAAAAAGACCGTGCAGGTGAACTCGGAACAAAACCATATTTACATTGAAATAATACGGAGAACCCTTACAAAAAGGTTCCGTATACGTCCAACAACCTCAAAAAATAAATCGATGATTTTTATATTTTTTATGGAGTGCCTTTGACTTTACCGTAATTTGGAGAGTGGGGTGTGGTTTTAGGGGTGGACAAATCTCTTGCCATAAATCTAAAGCGAACCTTACCACTTACGTCGCTGATAACAAATGGTGCTCTGATAAAGGGTGGGGATAGGCAGGTTGCTGGAGTTTGAGGGTGAGAGGGGGGGAGTGGGGGTGGGAAAGGCGATCCAGAAACCCTCCCCAGCTTACGTCGGATTTCCAGATTAAAAACGGTGTTCCATATTTAAAACTCTTAAATTAAGACGCTATTATTATTTTTATCATTTCCGGGTATTTTAATCTAGATTTTTACGTAAAATTTTACAGCAACAAACAACGGCTATTTAGTTTTGTGGTAGTAATGTTTTTTTACTCGTTTTAAATTAATTTGAACTTTGTATACATCTCTAAGGATGTTTCCGCCAGAAAAAACCTGTCTAAACTCATATTCAAAGAAAAGAAAAGTTTTTTAATGGCACATAAATCTAAATCAAATTAAATTTTACATCTTATCAAATATTTAGTTTACCATCTAAATATTATTTTCAAGGAAACTTACTCCGTATTTTTATATACTAAATACATATATGGCATGGTATATGGAACGTGTGGTGTTCCACTAGCTGGTGAAAGACCACCATTCAGAATCGAAGCGTTGTTTGAAATGGCTTTAGCCGTGTTTGGTGACCAGATCTGAATAGCTAAGTACTGCCCGACTATTCTCTTCCCCATAGCATTCCATTATTCACTCTTTTTAGCCTCACAATTTACCACATATTCTCTTATAAATAAATAAAAATATTACAAAAATAAGTATTTGAAAATATAACAACTAAAAAAAATGTTTTTTCATAATTATTCTACTCTCCATAAGTTGAGCTCCAGTAACTCGTAGTATATATACCAGAGATGCCATAGTCTCACTGATTCCGGACAGTTAGGACTATGTAGGATATATATTTATTTGGGAAATAACCCATTATTTAAAAAAAAACGCATTTAGTTGTATAAACCTACTCTTACCTACCAGTTAGTAATTGAGTGGACAAATACGTCGGACTCCCACCCGGGCGTCGTGGGGTAAATTCTTCTGCTAGCTAAGTCCTCCATCATTGCACAAGAAAAACCTCCCGCTTATTGTATGACGGTAATAGGAGTTTTTCAAATATTTTAGGGTTATTTGTAATCTGGGAATGTTTGTCTTTTTTAAAATTAAAAAAAGAACAGCGTTTTTCATCTGATGTCATTTTTTTTCGACTATGTATCGGAAGGGTACTTTTTACTATCCTTGTTTTACTAAGATTTCTGTGTTGAGTGGTTTTCGAGTAAAGTAAGTAGGTAGCTACTAATTTTGATTTTTTTAATAGTGAATTTCGCACCAGAGTCACAATTGCTCCCAACCGCCTAGAGCCAGTGAGACTATAGCATTTCCAATCGGGGTATGTTGCTAATTCAATTTCTCTGCAAGCTTAGTACTCCATCATTGTACAAGAAACATCATCCGCTTATTATGATGGCAGTAGGAGTTTTTCAAATATTTTTCAGGTTGTCCGTAACCCGGGAATGTAAATCTTTCTTTAAAAAAAAAAATTGTATTTCTTTCGGATGGAATTATTCCAGGTTGTTCAGGGTGAAGATAACCCTGGTGACAGCCATCCTTTAATGGGAGTTCCATAGAGCTCTATTGAATTGTAAAAAACATACTAAAAATATATTTCATTTAAAAATAATAATTAAGACTTTTTTTATTCTTCGATGTCAATATTCATCTAAAAGAAAATAAATTGGTAGCGACAATGGGAAAAAAGCTCGATCCATTCGACTACCAATCGATCGTCCGGCCTACCGAACTGAACGGGATAGATATATTTAAACCAATGCACCAACCCTTCCTGAACGTCGTCGAGTCAAGAAGCGATATCTTGCAAAACATATTACAAGCCACCGATCGAGATGTGTAGATATCAACACGGCGCGGCGGGGTGGCCCGGCCGGTGCAAGGGTTGCATACGTAATTCCGGAGCAAGGGGTAGCTGGACACCCCTAATATGTAGAGCCTCGTAAAACTGTCTCCCGATTTGAATCTGATAGGATGTGCGGTAATTTCTTGAGATATGTGCGGAACAACTGCGCTATCTTACACGCGCGAGGGTACTTTAAAATAAATCGTGGGAATTCATAAATTAGGTGATGCGACGTGTGTACAGTTATCATTACGACTTGGTTAGACTATCTTGGTATCTCGTATTTCAAATTAGATAAATGCTGAGAGAGTGTGTTTATATCGCCAGAAAACATCCTCCTTTTCACGTCATCGAGGTTATAACCTCACAATTTTTCTTCAACCAGTTGTTGACCCGTGAAAAATCACGTGATATAACTTGACTTGCCATGAAAAAATGTTTGTTGTTTTAACTCCCACCGTTTTCAAATATAAAATAATGTCTGCTTAAATACATCGACTGTGTTTAGGTGAAAGGCGCTTGTTTTTTTTATTTATTTTATATCAGTTACTTTGTACATTTAAATTTACAAGTAGCTAACTATTTCATTTTCTTTTTGACGTTGATCCACATTTTCGTAAGGAAATTTAGACCTTAGTGATAACATAATGATAATGCTCTTATGCTTGATACCTGATCATATTTGATCAAATGTTGAAATGGGCCGAGAATCGGTGGTTAGAGGGGCGATTATTTGAAGTGGTTACCTTGGAGTAACAATATTTGGAGAGAGAGCTAATTATTTTTACCCAACCTATACAAATTTGGGAGAAATCACATTCTCCGAGTTTTCGCGTCGTTCACCATGAGAAAGAAAGGGACAGCAAAATTTCCTAAATTACCATTACCATTGTACTTATTTTATGAACTATTGTGAAAAGTCAAATTTGTAGGCCTGCATAAATATATTCTGATTAGGTTTAATTCAATATCGTTTTCGTAACATAAATTAAAGGTTAATATTAAATGTTCAATTAATATAAATATTCTAAAACACAAATGTGAAATAGAAAAAAGACAGAAACTAAAAAGAACAATAGTTGTCACCGAGATTCGAACTCAGAACCTCTACTCTATCTGGGAGTAACACTCTGCCAATTAAGCCATCAAGACTTTATTAGCATGCGGCATTTTTAAACGATCTCATACTTATATTGAAAATAATTTAATATTAAAAATAATTTTAATTTTAGGCTGTCATCTTCTGTTTCATATTTGTGTTTCTTTAGATTATTAAAATTATTCAATTAAATAAAAAGCATAAATGCTTTAAAGTTAATTCCAATTTTAATAATTTTCTATTACAAATTTTAAATAATGATCGATGTTCAAAATACGTATTCTAGATATTCTCCCTATTTTCGTACTAGCAATCTCTACTAGATGAAATAACACCACATTTCCTCATGAGTCGACACAAAAACTTTGCGGAAATATTTTCATTACCTAATGAACTCGCAAAAAGCCTATTTTGAGATCATTTGTTTCAAAATTGTGTCAACATTCGGCTGCCGAATATTTCGTTGATATTAAATCCGAACATTTCCACTGAAACAACAAAACGAGGAGAGATACGCCCTATTGATACGCTGTTTTGTCATAATTTACTCCCGTGGTAGGTACTTTACATTAGATCCTTCCACCCTTAAATAATAAATTAAATACGAAGGGAAGAAACAAAAGAAAAGGGGTTGGATCAAGGCGAGGAAATGGTGGCTTTTTAACTTAACTAACGAGGTTTCTTCACGTTTCATCGCTTTCGTCTTCGAAATTCTAACAACCGACTGTCGTCCACGAAATTTTCACCCTTAAAACAAGGATGCAAAGTGTTAAAATTTCTTACAATTTAATATTTAACTTGTGACGTTTTTAGAATTTAAAATTTTAACAAGATACTGTTTAACAGATATCTTCAGGAAGGGGATGACAGCGGAGTACCACTGGTGTTATCTTTAGCCTTAATTATGAAGTAAGTTAATTATTTTTATTCGCGAACACAACGTGGGAGCATTTTATATCTACTGCTGTTTGTGTCTGGGTCGTGAATTTGAATGTGCTATAAACGAGAACAAGGGATTTGAATAGTCGCGAAATTTTTGATTGGGCTTTTTGTTATTTTTGCACTTGATAAGGCCTTTAAGTGTAGAAAAGAAAGCTATTCGTTTTAATTAGTACGCTTATTAACTTGTATTGTGAAATAGAAGATGGAATAGAATAAGGCTTGTTAGTTATCTTGCCTATAAAAGAGCATTTATGGGTGATTTTTTTGGATTTTATTTTTAATTTCCCATCGTTTAATAATAGAATATAAAAATATTTCCGCACCATCCTATTCTATTAGCGTTTTTGGGGAATCTTTTTAAAGTAATTTTTTCTCTTCCCTTTTTTCCGAAAACAAAAATTGTGTGCAGTATTTTTTTGTAAGTACCTCGCAAGAGATCAACTGTCCAAACACAATGTGTGTATTTAGCACGCCCTACCTTCGAATTCAGATTTTTTTACTTGAAAAAACTCTCATTTGTGAGGAAAGCTTGGCAAAATAAATTCTTAAGATTTATTAACTTCAGAATGGGCATATTAAGGGAATGCATCAATTACGATTTTCTTCTTTGTAACCTTAATTTATTAAGATTTTCTGAGTGGAGAATAATTACCGACTTGATTTGGTAATACTAAATTGTTAATTCAATGATTGACAGCCCTGAATTATTAAACTTGATTTCATTTCATGTTCCAAGCAGGACGGTTACAAGGCAATACCTACCGTACTATTGTAGCAATTCTGCTTCAACCTCACAATTCAACACGCCTATGCGACGAATACAACATTTGGGAAACACATACTCCGATGTCGCTGATATATTTAACACGTCAAAATCAAACTAAAAGTTTAGTTTAGTACAGTTGTTATCATCTGGAAGAGCTAAACTAATAGTTAGACCTATTACTTAGTATTTTTTTTTCTTTTCTTTTACAATATTTTGAACCTGGAATTTATTAAATATAATTTATTTTTTTATATCTGCTATTCAATACTCTTTTTTTACATAATTTTTTGCAATAATGAGGTTATTGTTAAAAAAAAAATGTTAACATGTATGTAAAAGCCTGTAACGGGCGTAAATAAATAAATCGTCCTACAGATTCTCCTGTCTTGACAGACGGATTGCCATATGAACCACAGCCGACAGATGGGAAAACTGTGTATATTCTACCGGTATTCGAGTGTGTAGGAGTTTTCAAGAGGGCGTCAATAATTCCATCGCCATCGTTGCCCTGTCGCGAGATTCGCCATGTGCTTAAAATTGTGTATTTTATTTTTTTATAATTATTTTTATTTATCTTAGTAAATACAAAATTTAAGTGATTCCTCCATGTCTGTCTCACTAAGAAATTCCTGTGTCGAGATAGACGTAGGGTACACAAATGATTTAATAAGGTGAAACATTACAGTGAAAAATATTTAAGAAGACTTAAACAAGAATTAAGTAAGTTACATCCTATAAATGCAAATAAAAATAAAAAGTAATAAAGAATTGAGAAAAGAAGGGTGAAATAAAATGAACATTAAAATAAAAAGTAATTACATAGAGATTAAATTTTAAGATATTGTTTAGGTGTATAGAGGTTAGGTTGCATATGTAATTTGGTCGCGGTTGTCAATTTCCTTATGAAAACAAGACATTTTTACAATTCGTTAACACTCAAAATTCTGGGCCGCACAACGACCTACTTTCAATTTCTTTCCTCCAACAAAATGGAAGTTTTCAAGATGCAAACGCAATCCAAATACAAAGTTTGGAGATCGCGCTTTCGGAGTATTGGGGCTGAAGGTTTGGAATAAACTCCCTCCGGAACAAAGATGTTCAACGAGCCCATCAGAATTTAGGTCTAAACTGAAAACATTTCTTTTCAGACTCTTATATCTTTAATTTTAATTAGAAGAATCTCAACATAATCTGTTTCTCGACGAGTCACCTTTAGATATACAAATTTTAACCAAATCCTGTACTGTACGATAAAATCAGAAAGTCCATTTTTAATTTCGCTCCCATGCCCTTAATCGGAAAAAATAAATAAAATATAAAAATCATAATTATAATTTTTAGTTAATAAGAATGTCTATCTGGTGGGACTTGCCAGGTAAGTATGTTCCTGTATATTTTCTCTTTAAACTAGAAATTAACATCTAAAATAGTAAATAAGATCTGTACAGCGCTCTTGAGATGATTTTTCACAAAAACAGCGCTATACAAATCATCTAAATATTATTATTATGTTAACTCCAAGGAAACCACAGAGTTTCCTGAGTGGATTGATTGTCAAAACATATGTTATAATTTTCAGTGGGTTTGTATCGTAAGGCTAAATCAGAAACTGTGTTGACCAAGTCATGTAATACGCGATAAGGACCTGTGAAATAATACTGGCGCAATTGGAATAGCAAGCAGCGAGCGTCCCCAGGAATTTCATTAGTGGTACAGTTTGACTGCCGGATAATTGATGCAACTCCTAACAACCAATGAGATATTCACCTACGAATAGTTGGGACGAGAATCAAAGCAAATGGAAGAGGAGCTCTGCAACTCGTTTTTGTTCACATATTATTTAGTATATTGAAAACCAAAAAGAGAACAAAGTCGGAAGAATACATCATTTATATATTATATGAAGTAAAAATTGTGTCCTAGCCATTATTTTATCATAAGAAGTGGTGGTTTTCCGTGCAATCTAAGTGTGTAAAAGACAAATTATGAAGAGAATAAACACAAATATTTACATTAGGGATTAAAACTCGATTTCCATATTTAATATTTCTAATGACATATTTTTGTCAATATAGATTTGAATTAAATAATTAAACGAAACATTAGGTTTTAATAAGAAAATCTATTGTTATTAATGACAGTTTAATAATGCCCTCAGAAGGCGAAACAGCTTTTAACTAAAAACTGTAATAATAATAATTATTGTTTAAATAAAAGTAAAAAACCTAAAAATTAAAATGGAGTTCTACAAAATAAACTTTAAAACCATAAATAGTTATTATTGAGTTTTATTAAAAACTGGTGAATGGTCAGTTCTAGGATGTTGTAAGAACAAAAAATTAAAAGAGCCACCAATCAATGTTTTACTTTAATATGTTTACTTTCGTTTCCAATAGTCTATACCATAACTACAAGTGTAACAAAACAAGAAAAAGAGTTGCGAATAAAACACTCTAATAACCTTCTCCAGGCACTGCGAGACTAGGGCGTGAGCCGTTCCCGACTAGCAAGTAATGCAATGAATACTTAAACATATGTGGAAAGGTCGAATATTTAATTATAGTCACAATTGATTCCATCCACTTTATTTTTCCGTTTACTACTAAATTAATTATTTGCTGGTTGAGAATGTGATTTTTACTAAGCTTCCTGCTGCCAAATTCAAATTCAAAATTATTTTTAGCCCAAAATAAATCGTTTCCATTCCATTCCATCGCAAGGTTTTCCGATGAAAACATCAATTAGTCACATTTACTGAAAAAAACAACAAAATTGAAAAAAATTTTATTTTTAGCAAAATAAATCGTTTCAATTCCATTCCATCTGAACGTATAAGTTTTCCGATGAAAACATCAATTAGTCATTTAAAAACAAAAATTAAAAAAAAATGTCAAGCTACAAAGTGTTTGCTTCCTTCGATAATTATTTATTAAATTAGAATTGACTTTAAAGCTTTTATGCTTATTATTTAAAAATTAATTATTGAAATAATATCAAAAATCTTCAACGTTAATATGAAATAGAAAAGCCAGAAAATAAAAGAATAACGGTCGCGACCGAGACTCGCACTCACAACTTCTACTCTATCCGGGAGTAACGCTTCTCCCAATTGAGCCACCGAAACCTTATTAGAAACCGGAACTTTAATCGATCTCTTCATTCAAAATTATTCATAAAATTTTTTCAATTTCTTACGATTTGGCTGCCATGCAGAAAGAGTTCGAGTCTCGATCGAGTAAGTAGTAACTAGATAAGTGCATCCATTAAGAAAATAAAAATAAAATAAATTCTTTAAAAGAACTAAACATCTAATAATATATTTTGAGTAGACAATAATTAAGGGAACAGTTCGCCTGCACGGCAATGGGGCTATGGAGACCGGTCGCGATTGGTTGTGATGGACCCCAGCTCTGTGTCAGGGGTAATTTGTATCCGTCCTGCCATGCCGAGAATCCCAGTCATTATGTCGGTGAGCCACTATCTACTATCTGCTACCCACCCACCCTACACCACCCCCTACTCTCCCAACCCTTCCAAAACCACCCTCCTCCAAATGCGTAGGTATAATGATACGCATAAACTAGGTTCATCTCGGTTTCAGATTTCAGAATGTAAAAAAATAGGTGCCTTCTTTCATAATTAAATGCAGATTCATACATTAAATTTGTACGATTAAATAAATATATTTTTAAGCCTACACCCAAGAAAAACCGCCGTAGAAACTTGAAAATCAAATAAAAGACAACAATTTGTAAAACATTATCCTTATTTTAAAAATTCATTTAAAACGATTTATTTTTAAAGTATTTTTTATCTTCCTTATAAAACGTAATATTATCAATAAAAGTAATTATTGAAAAAATGATTTTATAAAACAAATTTATAACTTTTATTTTGTGACTGGACCGGTTTCAGCCTATGACGGCCATCTTCAGACCAGTGTTGTCTAAGTGTTGTCTAGTGACTAGTCTGAAGATGGCCGTCATAGGCTGAAACCGGTCCAGTCATAAAATAAAAGTGGAATAAAGTTATAAATTTGTTTTATAAATCATTAAAATGGAATTCCACCACGAATTAACAGTTTCAAAATTAGAAATAATATTGAAAAAATATTAACAAATAGTCTTTAAAGAATATGAAAATAGAAATAAGACACAGGAAATAAAAAAAAATTAAGCTGTGACCGAGACTCGTACTCGAGATCTTCACTTTACCCGTAGCAGCGCATCCACCAACTCTCCCATCTCAACCAATTGATTATGCTTCACTTTTAACAACACATACTTCGTTAAAACTGTTGATACTCTTATTTCAATTTTTATTTTTTCCGTTATTCTATCTACTATATTTTTATAATCGTGAGCAAAATTTTATCCGAACACAATTGCAAACATATAAACATAATTTTATTATTGATAATTCATTTGATAAAATATCCGAGATGGATTTTTTTTAAACGAATTGCTTGAAAAGATTCAATTTCTTATTATTTAGATTAATTGCTTATTTAAAAAAAAAAACTTTTTTAATAGTGAATACAACATAAGAGTTTCAACTGCCTCCAGCCGTTTAGAGCCAGTGAGACTATGTCATTCCCAATTGGGGTATGTTTTGAAGCTTGAGGTAGTGGGAAGAGGAAGGAAATGGGGAAGAGGAAGGTTGGTAAGTACCTGGCTATTCAGATCTGGTCACCTAGCACGGTTTAAGCGATTTCAAGCAACTTTTCGATTCTAAATGGTGGCTGTTCACTCTGGAACCTACTCTGGCTACCACTCTGGAACGAGCCGAAAATATAATATTTATTATTTTTTTATATAAATGAAATGTGTTTTGACACATATCAAATAAACTAAAGTTACTTGCGCACGCTAGGTTTAAAACCGCGACTTCTGGATTCGTAGTCGAACGTCTTACCACTCGACCACATACGCCGTCAAATGTACTAAAAATGTAAAATGTAATTTCGAAGCATAATGCAGAACATAAGGTTAGGCAACGTACAATATTTAAGGTAAGTAAATGTCATAACTGCATATTAGCGTTACACAGGATGTGTTGGTAATTTATTGACTCATGAATGTATATTTGTAAATTGAGTTATTCAAAAATAACTTAAAGCAATCATCGACTGAAATAAGACATTCAATTATTTAGATCGCAAGCCGGGCTCTGTAAAATAATTATAGGCCACGTTGTTCAATGATCGTTTAAAATTCATTAGGCATTCCCAAACAAATCAAATCGAGGCGCCAGACATTCATTTGAATTTTAAAGTCCATCTTATTTAGAGAAGGATAATAACACACATGTTGCGATCATTGTTGGTTCAAGATCATGGCATGTACGAGGCCTGTTCAAAAGAAAAGGTGAATTTTGAATTTTCGCGGGCTGTGTACATTCGACTATCGTTTTTTTGTTTGTTATTTTGGTACACATATGTTTATCATTTGTTAGCATTATCAGCCATTTTGGATTAGTGGTTAGTTTCTGACAACTGGAAAGGTTAGTCACGTTTTTGTGTGCTCTTCGATTTTTTACTTTTGAAAAAAATGGATCAAAGAATATGTATTAAATTTTGCGTTAAAAATGGAATAAAGTTCTCCAACGCACTTAAAATGTTGACTGTGGCATTCGGCGAGTCTACTTTGTCTCAAAAAAAGTTTGTTTATAAGTGGTACAAGCGCTTTACAGAAGGACGAGAAGATGTTAATGACGATGAGCGTCCGGGAGTGGTGGAAAAACAAATCATGGATTTTATTCTATGATCCATTTTTTCAAAAAGTAAAAAATCGAAGAACACACAAAAACGTAACTAACCTTTCCAGTTGTCAAAAACAAACCACTAAACCAAAATGGCTGATAATGCTAACATATGATAAACATATGTGTACCAACATAACAAAAAAAAATCGATGGTGAAATATACACAGCCCGCGAAAATTCAAAATTCGCCTTTTGTTTTGAACAGGCCATGTATGGTAATAAAAGATAGGAATACTTCAATGCATGAATGCAGGAAACTCCATTAACGGAGGACTGAACGCTGTTGGCACAAATAAAACAAATGTCCAAAGAAGCTAGGCTAGCAGTCCACAATAAAGTGCTTATACAAACCCCGATGTACTCGTATGTCAGTAAGGCATAGAACTAACAGAGGAAAGAGGAAAGATGAAAGTAGACTGAATGCTGTTGAAATGAGATCTCTGAGGCGTATGTTCGGTAAAACCATGTATGACTGTGTTAAAAATGCGGAAAGTATGCAAAGCTGATGTAATAGTAATAAATAGGATTAAAAAAGAGACGCTTAGATAGTTTGGGCATGTAGATCGAATGAGCAAAGAAAGGAGTATGAGAAGAATATATGTCGCGAAAAAAGAGGAGTGGTAGGAGAAGTCGGGGATGCCCGAGGAAGACATGGCACGATCAAGTCAATCTAATACCTGAATCGGGCTATGTCAAGAGTCAGAATAACAGAAGAATATTTACGATACGATGTATTAATGTAAATGAAGCAAGGAGGGTGTTCCAACACAGAGTTGTATGGCGGTTCGTCATCTCTGCCTGCCCCTTAGAATCTTTTTAAATTGTCAAAACGAAAAAAATAATAATAATTGATAAATTTAAAAATAAAAAAATCACCTGCCTTAAGTAATAAGTTCACTTTATTCCACTATTTTTTTCATTTGAGACCTGACCGGTTTCACCTTATGACAGGCATCTTCAGACTGGTACAATTTTAAATGAGTACATGGAATATATACCATTAGTAAAATGAAGTTCCACCACGAATTAACAGTTTCGAAATTAGAAATAATAATTAGTTCACGTTATCGTTCTATTTCTTTCTTGAACGTCCTCACAGTTACTTATTCTTTATGCCCCGCATTTATTTTCTTCTCTCCCCTTTCTTCGTTCATCCGCTGTACGTGTTTATTACATAGTGTTGATTCTACTGTTCTCCTTCGTTCTTCTATCTCGCATATTGTTTCATAAATACATAAAATCCTCAGGTATTGTATTTCAGTATTTAAATAAGAAATAACTTATCAAAGCCTTGTACTTTATTTTCTTTGAAACAATATTAATAATTTTCAACCAAATATGAAACATAAAATGAAAAGAATTAGATGAGCTAGTAGATCGGGTAAAGCTTTGTATTCCAATACAAATATGGTTGCCTATATCGAAAGAATGGGAAAAGATAATATTATCAATTTTCAAAGAAATATGATATTGATAAAAATGTTTCGGTAGCTCAATTGGCAGAGACGTTACTTTCATAGAGTAGAGGTTCCGAGTTTAAGTTACGGTCGTATCTTAATCTTTATATTTTCTGTGTTTTTTTCAGTTTCACATTTCTTTTACAATTGATTCAATAATGAATATCTTATTTCAGGTCTGTTGGATCCAAAGCTGCGATAAAACACCGAGTGTGTTTCCAGCTTCATATGAATTCGGAAAATAATGGACTTTCACCGATAAACTATACTACTTGATGGAAGTGTCTAATTATGGATGCGAAAAAATTATTGAAATGAAAAGGAAAAATGAGAAACCATTCACTCACCGATGATATTGAAGTTATTAGTTTTTGAAGTCTTCTTACATAATTGTATTACTAACGAATACAAATACACCAGACTTATTTAAGTCTTTGTATTAACAAACCACATTTATTTTTCATATTATTATTATTTTATTTTTTTCAAAACCAACAAGCAATACGTTTTTTCACATCAAAACTCTTCTGTTTGATATTCAATTGTTTCGAGCACGGTTTTGTTGAATACGGGAATCAAATATTGAATAATGGTTAGATATGTAGAAACTGGACGAAAAACATTATTGTGAGAACCTAACAAATCACCACTTTGAAATCCAACAAGTTCTAATTCGAATTTTCTCTGCCAAATCATATTTCTCACTTCCAAAATAATTGTTGATATCTGATCTACATTTTGGATTGTTATACTAACTTTTCTTTTTGTGACTACTACATTTGGTCTTTCACTGCCCATTTTTGTGTTGCCTATGATCGTCTTTATGTTAGATTGCCTTATTATCCTTACCGCTTCTAGCAAACATAAAACTACTTAACATTAAACTTATCGAAATAAGTAGAATTTAAGAAACAATTACTCCGAGTCACCGAAAAAATGGTTTTCTTAATTCGTCCTATTTAAAGATACAAATAATTAAAACAAAAAGATCTGATAAAAAAACGAAAATTGCAATAATTAAAAACAAACTTTTCAATTTACAAATTTACCGCCGCATTAAAGTCGCCCGTCTTTCCTTCAAAGTTTTTAATACGCTGCCAAAACTTTTTCCCGGCGCCAGAGCGTTAAAGCGACCGAACCAATAAAAAAATACATTTGAATAGCTAATCGACATAAAATATGTAAATCTGTTTTTGCCTCTCCGCCGACATATAAGACGGCTTAGCGAAAATGTAAAAATGTGACGTATTTACACTTAAACCGTATTACGGCGGGAAGAGTGGGGTGAGTGGAGGTAAGGAAGCAGGAAGGAATAATAAAGACCGCGGGTGTCAGTTTTACGACCGACACTTACCTTACGTGTCGTTTCTCCCCCGCTTCCCCAATTGAGGTAGAAGAAATTTGAGTATTTTATTTCATATTGTTTCACATTATTTTCCCCTTTTTACGTGATTTTCTTTGAAATTTCTAGAATAATCTTCACATTTTAAGGAAACGGGATTTAACAAATATTTTTACTGAATTCGAGATACGTAATAAACCCAAGCAGTAAGAAATATAGGATGTAGGTTCGAATTCAACAATCTCATATTTTGATTATGTAGCGATAATGATTTCTGAAAAAATTATTTTTTTATAAATAACCGATAGCTCTTATTTTACATAATTATTGTACAAACTCTAAAATTGTCAATGCATCTTAAAAAGACGATTTTTTTTAAAAATTGAATTAAACATACTCATTCTAAATATTATATTGTTTCGACTCTTGATAAACCTTATTCTCGATAAACCGAATCATCCAAGGCAACCTCAACTTTTTAGTTAACATCTTATGCGTCATATATTCTCGGGACACCCCTTTTCTTCGCTCAATCTCTGTATAATTAAAAAAAAAAAAACAAAACAAATAAAGTATAAAGGTAATTAACTGGTGTAGAGCCGTTTTTCTGAAAAATCACCTCAGTTGCGACTGTACGTCTAAAATATCTGAACGTCTTCTTAACAATCTTGTTCATTACACTAACATCGCTATTTGAATTATTTTCGGGTTTCCTAATTTGAAATATGAACGTATTTTTTTTACCACACATGCGCCTAAGGTATCTCATTGATACTGAATGCAATCTACGTTGCGAAGAGTACTTTCAGTGAGGTTGATATCTGAAATATCGAAAATCAATGGGGTATTATAAATAGAAGTTCCCTTCGAAACGTATGTTTATATTGAAAACACGGCTTATCGATCTGAAACAATTCAGTCAATGCAAGTATAGAACATTTCCTAGAAACAACGGGCATATTCGGCAAGTTGGTACTCAATGCCTAATACCTTCACGGCGATATCAACGTATGAGAATCACATCAAACTCACGTTCTTACGTTTTCCTTCGGATATTATCCTCGAAGGTGCACACTTGTTTATGCAAACGGAGAAATAAAATAGTCACGTAAAGAAGGGAATGCCAACACGTAAAGTGCATTAGATATGTTAACGGCATTCCTGTTCCGCAGGGGAGCAAACCACCCCAAAAGAAACCTGAAAATTATTCGCAGGCTTCGTCGCGAACTGTGACTACGTTTTTTTGGGAATCAAGTACCTACCTGATTTGGGCGGAACTTTTGGAGGAATGTGACCTAAAAAAGGGAGAGAAATGAGAACATTTTCGTCTTGAAATATTACCTGTTCTGAAAAGTTGATCAATTGTTTTCAAGTATTTAATACGGAATTGTTGACATTAGTGTGTTTTATACATCATTTTTTGAAAACAAAGCTTCAGATTAAAAATCTCCTTGGCACAATTGTCATAAAAAAGATGCAAGAACCCTGAAATTTGTACTAATAACCTACTCCGTTAAGCCGCTGTGATAACCGAATTCCGACTGCCAATCTTTCCACTTATCCATTAGGGAATCAACCTACAAAAAAATTGTTTTTTGGTTTTATTTCCTTTGCTGCGCAAAAATATAGTGGCATTGATTTATGCTGTGTAAATTTTTTATTTTATTACAATAACTCCACACATGAGGCCTTGAGGAAAACAAATTCCCTCAGGGCCTATGTCATCTTTGGGGATGCTGTGTGGAGGGTTTTTTTAGTAAAGGAAGGAGTGAACTTGGGTCTTGAAGAGGCCCATGTTGAAGGAAGGAGGAAACACAGAGGCCGGCAAATCGTTCCATAACCGAGCTGTTGAACATAAGAACGAGTCGTAAAAGCGACCCGTTCTCATGTATTGAATGTCAACCGTGTACAAATGTTGGGCGTGCGTTTGGCGAGTTTCCCGATTATGCACCGGTGCCGAAGGGATCAATGACGCAAGTTCCTCGGAGCATCTTCCATTGAAATACCTGTAGAACAAGGACAGCATTCCCACCTGACGTCTGTGCTCCAAAGTTTGCAATCCGTTTGTTAAGATAGGAGAATCTATCAAACGGGCCGCCCGTTTCTGCACAGAGTCAAGGGTTTTTATCAGGTATTTAGGGGCTCCAGACCAGAGGTGGCTGCCAAATTCAACAGTAGGGCGTACTTGCGATTTGTACAAGGTCAGCAGTTGTGTACTATTGAAGTATCTGCAAATTGAACACTAAGGATGTCGGATCTGAAGCTGCGATGAAAGACCGAATGTGTTTCCAGCTTCAGATGAATTTAGAAAATAGTGGACTGTAAACGATAAACTATACTACTTGATGAAATTTTTTAATTTTAGCTTGTGGAAAGATAATGGAATGAAAGAAAAAAATGGGAAACCATTCACTCACCGATGTAGTTAAGGTAATAGTTCTTGAGTTCTTCTTACATAATTGAGTCACAGCGAAATGGATCACAAAAACGCCACACTTAATTTATTCTTCTTATTCATAAAGCATTTATTTTATATTTTTTGGAGATCAAACAACAAACCGACGAAATAGCAAAAAATGAACGAGCAACACGTTTTTTCATACCAAAACTCCTCTATTTGATATTCAATTGTTTCAAACGCGGTGTTGTTGATTATGGAATTCGTAATAACAAAATGATTGGATAGGTAGGGAACTTGGGTGAAAAAACATCAAGAAAAGAACCTAACAAATTATCACTTTGAAATCCAACAAAGGATATGGCGTTATGTACCTAAATATTAAAATTTATGACACATTGAAAAGAAATGGATCCACTGTAGCGAGAATTTTATTCATAAAAAACTAATCGATCGAGTCAATACAAAAAGTCCTTTCCGTGGGCGTACAAGATTTCAATTTAATACATTTCCCTGTACTTCATTTTTTGAAAAATTCACGTCTGTAACACTTTTACATTTAACTAAAAAAGGGTTATATTCGTGATTGAAAAATATTCACCACAACCCACGTGAAAATGCTTTTCCATCTATAATAAAATCACTGTCTTGCCTAACCATGATAAACCCACGAATATTTCAAGATGATACTTGCGAAAAACGTTCTCATAAATTGCCAGTCGTAAACGAAAATGCGCGAATATGAGTTATCTTGTTATTTAGCGTATAAAAAATATATTTCTGAAGATCATCATAAAACTTTATTATAACAAATTGAAATAAATGAAATAATGACTTTGTATAAGACCACGAATTTTTTTTTTTGTGACCAGAGTCACAGAGGGAAAAACAAAATGTAAAATAAATAAACAAAACAATGACAAAACAATAGAAAAACATATAAATTATAACAAAGGAACAGAAAGACAATACAGATTTACAATGAATTGAAAGAGACAAAACGTCAAATGAGGTGATAAAAGAAAAATGATAAATTTGATAAGTTTACAAGAAATATACCTAATATTGGACTACTGGACAAATTGACCTGATTATTAAAAATACGACTGTTAATTTTATTGGCTTTCTTTATTTCTAGTGCTTCTAAAACTATTTAATCTGATGCCACGAAGAATATGAGCATCTGTGCTTTTATCAAAGTAAACAATAAATAAAATTCATAAAACTTAAATGTTTCATAACACATTCCATGCATTTAAAATTATAAATAGTATATTTGTGTTCCAGAGTTGGTGAAAAACCACCATTCAGAATCGAAACGCTTGCTTGAAATGGCTTTATCCGTTTTTGGCGACCAGATCTGAATAGCCAGGTTCTTCCCAACCTTCCTCTTTCCCTTCTTATTTTTCTTTCGACTACCTTCAGCCTCACAAGATACCCCAATAAGAGATTCCATAGTTCTACTGGCTCCATACAGTAGGGAATAGTAGGGACTCTTTGCGGTTTTTACTTTTTTTAATGTTTTCAAAACTATTATGATATACATAAAGTGAAAATAAATTAAAATTTTACAAATAAGCACAATATAATAAATCAATCAAATAATTTCTACCTAGATTGCGCAAGAAAATATTGGATTGTGGCTTTCTCTGTGGAGATAGAGTTATGCACTTACCTATCTACGAGTATATTTTCAACAATACCCACACCTCAAAAATCAATTTGAAATCAACTGTCATCGACGTGTATGCAAAATAAGTGCAGCACAAGTGTCCTCGGTGCCCATTAAGGAGTAATTATTGCAGCGGCGGGGGGTGCCGTGGAAGTAGAAAGTTTCAGCAATTAGAGCAAAAGGCGGCTCGCGGCACCAAGTGGCGCAAAAACCACCCGACCCATCCCCGGTCGATTGCATAAGTAATCTTCGGTAAAAACCACCGCGCTATTATTTTCAAATTATCTACCCACGAAGCGCCAGTGACGGTTGTGATGACATCTTATTCGAAAATAATAAAGAATTATAAATGACAAAAAATTGCAATGATATATTTCAATTATTGTTATGTATCTCATGAGGTATGAATAGTGGTGGTAAAATTATCTCAAATGAATAAATGAAATTAATCAAAAAAGAAAAAAAGAAACAGAAAATAAGTGCACTGAATAAAACGCTTACTTCAATGATCGAGTGGCGACTACGAATCCATAATTCACGGATTCAAAACGTGCCCAAATATTTTTTCACGATCGATATGTACCAAATTATATTTTATTAATATAAATAATATATTGTATGTTTGGGGCAAGTTCCAGAGTGGTAGTATCGTCCTGGAAAAATACCATCATTCAAAATCGAAATGTTGCTTAAAATGGCATTGGCAGTGTTTACTGACCAAATCTGAATAGCCAGATGCTTCACAACCTTTTGTTTCTTCATCTGCTTCCCCTTATCACTACCTTAAGCTTTACAATATACACGAATTAGAGATGCCATAATTCTACTGACTCTAGGCGGTTGATAGCAGTTGAGACTTTTGTGCGGTATTCACTTTAAAAATATACAAAAAAGAGCTCCTGTCTCTAGAGGGTGGGTATTCAAAGGTAGATCTATCCAGACAGCCATGGAATTAAGAATAATTAACGATTCATAATTGACAAAATTCACTATAATTTGAATTTATCCATAGTCACTTTCAGCACTACAACCCTAGGATAACCCTGTCCGCCTTTCTGGAAACTGATATCTTAATGTATCCATGTCCTTATACCTGGGGATAAAGTGTTAGCCTTCACATCATCTAATCTACCTAACTCTAGGCCTCCCAACACCACTTCGTTCTGAATACATTTTTCTATGATACATATCACAAATAGTATTCAATTTTTAAGGGTTGAAAATTTTATTCTTATTCAATAATATGCTACCCTTTAATTCAGCTAGGAAACCCCCTCGCAGTACAGCCCTACTGTTGTATATGGCCACAGGCAGTGGTGACTTTTTAATACCGTGGTAACACCAGACAGTGCTATTCATTCAAACAAATACGTATATTTATTGTTGGCTCGATATAACCCTTCTGCGCGAAACATAATAGAAAAATACACTGCATTTTTATAAGAAAAAAAATACGCAGTGTAAATAATAATATCTGGCTCTTGGTTGTTGTTCATTATATTGGTCTTTTGTTTTTTCTTGCTCTTTCAAAAGAGCTTACTTTTTTATATGCGTGCGTTTATTTTTCTGATAATAAGCTATTTCTTATTCTATGCCCGCTCTTATCAGCAATCAGCAATCATGAAAATCCCCACCCAGTAAACCATAGTCTCAATCAACCTCTCCCTCTTCAAACAGTCTCCGCGGTCTAGTAGTAAGACGCTCGACCATGACTCTGGAGATCGCGGGTTCAAACCCGACGGGCGCAAATAAATTCTATTATTTTAATGTGTCAACACATTCAATGAATATAAAATAAAATAAATTATACTTGCGGAACGTTTCATAGTGGTAGATACTCTAAGTATCGCCCTGGTGAAAGACCACCATTCAGAATCTAAATGTTGCTTGAAATGGCTATATCCGTGTTTGGTGACCAGATCTGAATAGCCAGGCACTTTCTAACCCTCCTATTCCTCTTTTCCATCTCCTTCCACTCTCCACTACCATCAGCCTCACAACATACCGCAATTAGGGATGCTATAGTCTCACTGGCTCTAGACGGTTGGGAGTAGTTGGGACTCTTAGGCGGGATTCACTATAATTCCCTAAGCCAAAAACATCAGTCGCTTTAACGCAAAAAAAAATACTTGGCACACATCATGAAGAAAATTCATATCCACAAAATATCTATAAATTAGTATTACTTTAATTTTACGTCGGCAAATTAAAAATCAAACCAACAAAATATTCACTAATAAAATATGTATTTTCAAAAAATGCGCATTAGAGCCCTTGAAGTATTTTTTTCCCGAAAATGGCGCTTTAGAAATCTTTAAAATATTTTTTTAAAATTTAAAATTCAAGTATTTTTTATTTCAATCACACTATACCATCGCTGGAAAAAAAAAGGGCTTAAGGGACACTTTGATAAAAAAATGAGTTAAATTATTTTGTAGTTTTAATTAGTTTTTTTCTGCATCGAATGCTCTGACTCTTGTTTGATTCTTTGTGGCCCTTCAGCCATCTAAAATATATTTACCGTTTGGGAGAAGACTGGACTCAAGGGATACCAGTTTGGAACTTTTTGTCGCTTTAAGTAACTCAATAAGAGCATTGAGTTACCTGAGACAGTTTACACTTATAACCAGGTACTGAAGACTTGTGAAGTGTTCTGGTGTAAACTTACAAAATGGCACTTCAGCCTTTTTGTCTTTCCGGTGCCGATATATGAATAAATGCATTTAATGTGGGGCTGAAAAGTTCAATGTACTTATGGAGTTAATCCCGGCGAATCTATTAATTACCTCTATAGCTTAGTATTTAGAGGAGTCGCTCGGTTAGCCGAATATCTCAGAGTTCAAAAAAAAAAATATTGTAGCTAAGGACAACGACCTTATCCTTGTCTATTTTTTAATCTGATAATAAATATTGTAAAAATATTCTGATTGTTTAACTAGGTTCGTGGAATACTGATAGTCACATTCGTGATTTGTCGAAGTGGGAGAAAATATTGTGGCCAGAAGGGGTACGTATCGGGGTAGGTGGTGCTACCGCAGTTCACCCCTATACGAAGTCCATTGTGCAGCCTGATTAAAAAGTCATGCCCCGCGGCCATGTTGTGACTTCGTGGCTGATGGCCTTGGAGTGTTGCCAACGGAAAAATTAAAACCTTTTTTATAATTTTTTTTTTAAATTGGCGCAACTTTTTTGCAGCCTTAAAACGTAATACGTGATTAGGAAATGATTTTTAGAGAAGAAGTACAAAAACATTATTTACCTGTTTTATGGCTGTTCGTTGGCGCGGTGCAAACACTGGCTTAATCCCCAAGCCAAGTTTGTCATTGACCGCTTTCACCAATCAAAA
Organism: Drusus annulatus; assembly: GCA_022651775.1. NCBI lineage: Eukaryota > Metazoa > Arthropoda > Insecta > Trichoptera > Limnephilidae > Drusus > Drusus annulatus. The sequence continues at coordinate 428,516 of JAGWCC010000198.1, forward strand.
TAAGCATTTTTTTTAAAATAAAAGGTAAACAATGGACTTAGAAAAGGAGTAGTAAACTCCATTTCAAACAACTTTTTTTGTACTGAGATTGCCAATTGCAACACTCCTTTTCAGAAATCTTATTTGTTTTGAAACTTTTTTTTGAAACACAAAGTGTTGTATATTTTTTAACGAAACGATGTCACCAGCTGAAAAAAGTTTGCAATTAGGTAAAAGTTCTTGGTGAAAAAAGTCGCTCAATTTCAAAGGTCTTTCACCAAGACGATACTGAGAGAATCCACCATTCAGGTCAGGCCGCAAATATTATACTCGTATATATTATTTTTAATGAATTAATTGTTTAATACAAAAAAATATATATTTGGGTACGCCGGGATTTGAATATGCGACCTCTAGATTAGTCGAGAATCTTAACCATTAAAAGCATAAAATTAACAAATACATACGTAGGTACTATTTAAAAGCAAGCACGTCAGCCACAAAATCCTAGGACACAAATGAATTCGAGCCGAAACCGCTGTGTTGCTGTGTATACCTTTTGTCTGTGCACGAAATGTCATCCTTATGCAAGTGTTTTCTTTATCTGTTTTAATTTATCCACCCTAATGCTTCACCCCTTGATAAATGACTTCAGAGGGTGGGAGGGCGGGGGTATGGGGGAAGGGGTCGCAAAACGCAAACTTCCTTTAGAATGTCTCGGAACGGAAGTGTGTGTTTTTCATTAATTATTTTGTTTGTTTTTTCGTAATAAATTAAGGGTGCTTTTCGGGAGAATTTTTAAGCAAGTCGTGGCTTCACCTTCAGGATTTGATAAATTACATGTTTGTATTAACTTTATATGAATATTAAATATTTCAACGAATTTATAATATTATTACGTGTTGTGCGTTGTACAGTTAGTGATGGCTTTTAAAAAGGTGTGTAAGTGATTACATAACCCAAACAATACTTTGTTTAATGTGTATTTGCGAATGATGAAAGTAGATTCATAGGGCAATTGAATGAGTCCGAGTCTTACAAAGTATACTCGTATACGCTCTTGTGGGAGATTGTAACCTCGATATTTAATATATACATGAATGCAGTAATCACGTATTAGATATTTGTAAAAATAATCGACGCTTGCAGTCCACAACGTAGTTCAACGTAAGATACCAACTGTAAAGTATCGGAGAGATGTAGACACATAGAGGAGGATCAAGCAGTGAAAAATTAATCCATAAGGCCAAGGTTAGAGTATTAAGCTGCAATACAAAAGTGAGAGTACATGATGGCCTAGTCAACATGAGTTTGTAATTAGGCAGATTCCTGTTTTAAGAAACTAATTATGCAGTGATGTGTAATTTTTTTAATTATTGAAAAAAAAACTGAATATTTCAGTTAACAACTTGAATAGAATAAAAAATAAGAGATGGTGAGAAAAGAAAGAAAAAAATTACATTCTTTACAATTCTACCAAGACATTGCTCAGACTTTGACTTGAATGTTCTTTCAAATGTGTATTTTTGTCATTGCCTCATTATGTGGATATGTGCTGTTCTTTCTCTGTTGCTCTTTTTTTCCCATTTCGTAATATGTATTTTTTGTATTTGGACAATGGTCCATTAGTATATAAATAAAATATAAACAAAGAAAAGAGTATATAGGGTAAGCTAATTAAATATTATATTAATAGAGATGTAAAGGTGATACAATCGGTGGATAATGCACTGAATTTGTGTGTATGCATTGTACTCGAAATACATTATGGAATGACATTCGTAACATTTTTTTAATCTGTCTTATGAGAAGTTGCTTTCACAAATGTGGACAAAGCAATGAATCTTCTTCAGGACAGAACTGTGTGACATCACGTATTATTTGGCTGCACCTGCACTAAAATGGCTTAGTGGCTAGTGAGATCATAAGTGTTTACCTAGTGTTTAGCCCCAAAGAGAATAGTGTTTTTGTTGTAATGTAATCTCTTCAAGAAAAGATCCTTAGCAGAGTCTTTAGATCTATACCAGAAAACTGTCTAGAAAATAAGATGAAATTGTGAGCAATAACGACTGTTTAAAGACTCATCAAATGATTCAATCTGCTATTAGTATCGTTGAGGGATTATAACACCATATTTCCTTCTCATCGTATAATATCCTTATGGCACTTTCTTACCGTGCCATATTATATTCTATCGTTCTCCCTGGAAGTATCTACCGCGTAACCTATGCGGGATAATGTATGGTAAAAATTTGAATAAAGGGATAAAGCGATTTGAAATGTGAAGAACCTAATACCATATTTCGCCTAGCCGCCAAAGGTCGTGACATTTGGATAGTAAAATCAACCCCTGTCTTGTTTTAAGGCTCCGTAACGTGCTAACATTTGCTAAAGGCCACTGCGCACTGTGCGTAAAGATCAGGCAATTCGGTCGTGTAATGAATGCCGGAGTCGAAATATGCGAATCGACCTTTCAGAAATTGAATTACGATTCCCAAAATTTTAATAAATTGTTTATTGAAGGTATAAAAAGAGATCTCATGTTGATTGAAAAAACGAAAAAAACTTAAATACATACACCTTTAGATGTCATATCAAAGTAATAAAAACTTGACAACGCATCTTCCTAGTGAAAAAAAAGGTGAAAGCACATAATATAACGATATTCTGTGCTTATTTTACTTTGTTTTTCACTGAGGGATCGTAATGACAATTCAGTCTTCTTCGACGGAAGTACTCTTCTCAACAATATTTCCATTTAAATGATTAGTGTAACCTAAAGTGACCAGTGACTGAGGCACAAGGACTCCATCGAAGCCGAGTAAAGTTAGCCTCTCAGAAGTTGGGGGTAATATACGCAAATACTTTAATGGTACACAACTGCTAGCCTTGTATAAATTGCAAGTGCGCCCCACTGTTGAGTTTGGCAGCTACCTCTGGTCTGGAGCTCCTAAATACCTGAAAAAACCCTCGACTCTGTGAGGAAACGGGCGGTCCGTTTAATAGATTCTCCTATCTTGACAAACGGATTGCAATCTTAGGAGAAGAGACATCAGATGGGATGGCTGTCTTCGTTCTACTGGTATTTCGATGGAAGATGCTTCGAGGAACTTGCATCATTGATTCCTTTGGCACTGGCACATAGTCAGGAAAATCGCCAAACGCGCGCCTAACATTTGTACACGGTTGGCATTCGATACGTGAGAATGGGTCGCTTTTGCTTGTATACAACAGCTTGACTGTGAAACTATCTGCCGGCTTCTATGTTTTTCTCCCTTCCTACAACATGGGCCTCTTAAAAACCAAATTTACTCCTTCCTTTCCTCAAAAAGACCCTCCATACGGCATACCTGAAGATGGCCAGTAGAGAAATAATTTCCCTCAGGGCCTCCTGTGTGGAGTTAATGTAAAAAAATAATAAGTTTTGTTTCAGTAGGAAATATCCAACTTTTCTCGCCCGAATAGTTTTATTTCCATGAACATGACGACATTAACAGTAATTATTTATACTGGAGTGTAAGGTTAGCATTTGAATGAAATTACAAAAAAAAAGTTTTCGTGTTGTTGAGTTTTGTAAGCACCACACAAAGAAAACCTTTATCGAGGTAAACAAGTCTACATTATAATTATATTTTTGTTTTTCTACTATTTATAATGATATTAATGTCAAATAAATAACAAATTTTAAATAATGTTTTATACTCGCATTTAGTTAGCACACTATAGATGGTGTTATGAATTTCTAATTTTATCAACACAATGATGTATTATCGATATTCGGACATTTTTGGTATAAAACTGAGCTAGTGACCAAAATCGTTAGCGTCCATAAAGTTAGCCTTGAATTCTGTGAAATATCGAACGCTAACTATAGTCACGGTATTTTTATTGAATAGCGGTAAAGGCTCTACACCAACCCTCTGGAGGCCAATCCATCGTTGGCTATCTGAAATATCTTTTCACAGGGGTGGATCGCCACATACCACGGATTTACCAGTTTTTTTTTTTAAATTTAAATTAACTTTTTGACATTTTCGTTTCATTGTAATATTGATCAGGTTGTGACTGAGACTCGAACTCGAGACCTTCTTGATAATCTCAAACATGTTTTGTTAAAAAATGGCTCAATGAATTGGTTGAAATAGCAGAGTTGGTTGATGCGCTGCTCCCAGATAAAGTGGAAGTCCCGAGTTCGATTCTCAGTCACAGTTTTTTGTGTCTTTTTCTATTTTCATATTCTTTGAAGATTGTCAATGTGCTTTCATTAATCAACATAAAAAACCTTCACTATCGAAGAGAAGTTCAGGGGTAGGCAGAGAAGACGGATTGCCATATAACTCTATCTTGGCACACACACCTTGCTTCATTCACATTCATACATCATCTCATACATACTCTTCTGTTAACATATGGCCCGACTTTCTTGATCGTGCCTCGAGCGTCTCCGGTTTCTTCTTCCATTCACTTTTGCATCATATATTATTTTTACACTCCTCTCTTCGTTAATTCGCTTTACATGTCCAAACCATTTTAACGTCCCTTTTTTGATTCTATTCATTGCGCCTACACCAACCTTGCCTTCTTTCTGTAATATTTCATATATTTTTTCAAACATATTTAAATTTTTGTACAAAATTAAATTAAATAAATAAATTTGTAGTATTTTATTTGTTATTTCTATTGATTGCATCAACATTACTTGTTTTTATAATGTTATGGAAATGGAAAAACACTGGCAAACTCTACATGACGTCAAATGATTAAAGCTGGATTTCACACAATTGCCAAGACAAAAAATCCTTCTGCCCACCCTTGTGATATTTAACAACTTAGTTGGTTAAATAATTATTTTGAAGTGTAAAAATACTTACATCGTTTATTAAAGAACATTTTTTTATCACTAAATAATATTTTTACTAATTATTCATTATTATTAATATTATTTGGTGATAAAAAAATGGTTTAAAAAATAATCTGCGATGTAAGTATTTTTACACGTAAATAATTATTTAACTAACTAAGTAGTTAAATATCACAAGGGTGGGTAGTAGGATATACTGCCACGCAACTTTGTCTTATCACATACTCCTTGATTGATATTCATACCATATCACTAAGATCTCTTGCGGAACAATATCGTCACTGAGCGGATCCGGACGTTGGTGTGAATCTACCATAAAGCTCATTGCCCTTCCACTGAAAGCTCCACGGTGCAACTTATTTTTTTCCGTCGAATGTGGGAAAGAAAGAGTCGATAGAACGTAGTTATCAGCAGTGCGCCTTTAATAGTTAGTTAGATTTCCTCTAAGCCAGGCAATTATCTCAAATGCCTACGAAATCCGCCCCCGCCACCAGCTCTGTGTGTAGCGACTCACGCAATCGACTTATAAGCTTATTCACATTATCGAAATTGTTTGACTCCTCGTCGGGGGCGCGCCATATAATAGGGTGACTTTCGCCCCCATTGCCACCTTCACTATCTGCTGGGTATGCGGCGATCCATCATATCACACGACAAAACTACACGGATAAAGTTGACGAGGTAAATAATAATACTATATATAGAGGGTACCAAAGTGGTATTTGTACATTTTTTTATGAGTAATCACTTCGACCGGCTACTACGAGCATTTATAATTAATAATCCGCCGCACAAGAGTCCCAACTGCCAGAAGACAGTGGGACTATGACATCTCTCGGGAAGGGTAGGAGATGAGAAAGAGGAAGTTTAAAAGGTACCTGACTATTATTTTACGGCTTTCCTGATCGAGTGGTTAGACGCTCGACTACGAATCTAGAGATCGCGGGTTCGAGCCCGGCGTGCGCAAACAACTTTTATTTGATTAATATGTGTCAAAACACATTTGATTAATATAAAATAATGTATGGTATATTTGCGGACTTCCAGAGTGGTAGATATACTAACTATCACCCTGGTGAAAGACCACCATTCAGAATTGAAACGTTGCTTGAAATGGCTTTAGCCGTGTTTGGTGACCAGATCTAAATAACCAGTTTTTTCCAACCTTCCTCTCACCCATCTCCTTCCCCACTACCTTCAACCTCAAAACATACCCCGGACGGGGATGCCATAGTCTCACTGTCTCTAGACGCTTGAGAGCAGTCGGGACTCTAGTGTGGTATTCACTATAAAAAAAAAAAAAAATATTAAATATATTTTGATCTTGTCACCAAGCACGCTTAAAACCATTTTAAGCTTTATTAAGATTCTGAATGGTGGTCTTTCACCAGGACAATACTCTTAATTGGTTTAATTACTACAGCTTCGGAAATATGAATGTAATTGCAAGTCCGAAGGTAAGCTTGTAAACAAACGGAAATGATAATGGACTTGGAAATTAATACGCAACATTGTATTTTCATAGTAAAGGTACTCACTGCAGCATTATAATATGTGTAGGTACTTTCAAGGCCAAGGTTATGAAATGGCTTTTTATAGAGTTGCAAAGATGGTGTATTTGTTGAAACTCATTGTAGTGAACTCCTGATGATAAAATGAATATCGACACTTGGAAAGTCAAAAAGATCTAAGTGACACTTTGATGAAAGAATAGTTAAATATGCAGTTTTAATCAGTTTTTTAATCAGTCGAATGCTCTGACTTTCGTTTGATTCTGAAGACTTTTGTGGCGCTTCAGCCATCTAAAATATATTTATTATTTGGGAATATGGAGGGGAAGCATACATATCGTCGCTGGAAAAGCTAAAGGGCTTAAGTGATACGTTGGTCAAAAATGAGCTAAATATACAGTTTTGATCAGATCTTTTTTCAATTTTTCTACATCGAATGCTCTGACTCACGTTTGATTCTGAAGACTTTTGTGGCCCTTCGGCTATCTAAAATATATTTACCATTTGGGAGAAGGCTTGACTCAAGCGACACAAGTTTGGGGCGTTTTTTAAGCTTTTTGTTGCTTTAGGTAACTCACTGTTAGCATTGAGTTACCCGAGTTATTTACTGAAGACTTATAAATTTTATTGTAAAAAAAAACTTGAATGTAGCCTGGTATAAACTCCCAAAATGACCTTTTTGCGTTTCTGGCGACGATATAGTGCGTCGTTGAAAAAAAGTAGTCTAGGCATCACAACATCATCGGCCAACATTACAAAATTAGTTACTCACGGGATCTGTGGGGAGATTATTCCACTCTTGCCCAATTCTGATGATTTTTATGAATCAAATTTTAAAATTCACCGCTTTCTATTCAACATGCAATTTTAACGAATATGTTCATCCCCAAAGCACCGGATTTTTTTAGACGTGGAATCGAAACTAACAGTCAAGTGAATAGTGAAGGATATAATATAACATTAAAAAATATGAATTACGGAGACAGGAAGAAGTAACATGGAGGCCACGTTAAAACCAAACAGAGGTTTATGCTCTTCCTTTCTGTTCTGTTAACCATCTACCATAAGTTTTGAAACCTTTAATAAATTATATTTTCAATCATCTTTCTATTTTTAATGTACAAATTTTTATGAAGTATTTTTCTTGCTTCACAGCTAATGTTATGTGCTATTTAAAAAATATTTAGTTTTACTTGTACTTACTAAATTTATGTTGATTTAATTTTTTTTATTGTATACGTTGCGGGGTTTTGCATATAAAGGTAAATTTAATAGTGATAATTATGAATAATGAGAAGTGAAAATTATTTGCTTATACGAAAAGTAAGAATGATTATTAAACATGAGAATTCCATACTTTGTGTTTTTTTGATTACATTCAATTAATGTTGATTCAAAATACATTATATTATTCCCTTCCTTTATCTATAATCCATGCAGTTAAATACATTAGCCACCTCTGCATAAGTATTACCAACTAAAAGGGATCTAGGTACAAACGAATATCGGAAATAAATAAAACAGATAAACTTTGTTTGAAGCCAGTTTATTTTCAATATTTTGTCGACCGGTTTCTGAAGCACCCTTCCATCTTCAGAAACAATATCTAATTTTAATATTGTCCTGAAGATGAAAGGGTGCTTCCGAAACCGGTTAACAAAATATTGAAAATAAAGTAGTTTTAAACAAAGTTTATCTGTTTTATTTATAAATATGGCAAGCTACAGAGTTAATGCTTTTTACGAATATGGAATATCTGAAAGACTCAGTCTTGATATTATTTTTGCAACTAAAGAGAATTTCGAATCAAGTACTTATAAATATAAGTAATAAAGGCAATAAAAATCAGTAAATCAGGATGTCTATTGTCAATTTTTAAAAGTAAAAGTCGAAAATAAATCTTCGGTCTGTAAGTTTCGATAAGTTTAATTATTTCATCGAGTGGTAATAGTGTATGTGTTTACTGTGTAGATTGAGTTTGTTTTTGGTTAATGTGATCTTTTTAAAGTAAGGTACCCACCCTAAATCTATATATAAAAATGGTTTTAAAAAAAACTTACATAATTGGGTCAATAATTAATCATCACGTTCACGGTAACTTGAAACCAGAGCTTTCCGCGTGAATAACAAAGGGTTGTGAATAATATGTACATATGTGGTTAGTATGAGTGTAGATTGTAGCGCAGGCACACAGATGGCGATGGGTAGAAAGATGCGTGGGGAAGCTTCCCCAATAATCAAATATTGAATTAGATTTGTCGCTGGACTTCAAACTACACGGTGTCGTATTGTGTGATGGGGTAAGTCACACCGTGAGCTTTATTATATTGATTGTTTTATTTTATCATCGTAAATTTTAAAACTTTTGAACTTTAAAATTGTTAAACGCCAATCAGGCCTACACATTCAGTAAATCTTTTTATATGAACATAAGAATATATAAAATCTATATTGATCGTATTGAAAATATCCAAAACAAATTTATAAAACACCTATCATATTATTTAAGTGATCGTCGGTTTGATCCCATTGCTCTATTTAAACGCACAAAAAATCTTGGGTGCTTTATTCTCATACAAAATTGTGAACTGTCTTGTTGATTTACCATATCTACTACAAAGGATTACATTTCGTTGCCCTGAACTCAACACCAGATCGAACGATTTATTACAGAATACCACTTAATCCAAATACGCGCAAAACTCTTTAAAAGGATGTATATACAAAACCTTAGAGTACATAGAGTAGTATCTATCCAAGGCAGTGAAGTCAGTTTTTGATGATTTTAACCATGTTTTAACCTGACTCGTCGCACCTGGGCGTGACTAAGACTAAGGTTAGTTTTTTTTTACATCCATTCATATCACATATCGACATAATGTTTTTCTTTATTCGTATTGCCACTTTTTCACAGTATTTTTATCAACAAAAACATAGCATATAACCTAAAAAACCGTTTAGTTTTGTCAAGTTTAGTGGCATAATAAAAATGTGGGCGGAGTCCCGCGGTGACCCAGAAGCTTAAGATCATTGCGACAGTATATAGAAGCGGTCTATGAAATTTGTTGTCTCTTTCTCTCTCATGGTGTACGAAGTAAAAAGCCGGAGAAAGTGATTTATCGCAAGTTTGTGTAGGTTGGGTGAAAATAATTAGCTCTCCCTCCATATATTGTTACTTCAAGTACAAAACCCACAATACCCTACGAGATGCAGACATTTTTAACTGCAACTTGAAAACATATAAAATGAAGCTAACTGAATTGATACTATAAATTATGTAAAATTCTACTATTATCTTTTGTATTTAATAATACGCATAAAACTAAACTTTTCTTTCGTGTTATCATGTTAACTGACATGTTTATATTAATAGTACGAGAAATGTATGAATATCTATTTTTTTTATTCTGTAATATTGTGTAGGTATTTCCTTTTATTCATTTAATCGAACTTAATTGTTTTAATTTACGATGATCGTTTGTTTCGTAAATGTATATTTTTTTAAATATAATAAAATAAAAAAATAATAACAAAAACAAACACTTATTGTAAATACCTACCCACATCAATTTTAACATGTCAAGATACATCAGAGATAAAAAAATACAGCTCGACCTAGTCCAAGGTAGTAAATATTTAACTCTATCTGATGGTTTTTAAGTAATAACGGTTCTTTTATAAATGCTTAGTCTGTATAATTTTAATATGAAAAATTCGTCCTAAAACAAATACATTCGATAAAAACTTAGTGAAATCAAATTTCCCTAACTACCCGTAAACGTACAAATAAAATTAAAATCAATCAAGTTAACCTCACGGTGTGTTAAAAGCCTACCCCTAACCCTCGACCACCAGAGTGCTGTAAATTAGCCCTCCACAGCGGTGAAGGGTGAAAGTGCGCTCGGCTTATTATTATTTTTCTGGAGTGCGACATAATGAGGGCATGCAGTGAACAGTTGAAAAGTGCGGAGTGTTTGATTGGACGCTTTCAGGGTGGCCTGATTTGGTGAAATGATTGAATAATAATCACAGGGTTCAAGTGCAGAATTCAATGAGAGTCTTTGTATGTGATATTGAACAGTCCCAACAGGTGGATAATGGCTTTCACAATTTGGAGAATTTCTTGAGGTAGTGAGAAAGGGGAAAGTTGAGATGTTACTTGGGATGATATTTAAAATTGATCGGTAAGCATAGCTAAAGTCATTTCAACATTTCGACTCTGAACTGTGGCCCAAATTGGAAATTCTCCACTCAGTAAAAATGTGCAAATATCCACCCCTGCTACGTAAACTATCGTATCTTTAAAATCCCGATCGTTGAAAAAAGCAAGTTTTTTGTTTTACTGTAACAAGTGATATTAACCAATTGCATATTTTGGGTGCTGTGCCATATTGACCAAGCCTACGAGCATAAACCTATAGACAACTAACTATCTACTGTTGATATTTCATTAAGGAAATTTGCTCCCGAATGCAAACTTTTGATATTTGTCTGATTCCGGTGAGATGGTCCCACCCCTCCCCTCCCCTCCTCTACTACCCAGCCTCCGTTGCTCCACCTCACTTCTTCTCTCTGCAAAATATCTAATGACAAAATAATTGCTTCAAGTTTATTCCTGGCAGATTTCAAAGGCGGCGCCATGAGGAAGGGATTGTAAAACTTCACGAATTTACGACAAAGAAGTGAATACTATTTATACAACGTATTTTCGCTAGGCGAAATTTCTGGGGATGATTATTCATGAACCTATTATATAATACATGAAAAAATATGTGATCGAAATAAATAGATCATACAGCGCCCTTGAGGTGATTTTTCACAAAAACGGCGCTATACAAATCGTCCAAATATTATTATTTTAGACATCATGCAATAAACTTAGGCATCTGTCAACATTACCTAATAGAAGACGATTGTGTATGAATCATAAAGTTATTCTCGACTGAAGATGTCAGTTTACGAGCCAAATCTCGTCATTTGCGGCAGGTGCAGCATGACAATGCTCGACCCCATTTTGCGAACGTGGTCAAGACATACTTGGAAACGTTGAAATGGAAAGTCCCAATCTACCCGCCGTATTATCCAGACGTTGTTCCTTTTGACTATCACCAGTTTCGATCAATGGCACACGACCTGGCTGACCAGCACTTCCGGTCTTATGAAGAAGTAAAAAATTGAATCGATTCGTGGATCGCTACAAAAAATGACTAGTGTTTTCAACGCGGGATTCGTACGCTGCCCGAAAGACGGGATAAAATAGTGGCCAGCGATGGATAATACTTTGAATCACAAATGTATAACCAGTTCTTAATACTGTATTTCTTGCACTAGAATAGGACCATTAGACTTTTTTAAGCAAAGTTGGACGTAGTTATGCAGAACGCGTCCAACCCCAAAAAGATGAAACTGTGAAATAGGCGTTTGAAAATAAGACGATACAAAAGCATTAAAATGCATAATCGGCATTTGTAAAAGTGAATATCAGTGTTTTTTTTCTTTATGAGCATTATTATAAATATGTAATTTATCATAAAAAATGTATTTCTTATGTTGTCCCACACTTTATAATGTTCTTAAACTTCAATGTAAGTATCTGCAATGTGGGTTAGTAAAAAAATAATTACTAAAAATCTTATGCATTTGGAGCTTGGAGTATTTATCTATAGGAAAACATGCAAAACTCGATTTAAGCAAATCGTGGGTTGGACGTTTTCTACATAACTACGTCCAGTTAATCTTCTATGAGAACGATATGTAGGCGGCCAACAAATAAAAGTCTCATATTTTTCACTAGAAACTAAAACATCACTTGATTCGAAGTCATGCCCTATAAATGTTCTTACAACAGTTTTCTAACCACAGCTTTAGAATCGTAAGGTAGGTACTCTTTCACAGGGTGTAGCAGAGGTAAGTGCCTGGTTCCCCGCTAGTAATTTCCCTTTTAATTGCCCGCCCCGCCTGGGAAAATATTGCCGAAACTTAATGACTCAGATATGAGTTATTTCTTTCTCTGACAAATTTGCATTCCGCTCGCTGACTTCGCGCAAGCTATTTCGCTAATAAACTTAAAAAGGTGAGCATGTTTATTCCTTTGCGCATACAATAATCTAACGAACATATCGTGAATCGTTACCCACGGTGGTATGATGATGACGGAATGTGAAAACGCTGGCGTTTCATTCAGTTGGGAGTTCGCAATCGTTATTAGAGTACTATATTTAGTGAAAGGAATCGTTGTCTTTATTTTAAAGGGACTGGGGTTTCTTGAAAAGCCTTTTATTGGCATACTCGGTGTTGGATTCCAAAGTAATAATTTGTTAGGTTCTTACTTTCATGTTTTTTATCCAAAGCCTTACCTATCCTACCATCTCACTTTATTGTTATATTTCACAATTGGACTTAGAAAGCGGCACACACTCCTTGCTTCATTCACTTTTATACATCGTCTCATACATACTCTTCTGTTATTTTCACTCTTCACATCCGATTCAAGTATTTGATTTACTTGATCGTGACATGTCTTTCTCGGGCGTCCTCGACTTCTTCTTCCATTCACTTTCGCATCATATATTGCAATAATATTTAATTGAATTGATGTGGATTGCTGTGAACTAAATTACTTAATGTTTTCAAAATCTCAAAATCAACTTATTGATATTTTCGAAATATGTTGTACGTCATTGTATGTAAAACCCTCAGGGGCGTCTAAGTAAATAACATAATAATGACATATTACCGACAAGAATTTCATTTACGCGGAAAAATTTCTAAGGATTCGAAATTAAAATCCCTGAACGATAGTTTTTTAACATTTAGAGTTATGTCACAGTACCAGGTACGTTGGGTTCTTAGTTCCTGGGTAGGTTCACATACCCGAGCTAAAATACGAGAAACTAAAAATAAAGTAAGGGAAATTTGAAACTCGTCCTGTTTCGGATGGTGGCGCCAAACAACGACAACTGTCACGGGATGACGGCCCAATATTGGGAAAAGGGATGAAAAAATAATGTAAAATGCGCGACGTGTGACAACTTTATCTGTTGTCAAATAATAGTTGTGCAGCAAGGCAAGGGTTCCGATGGTTAAATCTGGGCATCGGAATGAGGAGAGTTAACCCAGTTGACATTTGGAGCTTTGATTTTAGGCTTCGAACGATAGTAAAACTTTTTAGGAATATTTATTTATTTAATTATATACACCCTTATGGGCTTTTACATAACAGTGTAATTTAAAAACATAAGATAATAGTGACATAAAAATAACATAGAGTAAATGATTAGCACCCAAAAACATAAGCAAGTTAATAGAAATATTGCAATGCAATAAATTAACAGTAATATTTTTGAAAGAGGTATGCTATTATAGCCTTTCTTGTAACAAGATTCAGTGCAGTTGAATATATCTACTATTTCAGCGAAAGAATTACCCACTGTATGCAATCTAGGTACAAGCAAGTATCTAAATGACTCAGTCCTGATATTATTGTTACAATTAAAAATAATTTTGGATCGAGTGGTTCTGTTAAAAGGGTAATTAAGCTAAGTAAATCAGGGCTGTCTATAATACCACTAACAATTTTAAAATTAATCAATTTTGTAGTGTAACCATCTCACCTTTTGTCCCTACTTAAAACATTAAAAATACACTACATTCTTTACTCACGAGCAAAGTTGCAAACGCATAGGTACATCGGTGTGAGTGCCCGAAAGATAAATTAATACACTAACTAGCTAAATGTGTGTGTGCTGTACTCGCCCCAATAGCAACAGTAGCGATGTTGTTGACTGAACAAATAAGTTTGAAATTTTAAATACACATGTTTAAAAAGTCACAACAACAGCGAATGTGATAATTTTAATATGCTCCCTGAAAAAAAACACATTGTGCATTGTCTAGATGGGTAGTAAAATTACTAAAAATGTTTTAAAGAAATGCACTGGATTCAAATTCCGAAATTCTGATTTTTCAATCTGCAGAATATTTCGTCAGAAGTGGTGAATGTGCGCGGAAATGAACTGAAGCATGTGTCGATACATGTATGGGGGAGGTGTGGGGTGTATCGCGGTTAGGGGTGTGAGTTGGTGGGTGGAACGGGAGGTAGTATCTACTTAAAAGCTTAAAGCCCACAGTGCAAACAGGGTATGTTTTTTTATTTGAAAATATAACACTGTTTTTAAAATATATTCTAGAAATATTATAAGGTAAAAAATCAATAGAAAAAATTGCACATAATTTAAATTACATTTAACCAAGTTTTTAGAATCATTCAAGGCTTGGGAAACGTTCGACGTTTCAAAAAATTATATTAATTTTATATAAGTGCCCTAAAAAGTACTACATACTTAAGGTTTAAAAAAATCGTGAACAATGTTTGAATTTTGACTGTCGGAAAAAGTAATATTCCAAATAAATATTAAAAAAAACTAAAAACATGTTTTTATATTCGCAAATGACCTTATAATTTATAACCAACCTTTTTTTTGTACAATGTTTGAAACAAAATTGTTAATGTAGATTTTGGCGTATCTCACAAACAGACGCAGATAAATAAAAAAATAATTAAGTGAAATTGTCCTGTTGTTTTAATATTGTCCTGATGATGGAAGGGTACTTCCGAAACCAGTAGACGTAATATTAAATAAAAAAGTGGTTATAAACACAGAGTATGTGTTTTATTTATAAATAAAATTTAGTTTTAGAGGAAAGTCCTCTCCATTGATACTTCTATTGTTTCATCGACTCTCAAAGTTAACTTTTCACACGGTGTGTGTGTGTGTTTCTAGGTAGGTAACTCACATTCTTAGCGACTTCTTCTCTCTGATATATAATCATTTAATATTCTTCATTTTTTATAAAAAAATAAGTACACCAACCTGCTTTTATTTACTTTTGATTCAGTCGGTACCACCCCTAATTCTGAAATCCGATTTCAGTGCTTACGTGTTTACAGTATTAGGATAGGCGTGCAGGTTCTCACTTTCGTGATTTCCTTTGAAATATCGAATGCGATTCCGGGACATCACAGCGGCACATCACTACCCCACGCTACACGACACGACGCGACGCGGAGGAGCGCCGTGCGACGCGCGTCGCGACGCCTCTGTGCCCGGATATAGCGCCACTCCCGGGATAAAGCTATCGATTACTTTTGTGGTTCTGTCTGAACATCTACGATGGATTCTGCTTATTAAAGCGAAAAATCTTATATTTGTATTAAAGTTAGATTTATTTATGTTACTAAGCCGAAAAATAATTTCATATGCTGGCATGTTATTTTCACCTTGGGGCAAGTGATTCGCATAGTTCGTATTTTTACCGCATTATGGCGTTTTTATGATCTAGTTTCAAAATAAAGAAGTAAGAAACTTACTCTTTAGGTCTTTCTTTTATCGGGGGTTGATCAAGACAATATTTACTTTGTGAGCTGCAAAGTATCTCAAAACAATTTGTTAATAGTGCATTCGTAAGATCCATGATAAACTAAAGTAAAGCAAGATCACATAATGCTTGTTCTTGTTTTTTTTTTAAGTGAATATCGCACAAGAGTCTCAACTATTCCCAACTGACTGGAGTCAGTGAGATTTTGGCAGCCCCAATCGGGGTATATTGTGATGCTGTAGGTAGTGGGGAGGGGAGAAGATGGAGAAGAGGAAGGTTGGGAAGTACCTGGTTATTAATACCTAGGTGCCAAACACGGCTAAAGCCATTTATATTTTTCATGATAGTTGTATAACAATTAATTGAATATTTCAGCGCTATCTTGTAAAAAAAATGGCTTTCGATGAAACTGACGGTGTGGGCTGAGTGTATTGGTAGATACTCTAAGTATCGCCATGGTGAAAAACTACCATTCAGAATCGAAATGTTGATTGAAATGGCTCAAGCCGTGTTTGGTCACCCGATCTGAATAGCCAGGTGCTTCTTAACCTTCCTCTTCCCTATCTCCTTCCCCATCTCTTTACCCTCCCCACCATCTTCAGCCTCACAACATACCCTAATTGAGTATGCCATAGTCTCACTGGCTCTAGACGCTTAGGAGCAGTTGGGACTCTTGTGCGGTATTCATTTTTAAAAAAATGACCTCTAAATTCGAGACAAAAAAGTGCAAATATCATGCCTCCAGATTTTCTGCTATCCGAATGATAACATAATAGTCTATCAGATCAAATCATTGTCAACTTTGATGAGTTTTAGTAAGGAAGAAAAATAAATTTCTCTTAATTTACTTAAACGATTCTGCTATAATTTTCCTAAGAATAATTAAAAAGCAGTCAAAAACCATAATCAATTATTTGTAAAGCTTTTCAACATAATATTACCAAGTAACTTCTACTTAAACTCTTTGTTTAAGATACACGTTTGTAAAACTCCTGTGTTTTCAAAATAGGCAGTCACGGTAGACAATACAGTTTTCAATATCTTCGATACAAACCACCCTGAATAAGATAGCGCGGAGAATTTCTGTATTGAATACGTGACACGTGTAACTGACGGACAACATGGAAATATTTTAATAAAAGGAATGTATTTTACAACACAATAAAATATAGTGTCTCATCGGCAGCATCTGTAACGTGTAAATGTTCCTAACAAAATTACATAATTTAGTCTCACTGATGGGGGTATGCTGTGTACAGAAAAGAATATGGTTTTCTATAAATCGTCTGTAGTATTATATAATATTTAAGAAAATAAAAATAAAGTCCTTAAAATTACTATCACTTATCAATTATCACTTATTATTTGAAAGGTAGTGTTTATAAAATATCACTTAAATGATCACATTATCAAGTAAATACACAGCAAGAAAAATACTTAACCTAACTAACTTACCAACCAAATAACGATCACGCCGTTTCCGCGCCAGAATAGGCAGAGAGGATGAAAAGCTATACAACGCTGTATTGGCACACATTTCTTTCTTCAATAACATTCATACATCATCTCATAGATACTTTTCTGTTATTTTTGACATGGCCTAAATTGAGTGTTTGATTCACTTGATCTTGCCATTTCTTCTTCGGGCGTCACCGACTTCTTCTTCTATTAACTTTCACGTCATATTTTCTTCTAACACTCATATATTCGTTCATCCGCTCTACATGCCCAAACCATCTAACGATCGTCCCTTTCTTAATCCTATTTATTACGCTTACATCGGCCTTGCATTATTTCCGGATATCCACATTTTCAACTCGGTCGTACATAGTTTTACCGCACATACCTGTCATAAGTGACCCTAAAAAATTTAACACGTTTTTCAATTTATTGTTGAATTTTAAAAAAAGACATTGGAAATGGAAACTTGAAATTTGGGCGAAGACGGATTATAAATACGAGTACTTGTAGTGATTTATATAAATATATTAATATTTTAATGATTTGTACAGCTTGGCAGTATTCATTTTCAGTGCAAGAATGAAAATTCAACATGCATAAGCACTTTTTTTTTTAAATCAATCAGCTCAGCTTTACTTTGGAATCGGATCAAACACGTTATCACCCGACTCAAAGTCAAAGGCGTCTACCATTTTGCTATGGAGGCCGTGTAGATGTGAACAAGAAGCTATAATATATGTACGTAGAAAGCGACCACTCTGTAGTTTTACGCTATATTTGAAATGAATTTTAAAAGATATTTTGAGAAGACCCAGGAACCAAAAAAATGATCGAGTGCGGGTTTTTTTCAAGTTTCAAAAAATTTATGAATCAATTTTTTGCTAACGGTTACAACAATTTCATTGACAGCCATGCCGTATTATTCTCCTTGAGTCCATCAGCACTGACCATTTTGTGATCGATGGAAACAGCTAATTCCCGATAGTATTGCTGGCAATAAACCCGCACCATTTGTCGCTGTTTCAAATTTGGAAAATCTTCGACCCTCGATTCCCGCACCCCTTAATTATACGGAAAAAGCTGCGGGTAGGCGGGCGACTACCCTTAGGTTTTTTATGTCCCACCCGTGAGTATAAGTGTCAACGGTGACATTTCTTATTTGCGGAAATGGCAACACTAGCGCTAGTTGGGGAATATTATTGAATACTGTTTGTAAGCCGGATAGTGTAATTATGTTATAAAAATAAGGGAGAAGAAATGTCTCTTTTTTTATTTCTCTAAAAATCAGTATTTTGATCTTTTAAGCTTTTTTTATTTTAAAGACAAGTTTGAGATCAATAAAAAATATTTTTAAATTAAGGATTTATCAGTAAGGCTATATAAACAAGAAAACCTTTTAAACCTTAAAGGTCGGCATCCAAAAACACACACTTTTTGGATTTCTAATACAAGCAATACTACAAATGATTTATCTGTAAATTCAATACGGGTAGTTAAAAAAATGCCTAAGGTTTCCAGTGAATATAATTATTTTACTATAATCTTAATTCTGTATGAAATGCATACTGGAGCTTTAGGTAAAGCGTTCAGAAATGCCTTCGCTGATTTTCAAACTGCATCTTCAACCAACATTTTAATAAGTTTTCCACAGAATTTCAAAGATTACAGCTTCAAATTTGTATTCACTTTAGACACTTTTCTAACTGCCCATGTAGAATTAACACATAAATTATGTGTAGTATTGCTTGCATTAGAATGCTACAAAGAGAAGTTAAACGCCATTTTTGGGTGCTGAGCCTCAATATCAACTCAACACAGGAGCCTGAGTCTCCCCATACAGACTTTGAGGACGTTGTGTGGCGGATCTTTTTGGGGAATGGAAAGAGAGAAACTTGATCTTGAAGAGACCCATGTTCTAGGAAGGAGGAAATACAGAGGCCGGGAAATCGTTCCACAGCCGACCTGTTGAACAAAAAAACAAGTTGTAGAAGCGGCCCGTACTCATGTATCGAATTAAATCGTGTATAAATGTTGGACGCGCGTTCGGCGAGTTTCCCGACCATGCATCAGTGCCAAAGGGATCGATGACGCAAGTTCATCGAAGCATCTTCCATTGAAATACCGTATCTTTATATATATATATACATATTAAAAAAAAATATAAATATATATTTATATGTGTGTATTTAGATAGATATTTTATAGTGAATACCGCACAAGAGTCCCAACTGCTCCCAACCGTCTAGAGCCAGTGAGACTTTGCCATCCTTAATTGGGATATAGTGTGAGGCTGAAGGTAGTGGGGAGGGGAAGGAGATGGGGAAGAGGAAGGTTGGAAAGTACATGGCTATTCAGATCTGGTCATCAAACACGCCTAAAGCCATTTCAAGCAACTTTTCGATCCTGAATGGTGATCTTTCACCAGGGCGATACTAGAGTTTCTACCACTCTGGATGTACACTATATTGATTGAAGTGAAATTACAAAACATGCTCGTATTACAAACGGGTTTCTTTTATAGAAATTATTACCAACATGGCGTTATTTTGTTCGTTTCATTAGATACAACTTAATTAAAGCACGATGATTATAATTAATTAAATTGAAAACAAAAACAACAACAAAAAATATTCCAAGTTTCACTGGTCAATCGGTCGAGTAACCACCCATTCCCTCGCTCCGACGCTCGCTGTCCAATGCCGATTTTTTTCGCGTGAAATAAAATGAGAAACCAAAATGCCATCTACATTTTTTGACTCCAAATAAGTTTAGTGGGTAAGCCTTGCAACACCCCGTATAATGTATAAGAGATCAAAAAAATCGGTTAGCTTCTTTCAAAGAAACAAGGACAAGGGATTACTTCGGACTAGTTCAATCATACTGTATTTTCTTACTAAACGACTGGTGCGAAGTGTTGCCACTTTCGGTAAAAGGAAAAATTCGTTTATTCGGTTTGCGTTTTGGCAATTAGCAAATAAGGGCCTGGTTTTTCGGGGTGAAAACGGCATTTCTTAAGGGAAAAAAACATTGTCTCCGGTGTCAATGGGTGGTGGCTGCGAGCCGCAGGGAAGGGTCTCAGATACTTGGGGAGGTTTTTTAAGTAATACCGTACTTGCGATTTGTCCTTTTATTATTGTGCGTCAACACGACCTCTCAATACTTGAAACACTCAATTACTCGTAAAATACTAGTAAATTGAAGGGTTTAAATCGTTAATTTTTTTTAAAAATTAAATAAATGCGTGAATGTGTTTAATTAATGTGCATAGTTAATCGTTGATTTAAAAAGTACAAAGTAATAGTGTCTTGTATTATTAAATGTTTAAATGATTACATTATCATTTATAAGAATAAATATTGACTAAAATAACCATTGAAAAATATGCTTGTTTATCGAGAAAATTATATTGATTACTTGATAACTTGGTTAAATTCATTTTTTGCATTTTTTTTAAAAAAGAAATGAAGAAATAACTTTCTATAAGACTACGGTTTTTTATGACCGACCGGTTTCGCTTAGCCTTAACATCATAAGGAAAAAATATCATCTATGCAAATATAAGTTATCTTTGCCTACTGATTTCATCACATGTTCATTACCTCTTCGGAGCAAGTAAAATAAATATAAAATTCAAATTAAAATTTACATTTAACCCACTTTAGACAGTAACATATCACCATAAGACATTGAAACATAATTATAAAAAAATACTAGCTGCTTGTATAAATTACGCTGAAGAAAAATATGAATGATTTACCAGACTTTTTAAAAAATAAGACCTAAATAGAAAAAAAAATCAGAGCGATACAGGAATATATGAATTTTAGACATTTTTGAAATATTTCACTTATAAATAAAAACGTGATATATTTTTAAACACAAATTGAACACATCATTTTGTTTTATTTTTAAACAAATACACGTTTTCTTGTTTTAAACGGAGTACAGGCGGAAATCATGCAATTGAATCTTAAGGGTCAGCACCCAAAAATACACACATTTTGGCAATCTTATATAAGCAATAATACAAATTATGTATGTGTTAATTTTAAATGGAAAGTTTAAAAATATTTAAGGTTTCCAGTGAATGCAATTCTTTCGCTGTAATCTTTTGAATTCGTTATGAAATGCATACTGTAATTTTAGGTAGAATGTTTAAAAAAGCCTTCGCTAGTTTTGAAACTGCACCTTTTATTGAAATTTTGGTATGTTTTTTATTCAATTTTAAACATAAAAATTTATAAATTTTATTCGCTGGAAACCTCAAAAATTTTCCTTGCTACCTATAGAAAATTTACAGATAATTTTTAGTATTGCTTGTATTAGAATGCTGCAAAGTGACTTCCTTGAGGTGATTTTTCACAAAAACGGCATATATAAGTTATCCAAAAATTATTAGCGTCATTTTGAGTACTGAGGCGTAACCACCATTTCTAAAAACAACTTTATTTGCAAATTAATGGATACCTATTATTTTGCATTGCGTGCTGGTGAAAAGTTTGTTTTAAAAGCTTATCATTTTGAAAGGACGTAAAACGTGAATATACGTCAGGAAGGCATTTAAATTGATGAGCTTCCTAGTCAACCGACATCAATAACCTAAGTGGCTCTGGTGTCGTGTGTCGTGTGTCGTGCGGTCACACTCCAGGCCCTACTTATGCGTCGGTGGGAGTGTGTAGATCGATGGTCGGTGGATATGAAACCATCCAAAAAAGGCACAAACCGAATGTATTTACAATAAAACACTTTCAGTATTTTTGTTACCTCTTAGAAAAATCACCAAGTGTGGGGGGAAATAGGGAAGACTTACTTACAGGAGAGTGGGAAAATTTTCTTGGAAAAGTGGGAATCTTGAATGAATTTGAATATATGGATTTTTTTTTTGCAAATAATTTTAAAATACTTGGTCTCGGTCCATCTCTAAATAGTCTGATTTGATTTACGTAGTAGACAATTTAAGACTCTTCTTGTTTCTTGTTTTGCTCTACCTGTCTCTAGCGAAAGTGTTATAAAAAAGTTGGTTACATAATCAGATTTACTAAAACTTAATGGGTTAGGTGCATAAAAAAAGCCTGTCTTAAAAATAGGGGGAAAAATAATAATTTTTAGTATTTTTTTGTATTACAATAAATCTATGCAGTTTAGTGAAAGATCATTCAGTTTGAATGATTATTCTAACTTTAAGAAACTTATTTTTTTCCATTAGCTCCACACAGGATGCCTTGAGGAATATAATTTCCCTTAGGGCCTATGTGATCTTCGGGTATGCTGTGTGGAGGATCTTTTTGAGGAAAGGAAGGAGCAAACCTTGGTCTTCAAGAGGCCTATGCTGAACATAAGAGCGAGTCGCAAAGGCGACAAAAGGTGAAAAAATGTTGGGCGCGCGTTTGGTGAGTCTCACAATTATGCACCGTTGCCGAAGGGATCAATGACGCAAGTTCCTCGAAGCATCTTTCATGGAAATACTGGTAGAACAATGACAGCATTGCCACCTGACGTCTGTGTTCCAAAGAATGCAATCCATTTGATAAGTTAGGAAAATCTATCAAACGGACCGCCCGTTTCTGCACGGTGTCAAGGGTTTTTTTAAGGAATTTAGGGGTGGCTGCCAAATTCAACGATGGGGCGCACTTTTGATTTGAGCCCTGTACAGTACGCCCGACTTCTGAGAGGCTAACTTTACTCTGGCTCTACATTAATAGAAAAAAAATATCTATGTTATCTTCTTTCCTTGGATGTTTATAACTTATCACTCCCATAAATATCGCGGTATGAGCGGAAACACGTGTATATTAGAGAAGGTTCTTCATAATCTGAATTATAATTATTAATCTCGACAGCTTCACCGAGAAGTGGGATGGACATCAAACAGGCGATCATTTTGTTAATCATCAAACACCATAAAGGGGTGACAACACAATGGGCTTCCACCGAGGCGACAATAGCCCGCAGCGAGTCTTATTAATGTCAGCCTGTTTGATTTGACGTGATTATAATTGATTATATCAATAATGATTTAAAAAAACGAGTTTAATACAATACCGGTTGGTTTGTGTTTATCGTACATTGAAGTTTTTTAAATATCAATTACGTAAATAATAAAACTTCCATTTTTATGTGGGCATTCTCCGCTGTCTGAAGTCTGAACTAGGCCTTGTTTCTCACAAGCAAGGCCATTGACCTTCATAGATCCTAGGAGTTTTTTTAATTTTATTTCTACAGACTTCTGTCCGATTTTTTTATGATCCTTTTTTCATTTTTACACATGTTTTTCAAATGCTAGTAAATATGGCTGTTTAATTTTGAAAATAGTGGACTTTACAACGATAAACTATACTACTTGATGGAAGTGTCTAACTATGGATGTGAAAAGATTATTGGAATAAAGGGAAAATGGGAAACCATTCACTCACCAAAGTAGTTAAAGTGAAAATTCTGGATTCTCCATTCACACAACAAATCACAACAAAACATCACACTTAATTTAATATCACTTGAAAAACAACAACAAACCGACGACCAAGCAAAACACCAACAAACGAACCTAAAACACATTTTTTTCATGATTTAATAAAACAAATTTGTAACTTTATTCCACTTTTATTATTTTGACTGGACCGGTTTCAGCCTATGACGGCCATCTTCAGACTAGTACAAATGTAACAAGTATAACTAGTATAACTAAATAGTATATAAGCCGTAGGTTAACAAACATTTGTACTAGTCACTTGAAAAATAAAAGTGGAATAAAAACCGACGATTAAATCATTAAAATGGAATTCCACCACGAATTAACAGTTTCAAAATTAGACATTTTTTCACATTAGTTTCTTGTTTTGATTGTCAATTATTTTCGAACACAGTGTTGTTGGATAAGGAAAATAATCTGTTGTTTTAATTTTGTACCCTGATGATTCTTAGGCTAAGTGAAACCGGTCGGTCATAAAAATTAAAATTGAATCTGTGGTCTTATACTAAGTTATTATTTCATTTCTTCAAAACGAAATTTGTTTAAAGTACCTAAATAATTGAAGTGAAAATCGGACTGTTCATAGTTTTAATACCTTAACTCAAAAAGGTCAATAAGATGAATAGGCAGCAAACAATGTTCAATGGGGACCGGCCACCACGCAAGATCAGATTTTCAAAGTCCCCGGGGTCGAATCAAATCAAATTTAATTCCGCGGTGATTTTATTTTCCGGTTGGGGGTGAAATGATATTATTTATCGGTGGTGAATGGAGAAATTTAGTAGAAAAATAACGAAATAAAAGCAAAGTTATGGGCACATTAGAGGAATTTTTAGCGAGGGGTTAGCTTCTTTTAAGGAAAAAATGCTTTTATTGTGCGGGCGCTCTCTTTCGGAATTAATGCAACGGAACGGAGATTTAAATTCAAAACGAAAGCAGATATTTTGGGGTTATTATTGTTTGAATGGACATTTTCAAGAGCCGACATTTTAAACGGGTGCATGATAGAAATGCAAAGAAATTGGGGAAGATAATAGGTATAGACAAAATTTATGTAGTTGAAAGTAAATAAGTGAAAAATTGTGGTTAACCTAGGCATACAACCTATTAAGGATTTCAGAATTTCAAAGTTATCTCGGGGGTTCAAGATTAAATTTATGCCTAAATCAAATATTAAAAGATAACATAACCTAACCTAACCTCAGCATACAAAGACCTATATAGAAATTCAGTATTTCAAAGTTAACTAGAGGGTTCAGGATTAAAGTTATCCGAAAATCATATATTAAAAAATAACCTAACCTAGGCATACAAAGACAAATACCTATACAGAAATTCAGTATTTTAAAGTTATCTAGCGGGTTCAAGATTAAAGTTATCCGAAAATCATAAATTAAAAGATATGTTTTAAAAAACTTATTCTTATATATCGATTTATGCCTGCCAGCAATTTGCTTATTTTTCCATGTCATATTATAAAGTTCTTTTTTCTCTACTGAATTTGATAAAAAGTACGAAAATCATTTTGACCGTATAAAAAATGTGGATATCCGGAAAGAATGCAAAGACGATGTAAGCGTAATTAATAGGATCAAGAAAGGGATGCTTAAATGGTTGGGAATGTAGAGCGAATGAACGAAGAAAAGAATGTGAAAAGAATATATTATGCGAAAGTTAATGGAAAAAGAAGTTGGGGACGCCCGAGGAAGTCATGGCACAAACAATTGAATCAAATAGTTGAATAGGGACATGTGAAGAGTCAGAATAACAGAAGAGTATGTATGAAACGATGTATGAATGTTAACAAAGCAAGGAGTGAGCGCCAACACAGAGTTGTATTAGCCGTCCGTCCTCTCTGCCTACCCCTGCGGAGGTACGGCGTGATGGTTATTTTGTTAGTTGTGTTTTTGACTTTACCTGTCTTACTGGGTAGAGTTAAACAACTAGTATACTTTTTCAATATAAATTTTGCAAGTAATTTTTTTTTAAATGTTGGTTCTGAATTTTTTTTTTAGTTGAGTTATTATATATTTATCATTTTTTTAGCGAATATTATTATTTTATTACAAATATGCGAGTATTGAATCCCTATTAACTTTATACTCGGTCAAATCCAAGCCAATTGTAATGGAAAAAAATATATATTTTACAGTTACTAAGTCTTTCACTCAGCTCGTCAAAGTCAATTTGATAACAGAGGAGAAATGACGAGAGATATAATACAACACATATTATGTGGGTAGATATAATATTACAGCCTAATGAAAAGGCATACGAGTATTGTCGAAAACCTTTATGGTGATTACCTGAAGCTACATCAAAAGAACCGATAGCTAAATAGAATTACTTCAGTCCTTGGAGAGGTACCCAATTTAATGTCCAAAAATAAGTCTTTGAGTAAGCAGCAGAGATGTATGCGAGTGAATCAGATTGATATAAAATAATAATATCTTCCATTCTTCTCGTATAAAGGCGAAGGGGTTTCTTTAGAATCGAGGGGGTTCAGAACGCATTATGAGCCCTTTATGGAGTTTATGAACCATTTCACAGGGTATATTTTACTTTTGTGCCATTCAGAATACATTCCACAGACTTATGGAATACTTTAGATCATTTCTGTGTATTGTAGGTGTGATAAAGTCATTGTTCAAAGCGGTGAAAAAAAAAACAATAATTTTACGTACATTTATCATAATCGGTACCTACCTACATACCTATTTGAAAAGAGGGCAAATAAGAGATAAGATAAATATTTTCTTTAAAACTTTATACAATATATGTTTAGAGAAAAAAAAACAGAATTTTAATAATAGAATCAAAGAATTAAGGGCTTCAGAGAGATTTTAAAAATATTACAGCTTTGAATTTTAGATGCCGATAAAAGGATTAAATAATATTAAAGCACTCGAATTTAAGTATTCCTTGAATTAAAATGATAATCTTTGTATTCAACCTTTGTACAACTCATTTCAATTGTCTCTTGCATCTCTCTCTTTCTCTCCGCTATTGATTACATTTCTAGTATCTAATTACTTTTAAATTTATTTACAATTTATAAATATTTTATATTGTCTGCGTTTCACTTAAATTACAATTGGCACTACCTAACTTATCATAAAATTGTAATTATTCATTTTTTTATTATTATTCTACTCTACAAATCGTTATAAATTATCTAGGTTAGCTTCCGAAACAAATGATGCAATTTTTTTTTGGATAAATTGTTTATTTCAAATATTTTTTTTATTCATCTAAGGTCTCAGCACCCAAAAATGGCACTAAACGTCACTTTGTAGAATTATAATACAAGCAACACAACAAATGATTTATCTGTAAATTTTCTATTTGTAAGTAAGAAAATGTCTAAGGTTTTCAGTGAACATATTTTTTCAATTGTAACTTTTTAATCTCCATGAAAAAAATACTTAAATGTAGAGTTTGAAAACCAACAATGGCATTTTCGAACGTTCTACCTAAAATTCCAATATCTACACCTGAAAACCTTAGATGTTTTTCTAACTTCACCCATAATTTTTTTTTAAAATCATTTGCAGTAATACTCGTATTAGAAAGCCAAAAAGTGGTGGCTCTTTTTTCAACAGTTTGGGGACCACTGCCCAAGAACATTGTAAAAATCATTCAATACGTTCAATCGCTTCTAAATATATTGGATAATATAATTTTATTGGCCAGTTCAAATAAGCCGCGTGCAATCATTTTTTATGATCCGAATAAAATACACCTAAAAGGGTGAGATATTTTGACACGAAATGTCTTTTGGAAGAGCAATTCTTTTGAAGGAATGTCCATAATGTCATTCAAATATACAGACGGTTAGAAAGATACCTATATTTTCGTGATGTTTTCCAAAATGTAGGCAGACAATATTATGCTGCATATCGAGTAGTAAGTAGGTACCTACCTACCCTACAAGCAACGTGATGTAACTATATATTTTAGACTTGATAATTTTCAAGAAAAAAAAGTATTTGTCGATAATTTCGTAACTGATATATACACCGTATATTTGATAAAAAATAATTTTTCGATGCAAAAAACTAACAACATATTTTTTTAAGGAACATTATCCCGGGTTACGAATAACTGGACATTTTTTTTGATTCCTCCTATTTCCATTATTATTAGCGGAATTTTTCGCATGTTCAGTGGAGAGCTTAGTTAGCAGGGAATTTAACCTGGGATGCTCGGGTGGGAACCTGGCGCTTTGGACCACTGTACTACTAACCGGTCAAAACCGTTTAGTTGTGAAAATTTACAAACTTTCAAAAGAATCATATCGTCATGCGTATTGGTAGCACCTACATAAGTAGTTATATTTTAAGTTATTTTTATTTATCTATATTGTTAACAGGGAGGATGAAAGGACGGAAGAATGAAAGTAGACTGAATGCTGTGGAAATGATATCCCTGAGACGTATGTGCGGTAAAACCATGCATGATCGTATTAAAAAAGTGGATATCCGGAAAGAATGGAAGGCTGATGTGTGCGTAATGAATAGGATCAAAAAAGGGACGCTTAGATAGTTTGGGGATGTAGAGCGAATTAACAAAGAAAGGAATGTGAAAATAATATATGACGCGAAAGTGAATGGAAGAAGAAGTCGAGGACGCCCGAGAAAGACATGGCACGATGAAGTACATTAAATACTTGAATCGGGTCACGTGAATAGTCAGAATAATAGAAGAGTATTTATGTGACGATATATGAATGTGAGTGAAGAAAGGAGTGTGTGCTAAGACAGAGTTATATGGCGGTCAGTCTTCTCTGCCTATTCCTGCGGGGAAACGGCGTGATGGTTAGTTAATTAGTTTGTTAACAGCTGAAAGTCAAAGCTCCACCACGGACTTTGACGGCCTGCATGGTCGAGTGGTAAGACGCTCGACCACCAATCCAGAGGTCGCGGGTTTGAACCCGGCGTGCGCAAATAAACTTTATTTTATGTCTCAACACATTTAATTGAAATAAAATAAAATATAGTATGTTTGCGGCACGTTCCAGAGTGGTAAATGCTAGTTCCAGAGTGGTAAAGTATCGCCCTGATGAAAAACCACCATTCAGAATAGAAACGTTGCTTGAAATGGCTTTAGCCGTGTTTGGTGAACAGATCTGAATAGCCAAGTAATTCCCAACCTTTCTATTCTGAATTTCCTTCCCCTCACCACTACCTTCGGCCTATCTCAGAGTATCTACCGCTCTGGAACGTACCGCAAATACACTTTTTTTTTATTTATATTTACTAAATGTGTTATGACACATATCAATTGAATAAAAATTATTGGCGCCCGCCGGGTTTGAGCCCACGACCTTTGGATTCGTAGTCGAGCGTCTTACCACTCGACCATGGAGACCGTCTTGATATTAAAACGCCATCGAAACCACTGAACAATTGATCCTAGAAGTGTGATATTTGCCAATTTGAAAGAAAGGGATTCTTGCCAAAAGTGGATTCATTTTGTAAAACTTTTCGTCTCCAAGATCTAAGACAGGCCGATGAAATTGATAATCTATGCAAGAAAGAATTTCGATTTTTGAAAATGTTTGTTCGATTTCGCCAAAAGTGAGTAAAAATTGACCTTACTTCAGGAACACGTACACGTCTACGACACACTCCAATCGGTTTTCAGTAATAACAATCATGTTATCATATAGGTACCCCGTCAATCATATAACTCAGCTCATTTTTTTTATTGATGTCAAATCAACCCCCGTTCTTCAAAATCCCTCCAAGCGAATCTCCGCAAAATCAACGTTCGTATTTTAAAATAAAAGCTTCCTAATTCGAATGCGAGGTTTTTTTATTTCACGTTCGAATGACGTTTAAAAATTGAATTTGGAACCCCATTTTTTGCTGGCAACACAGCGGTGACGTCCGGAGCGCTCTTTTTAAATGACGCGTGTAAGAAGCAGAAACTAAAATGCGATATTATTGCATTTCCGGAACATTGGCGCAAAATAAACTAGGGTAAAATTTCTACTGGTAGCATGTATTTAATACTCACGTTCAATGTTATTTCAGCCCAATGGCATGGAGATAAAATAAAAGAAAAAAATTCTCAAGCTTAATCAACTTTTAGGAATGCATACTATGTGTACTACGTGTTAAATTTTGACATGAGATCCCTGAGGCATATGTGCGATGAAACCATGTATAACTGTGTTAAAAATGTGAATATCCGGAAAGAATGCAAGGCTGATGTAAGCGTAATTAATAGGATCAAGAAAATGAGGCGTATTTGGTTTGGGCATGTAGAGTGAATATACGAAAAAATGAGTGTGAAAAGAATATAAGATGCGTAAGTGAATGGAAGAAGAAATCGAGGACATCCGAGGAAGACATGGCACGATCAAGTGAATCAAATACTTGAATCGGGCCATGTAAGAAGTCAGAATAACAGAAGAGCATGTAAGAGACGATGTATAAATGTGAATGAAGCAAGGAGTTTTTGCCAAGACAGAGGTGTATGGTGGTTCGTCCTCTCTGCGTACCCCTGCGGAGAAACGGCGTGATGGTTGGTTAGTTAGTAAGTTATTTTGTCTTAATTTTATCTATCTGTAAACTGTATTTATTCCAACAATTAAGTAAAGAGAATCTAGTATCATGGTAAAGTACAAGTTCTAGGGCAGATTATCAGCTCATCAAAATACAGATGTAAGTAGCCGACCGGTTAGTAGCCGAGTTGACAAATGCATTGGGTTTCCACCCAGGCGTCGCGGGTTTAATTCTAGCTAAATCGTCCCCATTGTAGCAGTACTACTGTCCGCTTATTATGATGGAATCAGAATTTTTACAAATATCGTCAGGTTGTTCAAAACCAAGGGATGAAACGATTTTTTTTTTTAATGATTAAATGATATTATTGTTTTGCTTATTAATATTAATACAAAAATCACGGATGTAAATTAAATTTCAATGTAATCTGACACTAGGATTAAAAACTAAAGATCTGACAGTCACTCAATACTGTTTTGGTCAAATGCATTATAGGTCGGTACCTACATAATCACTTATCTGTATTTAAACAGATTATTTTTTTAAATGATTACGAGCATATCATTTTTTTAAGTGTATACCACACAAAAGTCCCAACTGCTCCCAACCGTGCCAACCAGTGAGACTATGAGATCCCCGAATGGAGTACATTGTGAGGTTGAAGGTATTGAGGACGGGAAGGAGATGGGGAAGAGGAAGGGTCTGGCTATTCAAATCTAGTATTTCGCCAGGGCGTTCTTCTAAGAGTATCTACCACTCTAGAACGTGCCGCAAATATAATATACATTATTTAATATTAATTAAATGTGTTGTGACAAATTAATCAAATTTAAATTAACATCACTTCCAAATTTGAGAAATTCACATTCGTATGTACGTACTTGGAAAGTGAAATTATTTTTCGTTAATAATTTTGAACAAATATTTAAATATACCTAATTATACTCAAGGTGACAATCAAAACGAATGTATGTATAAAAAATAAATTTAAAAATTAAATACAGTTGTGATAATAGACGAGAACCAACATCAAAAGAAATAGGTAAGGGAGAGGGGGGTATGAGGAAAAAAAGGGTTATTAAAGGAAGATGAGAAGAATGGGTAGAATATCTGCCCTGATAAAGACACAATCATGTCCGAAACCAGTTGACTTAAACGAAACAAACAAAAAAAGTGATATTCACTGAGATATGTTTTTTTTTTTAAATTTCTATCAACGAATAATTTGTTTCGTAATATTACGCATATATATTTATATGCAAATTATAACATTATACTTATTATGTATACTGCAAGGGCCAATCTTTTGTTTTCTATGCCAATGTTCCTGGGTAAAAAAGCTTCCACAAATCCACAAAAGTTAAGCCATTATCGTTCCTATTACCATACTGTATAAGACACAAAGGAACGGTAATGTCACGCTCGTATTTTTAACATCCCACATTATTTTAATAATTGAAATTCATGAGGGTGCTCACGTTATTCTTTTTACCAGCAGAGGAAGTAGGGAGATCCCTGATTTATTATTTATTTATTTTGTGCCCTTATAAAGAGCGATTGATTTTAATAATGACGTGGTTTTTTATTAAGCGTAAAAATGGTAACGGTATATTGAATTTCTTTCAATTGGGCATGGATGTTACATGAAAGGGCTTCATATTGAAGGCATGCGAGTAATTAATATGTGATTTGCTTATTTTTTATCGTGAGAACATTATCAGTTGCTGCATACAATTCATTCTTAATGACATATTTAGTTTATCCATAGGCATAGACATAAAATACAAGACACCTCATATTCATACAAATCTTACGAAAAATGAAGCACCACAGTACTGTCTTGTTTTACGTTTTACCCGCGTATGAAAAGGATGGCCATTCAATTAATATGTGTGTACGGATGAGATAGTAATATGAACGTCCCACGCTATTGTTATAATCGGGTATTGCGCGACTAGCCGTTGTTGTCTTCCACACACTTATGTATTTTTGCATTCGCTATCTCACACCGCTCGAGTACTATAATAAGTGATTTGTGGGCAATTATAGATGGAAAGAAACTCCATGAGATATGATTTTTGCTCCCGAATGATTTTTATATATCTTAAGGCATTTTTTCTCAAAATAAGCCTACAGCGACGCGTTTGTGACAGCTGGTGACAGCTTGTCTGTCGAACGAATGTTTGTGTGATACTAAACGCAGTAAATCTCAGGTATGTCTCGCGGACTCGGTTTAGTGCATTCACGCGCGTTGTCTCAGTAACGTATCTACATTATTTAATTAATCTCAACCCATAGGGGAGAAAACGGGATTGAACTCTATTATATATCAAAGATATCGACTGTGTTTAGGTGAAATACGTTATTCAACATTTTCGCAAGTAAATTTAGGCCTTAGTGATGACATAACGGCCATGCTGTTATTTTTTTTTACGCCCGTTAAAGGCTTTTTACAAAAATATATAATTAACTATAAACAGAGCAAAAAATATTGTAAAAGAAAATAAAAAAAATAGTATCAAATAACAGGTGCATCCAGAGTTAAATAGCTTAAACAATGAATGTAGCTCGGCTAGATGAAAAAAACTGTACTAAGGTATACTTATATTGTGATATTGACGTACTAAATATACCAACAACATCGGAGTATTTGTTTCCCAGATGTTGAATTCATCGCATAGGAGTGTAATATTGTGAGGTTAAAGCAGAATTGTCACAATAGTATGGCAGGTACCGTCTTGTAACCGTCCTGCCAGGAACATGAAATGCAATGAAGTATAATAGTTCAGGCCTGTCAATCATTAAATAATGTAAGCTGTAATGCTTTACACCTGATCATAATGTGATCAAATGCTGAGACGGGCCGATAATCGTTGGTTAACGGTGATGATTATTTGAGTGGTAACGGTAGAAAATTCATAACAGCACTAATCATCGATTAGCGACAGTGTAAAATGTGACAGTGGTTCAGGTCTAAGTTTACTTGCCAAACAATGTGAAATAACGCCTTTGACCCAAACACAGTCGAAATGCAACATTTCCACTATCTTTACTACAAAGCAGAACATGTATATGTATGATGCATCTAAAACATTCACATGATAGATGAGCCCTGGTGTCTTGACATTTGCGAAGTTTTGTCTGAAATTTCCATATCAAAAGTATCTTCAGCTAGCAACGTAATTTCCTTTGTTAAATATTACACCATGAAATGTTTATTTATTTGGCGAAAAATAAGACAAGGGTCTCAATCATTTGTTCGTTATTCTTAATTTGATTAATTAGAAAAAAATCTTTGAAAAAAGATTGTGAAAACTTGGACGAAGCCGGGTAGTAAAGTTGAAGCTAGCTACCATACAAGCACACAATCAGTTATTTTTTTTGTCTAATGACCATACAAGAGTTAAAACTGTTCAATCCAGTAGGATTATGTCATCCTCGCATGCCCAATAATGAGTGTTTCGAATCGAAAGAGTTTATTTTTTAGTTTTAAGGTGATATTTCACAAAAACGGTGCTATATACTCGTAAATTAGCCAGTTATGTCTAGTTATTCAATATCTGGCACTAAGTATGCATAGTTGGAGTAATATTTTGATGATAATAGGTTTGTCAGAAGGGAATGAAAAATGAAAGTTGTGAAATCCTAATTATTCAAATCGGTGATTACTGATTACACACACGTAGTTAATTCAATTTACCCACAAATGGTAAGACGTTTTGAATAGAATGATGAAGGAAAAAAAACAAAAAATCAAAGGCCATTTTGGAATTCGTAATTAGTTGATTTATATTAGAGGTTTTATTGACATCATCAATTTTTCGTATCTAACAAAAATAAATGTATTTCTCTGTCGAACATGTTTGCTTTCGACGAAATTATTCATATTTGTTGTATTTTGTAAAAGATCACCAACCTCCCCAAAATATACAATAATGTTCCTTTAGGAGCTTTTACTAACCTTTTACATTCCTCCCTACCACTTAAAAAAACATATAGTGAATACCGCACAAGATGCCCAACTGCTCCCAACCGTCTAGAGCCAGTGAGACTATGGCATCCCCAATTGGGCTACGTTGTGAGGCTGAAGGTAGTGGGGAAGGGAAGAATATGGAGAAGAGTAAGGGGAAGGTTGGGAAGTACCTGGCTATTCACATCTGGTCACCAAACACGGCTAAAGTCATTTCAAGCAACGTTTCGATTCTGAATGGTTGTATTTCACCAGGGCGATACTTAGAATATCTACTACTCTGAAACGTGCCGCAAATATACTGTTTATTATTTTATATGAATTAAATGTGTTATGACCCATTTTGATAAAATAAAAGTTATTTACGCACACCGGGCTCGAACCCGCGACCTTTTGATTCGCAGCCGAGCGTTTTACCACTCGACAACGGAGGCCGCTTAGTTATTGATCAAAGCCTAACGATAAGAAACGAGATTGACTTCTTACCCCATATACAAACTCTAGAAAAGTTGTATACCTATATACAACATACATCCATACCTCGTCAAGGTGTTGCTATATTATACCTCTCGCACACAAGTTCTAGCAAAGGCGTAAACCTACAGGCTTAGTGGATAGATGGGTACGTATAGACGGAATAGGCGGGGTCACGGGGTCACGACGCCAAACGCACTTCCGGCGTCGGTTCCGCGAGCGCTGATTGGCTGCCCGTCACCTCTGGCCCCGCCCTTCTAACCTTTGGCGACCTTGCGCAATACACACTTAAGACAAGAAATTCTTTGGAATAATTATTACCTACTTACTAGATAGTCGAATCTTATTCACCGTATGATTTGAGTACATATTCATTCTTGTAAGCGTCTTTTTTGATCGTGAAACCTTTCTGCTAGCTTCTTGTATTGATTAGTATTTTTTCCTCCTTTTCTATTAGTTTCTCACCAAATAGTATCACACATCTCGTTAGATGAAATTAATTTGAAGGTTTGTTTTTCAGTATATAATTTTCTAAAGTTCGCTGTATCACTTTTCTGACATAATGCATTTAGAATTCCACCCAGTAGGTATTATCTTTTTTTATGTTGATAGTTCAGCAGGTGATTAAAAACATTATTTAGGATACAGGTGATGTACTCTGAACATAAAGGTACATCATATTTTTCATTTGAAATGAAAAATATGAAATTAAATTTGTAGAAATGCTGTAAAATTGAGTTTCCAAGGGTGTATGTACGGTAAAACAATGTATGACCGTGTTAAATATGTGATTATCCAGAAAGAATGCAAGACAGATGTAAGGGTACTTAATAGAATTGAGAAAAGGATGCTTAGATGGTTTGGGTATGTGGAGCGGATGAACGAAGAAAGGAGTGTGAAAAGAATATATTACTCGAAAGTTAATGGATGTCGGGGACGCCCGATCAAGTGAATCAAATCCACCGGTTAGTAGCTGAGTAGACAAACGCGTCGGATTATCACCCGGGCGTCGTGGGTTCAATTCCTCTGCTAGCTAAGTCCTCCATCATTGCACAAACAATATCTTCCGGTTATTCCGATGGTAGTAGGAGTTTTTCGAATATTGTCAGGTTATTCGTAACCAGGGAATGTTTGTCTTTCTTTTTAAGAAGGAAGAAAAAAAAACTTGAGTCGGGTACTATCAGGAGTCAGAATAACAGAAGAGTATGTATGAGACGGTGTATGAATGTGAATGAAGCAAAAAGTGTGTGCCAAGACATATTTGTATGGCGGTCCATACTCTCTTCCTACCCCTGCGGACAAACGGCGTGATGGTTGGTTAGTTAGTTACGAAATATGCACAAGCTCAAAATTTCTTACAAAACACAGAAGGGTACCCGGGTACAGGGCCGGTTCCACGACTTAAAAAACCAAAGTAGCGCAAAGTCACCGGTACAACGTCACCGTGACAAAAATATGTACCATCTCTAACGCCTCATTTTTACTGTTCTATGAAAGCAACGGGCACTAAAACAGACTTTACGTTCAAATAACCACTGTGCAATAAGTAAAAAAATCCGTGACAAAAAGCTACACTCCATACATTTTCGTTAGTCATTCAATGCACAGCGATGCTGCCATGCAATAAAAAAAAATTATCCCATGATGCGGGTAATTTTTAAATGAGTATGGAAAATTTTGATATGGTTTAGGGAATATTTGAAGTAAATTAAAATAAGATCTTTGTTTTCACGGCGCCCCTTCAGAGATGGCGCCTAGTTTGTTGCACAGTCTGAATGTATGGTGGATCCGGCGCTGCCCGGGTACCCATTTAGTCATGAGAAGGTGTAATTTTCTTCAGTCGCATAGGGGTTAAGCAACGTGCAAGAAAATAAATACGAATATCCATCTAAATGTACGTGTAAATATTTCTAACAAGGTAGGCATGAAAATAAATACGGATACCCATCTAAATGTACGTGTAAATATTTCTAACAGGGTAGGTGGGCGCCC
This sequence comes from Drusus annulatus, assembly GCA_022651775.1. NCBI lineage: Eukaryota > Metazoa > Arthropoda > Insecta > Trichoptera > Limnephilidae > Drusus > Drusus annulatus. The sequence goes on from JAGWCC010000198.1 coordinate 465,123, forward strand.
ACCTTACTTTTCAGCCCCGTCTCTAATTGCTGCATGCATCTCCGAGAAAGGCAAATGGACGTTTGATGACACTATATGACATCTGTGCTCTTCCACTCAACTAGGCGACCGGAGAGGTTCTTCACAATCCTAAATGGGGGGTGCAGCGGGTAAGTAAGGGTGGCTTGGTGAGGCTTCGTTTAAAAAGTTTTCCCCTGAATAATGTTGAATTTTTAGTTCTTAAAATATAGTGAAATACATTGAGTGACACGTTTTCTCTGTTGGCAAATATACCTTATTAAAAATAAATGGCTTCATTATGTTCACCATATTAGAATATATTGCTTGAAGTTTGTTCTGGCAGCTGTAGGTAAGTGGAAGATTATTGTTTTAATTAACCCGTAGAACATCGCAAATATTTAGAGAATGTTTTAAAAGCACACAAGAACAGACGTATAAATGAAAGAAACTTTTTTTAAAGATATTTTTTTAAGGGATAACGCAATCATATGAAAACCATCTAATTCCTAATAAATAAGCACAACATTAGTACAAATGACTGTACGCTTCAGAGCAAGAATATATATGGGGAGATAGCCAAATATTTTTATCCAACCCATACAAATATACGATAAATCACTTTCTCCGGGGTTTTACGTCGCAAACCGTGAGAGAGAAAGAGACAAGACAAGTTGTCACATAATATCGCACCACTTGTTGGTATGTAAACATGTTTTCCGTCTCCCGCGTCACCGGCGACACTGCCCACTACGTTTTGTTATGCGACATAACAGGACATACCTCAACGGTTTTTCAGGCTATATCCTATATTTTTGTTGATAACAATACTGTGAAAAAGTAGTTATACAAATAAACAAAAAATCAAGTCGATATGTTCTTTGAATGAATGTACAAATACCATAGCTCTAGCCCTAGCCACGCCCGAGTCAGGAAACAATCAACAATCCTGACAAGCTATCCCTCCTGGTATATTATTGCTCTGAGCTGTATACTTTAACACTCTAGTTCCGAATTGGGTTCTAATGTCACCCCGAACGAGAGTTATTTGCGATATCTTAGATAAATATTACCGAAATATTATGATCATACTTCCTAAAAAATACCTAATACTATATCATGAAAAAGCTTTATTAAGGTAGATCAAATTAATGAAGTAACTTTGTTACCCTCCTTCGGATCGTACGTTTGATTTTTACTTTCAGGTACGGAAAGGTTAAGGCAGACTAGATGTTACAGTATAACATTAACTATTGTATTTTCTTCCCAATCTTCCTCTTACCTTTCTTCTTCCCTTCCTTTTTCCTTTAGCCCAACGAATTCCCCCAAATAGAGATTCCATAGTTCAACTGACTCCAGGCAGCAACCATTGTGCAGTACCACAAAGCATTTTTAAAAAAAATTGTTGAGTATTTTTCTATAAAATTACCTATCTAGCAAGGTTCACTAAGCTTCTAAGTGGGCTAGCAACTTTTAAAATGACCGGAAGGTAGTAACGGTAAATGTTTCGCCTCTATTTAGGTCATTTGATTCAAGGTTTCAACACTTTTAAATTTTCATTCTACAATTACACTATTTCATATTTCAACAAATGTATTTTTGAAATTAAGTTTTTTCACTCTGCTAGCAGTGTTTTCAAATTGTTTACATATACCAACTGGCTTGTCTAGCCATTTTGTATTCTTGAAAAAATTTAAAAAAATCTTTTCGACTATAAATACGAAAACTTTTCAGTAGCCCTTCGACACAACAGACAAGAGAGACAAGTGGTGTGAGGATCCATTTAACTCTCCACGCGTTGCGAGTGGTGCCACGGGTAGTGCCACGGCAAGTTCCGCAAGTGCCACGCGCCGCTCTACCGTGTAATACCGTGGTGCCTTTAAAGGACACTAAGAATCATAAGGAAGCAAGCTATGGTCCTGCCACTGTGACCTCTCTCTCTGATACACGCGTAGTTTGTGAGAAAGAGTAAGAGGAGGTTAGAACTGAGCTATCAGCGGTGGGAGGTTTGTACCTCCTGCCTCCATTAAGGCTGGGTGCTCAATTCTTGAGTGCAAGTAGCGTTGGGAAAAACTTCAATGTTTTGTGAATGCTTCACGAATTGTTAGTTCTTTAAAATGAACCCTTCGAAGTGAACACTTCTAGTTGAAGTCGAACTCGCAAAAAAGAGATTTGAATTTATCCGCTTATTTGTTCAGTTCTTTTTGGAACCGGTTCCTTACCGGAGAAGCACGTGCTAGTCGGTAGAGATTTGAAAACGAAAAGAACTGTTCCTCGCTGAGAAGGACGTACTAGTCGATAGAGATTTAAAAACGAAAGGAACTGGAACTGGTTCCTTCGTTTTTGATGCCTTCGCAACTGTGCTGCTGCAAATATAAAGTACTTACTTCTTTTAATGATATGAATGAACGCTAAAATGGACTACCGACTACAATTGAAGTATTTGTTCAATGAACAATGAATGACCATGGAACTGTTGCAAAAGAAGTAGTTCTTTTTTCAAATGGGGTGGACAACGCTTCATTTGAAGTATTTGTTCAATGCATCATCATTACTGTGCTAACCTGCGACTGTATTGTAAGTCTGCTTACTGTAACAAGTGCTTAGTGCTTACGCCGCAATGCCAAGATTTTCGATATACGAAAAAAATCATGGCCAAGGATTCAATAGTTCTTTTAAAGGGAACATTTTTCCTCATTAGATATTAAATAAATAATTGAAAAATAATAACTGCTGACCACAAATCAGCTTGATGGATGCAGGCCCGGCCTTGAGTCAAGCGGCGCTTAGCGCAGGCAATTTTTTTCATCGCGCTAATATATATATATATTATTTGACCGGTCGGTAGCTGAGTAGACAAACGCGTCTGGATTCCCACCCGGACGTCGTGCGTTCAATTCCTCTGCTAGCTAAGTCCTCCATCATTGCACTAGCAACTTATGATGGCAGTAGGAGTTTTTCAAATATTGTCAGGTTATTCGTAAACTGGGAATGTTTGTCTTTCTTTAAAAGAAAAAAAGTTATCTCATTTGGACGTAGTTATGCAGAAAGCATCCAACCCCAAAAAGATGAAACCGAGAAAAGGCGTTTGAAAGTATGACGATACAAAAGAATTAATGTAATCGGCATTTGTATAGGGAATTTCAGTGTTTATAATTTTATGAAAATTATTATAAATAGACAATTTATAATCTATCAATGTACATATTTATTTTAAAACAAATGTTTTTCCTATGTCACCCTACATTTTAAGGTTTTTAAACTTCAATTTAGGTCAAATAAAAAGGTTAGTAAAAATGAATTTCCAAATATCTATTGCATTTGGAGCTTTTTATCATGATGAAATCTCGTATTTATCTATGGAAAACATCCAAAACTCGATTTTGGCAAATTGTAGGTTGGACGCTTTTTGCATAACTACGTCCATTTTAGGGAGCCATTTTCCGCATAACTCTATCTTTTTCACACCCCGTGTGAGTTTTTCGTTGGCACAAAAAATAGGTACCAACTCGTATCAATTATAAAACGAGAGATGCATTATTTCCGCGTCGTCGGGTCGAAAAGTTACGGGTTCAATTTACGCTCACGGATAATATATTTTTAATTTAATTTTTTTGTTATGGGCGCGTAAAAAATACTGTAAATAGGTACTATCAGCGCTATGGCAATGTGTCTGAAACAGACTGTTCCAATTGCGCCTGCCTTGGAGTAATAATATATACGGAGAGAGAGCTAAATATTTTTACCCAACCTATTCAAATTTGCGATGAATCACTTTCTCCGGGTTTCCACGTCGTATACCATGAGAGAGAAAGAGACAAGAAAAGTCTTCACATAATATTTCAGCACTTCTAAGTATGTAAGAATGTTCTCCGCCCGCGCTAACTTCACATCGTCTATTCGTATAACTTACGTCAGTGGATTTCTAGGTTATTTCCTATATTTGTGTGGATTAAAAAACTTGCAGTGGTTATACAAATAAATCAAACATTATGGTGATATGTGCTATGCGTGAATGTTCAGATAAGACCAAACAAAGATAATAAAACATCACTTTTCAGAGGTATTTCAACAATTTTAAATATTATTGACCGACCTTTAGAGTTATCACATTTTTTAATGATATAAAGACATAATATCAACAAAAGCTTCATCGTTATCTAAGCAAATTTTCTATTATTTGTGTTTGTGTAATATTTTGACTTTATAAATCATTTGAATGGTGTATTGATTTTGTTTTGTTCATGTGGGCCGTAACTAATAGGCTATCCAACATCCTTTCATTTGAATGATTAAAATATGAACTATAAAGTAATTGTTATTTATTTGCACCTTTTATAGTTATAATTGCTACGTGAAAATAAAAATACTTCTTATTTTGCTGTTATTTTTCTATTTACACAGTACCTACTTACTACTTTTATGGTTATACTATTTTTATTATCATTCATTTTTGTTGTTGTTATTATGCCATGTACTATATTCTTTCTTCAAATCTTCTAAAATAATATAATTAATTGTAACTACATTACGCTGCAATAACGTACTTACACTTTACTTACTAACTTCTTTGAGATTTATTATGTTATGTATTATATACGTATTACACTATTTTGTGAAATATACCATGATAATATAACTAATTTTAAAACCTACGCTATATTTATTTTCTTGCGTTTTACATACTAACTTTTTTTTAAAACTCTCGCTTCTATGTTTTATTCTTCTCATTTATTGTACTCCTTCATTTTAACTAAAATGTATTTTATGTAAAAAGCCTTCAAGGTGTTCATAAAATAAAACATATCTTCGTCTTTTTTTAGGTGTTTTTAAACAACAATTATTAATACATCAAAATTAAAAAATGTTTTTTAGTCAAAAGTTCTGAAGGCATTATCAAACAGTTTGAAAATGCCTTTAGAAGGCGAAACAGCTGTCACGCGTAAAAACAATTACCTAGCCGAACTTTTGACTAAAAATCGTTTTTTAAATTTGAATTGTTTGAAAAAAAAACAAAAAATTAAAATGGAGTTCTACAAAATACACTTTAAAACAGTAGAAAAAAAATTAAAATCCCTGCCTCTTTCTATTGAGTCAGTATAAAGTCAACAATATTGACTACACTGTTTCGCAAAGGTAACTCTCCATATATCCTTACTCCGAGGCGCCTGAACAGGACCGGCCCTGAATAAGTGCACAAAAGAGACCCCATAACACGTAAAGAGACCACATAAAGCAAGCGCTCGCCCTGTCGAAAATCAAATCAAAATCGATATGCAAACTCTAGGGCCCCCATACCAATTATGAGATAACCCGCGGCCAACCATTAAACATTAGTATGGATACGGGAGGCCTCCCGCTGCGACAATAAGAGAGCTAATTCACAATACGAAATGACTTCATTTCCAAAAGTGCCCATCACACCACATGTTCAAAAAACCAGATTTATAAATGAATAAGTATTGACCTTCTCTTCGCATTAATCATGCTACGCCCGAGAAGTGTTATTCGTTTGTGGGGGAATATTTCATCCGGAGAAATCGATGGATTTGGGAAATTTATTTGTTTTTTTTTTTGTAAATATTTTATGAGACTGTTCGGTTAATTATTGCCTGTGAATGTGGAAGTAGGTACTTAAGTTTGTGTGGTCAACATATTATTAATATATGAGTAGGTACCTACTTTATAATGATGTTTGGGTATAGTTTGAATAGATATATGCGTACGACCGTACATATCTAATAAAATAATCGTAGTCGACTCTTTTAGGATTTGTTTTGGCTTGCATTTTCGAGAATCTATTAATGAACTTTGAAAGTTGTCCAAAATAAAATAAAAGAACTCTGAACCCACAAAGCTAAACTTTTTTTCTATATTCGCTATTTGTACCTACTTTGCACTCTGCTTTCAGAATTGCGTGCGAAAAGGCAAAAGGGATGAAGCGCTATTTTGGGAAGGATACACCAAAGCACTATGAAGTTTTATTTGATTTACCTTTAAAATTCATAAGTCTTCGGTAGCTGGTTAGATTTTGAAAAACAAAGTTAACTAAGGTAACTCAATGCTATCACTGAATTACCTGAAGCGACAAAAAGCTTTTAAAAAGTCCCAAATGAGAGTCAGAGCTTTCGACGCAGAAAAGGAAACGGATCGAAAACTCATTTTGACTAAAGCGTCGGTTAAGCCCTGTTGCATTTCCAGCGACGATATGTGCCAAACAATTAAAAAGATGTCTAGTACCTACTCACTTTTTTTAATTATGGTTTTAATTAAAAATAAAAATGTTTATAATTGAATTCCGTATCCTTCGAAAGAGGACCATTGTTTTTATAAGCCAATAATAATTTAACAAAAAATAAATGTAGATGTAAATGACAAGATGCACCCCGAATTCAGAAACTCAAAAATAGTTTAAAATGTGCGCCTTATTATTTTGGAAATACGGTCAATATGTTTTATATTCAACTGTTTTACTACTTGGCCCTACGGGTGACTTTTGGTTCCTAAAAATTACCATTTATATTTTTCCCCGTCTACCGTGTATACAAGTGTCTAATATCGTATAAATAAATACTATTAGATACATTTTTTTAAAGTGTAATATTTAATAGAATTTAAAAAAAGAACCTAGAAAACTCTTTCTTGTTCAACGTATTGTGCTAAAAGTTATCATTGTAGTGGCATCTATTGATTACGATTTGAAACACTACGATAAACATCGAGTTCCAACAATCTTACTAGTTACTTGTTCAATTCATAGATGTCGTTACAACACAAATTAAAAACCAAGTATTTATGTCAAAATACTACTCGTAAATGTTCGAAATTCAGTCAAAATGCCGGCAAAAGATTTATTGAACATCAATCCTGATGTTTTATTTGAGGAACACACGATCAGTGAAATCGATGACACGCAAAAGAAGCTTCTCCATGAAATCGAAAGAAAAAGGGAGGAATTGAGGGTTATGGTTGGGTATGTCAATAACTTTTAGCTTTCTGAATAATTTTACTTTATATTTCACTGTATTAACAATATTCTAGTGTGAAAACTGTTAATGTTCACGTGTTGGTTACAGTGAGAGGTATAGGGATCTCATAGAAGCCGCCGATACCATCGGTGACATGAAATCTACTGCTCAAAATTGCATAAAACACATTGAAAACATGACCCTGACGTGTCGCAATTTACACGATACACATCTTATTGGATTCAAGAATGAATTTATCCCAGCAAACATCGGAAAGTAATGCTACTTATTTATTTTCAAATCTATTATGTTCATCATATTCAAAAATTAATATTTTTATGTCTAATTATGGTTCACTAACCTGATTATCATTGCAGGCCTGTTGTCAGTCGACAAGTTCATGGAATCGCAATCCAAATTAAAATACTGATGGCCATTCCTGAACAGATTTGGAGTAATATTGACGTGGAAGACTTTTTGACTGCTACTCAGCTTTATCTGTTTGCTCGGCACATTTACACAGGTTAGAACTTAAAATCTCCTGAAATCACTTCACTTTATATGTATCACAAAAAAAAGAGTTGAGTCAAACACTGTACTCACACATTGCTTGCTTACAGCACGTTTCAAACTTGTTATTGAACTGAAAAAAGTAATTTTTTATTATAATAAAAGAACACACTGTTAAACTTTTCGAATGATAGTAAAAACTTTTAAATTCAATGATCATGTACACTTCTTGTCCACCCAAACTAATCTCAACTCGTTATTTTCCCTCCCAATTTCTTTTTTCCCTCCATAACCTGCCAAAACAACTGCTTTGTTTTGGCACATTTCAAAAATGGAACATTATATTTTATTCAAGTATATAAGAGAGTAGGTACCTACCCCCATTTTATTTACCCTAAACAAATTTGGCTATTGCAATAGAATCATTATAAATTGAATATTCTGTGTTTTTGTGAAATATTATATTCCATTGTGTTTCTATTGTGTTATTTTCGACTTCAGTAATAAAGAAAATAAGATTATAACAGAATAAAGAAAACAAATCAAAATAAATACACTTGTGGGTTCTATTTAACTACTGTGTAAAAATAACAGAAAAGTTTATAGATCCCTACAATACCAACATAAACTATGTGTTTTATCTCAACAATGAAATAATAACATTTTTATTTAATTTTTAGGTTTATTGCTGGAGACTGGAGGACAAAGTAGCAACAAGTATATATCGGCCCTCATGCCAGTTGTCCACAGGCAATGGAATTCTCTCAGTAATTTCAACAGTTTCTTGATGGATGCCTGCCAAAATAAATTGGGCAATGCAGACTTGAAAGCTGAAGTAAGTACCTTTCTCTTATCCCAGTATTTATCTCTTTTTGGTTCTGTTTTTTCATCTCTCTTTTTTTAATTTTGCAACTTGATTTGTTCACTCACGCCATTTTTACTCTGAATAATTACTAAAAAATAGCTGCTTACTTCATCAATAGATTTTCTTGATACTACCAAAACTTTGTCTGATTGAAAATTGTTGTTTGCTTATTTCGAACTTACTACGGTATTTCAATATCACAAAATACCAATGAAATGTTATTAATTGCAAAAACTCTGTAAGTTTTACTTATCTACTTTATATTACTATCCATTTTTGATGTTATAATAGTGATCTAAATGATAACATTAATGGAAAAAATACTTATAGTGAAAAAAATAATAATTTTCATACACAATATAATATATTTGTTATTATTGAAATTTGTTTTTTTATGGAAGTGATTGTGATCTAAGCAAAAGAGCAGCTAATCTTTATGTTTCATCAAACTTAACCTCAAATAAACTTGCAGACTTCTAACATTTTCAAAACTGAAAAATCAATGTGTCTGTGCTGTAACAAGACTTGATCCCAATTCAAAATCAAATGCTTCTACAAATACAGAAGCTCTTTTGTTATGTTTCTCTCAATTAATTTATTTCTTTGTAATTTCTAGGTGGCAGCATCATGCCTGGCCAGCATGCTTCTCCTGGACTCCAAGAAGAACCTGCTGGACCTGATGAACACCTTCATAACCCTGCACAGCACCAACAGTCTGTCCAACATTCTGACATCAGACCCGGAAACCAACCTGAGTCAGGGGAATGTAAAGAATGACATCAAAGACAGGATCGCCACAAGTGTCAAAGTTATCGTCAAAACAGTGGAACTTCTCTACAGCTGTTTTGTTGGTATGTTCGTGAATAATTGATAATGCTAACCAAAAATTTGAAACAATGGAAAGTTTTTCTGTCATAATTTTTATTTTTTTTTTTAATTTCACTCCGAATTTTTCTTTTCTGAAGTCGAAAATCAATTTTGGAATGTCCTGTCTTCAACTCAACATTCACTGCAATACCTATAATACAATAAGTTTATTGGGGCCAGAGGTCGTGGGTTCAAAACCTTATTATGTGCAACTATATTCTGTTAAATTGATATGGGTTTTTCCACACAACCCTGGCGATGATCTACTATTCAAAATCGAAACTTGATCTGATTAGTCAGACTCTTCGCAACCTCTTTCTGTTTCTGCTATCTCATTTATCTACCACTTCAAAAACAATATCTTCGGGGATGCTGTAGTTCCCTTGGCTCTAGGCAGTTTAAAAATGTTTGTATTACTTTAAAATTATACAGCATTTTGATAGCTTTTTATATTTGCAGAAAATGGGGGTGGACTCATTCTATCAAATTTGACGTCATTATTCAAGAAAAATTCACCACCCCTCATTAATCTAGTGGAATTCCATGATACTCTTGGATTGAAGTTACTTCCACCCATTGTGGCAGAATTCAGGTAAATTAAATAAGAACTATTACCTAATCTGATTTAAAACACTGCCTTCGTGCTTTTGTACATTTTTTGCTTGTTTTTCAGGTTATCTCATCCATTTGAATTGAAACCAGTAAGTTCATCTGAACTTTCCAACTGCGTCAATTCTTGGATGACTTGGGTCAAACAGTTCACCGGAGAAAGAGTAGAGTCACTTCTGAAGTATGTCAAAAGTGCTAAATCACTTCACACCATCAGGGAAGATGCAACTAAAATTGGTAGGTTTTTTTAAAATACTAAACCTTGAAACTCAAACTGTACTGATTAACATCAAATACCATATTTTGTTTTCTTTCAATTATATCTTATTATATATTAATATCTTATAAATTGTGTCTTCTGTTTTGTTACATACAATCTTATTGTAAATTTGTGAATGTAGATTGTCAACTTAGAGTCAATAAGTAAACTTTAGAGGTCTATTAAAAATGTTTACTGTTGGTTGCACCTTTTCCTCGGGTTTTTTTAAAATGATGGTGTCCCACAGGGATCTTTTTTGTGTCCAATGTTGTTCATATTCAAATGGTCAACCTACAATCCATGATAGCATTTTATTTGACAAGTCACTCCAATAGTTCAAAAGGCTACAAAGCAGAAATTAAATGATAACCTCGAGAGTGTTTCCTCAAATATATGTTTATTTATTTATAAACGAACGGATTCTTGTCCAATTACAAAAAAATACATAACACGAAATGGGAAAAAAGAGCAACAGAGAAAGAACAGTGCATATATAACATTTGAATGAAGCAATGACAAAAATATACACTAGAAAGAACATTCAAGTCAAAGCCAAGGTCAAGTCAAGGATGTTGTCTTACAATTGTATCTATCAAATGTTCTTTGTACTTGTTTTTTGTAGATTTTATGTTCTGCCATAAACCCCTTCTAGACTACCCATCCCGCTATGTTACTCGCTATGATATTGATTAGTGCCCTTTTTAAAAGTATTTTTTTAAATCTTTTAATTCTCCAGAAACTCCTCAAAACTGGCACATAATCTGCCGCACCCTGACCATCGACCAGCAAAACACCAACATCTGGGTGTCGCACTTCCAGCCATTGCTCACCAAAAGGTTGAAAGACATCATATCGGTGAAGTGGACTGATATTTCCAGATCGCTAGTAGAAAGCGTCAACAGTTTTCTTGAAAACGTCAGTAAACCCGGCTGCAGGGAGAAGGAGGCAAACCTCAATTGGTTTGTGTGGAGCGATTTGATTGGACAGTCTTCAATCGATTCACGAGAAGATATAATTAAGTCAATAAACACATTAATGAAAGGTAAATAAATCGCTATTCAATTTTTTTTTTGTAATGATAAAATAAACATTTCAACTGCTTGGGCATAGTAGGACTATGACACCCTTCATTTTGTGGACTGTTGTGGCGGTAATTGGAAGATTGGGAGAACTTGGTTATTCAAATTTAGCCACTCACCATTATTTAACCCTCTACAAAGTTACTATAAGAAAAGTCAACTGGTAAAATAATAAGTACATATATTTAAATTTGAAACTAATGAGAAATATTTTAACTTTCAAGTAGAAAATCTATTTGTAACTCTCACTAAACACTCTGGCATCACGAATTTTTAGGCTAACTTTAAAATTTGCATTTTTTTTTTTCTTTAGGTATAAAATGTAATGTGTTCACTATAAACAATTGTAGGATTGTTACGATGTAAAATGTATGTATATTTGTATCGTATCCACTGTCATTAATTATAGGATTTAGTGCCTTGCAACTTTACCTACTGTCAATGTATCTTATATGGTATCAAGAGAGTTTTACGATCAGTATCTGTTGTATCATCTAACATTGTGTAACAAATATCATCATTTTTTTATATTATTCTATTTGTACTCACTGTCACTTACCTCAGAACAGGTTCTAATGACCTAGTGAGGTAGGTAATGTAAAAAAATAATGTAAACAACAAAAAGTTAATAAAAAAATATAATTTCCATGAGGAGAAGAGTATGTATGAGGCGATGTACGAATGTAAATGAAGCAAGTAGTGTGTGCGAAGACAAAGTTGTGTAGTGGTCCATCCTCTCTACCTACGCCTCCGGAGAAACAGCGCGATGTTTTATTAGTTAGTTAGTTAGGTATGGGTCTTTGAAATATTCATTCAACTGAAAAAAGAAAACGATACTATATTGTTTATTCAATATTTTTTAATTGAATTCTGAGTGGCAAAGCTCTTTTATCATAGGATTGCTAAAATGTGTTTAAAAAATCATCACTTGTAAAAATTTCTTCTTTGATCAGAATGTTTTTTTTTAAATTTTTAAGGAATGACAATGCAAGATAGAGGCCTCACCCCCAACCTTGAAAAACTTTGCGAAAGCTTCAACCTCAGTCTCGGCACGATGCTGGGAGATTTGGGTGCCTACCTGTACGGAAAATTGGAGAAGAACCCGGGTCTAGATGGACAGTCCAGCAGCGGCCAGTTTGACAGTGACATCAAGAACTTCCTGCTAGAGAAGTTGGACGGCAAGGATACGGAGCAAGAGTTGAAGCATTCAGATTGTGCGGAAGTTGAAAATTACCTGAGGAAGTGTTCAATGGATAATATTAATAGGTGAGCTGAATATGTATTATATAGTAAGTATATATATGGAGAGAGAGCTACCCAACCTATACAAACTTGCGATAAATCACTTTCTCCGGGTTTTTACGTTGTATACCATGAGAGAGAAAGAGACAAGAAAAGTCGTCACATAATATTGCAACACTTCTAAGTATGTAAGAATGTTTTCCGTCCGCGCTAACTTCACATCATCGAGTCATATAACTTACGTCAACGGATTTTGAGGTTATTTCCTAGATTTGTGTTGATTAAAAAACTTGCAGGGGTCATACAAATAAATCAAACATGATGGTGATATGCGCTAAGCGTGAATGTTCAAATAAGACCGAACAAAGATTATAAAACATCGCTTTTCAGAGGTATTTCAACAGTTTTAAATATTTTTACCGAACTTTAGAATTATCACATTTTTTTTATGATATAAAGACATAAAATTAACAAAAAGCTTCCACCATTATTTAGGCAAACCTTCTGTTATTAGTGTCTGTGTGATATTTTGACTTTATAAATCTTTTTAATGGTATATTGATATTGTTTTTTTTATATATGTTCAAATATGTTTATTAAAAATGTCCGAATTCCATAAGGGCGGTAAATAATAGACTATCCAACATCCTTTTACATATATTTGTCTCTTTCTATGGGGTCAGTATAAAGTGAACAATACTGACTACACTGTTTCGCAAAGGTACCTCTCCACATACATATATTCTTACTACATGTATGTAACCTACACCTACCTACCTACACCTACCCTACCTCAACTCATGAAGATGGAATAAATGGTTATTTTATCATGTACAATCAAAATACATATACACATATTCATTCAGTCAAAAGTCACTAACACCGAAACACCGATTTCCATTCTACTTTTTTGTTTTTTGTATCTTCTTTTGTTTCATATTTCATTGAAAATTATTGATATTATTTCAACAATTAATATCAAAATATAGCATCAATAAGTTCATTCTAATTGAAATAATAATTCTAGACTTTGTAAGAAGTCAAAAGATTTTCCGTAAATAAAAATGTACAGTTTATACTAGACACTATCTAGGTGTACAACTGTGCTTGAGTAGAACTTTGCCTTTCTAATAAGGTTTCTGTACCTCGATTGGCAGAAACATTACTCCTGGATAGAGTAGAGGTTCCACAACATTTTTTTTTTTAAATTTTCGGTGTCTTCTTCCATTTCATATTTCGTTGAAAATAATTTATATTGTTTCAATAAGTTAAAAAATCATTATTTTACTGTATTCTCATTTCAGTTTCCTCGAGTATGTCCACAAGGACTGCATTTCAAAGAAGCAATCTGACACCCACAGAAAAACCGCCGCAATATTGACGGCGAGGTTCCTCCTCGCAACGCCGCAGTTAGTTCCGAACCTCCGCTTCTGCTTCATCCCCGCCCGGAAACACGGCGACAATATTTTCGAGAGCGTCAGCACGGTGGACAGTGGCGCCAACAAATCCTGGGAGGAAGTCTGCAAACTGCTGAGTACAAACTGCCACCTCTGTTGGGAAAAATGGATTGAGATCTCTATGAAGGAGGTTGATGAATTGCTGTTGGAACTGCCTCGGGAGTTTACTGTGTTGGCCAATATGGATTATTTGCTTGTTGTAAGTATCGTGATCAGTAATATGATACTACGGCATATAAAATTGATTAAAATCACTATGAACTAAGGTTGTTGATTTGAATAATAAATATGTATATTAAAAAAAAATTCTTATTGCCCTAGTTTTTATAATGTATAGTGCACCGTAATGATGTATTATTTATTCACAATAACACATTTGTGCGCAATGCATGAAGGAGGAAAATTCATAATGTTCAAATTACATGTATTACTTCATATCCATTACACATTATTCTAACCTGTAACCAACCTCAAAGTCTCTAACCCTATTTTTTTGTTTTCTTACTGGTTTTCTATCCCAAACTGTGTTTTTCCTCCGATAATCCATCTGTTAAAACATACCATTTTCTATACTTTATTTAATACACTTTAAAAATAGGAACACAATGAAAGAGAGGACAATAAAAAAGTTCTTACCCCAATTTTGTTCAATTATTCATTATATTATGTATGTAGAGTGCTGATTATTAATTCATATATTTATTTTGTCATTTTTCAGCAATGGGATTCCATTACAATAGAAGAAAAAGACGACCAAGACAAACCCATAAGCTCTACCATAAAAATACCCGCGGGTCCGTCCATAAAACTCCAGCAATTCCTCTACTCCACCAGTCGCATCCTCGACGAAGTCATTCCTCACACCCTTCCCAAGAAAACGCACAATCTCTTCATCGACTCCGTGGCGGAAAGAGTCCTTCAATACTTCTTGAGGGTCATCAAAGATAAGTCGGATGAGATAAACCAGAAATGCGCCCTTCAACTTTTGATGGATGTGAGACATTTGACGCTGCTTTTGGTTACGAGAGAAAATAAGAAAGGGCTCACAGATAGCCATGAAATCTGCGATTTATTGAAGCAGAAGATTGATCCATTTGATTATGATGTCTTCTATCCGCGACTGCAAACTAATGCAAAGAGATCAGTGCAAAGGGTTCAAGTAAGTTCCTATGCTGAATAACCACTTTTACACATGTATTACCGTATCTAACTAGCTACTGAGCTTTGAAATAGACATTTGATGGTCTGCCTACACACAAAATGTTAAAAAATACAGTGTATAGACAGTATCAGTTGCATCCATGTGCATTTAATGACACAGCTCAAAGCGATGTAAACAAACATCTTAACCTGTCAAGAGATAAGAAAAGATGCCATAGTGTTTGTTTCATTTTTTATTTAGTAACTACTAGTAAATAAAATCGGTTATCTTTCAAAATATGCAATGTTAAGTTCAACATTGTAAATCTTTCGTAATAAAGTCTTCATATGTATTAAATTTCAAGATAGATTCAATTTTCATATAAAATTTCATAACTCTTCATATTTTTTCTCATAATGGATTTAATTTTTAATATTTATTTCCATAATGGCTTAATTCTTCATACATATTTATTTTCATAATGGATTCTGGCAGCAAACCTAATTTAGATACACACATATTAATATTTAGAAAGGTCGAATTATGATGTTTATACCGTGATTTAAATTAAAATCGACATAAAAACATGACATTAAAATTGCCTGAAATCTATTCTTAAAATTTTTCCCCTTTTCAGACCTTGCTCGGCAGTCTTATACCAAATCATGACCAGCTGAACTCCATAATAGGCCCCAAGCCCTTGGCATCCGGTGGGACGGCTGACAAGGAACCTAACGCCTACATCCTGACTGGGCAGGGCAATACCGCCATTGCATGGTTCCCACTTTTGCCCGTAACGGCTCCCCTCAGCGCCAGAAAACAGGCGGAGAAACAGGTACATAATATTTTTTAACTAAACTTTCGATTTTTTAATTATGCATTAATCGATAAATCTATGGTAGCAATTTTCCACCTAACCTAATTGTAGAGACTGAGCTAATGTCAATGGAATAAGATGACACATGAGAAACAATTTTTTTTTTAAATTAATTCCACCTTCGTAATTTTTTATAAATCCTAATACATATAACAACATTTTGACTGTTTTGCAACAATATTTTGACTTGTTGAAACATAAACCAAGAGCACAGATGCACATTTTTAATTAATGTTACCATTTCATTATGTCATTCACAAAACAAAATGTGGTTTTAAATTTCAGTATTTATATGAAGATGCCTTCAGTATTTAGGTATTTATTACCGTGTGATCAAGTTTGTGTGTTCAGTTTTCGTGTGTTTTTATTTGCATGCATGAAAGATTGAACTTTTTGTTTGACTAGTAACTACATCAAATGTATTTGGATTCATAGACATAAAATACAAGACATGTCATATTCATACAAATCTTACGAAACATTTAACACCACTAATGTTGCACCACTAAATGTTTCACCCGAGTATGAAAAGGATAGCCATTCAAAGAATATGTGTGTGCGGAAGAGATAGCTATATGAAGAGTGTTTCGAAGGTATGTCTTGTTGACTTGGTTTAGTGCAACCAGGCGCGTTGTCTCAGTAATGTATCTACATTATTTAATTTTTCTAAGCTTGAATTCATTGTTTTGCACAACATATGATCACTCTTTTTACTATCATAATGACTGATGCAAGTATTCTTAATTTGACAATAATCAACAATCATTAAATTACAATTATTGAGTCAAATTTCAGACAGAAAATTACAACAAAACATTTTATAAATTTAAAAAATAGTGCTATACAACTTAGCCTTATTTGAATCATTATGATTGATAATAAAATGCAATCGAGCATCATTTGTTTTACAATCTCAAAGTGGTATTGATTAGTTGACTACAGCTTACGGCTTAGAATTCCAAATTTGTTTGGAACTATTGCATATCTTGAAAACTTGAGATTTTGATACACTTAAAAAAATGTATCTAATTTTAGAAGATAATCTCTATTGAGTGGCGAAGCTGAAAAATAAATTTGATGAAATTTCCTCGATAAAAAAAAAACCTAAAGTGTGCTGCAAAAATTATATTAAGTCTATGCTAATATGTAGTTTGACGGTTTATTCTCACGTGAATTCACACAAAAATAATTTGAATGCTACTTCATTCAATTATGAAGAGAATTTTGCTTTGTTTTATATATTATCTGTTTGCTAACAGTCGCTTACGACATCTGTTCTAAGACGCCCGGTTTATAGTAGGTGTTTCTATTGCACTATATCAGTTTCTTCAACTAATGTCACCCGATTTTATTTCCGCTCTCAACACTGACTGTAAATATTTTACTAACCTAACATTTAACCTCATCTTAATGTCACTCCAGTCCAATGTATAATTTTTATTTATTCTTTGGTTTTTTTCCAGCGCAAAAAGCAAACATCGGGAACAATGGTCCAGAGCAAGAGTGCAGCATCTCTGTCAGATGTCCTGAGCGCCTCCCCCTACACTGCCTACCACGCCACCAACGCCTCCAACATCGTCCGCTCTGGGGCCGCAGCTTTCTTTGGTTCTATGACCTCGGATTGGTTTGGCTCCAATTAAAGTCACCTAATTATAGGTCGTGCGATTAGAGTTGACACAAAAAACACACACCTACGATTTTGTGTATCGACGCCTATCTATACACTTCCGACAGTGTTGTCCTTGCCAAACATCACTGAAAAACAGTCTTATTAGTTTTTTGCCAAAAAGGGAAAACAAGTGTGCACGTTGCTCGAATTTGGATTTTCCAAATGTTTTTATAGCTATTCGAAAAGGTTTACATTGTGTGATGGATGCATCTGTGTGAGTACTGTGTGTCAACTCTAGCTGAAATACCTATAACAACTTCTTTATACATTAAATTTCAACACTTTCAATTTATAAGTTTATTATGCCATTTCCGTTGTACAGATATATTTATTTTTTATCTAAAAACTATACCATGCGCCTATGTTATACTACTTTACGTTAAATAAATACATAAATAAATCATCGGGGCTACAATCTCTAGAGAGTCTTGGCCTCCTCCAGGAAACGCCTCCACTCCTGTCAATCTCCTGCTGTTTCCCTCCAGTTCCTTGTGCCTTGCGCTGCTGTGTTGGTCTCCAAACAATCCAGCCAATTAGACAGATTTATTAGACAGAAGCTCGGTTGCATTAGACCACACGTATAAACTGGCCAACAAGTCACAATTTAATTTCAAATTGTAGTATTTCACCAGGGTGATACTGAGAGTATTCTTTAGCGATGGGAAAAGCTTCACAGATTTGTGAATGCTTCACGAATTGCTAGTTCTTCAAAATGAACCCTTCACGGTGAACAGTTCAATTTTCTTCTATGTGTGTGTTGATGAATTGTCTATTACTGGTTTCTGTCTATTGTTTCTATATGACAGCTGCCCATATGTTTGAATTGTTGGCGGTATCATGCCTTAAAAGGAATAATGTACAGCAAAGCAAAATGTAGTAATGTAAAGCAAATGTAGTAATTGCGAAATTTCCAGTTTCTGTAAGAGCGATGTGAACGTTTTTCAGGGCTTGAGGTACAATTTGAATATTTCTTACTGTACACAGTTTGACAGTTTGGTTAGCAATAGGGTGAATATTGCGCAAATGACGATTCATATTACAGGCATTGCCTCCCTTTATGGATATAACTTTAGAACAAAAGTTGCATTTGGCCTGGTAAACCCCAACTTCCTTAAAATAAGCCCATATTTCACTTTTCTTTCTCGTTGAGCGGCCATCCATAATTTTAGGTAGAGATTATATAGTCCTATAGACAAAACAAGCACAGAGATCATAAGCAACGCTGTCACGCAGTGCGTGCGAGGGAGCGGATAACTAAAAGATACTTCATTGCTTCATTCATCTTCGAACTAAAATCGAAGGAAGAAGGAATGAACAATTGAACTGTGGATGATGCAATATTTCAGTCTTTCGAACGAATGAAAAATTGAAGTTCGAAGTAGATGCCATAGATCGTTCAATCGTAAGTACCAACTTAACCAACTTCAATTGAAGTATTTGTTCAATGAAAAATGAATGAAGTTGGGACTGCTGTCAAAAGAAGTACTTCTTTGAAACAGTTCTTTCAAAACTGTCACAACGCTAGTATTCTTATAAATTCAAGACAATGGGTATACTGAATTGTTTTAATTACAATTCTTTCATTTTTTAATTTGAAAAATGCAATTTTTTTCAGCTGTCAACCATCCAAGATCCGACCCGCTATATTTTTATCACCTACATAGTTAGTATTTCCCTGCAATTCGGCCACTGCGTTCATAAAGTATGAATAGTTAGATATATAAAGTAATTTTAGTGGTCTAGTTATCTACAAAGTTTGACTACAACATCTGATTGAAATTTGTTTTGTAAATTTAAAAAAAAAACTAAATATTTATTTACTAACTATGAATACTGTTTTTTTCTTGTAAAACTTTTATGCTCATTTTTTTATTATTTTTAAATTGCTTTCCTTTCTAAAACATAGCTGAAAATCAAAATATATAAACATTGTTTTTGTAAGTCAGAGATGTTGTTATATTCTGTAAATAGTTACAATGATAATTCAAAGATGGCAGTAATGTACAGTTTCACTCAAATGTATAAATGTAGGTACATATGCCATACATATATCATACCTGCAGCCTATAGGTAGGGTAAAATTGGTAATCAATTATTACCCGCTTAAGGGGTTAAATACAGTCAAGAGGCCCAAAAAAGCGATTTTCAAAGAATTTTTCCTGAGAAGACCATTAAATTTATTAATGTAAAAAATTGTACACATATTATGGTACTTTTAACTGTATTTTAACATTTTTTATTTGTAAAAATAATAATTTCGAAAGCTGCTATAAAAAGGTGCCTTGCGGTGACCACGATATCTCTGAACTAAATCATCTAAAATTAAAAAAAAAAAAACAAACTGATTTCATTAAAGTAATGTATAATCTTGTAATTAATCGAAAGAATAAGCAAAATATTTGTTTTTGACAAAATGGCGGCTTCTCAAAAAATAAATCGATTTTTCACTAAAATTTAAATTGTAAATAAAAAAATATATATTCTTCGGTGAGAAAAAACCTTCGATTAATTAGTATAAAATATACTTAAAAAGCTTGTGTTAAAATTAGAGACTGATCGGTTCAGCCGTTTCCGAGAATTCTTGGTCACCGACTTCAAAAACACAGTTTTGAGAAAAACGCGTTTTAAGTTTCAGAAGCACCTTACGTAGAGTTAAATTTTTTTTTTTCAACTTACATCGAGTCGTCTATTCCAGGGCCATATAATACACCCTCCGCCCCTTCGGCAGCTTCTAATAACTCGAGTTAATGTTGTCTGCGGACCATTCTTTCCTCTCGTGTGCACTAGCGTTGGAAAAAACTTCAATGTTTTGTGAATGCTTCACGAATTGTTAGTTCTTTAAAATGAAACCTTCGAAGTGAACACTTTCAATTGGAGTCGAACTCGCAAAAAAGAGATCTTTATGTAGAATTTATCCGGTTATTTGTTCAGTTCTTTTCGGAACCGGTTCCTCGCCAAAAAACACGTACTAGTCGGTAGAGATTTGAAAACGGAACGAACTGGAACTGGTTCCTTGTCGAAAAAGCACGAAATCACGTTCCTTCAGTTCTTCCTTTCACGAAGTACTTTTAAGTCGAACTTCAACTGAAGTACTTATTTATAGGCTTTGAAGTTCACCTTCGCAACTGTACTGCTGAAAATTGAAGTAGTTCTTTGTAATCTAACTTCCGTTGAAGTAATTGTTCAATGAAATGAATGAACTATTAACTTCAATTGAAGTATTTGTTTAATGAAATGAATGAACGCTAAAATGAACTACCAACTTCAATTGAAGTATTTGTTCAATGAACAATGAATGAACGCTAAAATGAACTACCAACTTCAATTGAAGTATTTGTTCAATGAACAATGAATGAACGCTAAAATGAACTACCAACTTCAATTGAAGTATTTGTTCAATGAAAGGAATGAACGCTAAAATGAACTACCAACTTCAATTGAAGTATTTGTTCAATGAACAATGAATGAAGTAGGAACTGTTGCCAAAAGAAGTAGTTCTTTCAAAGCGGTCACAACGCTAATGTGCACTCACGTGCTCTGTGGTCGGAGACTTCACGCACTGTTCATCCTCTCTTTCGGCATATGAATGCGCATTGGGCCCAAGTGAAATCCTTATTGCATTAATCTTTTAATACAATAGTGATGCTGTACCTTTATTAAATATGCCGGCAGCTATGTACGAGTATGCAGTCATTTCTACAGTTTTCGAACCGGCCGGAACTATTTTTGGAGAGATTTTCCATATCAGTTGATTAAAGCTCTCGTTCTTGTTTTGGGTGAAACCACCCAAACATCTTTCTAATAATTTCTCATTGCTGGGATCTGTATCAACATTTTGTGGTAATGATAGATAATGCACTGTCACTTTACGCATCTGAATACATTAGAAGGGAACATTTACAATAGGCAGGTAAATAAAAGGGACAGCGTTCTAGGTAAGCGCTGCCGCTCCGGCCTCTTACTTTCAAACGCTCGGACACGTCTTTTCAAATATGCGCGTAAAGGCTGATTCACACCAACGTCCGGATCCGCTCAGTGCCGATATTGTTCCGCATGAGAGCTTATTGATATGGTATGAATATCGATCAAGGTGTATGTGCCAAAACAAAGTTGTGTGGCAATATATCCTTCTGCCCACCCTTGTGATATTTAACTACTTAGTTAGTTAAATAATTATTTTGAATTGTAAAAATACTAACATCGCAGATTTTTTTTTATCAAAAACCATTTTTTTATCACTAAATAATATTTTTTATTAATTATTAAAAATATTATTTAGTCATAAAAAAAGGTCATAAAAAAAAAAAATCTGCGATGGAAGTATTTTTACACTTCAAAATAATTATTTAACTAACTAAGTAGTTAAATATCACACGGGTGGGCAGAAGGACATACTGCCATGCAACTTTGTCATGGCACATACTCCTTGATTGATATTCATACCATATCAATAAGCTCTCATGCGGAACAATATCGGCACTGAGCGGATCCGGACGTTGGTGTGAATCAGCCTTAACTTCGAAAATTATCGCCGGATCGACTTGAAATTTTCTGTGTATGTACTTAAATATATGTACATTACAAAAATCAAATTAAAAAATCGTTGTTTTTTTATTCTAACTGTAAATAACCCCTTAAGGAAATTTTCCCTACCCACACAATTATAAAACAATAAATAGACACATAATATTTCATTTTTTACCTATCAAATACTTTTATCGATTATATTTCACTATATTATGTAAATGAATACACAGTGATTGCCCACTCAAGTGTTTCGATAAAAAAAACGTCAGTAAAACAAACTAAAGATGGTAGGTATAAATTTATCTATTTTATTTTATCACCTATAATAACAGGTAAACATTAAGATAATAACATTTCATCGACAGACGGCGACACGCTTTTTTATCTTCATAATCAATGTCGGCAAACGAAAATGATTTATCAGTCGTGGGAGATATTATTTTTTGGACTTGCATCTTTGGTAGGTATTGGCGTGATTTGGCAGTTTCTGTCAGTGATGCCATGTCCCAAAAATTAAACATCCAATCAAATTATTATGTGCATTGATAAACATCATACAAAGAAAACTTTTACATAATGTCCCATTTTTTTTTTAATTCCTGTAAGAGCTATTTTATTATTTAAGTGTATTTAAAACTATATTTCTGATGGTGAAGGCTATCTATATATTTTATCCTACCCAATTTGTAACGGAAATCACACCACAAAGGTGAAGGGAAATATCTCCTGCGAAAGGAGGAACGGAATGAGTAAAAAAAAACAATTTTTCAGTGAAGTATGCAGAATTATTCGTTAGATACATATCCAGCAAAGAAAAATGAGGCTTGTCAGAATAGAAAAAAATGTAAGAATGATTAACTTAAGACGAATGAATGTAAAAATCCTCCATAAGTAACATTTGTTAAAAAAAAATCATCAATTTTATGGACAAAACGCAATGTTTGGTGTAAGAAATTCGATGACGTTTTCTCAGGATCTACGATACTGAATAGAGTGAAACCTTGAAATTCTGTGAAGAGTGGTAGACTAAATATAATTAAGTAAAAAAAATCCTCAAAAAGTTACATTTGTCAAAAAATAACACTTTGCGGGCTAAAATTGGCCCGGGAGTAGAAAGTAGATGCGGTTTTCTTAGGCTCTGTGGGACCGAATAAAGGGAACCTCTGGAATTCAGTAAAGAATGATCGGCTTACGACTATTGAACGAAAATATCCGCGAAAAGTAACATTTTTGTTAAAAAAAATCATAAATTTTATGGACAAAATGCAATGCTTAGGGTTGAAATTTAGATGCCGTTTTCTCAGGCTCTATTGGAACGAATGAAGTGAAACTTTTGGAATTCTGTTAAGAGACTTAAAATGATTAAATGAAAAATTCTATAAAAGTAACAATTGTTAAGAAAATCATCAATTTTAAGGACAAAATGCAATGCTAGGGGACGAAATTTAGATGCCGTTTTCCCAGGCTCTGGGTGACCGAATGAAGTGAAACTTTTGGAATTCTGTTAGGAATGATAGACTTAAAATGATTGAATGAAAATTTCTTTAAAAGTAACATTTAAAAAAAAAAAATCATAAATTTTATGGACAAAATGCAATACTTGGGGTCGAAATTAAGATGCCGTTTTCTCAGGCCCTGTGAAACCAAATTAAGTGAAACTTTGTTATTCTGTCAAAAATGATAAATTGAAGTCGATTAAATAAAAAAATCTACCAAAAGTAACATTTATTAAAAAAATATTAATTTTATGGACAAAATGCAATGCTTGGGGTTCGAAATTAAGATGCCGTTTTCTCAGGCCCCGTGTAACCGAATGAAGTGAAACATTATGATTCTGTCAAGAATGATAAACTAAAGACGATTTGATCAAAAAAATCCTCCAAAAGTAACATTTATTGAAAAAATATTAATTTTATGGACAAAATGCAATGCTTGGGTCGAAATTAAGATGCCGTTTTCTCAGGCCCCGTGTGACCGAATGAAGTGAAACATTATGATTCTGTCAAGAATGATAAACTAAAGACGATTTGATCAAAAAAATCCTCCAAAAGGAACATTTATTAAAAAATCATCAATTTTTTGGACAAAATGTAATGCTTGGGGTCGAAATTAAGATTCCATTTTCTCAGGCCCTGTGAAACCGAATGAAGTGAAACTTTGTGATTCTGTCGAAAATGATAAATTAAAGACGATTTAATAAAAAAATTCTCCAAAAGTAACATTTATTAAAAAATCATCAACTTTTTGGACAAAATGCAATGCTTGGGGTCGAAATTAAGATGCCGTTTTCTCAGGCCCTGTGAGACCGAATGAAGTGAAACTTTGTGATTCTGTCAAAAATGATAAATTGAAGTTGATTAAATAAAAAAATCTTCCAAAAATAACATTTATTAAAAAGATATTAATTTTATGGACAAAATGCAATGCTTGGGGTCGAAATTAAGATGCCGTTTTCTCAGGCCCTGTTAGACCGAATAAAGTGAAACTTCGTGATTCTGTCAAAAATGATAAATTAAAGTCGATTAAATGAAAAAATCTTCTAAAAGTAACATTTATTAAAAAAATATTAATTTTATGGACAATATGCAATGCTTGGGGTCGAAATTAAGATGCCGTTTTCTCAGGCTCTGGGTGACCGAATGAAGTGAAACTTTGTTATTCTGTCAAAAATGATAAACTGTAGTCTATTTGATGAAAAAATCCTCCAAAAGTAACATTTATTAAGAAATCATCAATTTTATGGACAAAATGCAATGCTTGGGGTCGAAATTAAGATGCCTTTTTATCAGGCTCACGCTTAAAGCTCTCTAAAGTAAAATCTCTTTTTTTTTCTTCTGTTGAAACTTGAATAGTATAACAATTTTTTTCCAAACGACCCCACGCTGATCCAATCCCACAGGCTAAATGGCCCCGCGCCAATCCAATCCAACAGGCCAAATGGCCTAGCGACAATCCAAAACTCATAATATATCTGGGGACTTAAATGGATCGGCGTGGATTAATTGGATTTTCGGCAAGCCTAAAATTCACGAAATACAAATGAATCGCTCGTGAGTGAGCAGCTTTAGGTTGGGCTTTTACATAATAATTTAACAAAAGTAAGTGCATGAGTACAGAAAATAATACAGTTTAAAAAGGATATACATGAAATAATACAGTAAAACGTTTTGAGAAATGAATAGCAAAAAAAAAAGTATATTTTTAATTTTTTTTGTGGTTATGTTAGTTATTTCACATGTAATTTAAATAAATATTGTATTTTCCCCATCTTCCAGAGTGGTAGATACTCTTAGTATTGCCCTGGTGAAAGGCGACCATTCAGAATTGAATCGTTGCTTCAAATTTCACTAGCCGTGTTACCAGTAACCAGATCTGACTATTCAGGTAGGTGAATACTTAATAAGTACTCAATCTTTTTGTCCCATCTTCTACTCCTCTCCACTTCCTTCAGCCTCACAACATACATACATAGAGATGCCATAGTCCTACTGAATCCGGACAACTGAGGCTCTTGTGCGGTATTCACAAGAAGCTATATGATAGTGGCATATCTCAAGAACTTTGATTAAGTATTATTGCTCTGATTTTTGATATGTATCTATTTGTTTTTTTCCATTACCAATTAAAACCTTAATTTGTTAATAATCTTTATTACGTGACAAAAATAATTCCATATCATTAATTTCTGTCAATTTATAACTACATATAAATGATCATTTTTTCAGATCAATCTGTAAATTTTTGTAACGTTATTCATAATTTATTTTAATTTTTGCTTATTAGAAAGATTCTAACGTTTATCGACTTGTATTTTTTTTAAATTATTTTATCGCCTTTATCAGATGAGAGAAATGAACGCCTACTTTAATCCGAGGATAATTACATATACGAAGATTTGATAACTCAAATTAAGGTCGGTTACTATAACGTAAATAAAAACACCTCACTGAAATAATTCATGACTAACAGATAATTCTAGAAGTATGATGTAGACCCCAAATAGGCTAATGAAATTGGTAATTTTCTAAACGTTTGAAAATTTCACCCGAGATGAATAAAAATTGAGCTTGCTTCGGGCACACGGACACGCCCACAAAACGCTTCTATCGGTTTATCTGCGCTTTTAACCTATCTTGAAAGTTTGGATAAGGTCCGGTATTATAAGAATCAGAGCCAACGTTGGGTCACACAGATGCATTGCTTGCATACAGCACGTTTCAAACTTGTTATTCGTCTTCACAAAAAAAAATGTTGCGAAATTTAAAAGTTTGTTTCTAATGAATTAAAACAAATACACTGTAAAAATATTCTAATTCTCAAATTCGATGCTCGCATACCTACACTTCTTGTCTCTTTCTAGCTAATTACAATAAGAAGGTATGTTCAAGACAAGATGCTGTTTCTCAGTGACGTTTTATAAGGACATCACTATCGTAAACATATTCATATGCACCAATACACCCAATCCAAAGTTTGTGTTGTTTGGGTCAACATCAATTGCGTGACTTGTACACAGGTGCAATAAGGGATTCAATTTTTTAAACAATGTTTTAAACGATTAAAGAACGTTTGCATAGTAAAATTAATTTTTAGAGTTAGAATTTTGCAACTCGTAAAAACGGGTCCATTTTAAAGTGATACGTGGCGCCACGGTATATTGTATCAGATGACGTCACATTGTAGTCAATTACGTCCGCGTTGCTATCCCAGGTGGTTATCTATGACCTATCCGAGCCGGGAGCGTTTAGATCAGTTTTAAGATTGGCGATTGTTGTTCTATATAAATATATATTACTGAAAGCATAATGTCTAAATTTTTCGTTTGAATTTCTCATTCTATGGTTTTTTTTTTCAAAGTTTGAACTGAGGCATTATGTAAAATTTCGTAAGTATAAAGCAGATCGTATACTGTTAATTTGCGTTTATAGCTAAATAAAACAGGTTATTGTTTTTATTATTTTTATTATTTTGCAATAAAAAACAGTTTAAACCTTAACTTATGATACATAATTTACTTCTAAAAACGAGTCTTAAATACTTACACAGAATATTTTTGGTATAGAAATGTCATGTTGAAAATTGTCAATAATTACATTTCTTCAGTTCTTAATTACTTCAAATTTATGCCTTTTTTGACGCAACTGCGGCGGACTTGGTAGAGGCGGATGCAGCTGAGGCCGATCCTGCTGAGCGTCCCGCGGCTCTCCCGTAGAGTCCGAACCCGCTATCGTAGTCATCGTAGTTGTCGTAGCCTCCATATCCGCCGCCTCGGTGACCTCCGTAGCCTCCATAACCGCCGCTGCCTCCGTACCCGCCGTTACCTCCGTAGCCTCCCCCGTAACCGCCGTGGCCTCCGTAACCTCCTCCGTAGCCGCCGCTGCCTCCGTAGCCTCCGAGGCCTCCGCCATAGCCCCCTCCGTAACCGCCATATCCGCCTCCGTAACCGCCGCCTCCGTAGCCGCCTCCTCCGTAACCGCCGCTACCTCCGTAGCCTCCTAGACCTCCGTAGCTTGGGCGGCCTCCATAAGGACGATTACTGCCTCCGTACGATGGGCGGTAACCACCTCCACTATGTCCTGAAATGAAATAGAAAAAAATATTAGTTTTAAATTACCGCAGGCTTGTGTGTTCAACTTGAGGTTTAATTTAAGCTAACATACTAAACTTAATAAATAATTCTGCATTTTAATGCATTTCTGTAATACAATGTTATTATTGTAGATAAAATGTCCTCGCCATTAAAAACATTTCAGTTATAACAAAATTTGCAGTTGACATTGAGGTATATAAATAGAGACAACGTTCCTTGCAAATTTTGTGTAAAATATTGTTCTAGCCCGGAAATCGACAGGGGGCGGGGCGAGTGCCGATCTCGACCGACTGTTGCCGAACGCGAACGAACCAGGCATTACCAGATGACCTTAGAGTAACGTAGGGACCTAACATTGCGAAATTTTGTCCGCACTTTTTGACCAAGGATTGACCAAGGGAGGTATGACGTATATGCTTCCAGCCAATCGGATGCGAAGAAAACCGTAAAGATAAACATTATTCCGTCTTTATCTGTTCGCGAACAATTTTGCGTTAGTATCATGAGAAAGAAAGAGACCGGGATACTTTTAGAAGCCGTACAAAAGGGGAATTCCCCGTTCTTGAAAATTTTTTTGACATTCTCGTAAATATTTTTAAGTTAAACATATTACGAATCCATTAAAACTCATTTCAAACGGAAGTTTATTAAATTGGAACGAATAGTCCAAAGATTAATTACATATTGGTGTAAGTTACTAGTTGTTTTGTAGGTTAGGATGTTAAATATTTGAGATCAAACTAAAAAAGACGATTTTTATGGTACATACGTGTGAAAACTGTTTGTTTTTGGTCCTTTTGTACTTCGATTAAAGCAAACAAGCATAGAACATGTGGCCATGATGTTTTGCTAGATATTACACAAAAAATAACTCAAGTTTTTAACTATTTACGTACTTTTTGACAGTCCGTTCGCCTGACAGTGCAACGGATTAAATAATGAAGACATTTCATTTAGCCCGCCCCCAAATCGTGTATAGGTTTCAACAATTGTTTGTCTCTTTTTTCTCATATGCTTATAGAACCGAGCATAAAGAGAGAGCTATATTTTGTGAGTTTGTCAACGATTTGTCACAAATTAGTATGGTCTCTTTATATTGTTACTCTGAGCAGATGACATTTGTCCACGTTGGTCAAAATCTGTTAGGGCTGCCGCATTCCATCTTACATAAAAAATACAATTGATAATTTTTGCGAAAAAAAAATTTTTTCAGGTGTAATTATTTTTTATTCTTTACTTATATTGATAACAAATATTAATTGTTTTTTAATACCTCACTGTGAGAAGTTCCCGTGTCAAAAGATGTAGTACATAAATTATTAAATATAAGGTTATAAAATACCAATTGAATGAAGGTTTACAGAAGATTTAGATAAAAGCTTTGCAGGTTTAATAATATGAATAGAGAAGTGGATAAATAAATGGATAAGTGAGCAAATAATAGAAGAATTATAATTTTTACTGGTATATAGAGATTTAGTAAAAATATATTTAGTAATAATACAAGACAAAACACATGAAACAGGCAACAAAATTACATATTTCTTTAAGTAACGTCGCCCTTGTTTTGTGTGATACATATCTACATCTCTAAAATGAAGAGATCAGATATATGTATTTTTGTTAGGTAATTAACACTCTTCACTGCGATTATTTTGAACAAATTTGATCCAATCTTCACTCTTTTCATGAACTGGGCGGAGAAATCTTAAATGAAATAACTAAAAACAAAAATTAGTTGTGACAAAAATACATAGATTTTTTCTAACTTTACATTTTTTATGCAAATAACGGCGATGTTGGTTAGTTTTTTGTTAAATTAATCTATTTGAAAGTTTATGTTGTGTAAAATATATTTGGAATTATTTTCAACATTCATTGGTACAAGCAAGGAGATAATGTTAATAATAAATAAAATATAAATGAATTATATTATAAGTTAATAATAAATAAAATATAAATATTTTAATATGTTGCGTTGATTGTGGCAGCCCCGGTTCTGTCTCTTTTACACTACGGTCGGCCGAATGAGCACAACAGAGATAGCTTACGGCAAAATATGAATTAGTTGATTAACATTAAAAGAGCTCATTGTCGCTAAAATTGATAATGAAAACACTCTAGTTATTGATGAAAAGATCCACCATTGCTTTTTCCATCTTTTCCAGAACGACTTGTGCAGTATCTTAGCGTACATGTAGGCATTTTGCAGTTTCCGCAGGAGATTTACACACGGCAAGCGCTTGTAACCGACTGAAGCCAAGGAAAGCACAGTGATGCCAATTGGCCGCAACTTGGTGGCCCAACTTTTGAACGCTAATGTTTACTCCATTTGTATACCTCAATGGCAGTTGACATGTTCAACTCTTTGATTTTTCATGTTCGTGCCATTTGATTTGAAAGTGTGTTCATTGGATAGAGTGTACCAGAATTAGTTTAGTAACTAACTCATTTTTGATCAAAATGTTAGTTAACAGGTTCTTGCCGTGTGGTCTTCATAATAACATGTCAAATTCTTCCTCTATAAACCTGTGTCATTTAGCATCCCATATTCTTGTCCTGTTTAGGTAAATATCGCGTTTGAATGAACATTGTGCATTCGCTTCTCACTGTAGACTTGCGAGTTGTGGTCGGGTTGGTAATGTCTATTGAGGGTGGACTTACCGAGTAGAAAAGGTTAATGTTCTCTACCACATCTGCAAAGCCAAGGTCCATCACAATATACAATCAACAACAACTCGAAGACCAGGTAGTATGTATATGAATGTAGATATAGCAATCCATGTATTATAGGGTGAACAATCCACGTTAATGATTGTAGGGGATCATTTTTACCAATTGAAAGGATGCGAAGTGCAAAGTGATCTTTGCCTTTTCTTTGCAAGGCGGTTGATTTGCGACTGGATAAAGGTCACATTTCGCAGTCAATGCCGCGAGTATTTAACATTCCCATGCATTTTTGCACTGCGCAGGAATCAAACCCTCAACCTTCAGCTTAAAACTAAAATATCACTACTATATAATACGCTACTGAGGTGATCAAATAACAAATGTGTCTTACTTTGCTCGTTAAGAAGAGTAACAATGTCCCATTTGAAAAAAAACACACAAAACATTGATGAAAATTTTTACTTGTAGAGTGACATATTTTGTCAAGTGCGAATTATAGAGCAATTATCATTGAGTCTTTATAGCAAACTTTTCATCTAAATTTAAAACAAGTTATGTCTCCGAAATAATCTGTTTCCAGGGTCACAAGTTTCTAAAAGTGTTTTAAAACGAAAAACCTTTTTCTTAAATGGGGCAATGTTAATCTCTTAAGGGGCAAAGTAAGACCTTTTCATTCAGATTTGTATTTAATTGAAGGTGTCTTTTAGTGGTGTTCAGTAGTTAAATTTTACAATTGATACTTAATTAATCTTAGGATTAAATTGATCGCATGACATTACTTTTTGTTAGAATTGTGCGTCGATTATTATAGTTACTAGTTGTTACCCGTGAAAATTCACGGAATTATATTGGATGCTTAAATCTATCCATTTCAAATACAAGATAATGTCTGCTAATATACATTAGAGGTTTTGTTGGGTGGTTAGGGATTTGAAAATATTCTTTTTTTATAATTTGATAATGAAATTAGCATCCCAATTTTGAAAAGTTCACACTCGTACGGTCGTACATACTCACAAATGAAATTATCTCTAGTTCATAGTTTTAGTGCAATACAATGGATATTGTTATAATGAGTATTTGGTTAGGTGTTGAACTAAGATGTGTTATATCTGGAATGATTCTACTGATACATCAATGTCAGCATTTACCTGGTCGGTAATAACCGCCATAGCCGGGTCTGTAGGGGTAATACCCGTATCCTGAAAATGAACACTTTCGGTTATTCAAAAGTCAAAATATTTAAAACCGGTATACATGGTGTACCTTAACTCGTGGTGCAGCAGAAAAGCGTGATCATCCGCAGTTCATGGAGAACCCAAATCAACGAAAACAAAAAGTATATTTGATCATTTGTACTTAAAAAAAAACATTTTTCCAAGAAACTATTGAAGCCAGGTCTAGGCTTAGCCTGTGGCAACCCCATAGTGACTGAATATTTTGAATTAGACTTCGGACTAAATTTACTCGAAAACAAAAGATCAAAACAAAAAAAGGAATTTTACAAAATTCGACTCCCAATGTGATGTATTATAGATTAACCAGTTTTCCGGTTGTAGCACGAGTTTTTGAACACCGTGTATAAGAAACAGATAACTTTATGTCATCTGCAATCATAACGTAATAACCGTTATTATCCAGTCATAATTACCAAACTGTTGAGTGGATTGGTTACGAAAGACAAACAGATTTCAAATCCAATATCGAAAGAAATTGTCAAAAAAATAATACTAATAATTTTTAGGGAAATATCGTCGCTGAAAGGCAAAAGGGCTGAAGCGACACTTTAGTCAAAAATGCAGTTTTGATCAGGTTTTTTTTCTGCATCGAATACTCTGACACTCGTTTGATTCTGAAGATTTTTGTAGCTCTTCAGCCATCTAAAATATATTTACCATTTGGGAGAAGGCTTGACCCAAGCGACACAAGTTTGGGACTTTTTTAGGTTTTTGTCGCTTCAGGTAACTCCAAAAATCCAACCATGTAATACTGAAGACTTATGAATTTTATTGTAAAACAAAAAAAACTTGTGCTCTGCTGTAAACTTCCCGAAATGGCACTTCAGCCCTTTTGCCTTTCCGGCGACGATATGTTGTGTATTGATAAAAATTACGGTATTTAAAAAGGTTCCGGTAGCTCAAATGGCAGAGACGTTACTCCCGGAGAGAGGAGATGTTCAGAGTCTCAGTTAAACCTTTTTTTTGTTTTTCTGTGTTTTCTTGTATTTCATATTTCGTTGAAAATTATTGATATTATTTCAATAATAAGATTAAGAACTTCATTATGTTTATTTTGTTGACATTGTCCCTATGTCGTATAGCACTTCCGTTTTTGAAGTGCTTTACTTTTAAGTGTTTCGTGTGAGAAAGATTATTACGTTTATAAAGGATTAAATAGGATTAAGTGATATCATTTATGAAATGTGATACATGTGACGAATATGTTAAAACATTTTAGATGTGATTAATATCTCTGATAACTAATTACACTTGATGACAAATGATCGATGAGGTTAGCGCTTGGCCTACAGTCAGATAGATCCAGTTGAATCCCACAGCGGGCATTGACTTACTCTCTTTTCAACGCGGGTGGTGTGTAGGTATTTTAAAAGTGTGTAGATACTTTGGTTGGTAATGGCCAATTCAACGAGTAGCGGCATTTTGTATATATATTTTTAAAAAAATTAATGGTCCCCGTGAAACGTCGATTCTAGGCCCGTTCGAGATTTTGTACAAAATATGTTCAGCCGCCAAGCATAAGAACATGACCGTTTTGCTTTTCAGCTAAACATAATTCAACCAAAAGCTATATAGCGGGCCCAAAATTGACGATTGACGGGGACCATTAAAATGTTTCAAAAAAACAAAATGGCCCTAATGGTTGAAGTATAATCATGTCAACCATACAGTTTCAATGTATATTCCTGCATTATTGTTTTTTAATATATCTAGTTTACTAACAATCATACCATTTCACTGTAGGGGTAAGCAGAGTGGATGGAACGCAACACGACTTTGTTAAAGCGAAAACTTTTTGCTTCATCCATATTTTGTATCTTGACATTGACTTGACTCACTTGATCGTGCTATGTCTTTCAAGGGAGTGTCCGACTTAATCCATCCACTTGCGGAATACATTATTCTGTCACTCATTGCCTTTACACTGGTCTTATATACTTATTAGATCGGCTCATTCTTGATACGGTCATACACAGATCTACCATAAATACGCCCTGGAAAATTATAAAAAATAAAAATAATTATTTATAAAGAATGAATTTCGCTAGTTTATTTTACGTACAACACTCATTTCTATAATAAGGCCGTATCAATATTATTAGGTGCCTGTAGTTTAACGACACTCTATTTTGAAGTATGTTATGAGGTTAATCAAAATACAATTTATGGTACAGTTATTTACTTGTGTAAATAGAGATGCCTTGATTGTAAGTTATCACAATAGTGTTATATTATTACGATATCTAAGTTTACTAAGAGTGGATGAATTGAAGTGGTTTCTATTCATCATGATCTACATTGAAGTGGTTCTATGGTGAATTTACCTGGTCTACCATTATACCCATAGTATGGCGGTCGTAAACCATACAAATAAAGGTCGTCGGGGTAACCTGCAATGAAGGACATTCAAATTTTGTCATTTTTTTATGATTCCTGCAAATAAAATATCTGGGTTTAAAGGGTAATACAGATTTCAAAGTGAAATACACGTAACAAAGAAATTAATAATAGAATTAAATTTTGATTTGATCGCTAGGATTATATCAGTAGAATGCCTCGGTCGTATTGAATCGATAAGTTATTAATTATTTATTGAGATGTTCCAAACTTCACCGAATTATAAAATAGATTCACCTTCTTTGTTGCAACTCATCCAGTTCAACATTCCTTGCCGTAGACTCAGAAACAATGAATTGCTGTTCCTCAATCATCACTCCACTAATTATGGGTATCATTCTCTACTGTCCAGAATGTCGAGACTTATTAACTCAAGCCATGGTCTTGAAATGTTTGGTACTTGTCTAAATTATTTTTGTTATTCTTTACGACTCTGCCAAAACTTTGAATTGACCTTGGCTTTAATTTGAATGTTCTTTTTAATGTATAATTTGACATATTTTTATCATTGCTTCATTACAATGTTATGTGTGTGCTGTTCTTTCTCTGTTGCTCTTTTTTTCCCGTTTCGTGTTATGATTTTTTTATTATAATTGTCCGTTAGTTTAAAATAAATAATCATCAAAACGACGATCAATGACGTTACAAATACAAAGGCACCTTATTGCCTTAAAATATTAACACAAAATGTGGCAAATAACAACCACACTTACGTTCCTAGTATTTTTTTCATTCAAACATATTTTTTTTTTAAATCATTGCGATCAGTGCCATATTATTTGACATTTGTAAGGTTCCCGTTAGGCCTAATTGCCCTAAACGTCACTTTTGTAGCATTCTAATACAAGCAATACTGCTCATTATTTGTCTATAAATTCTACATGGGCAGTTAGGAAAATGTCTAAGGTTTCCAGTGAATAACAATTTTGATCTGTAATCTTTTAAATTCTATGAAAAACATACAAAAATGACAGTAAAAGGTGCAATTTCACTCCTTTCTTTCGTCAAAAATACTCTCCATACAGCATCCCTAGAATCCCTGTGTGAAGTCTCAGGCTTATGTTTATTTTAATTCATTCTATTATGAGGTCATTATATTCCTG
The DNA here is from genome assembly GCA_022651775.1 of Drusus annulatus. NCBI lineage: Eukaryota > Metazoa > Arthropoda > Insecta > Trichoptera > Limnephilidae > Drusus > Drusus annulatus. Next base: position 500,188 of record JAGWCC010000198.1, read on the forward strand.
ATTATTTTACTTTGACCGCGTGGGAACACATAATGTTTCGAAATGCACAACTAACATCATTGGTAGCGCCCATCGGCTAAAAATCTCGCTTGAATAACCTTCCCCCGGATTTCGCAATTTTCCACTTGGATGATTTAAAAGGCTTATAGATATGTAGTTAATATGTACTGACTATGAAATAAAGCATTCTCGTTATTTATCATAACCCATTTTGTTGATATTGATTGAAATTTCTTATTCGACTTAACTGATAATTTATTTCAAACATTAGATTGGCAGATCCTCTGAGTATCGTTTTGGTAATGGACCACCAATCTTAAAATGGCTTTGACCGTGCTTGTTGACCAAATCTAAGTTAGCCAGGTACATTTTATTTAATACACTTGTTTTATTTCATATTTAATAAATTTATAGTATGTTTGTGGCACGTTCCAGAGTGGTATATACTCGTATGAATAGTATTAAGTATCGCCCTAGTGAAAGACCACCATTCAGAATCGAGATGTTTCTTGAAATGGTTCTAGCCGTGTTTGGTGACCAGATCTGAATAGCCTAAGTACTTCTCAACCTTCCTCTTCCCCATCTCTTACCCATCCTAACTACCTTCAGCCACATAACATACCCAAATCAGGGATTTCATCGTTCCAGCGGCTTCCGACGGTTGGGAGCAGCTGAGACGCTTGTGAGGTATTCACTTTAAATAAAGGTACTTTTTAACCTTCCTCTTTTCATCTTCTGCCCTCCTCACTCCCTCCAGCACCTCAACTCATCTCGATCAGGGATACCATAGTCTCACAGCGTTCGGATAGTTGTGACTCTTATGCGGTATTCATATTCAAAAGTGAACGAGAAAAAATATTGTAAATTGAAACAACGTAAAATGAATTCAATTTTTTTTCGAGAATACCCTCATAAGTGGGAGAAACATAGCATGGACGGAGGCAACTGTACCAGGGGACAGTAGTACTGAAGCGAATAATTTTTTAACTATTTTTATCATATTGCTTATAGTAGCGATGCAGAGAAAGCTAAAAGAAATGTTGTTACAACTGCACCCGGTCTACCCTACTTTTTGCACCAGTCATGTATCAGTCAACAGACATTGTCATTCGATTACAGTTATCTTAATCCCCTGTGGACTTAATATATTTTTTTATCTCAACGGAAGGATTTATTGCGTTTATTAAAGAATGTGAATATTGATAAGGATTATTATGTTGAATTTTTAAATTGTTTTCGCAAAATGGCAAACGGAAAAACCACCTAACTTTTCTAGAATTTTTTTATTTGTTTTGTAACAAAATACTTACACATTCTGGTAAAAGAAAATAATCCCCGAAGTACAGAAGTATATGATTATTTTTGCAAAATTTCATTTCACTTTCAAAACCAAAGCAGGGCAAAGTGTTTAGTCACTGAAAGTCCTTTTCAAGGACCTGTTTTTGGAAGGCAATGGAACTAAGCCTGATACCTCATTATAATTTATTTTTGACCAAATGTGTAAAATAACGCTATTTAAACATACTACAATGAGGAGTTATTAAAAAAAACAATGCTTTTGATATTATACTATTAACATTTTCTGAACCCTTTCTCTACCAGGGTAATTTTGAAATTACATAAACTTGATTATTTTTTTCACCAAATACCAACCCTGTGTATTTGTGTTTTTTTTTTATGATTTACTTAACCTTCTCTGGTATTTCTGTTTTTTTCCTTGTGTTGGGTCTACTGCGTACACACTTTATTGTGTAAATAATCTGCAGGAGTACGCGTTTTTTTTAAATTCTATCGTCTGAGGGAAATGTTTCTATAAATAAAATAAATAACTGACAAGTGGTCTGACAAAAATAAACGGTGCTTTCGTATTATGAACAACATTTTATCAAAACGTTTGTATTATTTAAGTTTCGTAAACACAGATCTTTTAAAACTACGTGGTGTATTTCCTAAGCTTAAAAAAATATATTCGTAAAACGCATTTACTTTGTGGCTTGCCATATTTATAAATAAAACACATAAACTTTGTTTATAACCACTTTATTATTTAATATCACGTCTACCGGTTTCGAAAGTACCCTTCCATCATCAGGACAATTTTAATACTGTCCCGATGATGGAAAGGTACTTTCGAAACTGGTAGACGTAATATTAAATAATAAAGCGGTTATAAACGAAGTTTATGTGTTTTATTTTAGAAAAAAATATAATTATAATCTGATTTTTTTATTAATTCCAGCACACATAATGAAAAGTGACATTTTATTTAAATCTATAGGATTAAAATCGGATGAGAAAAGGTTACTTCCTAAAATTTCATGTAATTTTTTTGACTATTTGTATTATATCTAGCAGAATTCACAAAGAATTTCGCGCACTACTAATCTAAAAAAAAACTTTTAAACAATGTACGAGTAATAATGTTATTATGTTGAAGAAAACGGGTGCGGCGCCGTGCGCATGTCAATACATTCCTGAATTCCTGCCGGTAATTTAACAAGCAGTAGATTTTCATAGAAAGTTGATATCTACATTATCAATTGGATCGATACGCATTACGTACATGGCGACGAATCGACAAGATTATAACAAAAACTTCTTATCACAAAATCACTACTTATATTAAAAATATTTTAGTACATGATCTCATCGTGTGAAAATTCTAGAAACATTAATTAGTAATAAAGAAAGATCGTGTCCATTATAAGTTCATACCACAAGTGTATACAAGCTATCTAATGGCGTAATCGTTATCATTTGTGCGACAGGTGTCGGAGTTTCAAAGGTCGAATATGACAACTGCTGATATCGTGGCGTAGAACGCAGATGATAATGACAAACGTAGTATTTTTTTTGTATTTCATTGTGTCACTGATAACTGTATTATGTAAAAAAAATCTATTTGTTTGTGTACATTACATAATTTTGTTCGAAAGCCAACTCTAGTTTTCGACAAAAACCTACTGTTTAGGGCAGTATAACAACAAATAAGTTACATCAGAAAATTGAATCAAATTTACGTAGTCTAAGGTTGAGGTGTTTCAAACTTTGGTCACATTTGACATCGTCATAATTTATCGATTAGCGCCATCTAGTTTTTATTTATTTTTTAATTTGGACCGTCCTTGTTAAACGCCAATTCCAAGCCCCATTTCAGCTTTGTATCAAATTGTGAATAGTCGTAATGCTTAAAGTTCATGCTTTTATGCTTGTCAGCTGATCACAATTTGGCAGAAAGCTGAAATGGGCCTATAATTGGCGTTTAAAAAGAACGGTCAAAATATTTTTTTTTAAATGGCTCTAATCGATGAATTGTGACGATGTCAAATGTGACCAAATTTTGAAACAACTTAACCTAAATATTTTAAGAAACAATATTTAAAAAAAAATGACTGTCTAATAATATGTTTAGTTTTTAATAATTTTTTAGACTTTTAACGCAAAAATTTAATTCAACTATTGCTTAAAAAAAAGGAAAACGTGGAACAATTTTAGTCTTATCTTTTAAAAGTAATATTTAAAAGTTTGTTTGACATTTTATGATGATTTTATGATTGCGAGCTGAAAAATGTAATGTTTACTTAAAATATTTTACACACCAAAAACCGTGTAAATTTCACGACAATATAGCCTACTGTTAGAATTTTTTCCTAAGACAATCAAACAACAGGTTGTCTGCTTTTAGTTCGGAGTATAGTTAGGCACGTACTTTTAATTCTAACCTCGCACTTTACTGTTTTTACGGTTTATCAATTATCAGTTCCTTGCCATTAATTTGGTCATAAATGGTATCGAACAATAAATTATTAGTTTCATTGTTTCTAGGTCCTTTCAATGGCAATGAAATAATATAACAATTCTGTTTTTTTGCAAAGGTCGGTGCCGTAAAATTCGGCCTTCCGCAGCTGCGGGAAATGGCGATTCTATTGCCAATTTAACGCCTCAAATACGAGAACGACCGGTGTCGAAGGTCAAAGAACTTGCGATATTTCTTATAGATTCTGTATCGAGACGAGATCACTGATCTTTGACAGATGTAACGTTAAATGTGCGACACGCTTTTGTTCTTTATTTTATAACATTAACTTTATTTTTATAGTGAATACCACACAAGAGTCCCAATTGCCCCCAACCGTCTAGAGCCAGTGAGAATATGGCATCCCCAATCGAGGTATGTTGCGAGATTGAAAGTAGTGGGAAGGGAGAGGAGATTTGGAAGAGGAAGGTTGGGAAGTGCTTGGCTATTCAGATCTGGTCACCAAACACGGCTAAAGTCATTTCAAGCAACGTTTCAATTCTGAATGGTGGTCTTTCACCAGGGCGATACTTTGAGTATCTATCACTTTGGAACTTGCCGCAAATATAGTATTCTTAATTTTAAATAAATTAAATGTGTTGTGACACATATTAATTAAATAAAATTTATTTGCGTACTTCATCAACCATCGGAAGGTCGAACGAACCAAAACGCGGATCAGATACTAAGTTTTGCAATTAGCAATCTCTTTAGAAAAGAGTTGAAAACTTTTTCACGATAACTCAGTAGTTTTGATCAGTCACTTGGCTAGTGGAAGGTCCCGTAGTTGAAATTCCGGTGGCGGCAAACGAAATGAAACCAACAAAAGCAACGGGAAAAGCTACCACGTCTACGTCTACGATGCGGCAAGGCCGGCTTGCCTATTTCTTCCTCCCTTTTCGACCAATTATCGTGAATCAGTTGAAAGCCTTACCTCCATAACCGCCTCCTCCGTATCCTCCATAGCCCCCGCCGCTGTATCCCCCGTAGCCCCCATATCCGCCACCGCTGTTGCCCCCGTAGCCGCCGCCCCTGTAGCCCCCGTAGCCCCCGCCGCCCCCGTCCAGGTCGAACAGGCCCCCGAGGGTGCGCCCTTGAGGGGATCCCTTGGAGTTGGCATCATTGTCGTTGTCGTCTACGGCTGCTACGGCCGCGGCGGAAAAAAGCGCACAGAGTACCTAAAGAATTGTTTAAAAATTTAATATGATAATGTTTTAAGGTACAATACATACCTTTACATAACTTCATTGCATTACTTACTGATTGTGTAACCTTTATATCTCTAATAATATTATTTTCTGAAATATTTTTACATTTTGATTAACTTCCCTTAGGTATATATTTTGTATTTTCGTTTTTCTTATTTTATTATTTATTTATTTTTATTTGATTTTTTGTTGCATACATTTTTTGAAAAAATAAAAAAGCCGTCTTCCTTGGGCATCCCTGACTTCTTTTACCATTCAATTTCACTAAAAATACGATTCTCTTTATATGCATTCTTGATAATAATATCGTCGCCGGAAAGGAAAAAGGGCTGAAGCGCCATTTTAGGAAGTTTACACCATAACATTTCAAAGTTTTACAATAAAATTCATAAGTATTCAGTACCTGGTTGGATTTTGAAAAAAAAAAGTTAACTTAATGCTCTCACTAAGTTACCTAAAGCGACAAAAGCTAAAAAAAGTCCCAAACTCGTGTCGCTTGAGTCAAGCCTTCTCCCAAATGGTAAATATATTTTTGATAACTGCAGGGCCACAAAAGTCTTAAAAATCAAATGAATGTCAGAGCATTCGACGCAGAAAAACTACTAATCAATACTGCATTTTTAACTCATTTTTGACCAAGGTGTCGCTTAAGCCCTTTTATCTTTCCAGCGACGATATGTAAGTTTTATTCCAGCATGATATTATATGATATATTTGAGGGGAGACCAAACTCGTGACAGGGAAGTTCGGGACTAAAACACGCAATTAAAATTCGCGGCGTAATTTGTGGATGACCCCTTATTAGCTAAAAATTATCATTATTGGCCATAAACAAATGCTTTTTATAAACCTTCTAGTAAAAACCACGATAGGAGTTCGATCTTTTAACTTTGAAATATATTCTTTATTTCACGTTCACTGACCAGAAAATCACATTTTTATGAGCCTATGCATGAGAAGCATTTTGGATTGATCTTTGTTTCGGTGTGAGGTATTTTATACACCAGACATAAATCATTATTACTAACGGTTTTAAACCCGTTGGTCTGGAGGTCGTGATGTTAATTATTAGGATTGATGAACTTTACAAAAATATATTATATTTTTTGGAAAATAGATCATAATTTTGTTATTATTATTATATCTATATTTTTTATAGCAACACCGCACTAGAGTCCAAACTGCTCTCAACTGTCTAGATCCAGTTAAACCATGGCATCCCCAATTGGGGTATGCTGTGAGGCTGAAGGTAGTGGGGAGGGAAATGAGATGGAGAAGAGGATGGTTAAAAAATACCTAGCTATTCAGATGTGGTTACCAAACAGGTCTAAAGCCATTTCAAACAACGTTGAGATTCTGAATGGTGATCTTTCACCAGAGCGATACTTAGAGTATCTACCACTCTGGAACGTGTCACAAATATACTGTACATTATTTTATATGAATTTAATGTGTTATTTTATATGACACATAATAATAATTATTATTTGCGCACGCCGGTTTTGAAACTGCGACTCCTGAATTCGTAGTCGAGCGTCTTACTACTCGACCACGGAGGCCGTAAATTATGAATTAGACTAAGGAAAACTCACATTTGTATGTGTAAAAATATGTTTTTTCCTAAATAACACCATTCCAGAGATATTTACATCTATCAACGTCAAATCAAATTATCCAATATCAAACTTTTAACTTCGTTTATCTCGAAATAGTGGTTTATGTAGATAAAATATATTGACTTTAACCCATCGATATACGTGGTTAGAAAAAAAAAAGTTACAGCCACTGAACTGAACTGAAGAATCTTTTTTGGAAACCCGTTGTTACGGAAATCGAATGACACATCCGTACATATAACACTAAAACACTCCAACATCATAAAGAAAGCGTTCCATTGACATGAATTATAACGTATACATTAATAAATATACAAATTGTAACCAGTGAAAAATCATGGGATGTAACATGACTTGTCAAGAAAAAATATTAGTTGCTTTAATCCACCCATTATAAATATAGAACAATGTCTGCTGAAATACATTATAGGTGGGTACTTTATTCTTTTTTAAATTAATTGAATAAAATCAGTTCCAAATAAGTTCACATTCGTATGGTCGTACGTAATCACAACGGAAATTAATTATGGTTAATTCGTTTGATACAAAAAATGAGCTAGTTAATAAAAATCTCTAGTATTACACCGCCTTGCAAAGTTACAAGAAGGCACGCCCACTCGATGGATAAATACACTCATTACGAAATAATAACATGAGTAGGTACTAATGACGTCTCGTGTAAAAAAGGCTGCATTTAGGTTGACCTTATATAAAAGTGACACGTTTTTGCATAACGGTGAATGAAAGTAACTGCCTAAAGGCGATATTTTTTTAATCCAAACGCTGTTGACCTTGAACTAGATATCGTTAAAATATAACCATGGTGTAACAGTTTCAAAAGATTGGTGTTGCTACGAATACATGGGTTTTTTTCGCGCAGTTATTAATTTACATACGTATGTTCCTTAGATGAATTAAATTACGTAGATACGTTACTGAGACAATGTGCGTGAATGCACTAAACCGAGTCCGCGAGACATACCTGAGATTTACTACGTTCATTTTCACACAAACATTCGTTCGACAGACACGCTGTCACCAGTTGTCACAAACGCGTCGATTTAGGCTCCTTTCTGAGAAAAAAATGCTCTGAGAGGTGTAAAAATCATTCGGGAGCAAAAAAACACTTCTCATTGTGTTTCTTTCCATTCATAATTACCCACAAATCACTTATTATTTCAATTCAATAAATACAATTATTAACAAGGTTTTTAGGTACTCGAAAACGGTGTGAAATAGCAAATGCAGAAATACATAAGTGCGTGGAAGACAACCACGGCTGGTGGCGTGATACCCGATTATAACAGTAGCGTGGGAGGTTCATATAGCTATCTCATCCATACACACATATTCTTTGAATGACTTTCCTTTTCATAAGCGGGTGAAACGGAAAACAATACGGTACCAGTGGTGCTACATTTTTTTGTAAGATTTGTATGAATATTAATTTATTTATATTTTATGTCTATGGTATGTTTTGTACTATTTTAACATGTTTCACAGAACTTAAAGATTTTTTTATTAAGTTGCGAAAAGATCTCTATTTTTGGTATTATGTTGAATCGATGTTTATTCAACGTTTGTCAGCATTAATGTCAATAACGTATTTATAATTCCCACGTTTTCGTTAATCAATTCGTATGCAGTTCAATGCTACTTTGATCCGAACACACCTTAAATCATTGAAACGGGAGCGAATTCACAAATAAAAGTTGAAAATACAACGGTAATAAATTAATCAACAAAAACACACAAATTCACGGATTTTTTAATACTTTTAAAAATCACAGTGAATTCTTGGTTGAATTAAATTCTTAAACATTAGGCTTTTGAGATCTTCCTAATAGTAATCCAATTGATAATGTGATCTTCTCTCAAGAAAACAACTAATTTATTACCTTGTCTTAAATTTAACATAACGTATTTCGGGGCATTATTATAGTTTTCTTGATAATAGAAGCTGAGTTTGGATAAAACTAGTTTTTCATCTAATAAAAGTCAGAAAAATGAGAAAATAAGAAACTGTCGGCTAACAACCTAAAATATCAATAACAGTGCAATAATTACCAATTTTAAAATAGTTTTTTTTTGTTTGAAATAATATCTAAATACGATTGAAATATTATTGTACAGAGTTTACACATCGGAGAATCCCTTTACTGAGGAATCTCACCTCATCCCAAGATACTGAACTACGATTTTGGCAACATCAACTATGAAATTTAAAAAATTGTTGTGTAAAATTAGCTCTTATATATTTAATGATTATGAAATAATAACTTTGAATATAAACAACATATTTTATTTTAATTTGTATGATCGACCGGTTTCGCATAGTCTAAGCATCATCAAACCGGTCGGTCTTAAAAAAAAGTAAAAAATCTGTGTTCTTATACAAAGTTATTATTTCATTTTCATTAAATTTGTCAAACCACAAAGTGATTGCTTTCTACGAAAATATGTAATTTACTTGCACTTATACAGTTAAATAGCTATTTGGATTGTGTGAATTGTTTTTGATCATTTTATAACATCATTAAATTCCGCGACCAAGCATTTAACTTTTACCAAAGTACTAAAGTTTTAACGTTAAAATCAATAAAAGTGAAAATCTTTTCAAATTATTAAGAAAAAACTTTACAATCGTTATTTACCTCCCCATACAGCGATTGATAACACTTTGAACCTATTCGGCTGACTATCTATTATTTGCAGAAATTAGTTATCACCCATAAACTATTTTTGTTATGATGAACTATTATGTAATTACTTGGGTATTAATCTCTAAGAAATGTCAGGCTAAACTTTACCCCAACTGATATTGACATACCTTGTAGACATTGATTATTCTACCACTATACAAACTTAGTTTCAATTAGTCTCGGACACAGTTAATATCAGTTGGAGTAACACTACGCTTCTGGTGGAGACATTACCCCGTAAAACTTAATACTATACAATAAATAGAATGAAAGTGCAAAAGTGTTTTGGTACCGAAGAATTCAAAACACAATTTTAAAAAATCCACCACCAAATAGAATTCAAAATTTTATATAAATTTACACATACCAGTTTATTCATGGTAACTTATATCCAAAACACCAACGAATTTAGGAATAGTATTAACTATTTTTCCCGACACTGTTAGGCTGGGAAACTGTTCACGTTTGATCTCCGGTTTACCGCCGTCGTTCTTTTATAGCAAACTTCTCTCGACCACCGACTAACTCAGGTGTGAGCTGGTGCCAGGTCTCCTACCACTTCATTTTCAAGCAGGTCGACTCTCCCGCTGTACAGTTGGATTTGCATAGAATCTTTGGAGGTTTTCTGAGTGTCAGGCTGCAGGCCCGGACTTAGAGCGATACAGCTACCGATTTGCTTACGATACCTAAATTATATGTTTAGATTTCCGTAGAAAGCAATCTCTTTGTGGTTTGACATATTTAAAAAAAGTTGGTTTGCATAAAACGACGGATATTACTTTATTTTTTTATTTATTTTCACTTATTTATTAACTTTTTGTTTCTTAGATTTTTTTTTCACATTGCCTACCTCACTAGGTCATAAGAACCTGTTCTGAGGTAAGTGACAGTGAGTACAAGTAGAATGATATAAAAAAATGATGATATTTGTTACACAATGTCAGATGATGCAACAGATACTGATCGTAAAACTCTCGTGATACCATATAAGATATATTGATAGTAGGTAAAGTTGCAAGGCACTAAATTCTATAATTAAAGACAGTGGATACGATACAAATATACATACTTTTTACATTGTAACAATCCTACAATTGTTTATAGTGAACACATTACATTTTATACCTAAAGAAAAAAATTAAAAATAAATTTAATAATGCTAATTTTAAAGTAGTATATAATAATAGTAGACTTAAAAGAATTATTATAGAATTATGGTGTAATATTTATAAAATATCGTGCAATTATGTAAGAGGAATTTAACTTGTTTGGGTTGCGCATTTTACAAAGCTGCTCTATTTTGTCATGGAATGAGTTAAGAATTTCAAGTGCTATTTTAGAAGGTTTTCAATTTCCTTGTGGTCCTTACTCATTAGCCATTTAGTAATGTTTTGATTGATGGTCGGCCAGTTTTGCTTTGCCTTAGGATCATCAGGGTACAAAATCAAACGTGTTGATTAATTATTTTTTTTCCTTGATGATGCTTTAACTAAGCGAAACCAGTCGGTCATAAAAATTAAAATAATATCCGTGGTCTAATACAAAGTTACTTTTTCATTTTTTTAAAATATTTTTACCTTTCCGAAAATTTTAGAAACATTTCACCAACCGTTTTTAAATGAAACACTACAACTATCTAACAAACTAGCCATCACGCCGTTTCCCCGCAGGAGTAGGCAGAGAGGATGGACCGCCATATAACTCTGTCTTGGCACACGCTCATTGCTTCATTCAAATTCATACACCATCTCAAACTTACTCTTCTGTTATTCTGACTCTTCCGATGGCCCGATTCAAGTATTTGTTATTTTTTATTTAAAAAAGTAGACTTTCCCGGCTTACGATTAACCTGACAATATTTAATTATCGTGTTGTGAATTCGGGCCTGTATCCTTTCCTGGGCGTGCTGTGTGGCCAGTCAGTGGCCACCTATGCGTGACGCAGACTCCATTCAACATTGAACCACGTGAGATGCGTGAAATTTCACGTATTTTGGTTAGGAGAATTCTCGGTATATTCTTGATGCAACACAACTTTGCCGCAAGAACCTTGACCTTGAACACGACCAAGAACTTTCGACCGACTTTTCAAACGCACGCTAATTTATTACGTGTCTTATGTTTCGCTTGTTTGATATATTTATTTAATTCATCGTTCATTTTGGTCAATTTATAATGAGTGGTAAATAATGCAATTGCTATTTTTGATCATTATCTGATATATCAATGTTTTGAATTGAAGTCCGTAACATGGCTGAGGAATTAATTGTTATCAATTTGTGTACCGATTTGATATCAGAGTTGTTTTCTTGAAGAAACAATATATGGAGAGAGAGCTAATTCTTTTTACTTAACCTATACAAATTTGGGATAAATCACTTTCTTTGGGTTTTAACTTGGTACACCATGAGAAAGAAAGAGATAACAAAATCTCCCAAATTATCACACCGCTTCAAAGTATTATTAGAATGTTCTTCGTGTCCCGCGTCTCCGTTGACTCCGCCCACAAGTTTTGATACGCGAAATAAATTATCATAACTCAACGGTTTATTAGGTTACATGTTACATATTTTTTTGTTACAATACTGTGAAAAAGTGGTTTTTACGAATAAACAAAAATATTATATTGACATGTGGTATGAATGGATGTATAAATACCCTAGCCCTAGTCCTAACCACGCCCAGGTCTAGCCGAGTTGGGAAAACCTTATAAAAACTGACTACAACTGCGCTCTCTCTTGTATATTATTGATCTGAGGTTTTTTTACATTCCTTTTTATTAAATTAAGAAAAAAATAGGTTGTAGTCATCAACACGTAAGAATCCCAACTGGAAGCCAGTAGGACTATATAGCACCTCCAATAATTGTCTATTGAAAACATAAATATTATGTCACTGTATTCTTTTTAAAGAAAGACAAACATTCCCGGGTTACAAATAACCTGACAATATTTGATAAACTCCTACTACCTTCATAATAAGCGGAAGATGTTGCTCGTGCAATGATGGAGGACTTAGCTAGCAGAGGAATTGAACCCACGACGCCTGGGTGGTAATCCGACGCGTCTGTCCACTAAGCTACTAACCGGTCGTCTATGCTTTGAATACTTTTAGTTTAATCTTCAGAGATCGCTCATTATATTCGTTACCTATTACTTATAATCTATGTAAAAGCCCTACTTGGCGAAAAACAGCAAATAAAATATAAAAAACAAAAACTATAAGAAAACCAAACCAAATATGCTCGAAGTTTGTGACGGAGAAGGGAATGAAGGAGAATTTAATTTTGTGTTCCCTATGGTTATCACCATGGAGAAACCATGTATGAGAGATAGCTATTTATTTTTGCCCAACCTATACAAACTTGCGATAAATCACTTTCTCCATGCTTTTTACGTCGTACACCATGAGAAAGAAAGAGACAACAAAAATAATACATCGCTTTTATGTACTGTAAGGATGATCTTGATCTCCTGCGTCTCCGAGGACTCTGCCCACATGTTTTCACATGCGACTAAACTCGACACAACTAAACGGTTTTTTAATTAAATCAAAATTTATTTGCGCACGCTAAGTTTTAACCCGTGATCTCTGGATTTAAAGTCAAGCGTCTTATCACTTGACCACGGAGGCCATCTGATCACTTATTTTTCTCTCTTTTGCTTAAAATATATTCTCTGTACACTCTGTTCTACATCCTGAATGTTAATTTTGTAATGTTCTCAAAAAATTTCAAACACTTTTTCGATGCAATCAATCAAAAGGCCAGTCCATTCGTATTTTCAACCAGGTCACACAAAAATTACATGCATTATCTTATAATGTTACACAACAGCAATTGTTTAATTTCCCATGCATTCAGCCTTCTCCGCATGGCAATAAATAAAATTGCAGTCAATGTAAATCGGATGTGGTTGTTTTTTAACACTCTCCTTGAAGTGTGGACATTTGCGGATAAACGCGAAATCATACGCCGGAGATAATTTCGCAATGGACAATACATTTCCTTTGGCGGAGGCCGATATTCACGGTCATTTGGCTGAATTTTAGTGAAATTCAACGAAAAATGATATCGCGAGATTAAAATCGGTGTGGGAAGTCACATGTACCGTACCAACATGAGGAAATATAAGTAATCCATTGACCCCAGAGATGTAATCACCGAGTTGTTAATGTCATTTATTTACTTATAAATTAACGGACTGAAGTCCAATTACAAAAAAGACATATAAAACACGAAATGGAAAAAAAAGAGGAATAGTACATACATAATAATAAATAAAGCGATGAAAAAAAAAGGATAAAATAAACATAAGAGAGAACATTCAAGCCATGGTCTAGTCAAAGTTTTGGTAGAGTCGTAAATAATAATAATAATTATTTCTAATTTTGAAACTGTGAATTCGTGGTGGAATTCCATTTTAATGATTTAATAAAACAAATTTATAACTTTATTCCACTTTTATTTTATGACTGGACCGGTTTCAGCCTATGACGGCCATCTTCAGACTAGTCATAATCAGACTAGTCTGAAGATGGCCAAAAGTGGAATAAAGTATAAATTTGTTTTATTAAATCAATAATAATAATGATAAAGTTTTATTTCGGAAGGTATGCAGGAGCATGCAATTCTATAATTGATATTAATACTTAGTAATAATAATATTAACATAAAAGTTGTAATACACACAATAATCATATTTTAAAGAAAAATAAAGATGAACAGAAATTCATAAGAAAAAATAAATTAATAAATTAAATTAAATAAAAAAATAAAATAAAAACAAATGAAAAATGTTATTGGAGGATATTAGGCCTCATTTCTGCAAAACGCCATCAAGAGGGAGTCCATGAATGAAAAAAAGTAAAGAATGACAAAAATAATTTAGACTGCTACCAAAAATTTCAAGACCATGGCTTGAGTTAACAAGTCTTGACACTCTGGACATTGGAGAATTATATCCATCATTAGTATTGTGATGATTGAGGAACAGCAATTCATTGTTTCTGAGTCTACGGCAAGGAATGTTGAACTGGATAAGTTGCAACAGAGATGGTGAGTCTATAGGTCTGAAGGTGAGGGTAATGGAATATACGCGTGTATTCACAGACAAGGTGTGATTATTTCTAGCCTGAAGATGTAACACACTAGCGATGGACGTAATTGTGATATTAATTTAGATGTCTTGGTCTCGAAGAGTAGATGAACGTGGAAATAAATGTCAGGAAGAGATGTCACAATCAAGTCAATCATATAAAGTTGGATCATGTTGAGAGTCGGAATGACGGAAGAGTTTGTGCAAGAAACTTCGAAATATACCCTCTAGAAAAAGTAGGTATCGCATTATTAATATATCTTTATTTATTTATTTATTTGGAACATTTGACAGAGTGAGAACATTACATACATACTGACAGATACAAAATAAATGGTAGGTCATCCATTTCCAAAATGTTCATCATGCAATTAGAAATACACTGTATTACACTAATAAAAACAATAGAAAAATAAAAGAAAACAACCGTTTATAAAAAGAAATATCAACACATGTTTAAATTTAGGGAAAAAATATTATAACACATAAAATTATCTTAATAAGTTGTATATGTGTGTACCTTTTTCTGTTTTATGTTTTAAGTAAAAATAGTATTTAAGATTTGATTAAACCTAAAAGGTGAGTTGCAGAATATACCAATTTCGGATCATACCATGTTCGTTAATCTTGCCACTACAGTGGATGTTATACAGTCGACATATACCCGTAAGAGGTTGGGAGAAGGTTAAATTAGTTTTTTGAAAGGAATGTAAAAAGTTTCGGGGTTTCTTAAATGACGGGGATTAGTATTAAATTTAATTGTGGATAAAATGGAAGATTCTACGTGGTTATTTATAATTTTGTAAAGAAATTTGACGTCATTTTTGTCTCGACGTTCTTTTATAAATAATTTTTGAAGTTAATAAAATTGTCCCTCTTTTTAAATCGATTTATTACCAAATAGCTTAAATCTCAAAGCAAGAATATATATGGAGAGAGAGCTGAATATTTTAGGTTTATAATAGGATCAAGAAAGGGACGCTCAGATGGTTTAAGCATGTAGAGCGAATGAACGAAGAAAGGAGTGTGAAAATAATATATGATGCGAAAGTGAATGGAAGAAGAAGTCGAAGACGCCCGAGAAAGACATGGCACGATCAAGTAAATCAAATACTTGAATCGGGTCATGTGAAGAGTCAAAATAACAGAAGAGTATGTACGAGACGATGTATAAATGGGAATGAAGCAAGGAGTGAGTGCCAAGACAGAGTTGTATGGCGGTCCGTCCTCTCTGCCTACCCCTGCTGGGAAATGGGCGTGATAGTTAGTTAGTTAGTTAAGTTAACCTATACAAATTCACGATACATCACTCTCTCTCGGGTTTTGACAACGTAAACCATGAGAGAGAAAGAGATAAGACAAGTTCTCACACACTATAGCACCACTTTTAGGTATGTAAGCATGTTTTCCGTCTTCCGCGTCTCTGGCGACTCCGCTCACTACGTTTTGTTATGCGACCTAACAGGACAGAACTCAACGGTTTTTGAGGTTATATCCTATATTTTTGTTGATAACAATACTGTGAAAAACTGGTTGTACAAATAAACAAAACATTATGTCGACATGTCCTGTGGATTGATGTATAAATACCCTAGCCGAGCCCTAGCCACGCCCCAGTCAGGAAAAAATCATCAATAGTGACTACTCTAGCGCTCCTAATTTTTGCCTGACTCGGGCGGAGCTAGGACTAAATCTAGGCTATTTATACATCCATTCATAGCACATGTCGACATTTTATTTTTTTTAAATTTGGTAACCACTTTTTCACAGTACTGTTATAAACAAAAATATAGGATATATCCTAAAAGAACCTTTGTGTTCTGTCCTGTTATGTCGCATAACAAAACGTAGTGGGCGGATTTATCGTAAATTTTTATAGGTTGGGTAAAAATATGTAGCTCTCTCTCCTTGAGTGTCCTGGTTAATTTGTTGCTAAGTTAACGACGCACGTTTTTAATATAAATAACGATTTCAACGTAGCTCTTTGTCAATATGACCATAAAAAAGGTACAAACATTAAGACATTAAAACCCGATAAAAGAAAGACTACTTTTAATTTAATCGTAAATTCATCAAATTACAATTACACGCTATTTCTGTTGATAATGGAAGGTCGTAAAACTTCTGATAATCAATCTATAAATTGTATTGTGTGCATATCGGCGAGTAATTTGAAGTTAATTGACAGGTTTTATCATAATCACCATCTTATCATCGATCTTAATTTTTTTTTTAGCCTGAATTATCATTGCAGTTGCTTTTGAGATTTGCATTGGATGACGTGATACGTATTTAAATCGACGCCAGACGTTACGATAGAGAAATGCACTGGAAAGTTGTATAAGCATCACACCTTATCAACATTGTTGTAAAGATACTAATTATTTGGGTTTTGCCCTTGGGCCTCCAGTCTAGAATGCAATACATTGATTATTTTTGTAATTTTATTGAACTTTGACATGAAGCACTCACTTTGTGGTAAGACATAATTAAATTTAGTAACTCTGTTTTGACACCACTTTATAAGATACATATATCAACCGGATTCGGCTCTACCTGTACCTTCTTCAGGTTTGAACAAATAAAACATATTAATAAATCAATACATATTTGTTCAAACCTGAAGAAGGTACAGGTAGAGCCGAAACCGGCTGGTAAATGTATCAAATAAAGTGGTGTCAAAACAAAGTTACTTTTATTTAAAATTTTATTTTATTGAGATGATTATCAATAGCTTTTTCTAAATCTCTTTTCTAGAAGTGTAGTTATATAGTGCAGTCGATATAAATGATTAATGTGTATTGTTAAAAAATTATTTAATCATATTCGTATAAAGCATTTACTTTGTGGCTTGCCATATTTATAAATAAAACACATACACTTTGTTTATAACCACTTTATTATTTAATATTACGTCTACCGGTTTCGAAAGTACCCTTCCATCATCAGGACAATATTAAAATAATTTTAAAAAAATTATAATAATGTCCTGATGATGGAAGGGTACTTTCGAAACCGGTAGACATAATATTAAACAATAAAGTGGTTATAAACAAAGTTTATGTGTTTTATTTATTTATTTAATCATTCATTTCTTACTGAGACGTCCTCAACCTTTCATTCATGCACTCGTTTGTGACATATTCCCGTGACAATCTCAAGTACTGCATGTCCAAACCATTAAATAGCCTCTTAATATTTTTGGATCTCATCTCTCTTAGTTCGTCTATATACGGTTTAACTCACATACGCCTCAGGTATCTCATTTCTCTAGTATTCACTTTACTTTCATCTTTCATCTGCCAATTTCAAGTCTCACTGTTGACTTTGAAGACATCCAGGCAGCCATGTCGTATATTATTATTATTGATTCCAGATCTTTGGGAGGGTGGTGCTCTATCCCAAGAGTACCATTTATAATACGTAGAAAAATACAATTTAACATAATGCTAACAGTTAAAGGATTACAAAATAAATAAAATGAAAATACAGTAATAAAATAGAAGTAAAAAATATTTTAACCAGTGATAGAAGTAATTTATATTGTGACGATAGAAAACTTTTGATTTCAGAATGCTGTAGAAATGAGATCCCTAAGGCGTATGTGCGGTAAAACCATGTATAAACGTTTTAAACATGTGGATATATCCGGAAAGAATGCAAGGCTGATGTAAGGATAATGAATAGGATTAAAAAAGAACGCTTAGACGGTTTAGGCATAAAGAGTGGATGAATGAAGAAAGGAATGTGAGAAGAATTTTTTGACGGGGAATTAAATGAAAGAGTAAGTCGGGGACGCTCGAGGAAGACATGACACGGTCGAGTGAATCAAATACTTGAATGGGGCTATGCCAAGAATCAGAATACTGTTATTCTGACTCTTCTTCTGAAAGAGTATGTATGAGATGGTGTATGAATGTGAATGAAGCGAGGAGTGGGTGCCAAGGCAAAATTGTATTGAAGTCCATCATCTCTGCCTACCCTTCCGGAGAAAGGCGTGATGGTTAGTTAGTTGTGTGGCGATACGTTTTCTTATTTAATAATTGTGTTATTGGATTGGCATAGTGCTCGCCATAGTGCACTTGCTTCCCACGCAGTGGCAATGAATTGCTTTAAATTAGTGCAATTGTTTGTCTAATGCATTTTCAAATACTTGTTTACTTATAGTAATGGATTATTTATTTATGTTGATATCCTTACCATTGTTCTATTTTTCTTATATCTAGCCAACATTTTTTTACCTACCTAACCAATTTCCAGCACTTGCTCCAAAGATTCACAGTTCCAAGTATGTATACATTTCGACTTTGACACTTACGAAATTAAATTCATTTATTTTTACGACATATGTATTTTGTACCTGCCAGCTGCACTAATTTAGTAAATAATTTTCTCGAAGAAACAGGCCGACATTCTGCGGTTAAGAAGGTCTTATCTACATCCCATTAAATGTTAGCAAGTGCATAATTTAAACAACTAATCGAATTGGTAATAAAATAATCCATATTTTGCAATGGGGAAAACCCTTACTCAGATTGGATTCGATCGATAACCGTGACCTAAATAATGCGGCAAACCTTCTTTTTTATTTCTTACAAATCATAGTAGTTCAATACCGCAAGTAGATCTAGTGTGTTTTATCCGTCTATTAATGACCTCAGACGAAATGGATACGAAAGGCTGACCCGCGTTGGGAGTTTAGAAAATAGTGGTATAAAAAAACATATAATATGAGTCATTCGTTTGTTGCTTTAATTTATAAATACTTATATTATTGTCTTCGTCGTATCGTCGCTGTAGAGGCAAGAAGGCTTAAGCGGCACTTTGGTAAAAAATGAGTTGAATATGCAGTTTTTACTAAAAAAAATCTTGCATCGAATGCTCTGACTCTCGTTTTATTCTGAAAACTTTTGTTGCCCTTCAGCTACCTAAAATATGTTTAATTTAAATAAAAAATATTTTAGTTTTAAGCCACTTTATTTATACACATATAAAAATTCGACCGGTTTCGGTTAAACTTAACCTTCTTCAGGAACGTATATATATAAACTCAAAAGTTATATATATACGTTCCTGAAGAAGGTTAAGTTTAACCGAAACCGGTCGAATTGTTATATGTGTATAAATAAAGTGGCTTAAAACTAAAATATTTTTTATTTAAATTATAATGTCAAGCTACAAAGTGATTGCTTCCTTCGATAAAATATGTTTACCATTTGGGAGAAGGCTTGACTCAAGCGACTCAAGCTTGGGGGTTTTTGGGGTTTTTTTTTGTCGCTTCAGGTAATTTGGTGAGAGTTAACTTTTTTTTCAAAATCCAACCAGGTACTGAAGACTTACGAATTTTAATAATTTAAAATTAAAAAAAAAACTTTAAGGTGCTCATAATCCCAAAAAGGCTCTTCAGCCCTTTTGCCTTTCCAGCCACGATATTATAGACCTTGTATGGCCCATAGACTTAGAAATTCCAAACAGTTGAGCATTCAGTTTGGGTAAGGTTATCTTAGGTAATGTTCAATCATAACTAAAAGAGAAATAGGTTAAGTCAGGCTGGAATAGATTTTTGTTTGTATGTGAATACCGCAAAAATCCCAACTGTCCAAAGTCAATGGAGCTGTGACATTCCCAATCTAACCACCAGTCTAAATATGCTTGTTTCAAGGTGAAACCGGTCCAGTCAAAAATAATTAAGTAACAATGGTTTTTTATCATAAATTTCGATTAAATTCAACCACGAATTATCAGTTTCAAAATTATAAATAATGTTGAATAGCTATTTGCGTGAATAGCAGCAGGGTCTTAATCTTTCCGGAGGATTTGTTTTGGGTCAATTCTTTGTAATTAAACAGGTTTAAAATAAAGATCTAGAAAGGGACGCTTAGACGGTTTCGGCATGTAGAGCGAATGAACGAGAAAGGAGTGTGAAAAGAAAATATGATGCGAAAGTGAATTGAAGAAGAAGTCGGGGACGCCCGAGGAAGACATGACATGATCAAGTGAATCAAATACTTGAATCGGGTAATGTGAAGAGTCAGAATAATAGAAGAGTATGTATGAGACGATGTATGAATGTGAATGAAGCAAGGAGTATGTGCCAAGACAGAGTTGTATGCGGGGAAACGGCGTGATGGTTAGTTAGTTAAAATAAATCCAGCATATTTTTCAACCTTGGAGTAACAATATATAGGGAGAGAGAGCTAATTCTTTTTACCCAACCTATACGAATTTGGGATAAATCACTTTTTCCGAGTTTTTACGTCGTACATCATGAGAAAGAAAGAGACAGCAAAATTTCCGAAATTATCACACCGCTTTAGAGTATTGTAAGGATTTTCTTCATAAATGGACACAAGTCAACGGTTTTTTAGGTTATACGCTATATTTTTTTTATAACAATACTGTGAAAACGTGGTTATACGAATAAACAAAAACATAATGTCGACATGTGCTATGAATGGATGTATAAATTCCCTAGCCCTAGTCCTAGCCACGCCCAGGTCTAGCCGAGTCCGGCAAAACTCTTCAAAACTGACTACAGCAGCGCTCTCTCTTGTATATTATTTCTCTGAGGTTTCAACCTTGGAGTAACGATATATGGAGTGAGAGCTAATTCTTTTTACCCAACCTATACAAATTTGGGATACATCACTTTCTCCGAGTTTTTACGGCGTACACCATGAGAAAGAAAGAGACAGCAAAATTTCCCAAATTATCGCACCGCTTTAAAGTGTTGTAAGGATGTTCTTCGTGTCATGTATATTATTGCTCTGAGGTTTCAACGAAAGTGAAAGAAGAGGACTGGAAGGCAGGAGATAAATAATGTGTCTGTCTTTTCACTAACCTTTAATAAATTTTTCTAGCTACCTCTTAATAATAATAATAATATAATGAAAGCGGTGATTGTATCGCATGGATGAAAGTAGCTTATCTACTACTCAAACTGATAGACGTCAAGTGTTCGGATGCATCGTTCAATCAGCTGAGCGGTTTCGGTCCCAACTGAGCTTGGAACGAAGGCCACTTTAGCTGAAGTGTATGATGATTGAATCAATCAATTTTTCGGCATTATTAATGCGTTATTCTTTTAAGTTTGCCGAAGAAAAACGGTTTGTTGGAGATCATTTTCCAAATAGAATAAAACGTGCGGCTGCCAAATAGCGAGTATTTCGAACAACCTGTCAAAAATAAAACGGTCCTGTTTTGGCAGATTAAATTAGCACATTATTCAAAATAATTCTTCACAACATTAATGACGAGTCTCTGTTTCGTATTCAAAGTAAAAACGATCGAAATTATTGCAACCATATGAGTAAAAAATCGAAGAACACACAATAACGTAACCTTTCCAGTTGTCAAAAACAAACCACTAATCCAAAATGGCTGATAATGCTAACACATGATAAACATATGTGTACCAACATAACAACAACAACAACAAAAACGATAATCGAATGTCCACAACTCGCGAAAATTCAAAATTCACCTTTTCTTTTGAACAGGCCTCGTATTGTATCCAGTTACCAAAACATTGATCTTTGCACACCTATGTGGTCGAGCTGTAAAGATCATCGACTACGAATCCAGAGGTCACGGGTTCGAGGCAAGACACAAATATTTAAATTTTAAAATTTATGTGTGTTTTCGCATATGACTTATGTAACAAAATGTGTAGTATATTTGAGGCACGTTCCAGAGTAGTAGATACGCAAAATATCGCCCTGGCGAAAGATCACCATTCAGAATCGAAACATTTCTTGAAATGCCAATTTATTTATTATTTTTATATGAATACCGCATAAGAGTCTCAACTGCTCCCAACCGTCTAGAGACAGTGAGACTATGGCATCTCGAAAATAGGGTATGTTGTGAGGCTGAAGGTAGTGGGGAGGGGAAGGAGATAGGGAAGAGGACGATTGGGCTAAAGCCATTTCAAGCAACGTTTCGATTCTGAATGGTGATCTTTCACCAAGGCGATATTACCACTCTGGAACGTGACGCAAATATAGTTTTTATTATTTTTGTATGAATTAAATGTGTTGTGACACATATTAATTAAATAAAATTTGTTGGCGCACGCCGGGTTTGAACCCGCGACCTTTGGATTCGTAGTCGAGCATCTCACCACTCGACCACTCGAGATAACATAGCCCCTGAGAGAAATTATTTCCCTCAAGGCCTCTTGTGTGGAGATAATGTTTAAAAAAATCTAAATTATCAGATACTTCCCAATCCTTCTCTTCCCCATCTCCTTCTTCTCGCTTTAGTCTCACAACATAACCCATTTTTGAGATGCCATAGTCCCACTGGCTCGGGATAGTCAGGAGCAGTTGGGACTCTTGTGCGGTATTCACATAAAAAATCTGTTTTCTCGGCAGCTGAAATTTTGGAAACAACATTTTCAATCAGTTTTTCTGTCCACTATACTATCAAGGAAGTGGTTTCCTAACGATAATCTGGTCACTGTTAATGATTTTGTCATTAATATCTACCTATTTTTTGTAAATTGGTTTTTCTAAATTGTAAGACCAACAATGCGTTAAAATATTACGAAGGTCAAGAATATTGTTTCGAATTCGAAAAAAAATTAAGAATTTCATCGAGATGTTTACAGAAGGTGTGATTGCGTGGGAGTGTTATTTGTTTAGTCGAATTATTGTTAATTATCCTTGAATATTCAATGGCACGGTTATATGTGTCTAGGTTATGTTCAACCATCGTAAAACACAAAAGGAAATTATAATTAACAAGGAAAGAATAAACGGATGTGTTTGCTTCTCGTTAAATGGTGAGACATCTTTTAGCCGTACTTCCGTATTAATAAGCTGACAACCATGCTGTTTGTTTTATAAGATTTGTCCGAAAATTACGATTCAATAAATAATCAACCGCTATTGTTGGATCCAAAGTCGCAATAAAACACCAAATGTGTTTTCAGCTTCAAATGAATTTCCAAAAAAGTGGACTGTAAACGATAAACTATATTACTTGATGGAAGTGTCTGAAGATAGCTTGTGGAAAGATTATGAAATCAAGTGAAAACGGGAAACCATTCACTCACCAATGTAGTTGAAGTTCAAAGTTCTTGAAGTCTTCTTACATAATATAATAGCCCCATCAATCTTAACGCTGCCAGGATGGACTCCCTCATGATGGCGTTTTGCAGAAAGGAGACCTAATGTCCTCCATTAATATTTCAATTTAATATATATATACATACATATTTTTTTTTTCTTATAATTTTTGTTTTTTTATTATTATTATTGTGTAATACTACAACTTGTATTTTATTATTATTGTGACTATTTATTATTATCAATTATGGAAGGTATTGCATTGCACTACTCCTGCATACTTTCTGGAATAAAATGTTATTACTATTATTATTATAATTGTATTAATAACGAAATAAAACAATACAACACACTTAATTTAGTCTTATTAATTCACAAAACACCACAGTTATTTTATATTATTTGGAGATCAAAACAAAAACCGACGAACAAGCGAAACGAATATGAATATGAAATGCAGTACGGAAAAGTAAATCAGGGCTGTCTATAATATTATTGATATTTAAAAAAAATGGATATAATTTTTAGGTTTGTAACCCGATTATGTTTAATTTTTTTTAAACTAAAAAAATACATAGACTATCACAATGTAAGAATTTTCACATCAAATAAACTAAATTAATTTATAACTCTGGTCTTTAAAACATTGCAGGTAGCATTGAAAGTCAAAGGCAGCAGTAAAATTGCCGTCAAGAAATAATTTAATGATATTAAGAGTAAATAATGTACTAAGCAAATGACTGTCCTTCCATTATACACAAAGGGAAAAAAAAAACGTAAAGAGGTTGCATCAAAGACACTTGTCACACGTAATTGGTAATTGGTTTATTCATACGTCACTCTTTGAAGCTGAAAAACTTCTTTATTTTAATTTTCATTCATTCAAACGTTTTCATCAGTCGTGCAATACGAGTTGACCCAAAAAGCACAAACTTAAGATTATGCGTATTTTTTTCATACGTGAATACCGCACAAGAGTCCTGATTGTCTGGACCCGGTGGGACTATGGCATCCCCAATCGGGGTGTGTTCTAAATCTGAAGGTTGCAGGGAAGGGAAGGACATGGGTAAGATGAAGGTGGGGAAGTACCTGGCTATTCAAATCTGGTCACCAAATACGGTTAAAGCCATTTCACGCAACGTTTTAATTCTGAATGGTGGTCTGAGAGTATCTAACACTCTGGAACGTGCCGCAAAATATACTGTAGATTATTTTTAATGAATGAATCGTGAAATAACACAAATTAATTAAGTAAAATTTAAGGGTATTTGAACCCATGTCCTCTGGATTCGTAGTCGAGAATCTTAACCAGTGGCGGCTCGTGAGTGTGTGCTAGAGTGCTTAGATTGGAAAATACGACAATGTTAGTGTTGTAATATTTTTTTTCAAAATTTTATTTTTGTATGAAGATTTTCAGATTTTTTCCGTTTTGTGGTGCACTGCACGGATTTCTGAAAAATATTCATACAAAAAATTGAAATTTTGAAAAAAATATATATTTTCAGCTACAACAACATCAATAATGACTTTTTTTCAATCTTGCCACTCTAGCACACTAAAAAGTCACGAGCCGCCACTGATCTTAACCACTCGACCACGGAGGCCGTCAAATTGGTATATACGAGTATTGACACAATTTTAACAGTGATATCCTTGCCAAACGTCACTGAGAAACAGTATTTCCCCTTGTTTACGCCTTAGAGTATATAGAGTAGTATCTATCCAAGGCAGTGAAGTCAGTTTTTGATTTGTTTTTGATGATTTTAACCTGACTCTAGCTAAGACTACGGTATTTATACATCCATTCATATCACATATCGACATAATATTTTTGTTTATTCGTATAGCCACTTTTTCACAGTATTTTTTTTAACAAAAATAAAGCATATAACCTAAGAAACCGTTTAGTTGTGTCAAGTTTAGTGACATAATAAAAAATGTGGGCGGAGTCCCGCGGTGAACCAGGAGCTTAAGATCATTGCGACAGTATATAGAAGCGGTCTATGAAATTTGCTGTCTCTTTCTCTCTCATGGTGTACGACGTAAAAACCCGGAGAAAGTGATTTATCGCAAGTTTGTGTAGGTTGGGTAAAAATAATTAGCTATCCCTCCATATGTTGTTACTTCAAGGTTTACGCCTACATATTCACTTTTCGTTAGTTCATTAAATGAAATCATTTATTTTTTTAAGCTTGGTGGACAGACTATGAATTGCGTTACGTTGTTTTTGTGTTCTTTTTTCTTTTATGTTTCGAGGTGAACGAACAAATAACATTAGACAATGATTCCCCCAAATAAATAAACAATTTTGATTTTTTAAATTATACGTGCGTGCTAAAAATCATTACGTGAGTTCAGTGACATAATAACATGGTCGGACGACCTTAACTTTTTGATTGTTTTACACTTTACAGGTGACCTACGGTTTCCCCAACCGGCCTTGAGAACGCTATCGAAATATATAGGAGAATTATTCACGACATAAACCACGTGAGATTGGTCTTTAGCCATTGAAAATGACACCGTAAAATAAGGGAACTTAGTAAGTATCGCATCACGTCCAGGAAACCTTTTTGGACTGAAGCGCAATGCCGACGTAAAAAAAGCCCCTTTTGTGGACCCAACTACTAAACTACAAAAGTAATTTCTACATTACTAGACTTAGAGTATATAGAGTGGTATCTATCCAAGGCAGTGTAGTCAGTTTTTGATGATTTTTACCGGACTCGGTGGACCTGGGCGTGGTTACGACTAAGCCTAGTGTATTTATACTTCTATTCATATCACATATCGACGTAATGTTTTTGTTTATTCGGATAACCACTTTTTTTACAGTATTGTTATCAACAAAAATATAGCATATAATCTTAAAAAACGTTTGGTTATGTCATATTTAGTGGCATAGTAAAAAATGTGGGCAGAGTCCCGCAGTGACCCAGGATACACAAGATCATAGTTACAGTACATAGAAGCGGTGTATTATATTTGTTGTCTCTTTTTCTCTCGTGGTGTACGACTTGAAAACCCGCAGAAAGTGATTAATCGCAAGTTTGTATAGGTTGGGTAAAAAGAATTAGCTATCTCTCCATACATTGTTACTCCAAGTTTCTAGGCGTTCGTCGTTTCGTGTAAAAAGAATCATCCATCGAGAACATCAACTTTATCGGTGAGGGAATGGTTTTCCTTTCCTTTGAAACTTCTCACATTTATAATTATACATTTTAGTCAAGTAATATAGCATCTAAAAATGTAATTTACATTCTACTATTTTAAATTTATCTAAATTCGGAAACATATTCGGCGTTTGGAAATAGCTTCGGATCCAATATAACACATATAAACTTAAATATATGTGATGAAAACTAAAGAAAAACTTTGTTAAGACCACAGATTTTTCATAAAAATGGTCATGGCCACAGCTTAAATAATTTAGAACCACAAAAAATAAAGAAAGCGATTAAAATTAATAGTTATGTTCTTAAAAATCATTTAAATTTGTCCATTGGTCGAATATTAAGTATATTTCCCGTAGACTTATAAAAATTCTCATTATTCTTTAATCAACTTCTCAGTTGACGTTTTGCCTCTTTTATTTCTTGTTGTCTGTCTCTTTCTCTCTGTTCTTTTATTATAATTTTAAATGTTATTCAATTTTTTTCTCACTGTTCTTTTACTTTATTTTATATTGTGTTGTACTTCTGTATATATTTTATATTGTTTTGTACTTCTGTATATATATATAACCGCACAATTTCTATTTTTGAGCTTAATTTTGTACCTTGAGGATATTTAGGCTAAGAATTAAAATTAAATCTGTGGTCTCACACAAAGTTATTATTTCATTTTCATTAAACTGAATGTATTTGCGGGATTTGATTCTCCTGAATGGTCGTGGAAAACTCCACACCCTGGCGTTAAAAACTCAGAGTAACAATATAAAGAGACCGTACTAATTTGTGACAAATCGTTGACAAACTCGCAAAATATAGCTCTCTCTTTATGCTCGGTTCTATACGCATATGAGAAAAAGAGACAAACAATTGTTGAAACCAATACACGATTTGGGGCGGGCTAAATACCATGTCCGCGATATTTGATCTGTACGAACTTCATTCACGTTTGGAGTGTCAGGCGAACGGACTGTCAAAAGTGCGTAAATAGTTAAAAACTTGAGTTATTTTTTGTCCGATATCTAACAAAACATCATGGCCATATGTGCTATACTTGGTTGCTTCAATCGAAGTACAAAAGGACCAAAAACAAACAGTTTTCACACGTATGTACCATAAAAATCGTCTTTTTTAGTTAGATCTCAAATATTTAACATTCTAACCTACAAAACAACTAGTAACTTACACCAATATGTAATTAATCTTTGGACTATTCGTTCCAATATAATAAACTTCCGTTTGAAATGAGTTTTAGTGGATTCGTAATATTTTTAACTTAGAGATATTTACTAGCTGTCACACAAGAAACCATTACAAGAGGGAATCCCCATATTGTACGGCTTCTGAAAGTATCCCGGTCTCTTTCTTTCTCATGATACTAACGCTAAATTGTTGGCAAACAGATAAAGACAGAATAGTGTTTATCTCTTAGTTATATATTTATAATTTCGGTTGCGTACCCAGATTCAGGGCTATGCCAAAATTGGAATATTATTATTTATTTAATTATTTTTAGATTTCCAAAGGATGAAAAAAGACGAGAAAAATCTAATTTCTTTTTCTTTGATTTAACAAATATGTTAATATGAATTCATACGTTTCATCTGGATTTTTTTATACCCTTAGCTTCTAGATAATTGTTTTTTTTAAATCTATTGATGTGCACATGCACTATTGTACCCATTTCTGAACCTGTTCTCTGATGATTTATGATAACGATATGCATCTAGATAGTTTTAATTTTGTATACATATTATATATTATTTTCTCCTTGTTAGTTAGAATTATTAGCTTAATTAATTAAGTATGAAGCGCACTTGACGTGAAATGTCACAAAACTGTGCTATATAAGTTCACTGTTATTATTATCTGCATTCGAAATTTCCTTACAAAATAACGCGGGACGGAAAACATCCCTACAATACTTAAAAGCGGTGTCATGTTTTGTGAATTTTTTTGTGTCTCTTTCTCTCTCATGGTGTACGACGTAAAAACGCAGAGAAAGTGATTTATCGCAAATTTATATAGGTAAAAAAAAATTGATCTCTCTCCATATATTCTTACTCCAAGGTTAAGAAAATGATTTAACATCTGTTATCACCGTACATTTTTTTTATTTTACTTTTTGTTTGTAAACTATTTTGTTGATGGAACTGAAGTTCATTTTATAATATGTATTATAAAATGTTCTGTACTAATAATTTAATTCGTTTATATTTTTATCTATAAATAAGATTTTAATAATCTTATTGATTAATGTATATTTGAATAAACAAAAAAATATACAACATTCATTCTTTTTAATGATTTACAACTACCTACTCACAACAAAATACCTAATTTACTTAATTTGTGACAACCCTGTTAGTGATTTTACTCCGAGTTTAGGCCACACCCTTTGGTCATTGCTTGGTCAAAAAGTGCGGACAAAATTTCGCAAAGTTAGGTCTCTAGATATTGTTACTCTAAGGTTACAAACAAGCAAATTTTGTGTAATCAACTGCAAAGATTATTTCTACGACGGTGGAGTTCACTAAGTCACATAGTGTGCAATTAAAGTCGCTTACAAGCTATTATATATATTACAACCGTAGAAAAATTTCCACTCCATCAGTTTCCCGGAGACACCCGTGCTGGATCAAGAGTTTCCAATGTCATCGACTGGCTGGATAACCTCGAAATCCCTTCCAGAAACTCTCCTTTATCATTCGAAGATATAAAATTAGCTGCTGATTATAGTACCCATTTTTTAAAAACACTATTTAAATTGACGCTATCGCACTAATGATGAGATGATTATGCGAATATTTGCTCCATTATATCATCAAGCACTCAGTCGATATTATAGCATTGAATTCAGGTTCAAACAGGCAAGCTATAAAAACTAGGTGTGTACTTACTGTTTGTAGTATTTTAAATTATTTTTAATAATTCATTATTTTTTATGGACAACTCTGTGGTGAGTATTTTTTTGTTATATCTGTGTTTGCTTCGTCGTTATTATAATTGTTAATTGTATTTTATTTTTTACACGTAGTTCATGCATGATTGCGTTTGTTTATTACAACCTGGAAATCAATTACTTTTCATTCGGTTTTACTCTGGATTACACACGCACAGGCAGTGCCTTATTTTTATTTTTTTTAATTTAAGATTTTTGAAAAAAAATATATTATGAAACTTTTTGTGAATTTATTATTGAAAAAAACCTATTTTATATTTATGGATATGACTTACTTAAAAGGTGAGTTTTATGTTAAATTATGTGTTTTTTTTATTACCAGTGAAGGACCTATCTAGTGATGCATTCTCGAGTGAGTAATATTATCGTGGATTTTTTTTAAAATTTAATTTAAAGCCCTGAACATTTCGCGTGTATTATGCGAAGCATCTTTTCGTTGTAGGTCACTGTTACGCCCAGTGACTCAGTATGGTTACCTACATTGTAATACATGCCAGTAGATGACCTTTCTGGAAGGATTTGACTCTGTTACCAACACTTATATTACTTAGAATAACGTTCACAATATGATTTTATAATGTTTATTAAAATTGCTCGTTTTTACCCGTTGAGAGCTTGGTGACTTTAGTAGTTTTAAGTAGTTTTATAATCAGATTCAAACTTTAAACTTCTCAATATGACCCCTTCGCGGAGCAGCAAGCTCATTGACTCCATATGATAACTACACATTAACAAATAAAAAACCCAGTGAGCAGAGTCCCAATTGTCCGGAGCCAGTGGGACTATGGCATCCCCAATTGGGGTATGTCGTGAGACTGAAAGTAATGAGGAGGGGAAGGAGATAGGGAAGAAGAAGGTTTGGGAATAATCTATTTATTCAGATCAGATCACCAAACACGGCACAAGCCATTTAAAGCAACGTTTCGATTCTGGATGGTGGTTTTTCACCAGGGCGATACTCACAGTATCTACCGCTCGTCAGATTCATTCAGAATCCCCCTGCTGATAGCTTACTGTTTATATTCGATTTGCTACTTTGTTCCGGGTCTATAAGCAAACAAAATAAAAACATTTAAAATGAATAAACAAAAACGTCAGATTTTATACTCATTTTAAATTAATCACTTTGTTTGTTCAGTTAGACATATTTTACCTCGTTTATTCGATACATTTATATTTCCTTATTACAACAATCTTATTATTTTAATATTATTCATTCTGTTGATTAGGTTTCACATAAAACCTGCAAAAAAACACGTAGGTGCCGAGCCTAAGCTACTAATAGGATGTACGTTATCTACGTTCTAACTTCGTTCTTAAGTTCTAGGTGAATCGCTAAGGCGCTGATAGTAACTAATAATAGTGTTTTTTATACACCCAGTGGTTTTTATGCATTCATGGACAGTAATCGAACCCGAATTTCCCGGCCCGATGGTGTGAATTTTTGATCTGTGGACTCACGCTTAATACTTGGTACGAGTTGATACCTGTCTTCTGTTCGAATGAAAAAAATCACACTGAGTGTTTAAGAGAAACACAATTTTGCAGAAACAAGCAGGCAAATGGGAAATAAATTGTCAAAAATATAATCAAATAAAAGAATAAAACGAAATGAAAATTTATAGTGCTCTCGCATTCTTTTTCAAAATGTGAATGCACATGAAACGTATTTAAAGCAGCGTTATTATTGTTTTTGCATACTGATATAATTTATTGTAGGATATAG
Source organism: Drusus annulatus (assembly GCA_022651775.1). Taxonomy (NCBI): domain Eukaryota; kingdom Metazoa; phylum Arthropoda; class Insecta; order Trichoptera; family Limnephilidae; genus Drusus; species Drusus annulatus. The sequence continues at coordinate 531,534 of JAGWCC010000198.1, forward strand.
AAATAATCCAATGGAAACATATGGCTACTTGCGAATCATTTGAAAATTTGTGACGCACGTCGACGGTTTTGTTTTTTTTTTGTTATATATGTATTTTAAATAAACATATTTAATTTTAAAACAAGTATAACGTTAAAATTTTAATTAAAATAAAATGTATAGTTTGAATAAAAATAAAAAAAAACATTTGAAAGGACACTTTTTTTATTTAATTAAAAACGACGATTGTTTTAACATTCAAAAGAACGACAGTTATTTTAACTTCAGAGAGCGATAACGTTATCATAAAAAAACGGCTTATAATATTCGAACCCCAGGGATTGTTTTTTACCAGTTAAGTGGACTATATTCTTAGAGTATACTATGTACTATGTATGATGGCATTCTCACTAGAATCCCAAGAGTTCACTTCATACAGTCTTATAAGGCTTGAAAAAAATAGTTTATTTCTGACTCCAAGCTTCGCATTTTGTCCATAAAATTGATTACTTATGGTGGATTTTTCCATCGAATCTATTACAGTTCAACATTCTTAGCACAAACCAAAATCTTAAGTTCATTCAGTATCGTTGGAGCCTGTAAAAACTGCATCTTATTTCCGACCCCAAGCTTTGCATTTTGTCCATATAATTGATGATTTAAAAAAAATCTTTCTTATGGTAAATTTTTGCACTGAATTTGTTGCAGTGTGTCATTTTTAGCTATAACCAAAAGTATTAGTTCATTCGGTGTCGTTGGAGCCTGAAAAACCACCCCAAGGCTTGCATTTTGCCCATTTTTAAGTGTTTTTTTAATGAAATGTTACTTTTGTAGAGTTTTTTCATTTGATCGTCTTTTACTAAAGATAAGATAATACTTTCTGACTACACAATTTATTTTATAAGACGTAATTTTTTTTTCTAAATTTTGGTGTTCAAATTTAGGTTTTGACAATGGACGCCAAAAATGTTACTTGAGCCAGGCTCCGTTTGGCTCAGGGCGGGGCCTGGCCTACGTCACAACATCCGTGCGCTTCAACATTTTAATTATTACGATATTCCAGAGCAAGAACATTACATGAAAAGCATACATGTACATGCATACTCCAATGGCGCTAAAACTAGCTAGACCTAGACTAGGCAGTTCTCCCATCTCACTTAATGTGAGAAGCCATATTTTAAACATGCTTCTAAATTTTCAATTTTTTTTAATACTTTGTGTATTGACTTTCTTCCATTCTAGCTATATGGGTGTTTAAATATATTGTTTATTCAGAATTCGACGAACATCTGTTTCGCTTAGCCCCATATCTTGTACACCGATTGTGTGAATTTCCCGAAGGTTGACGAAACGCAGATCAGGATTTATATCGGCAGTTCCATTGTTTTGCTTCGTAGTACATTATCTATGCAAAAATCTGTTTATTCTCTTATTGGAGGTGGGTTCGAATGGAATACACCGTATTGTAGTTGTACTATATTTTTGCATAATATTCAGTGGTTGTTTCTGTGGCCTTCATATTTTTTCATAAAAATGTTTCATATTTAAGCAGTACCTAGAGACTAAAAAAATCATCCTTTAACAAACAGGTATTTTTAGATAATTTCCATTTATATTCGCCGGAAAGGTGAAAGGGCTGAAGCGCCATTATGGGAAGTTTGTTCCAGAGCACTTCAAAGTTTTTTTGTTGTTTTACAATTAAATTCATATAAGTCTTCAGTACCTAATTAAATTTTGAAAAAAAAAACAAATCAGGTAACGCGCAATGCTCTCAGTGAGTTCCCTAAAGCGAAAAAAAGTTAAAAAGTCTCAAACTTGTGTCGCTTACCTTCTTCTAAACGGCAAATATATTTTATATGGCTTAAGGGCCACAAAAGTCTTTAGAATCAAACGAGAGTCAGAGCATTCGATACAGAAAAAAAAAATATTTAAACTACTTAACTCATTTTGACAGCTGATTGTGTCGCTTAAACCTTTCCAGCGATGATATGATAAAACTAGCGTTGTGACCGCTCCGTATGAACTACTACGAAGAACTACTTCATTTTGCGGCAGTTTAAATATCATTCATTTTGAATTAACAAATACTTCAATTGAAGTTAGACTACAAAGTTGTAGCTTTTTTTTTTCTTTGTAAATAACTACTTTATTTTACGGCAGTTCAGTTTCGTAACATCAAAGTCTACAAATAAGTACTTCAATTGAGTGTTGACTACAAAGATTTAGGCGATAAACTGGTTATTGTTATAAACAAAAATATAGCATATAACCTATAAAACCGTTGACTCGTGTCTATTTATGTCGCATATCAAAACGTGTGGACGGAGTCAACGTAGACGCAAGAACATCCTTACAATACTTTAAAGCGGTGTGATAATTTGGGAAATTTTGCTGTCGTTTTCTTTCTCATGGTGTACGACGTAAAAACCCGGAGAAAGTGATTTATCCCAAATTTGTAAAGGTTGGGTAAAAATAATTAGCTCTCTCTCCATATATTGTTACTCTGAGGGAGAGAGTGATGATAGGAAGGAGATAGGGATGAGGAAGGAAGGAAATTACCTGGATACTCAGATCTGGTCATCAAACACGGATAAAGCCATTTCAAGCTGCTTTCCGATTCCGAATGGTGGTCTTTCACTAGGGTTATAATGTGGGTAACTACCACTCTGGAACGTGCTATTACCAATATACTGCATATTATTTATGTTTTTTAAGTGTGAAATAATACATATAAATTTAATTTAATTTATTTGCGGGATTTGATCCCGTGACCGTTGTGTTTACAGCCGAGGATCTAAACCACTCGTCTACGGGGGACGTCACATTTTATAGGTAAACATATTTCAGCACCTTTTCCCACAATACTACCAAATGTAAATGGTGGTTTCTTACCGAAGTCATACTGAAAGTAGATCACAACATGGATCGAGATGCATACTCGTATATGCATAAATATTAATTTGATACGATTATGTATTTGTAGAGCCCATGTATTAATATTTTGTTCGGTTTTGTAGTTATTACGCTTGTAGAGTAATTCCAGGCCAAACCAGATAGCAGTCTTAAATTGTTTATTTTATGGATTTACCAAATAGAAAGGGGCTTATCAAATAATTCCATTTGCTGATTAAACACAACAGGTAGATTGGCTCAGGTGACATGTTGGTTTCGGTAGTTTGGAATTTGCCCGGATATCAATATATAACATCATAACCAATCGATAAAAGTTTTATCAACGATGTCGGTTGTTTTCCAGAATTCCCGACTACGGCTGCAGGTCGACAGCGGAATGTGACAATTCGCGACGACCAAATCTGCTTAATTTGGCGCTGCCAGTCAGACAGTGTGCACAAATAATTTTATTGAAATAATATATTGTGTCATAACACATTTAATTCATATAAAATTCTACAAAATATAAATTATTTACGAAACGTTTCGGAGTGCCCCGGTGAAAGACCACCATTAAGAATCAAAACGTTGCTTGAAATAGTTTCAGCCGTCTTTGGTGACCAGATTTGAATGGCCAAGTACTTCCGGAACCTTCTTCTCCATCTCCATTCCCTCCCCACTACCTTCAGCCTCACAACATCCGCAATTGGGGATGCCATAGTCTCTCTGGCTCTAGACAGTTGGGACTCTTGTGCGGTATTCACTGTAAAAAATAAGGTGATTTTACACAACTTTCCCACAAACAAAACCGTTGGATATCGTAATTTCTGGAAGATTCAAACTGATTAGGAAAATAAAATAATATTTCGTGAATTTTTTTTGTAATGTAGTACAAAGCATTTTTTTATATTTTTTTTTAAATACGGTAGTGTATCCCACGCAAAATCTATTTATAGCATACCTGTAAGTAACACGTCGTTTAATATATTATGGTACTAGTCACAAAGCCAGTTGAAAGTGAAAAGAATTGCAAACCCGTCCACCTACCATTATACAACTGGAAATTAAATTTGCATAATGATCGGTTAAAATCCATCGTTATGTGTCTACTTTGTTTGTCGTCAAATGTTTTTTATAATGGCTTAATTGCTATGCTTAGGGGTAGAATTAGTATAGTTTGGGACCAAAATTATTATCATAATGTAATAATATGAAATGAATTAAATGACTATTAGACCATTGTTTTGAAATATATTATAAAAACATAATTGTTTTGAATGAGCTTACTTTAGATTGCTTGACCCTAAAAAAATATATTAGACACTGAATTTTATATTTTTTTCATTTATTTTTTTTTATATTGAATACCGCACAAGAGTCCCAAAGGCTTCCAACCGTCTAGATTCAGTTGGACTATGGCATCACCAATAAGGGTATATTGTGAGGCTGAAGGTAGTGGGGAGGGGATGGGGATAAGGAAGAGGAAGGTTGAGAAGTACCTGACTATTCAGATCTCACTGAAAATAGCTAAAGTCATTTAAAGCAACGTTTCAATGTTGAATGATTATCTTTTACCAAAGCAATTCTTAGAGTATCTACTACTCTAGAACATGCCGCAAATATACTTAATGTTATTTTATCTGAATTAAATATGAAATAACAGATATTAATTTAATGAAATTTATTTACGCACGTCAGGGCTTGAACCCGCGACCTCTGGATACATAGTCGAGCAACTTAACCACTCGACCACGGAGTCCATCAAAACACATTTTACTAATATTTATTTTTTAGAATTAACACGTGAATTTAAACTGTCATAATAATTTGATTAAGTAATTTATTGTGTTTTATATTTAATTTGATTAAATCCCCGTACACCAAAAGCCTCTCGACTGATCTGATTATCATCAAATATTTAATCGCCAATCTACATTGCATAAATATTACATGTCCATCGTAATTTATGTGTCATGTTAATTTGTGCTACATAATACATAATTGAGAATTTATTTGACGTAGATAGTCTGAATAAAAACACATTTGATTGTATTATTTTCGTCTGCAATACAATAAAACGATAACAGAAAGTAATTTACTCTTCTTCACTTTCGTAGGAATATAAAAATGCCACGTAAAAAAAACGCTTCAGAACGTTCTCGGAAAATACCAATTGTATACCTTCATATTCAAATACATCGATGAATACATTTGTTTTTGCATTTTCTCAACCTTAATAAGGCAAAATCTGAATATTATTTACAAATTTGCGACAAGTGACCTGTCAGGTAAGAATGCTTCTGTACGAGTATATTCTCGGTGCATAATAGAAATGCATATTAATATGCCGTAGATTATATATACGAGGCCTGTTCAAAAGAAAAGGTGAATTTTGAAAGATGGATTTTATTCTTTGATCCATTTTTTTCAAAAGTAAAAAATCAAAGAACACACAAAAACGTGACTAACCTTTCCAGTTGTCAAAAACAAACCACTGATCCAAAATGGCTGATAATGCTAACATATGTGTACCAACATAACAACAACAAAAAATCGATAATCGAATGTACACAGCCCGCGAAAATTCAAAATTCACCTTTTCTTTTGAACAGGTTATGTACTTAGTAATAAGATGGAGCTTAGGCATTAAGATTTGTCGAAGACTGCGCTATTCAAATTATCCAAATATTATTAATATATTATATTTAAAATAAATCATCAAATGCATAAAACGTAAAGGTTTTTGTACTTGAGGTTGAACAATTAAACGTGTACTCGTATTAAAAATAGTACACTTTTATTAAAATATTTCAGAGTGCAAGTGCTCACTTGAGCAATGGTTGTGATATACCTGTAGATTGAGTAATCCAACAAGTGTCCCGTTGGGATAAAACTGAATAAATAAATAATAATTTTCGTAGGAAGCAATCACTTTGTGGTTTGACATAGTTTATGAAATAAAACAATAACTTTGTATTAGGCCACAGATTTTATTTTCTTTTTTACGACCGACAGGTTCCGCTTAGCCTAAGCATCATCGGGGTACAAAATAAAATTGATTATTTTTTTACCCTGTCAAACCGGTAAAAAAAAACGTTTATTTAAACCGGTCCGATCAGGGTGGCGTGAATTAGAAAAAGGATCAACAACTCTGTAAATAACCTCATCATGGAATTATTTTTAAGCAACCTATGCAAACTTGCAATTAATCACTTTCTGCGGGTTTTCACGTCGTACACCATGAGAGAAAAAGAGACAACAAATATAATACACCGCTTCTATGTACTGTAACGATGATCTTGGTATCCTGGGTCACTGCGGGACTCTGCCCACATTTTTTATTATGCCACTAAATATAACATAACTAAACGTTTTTTAAGATTATATGCTATATTTTTGTTGATAACAATACTGTAAAAAAGTGGTTATACGAATAAACAAAAACATTACGTCGATATGTGATATGAATAGAAGTATAAATACACTAGCCTTAGTCTTAGCCACGCCCAGGTCTACCGAGTCCGGTAAAAAATATCAAAAACTGACTACACTGCCTTAGATAGGTACCACTCTATGTACTCTAAGATAGAAACTCATTGGAGTAAGACACTGGTCCCATCAATCTGAATACTGCCTGGATAGACTCCCTCTCGATGGCCTTCTGTAGATATGAGACCTAATATTCGGATGTCGATATATTTTGCATAAATGAAGCTTCGTTCAAACGACAAGCATTCCTGCTATTTGTATAATTATTCCTTGGTTTTATTTTATTTATTTTTTTATACATCATTTGGATGAAAAATTATGTTTAAATTGTCTAATTTTTTATTGTTTTATTGTTTTATTTTTTACTGTCTTTACTTTGCATTCATTGCAATTTAAATTTCTTTAGAATTAATTGTTTTGTATTTATGAATATTGTGTATTAATACACTTACTCGCTCTATTTAAAAACGCCTTAAAACAAAAATTTTGTAATGTTTTTAAATTAATAAATAACTGAAATATCCTCTATTAACAAATTTTTAATTTATTATTTCTGTTTTTTTCCTGTGAATTTATTATTTGTGTTTTTTTCTATATTATTGTGGATATATGTATTACAAATTTATTTTATGTATGGAGGTAATTATCAATAACTAGGAACTAGACTTTGAATATAAAGTGAATTAATATTATACCTAATGTTAGTATTGAGTAATTTATTTTTGTAGAATAAATTGATTAAATAAATAAAAAATGCACTACTTCTGCAAACATACCTTCTGGAATAAAAACTTTATTTTTATTATTTTTTTTTTAAACAGTGGAATAAAGTTGTGGTATTATTAAATAATTAAAACGGAATTTCGCCATTCATGTTCGCTTGGTGATAGCGGCCATTGTAAAAATCATAGCCCACCAGGATGATCCGACCCGCAATGGGCTTCGGCGAGTTTTAACGACGAACGGAAATAATTCGCTATTTTCAATCGGAGATCCTCAGTCGCGGTTGAGTGGTGCTACACAATGGGTTCTAGCAGCGATTACCTCAGAGAAGACAAGATGATATACAGACCATTCGAGGAAACTCTAGCGGTCGTTAAACCGTGGCTAAGAAAGTGTTTGCGTAAGATCTCCACAGGAACTGAACAGATAATCTCTAGAAATGTGATTTACACCGTGTTGGTACCGCGAAATTCCATGGGGTGATTTTTCAATTGGATTTTACGTCCCTGATAATTTCACGCGAGGCCGCCAACACAGGCTTCTGTTTTTCCCAGGTGAAAAACTGACTTACCAATGAGAAGACTAACTAGGTTAATTAACTGCCTTGCAGGAAATATTGATAGTTTTCACATGATCTACAACATTTTAAGCAAGAACTAACTATTCAGTTTCGACTTTATTAGGTACTATTATAATTGTATAATTATGATTACGTTTTTTATCGCTTTTGCAGTGTAACTGGCAAAAAATATTTTGCAAAATAAAATAAATGAATCAAAATCAAAGGAAAAAAAAAAATTAAATTTCACTAAATATATTTTTTTTAATATTTGAAATTGTGTAGGCAATAAAATGTAACTGACCTTTGCAGTAAAATTATTAAGCCCACTACATGCGATAATCTACCTCTAATGGCTCTTATTTTTTTCGACGGCCTCCGTGATCAAGTGTTAAAATGCTCGGCTACGAATCCAGAGGTTGCGGGTTAAGACCCGGGGTGCGCAAATATATTTAATTTCATTAATACGTATCGTAACACATTTAATTCAAATAAAATAATATATTGTATATGTGCAGTACATTACAGAATGGTAGATACTCTCAATATCGCCCTGGTGAAAGACCACCATTCAGAATCTAAGCATTGCTTGAAATGGCTTTAGCCGTGTTTGGTGACCAGATCTGAATACTTACAACCTCCCTCTTCCTCACTCCTTACTACCTTCAGCCTCAAAATATACCCCAATTGGGGATGCCATAGTCTCCCTGGCTCTAGACGAATGTGCGGTATCCAGTATAAGCAATAAAAATAAATTATTTACTTCAACGCATTTGACATTTGTTTTCATTAGATTTCTCGCTTTTATTATATAGATTTTTTTTATTTTTATATTAAATAATGCTTTCTTTTAAACACTTCTCTCTCTTTTGTATTTTTTAATGACATTACTTGTGTGTATCTTCTTTATGGATCGCACAAACTTACTTATCAAATTTTCTAACAAGCCTAACAATGTAAACTTTTGCTGCAAGAAGCTGAACCTTTTAAAACAATAATGTTTTTACACAATGTTAATACGCATACGGCACACACCCATAAGACGCCGACCAAATCTATTTAACCATGAAAAACAGTATTGTTTGTTCTCGTAATAGTGTCGTGTACATTTTCCATTGCAGTGATGCAACAATGCATTATCGAAGTGACGAAATATCAGACAAATCTCCGTTACGGACTCTTACGAAATACCTGGTTGCAGTCACCCGGCACACGTGGGAGCTGCTGTGGTCAATGACTAATGGTACCTCAGAGCAATTATATACAGAAGGGAGCGCTTCTGTAGTCAGTATTGATGATTTTTGCCTGACTCGACTAGTACTGAGCGTGTATAAGACTAGGGTAAGGGTATTTATACATTAATTCAAAGAAAATGTCGACACTATGTTTTTGTTTATTTGTATAACCACTTTCTCACAGTATTATTATAAACCAAAACATAGGATATAACCTAAAAAACCGTTGAGTTATTTCCAATCATGTTGCATATCAAAACGTAGTGGGTGGAGTCGCCGGAGACGCGAGAAACGGAGAACATGCTTACATACCGAATGGTGGTGCTATATTATGTTAAAACTTATCTCTTTCTCTCTCGCGGTTTACGACAAACCGAGAGAAAGTGATTTATCGTAAATTTGTTGAGGTTGGATAAAAATATTTAGCTCTCTCTCCATATATTCTTGCTCTGAGGATGATACCGTTAAAGACGTAGTAAGGTTTCAAAAGTTTTCCATTAAATCCAAAACACGATGTTTTTAAGGTAGATAGATATCGGAATAGATGCACAAAAAATGGCAAAATATGAACAGTAAAATTCTGAATATGCAATAACAATGTCAGAATATGCACTAACGTCAAAATATTTGCCTGAATTATTCAAAAAAGAGAAAATGTCTAAAGAATGCATGCTTCATTATTGAGAGAGCTAAAGGTTGATACAATTTTTTTTTTTTTGCATTTTTGGTTTACATAGAGGTTCCCCTATAAGGGATGTGATAAACGGGTAATGGTTTACAATTGAAATTCGAAGGGTTTTTCGGGACCGGGGAGAGGAATGGGGTGGGGAGAGTTGCATGCATAAAAATGTTATTAGACGTTCTGCAAACAAGGTGATTTAAAAAAAAATATATCTCTAAACAGGACTGTGAAGTAAACCTACACATATCATTAAATTATCTAACCTGCTAAAAACAACCCCATTAAGTTATGCTGATATATAAAACCTCCCCTGAGATGATTTTATTTTATTAAATTTGTCGCTATCATAAGAATTTGTCAAAAAAATTCCACAATGACTATATACAACTCCATTATTGCTCCACATTTTTATTACTGTTCGACGATTCTTTTTTTGTGTCGTTACAAAGAACAAAACAGGTTTCAAATTCTGCAAAATAGAGCAATGAGAATTATACTTAGGCATAATAGATACTCAAAAGTAACTAATATGTCAGAGGAACTGAATTGGCTGACAGTAAAACAGATGCCAACATTAAACCTATACGACATGAAATGAAGAACAACTTGTTAACAAAATATTTTTTCTGACAAAATTATCTACAATGTTGATATTCACAAATATAATACAAGGGCATGCAAAGAAATAATACTACCAGAAAATAATGAAGTCAACACACAAAATAGCTTACTACATAAAGGGATGAAATCTTATAATGCGCTGCCGGAAACCATCAAAATTATACCTATCAATAAATTTAAAACTGCTTGTAAAAATTATTTTAAATGCATTTAAATCAGAATAATAAGTAATATATAAGTTAAAATAAAATATAAGTTAAATAATTTAAAGTAAAAAAAAATGAAATAATTGGCTAGCTATAAACTTGAATGTACAAAGTAACTAATATAAAATAAATAAAAATAAAATAAATACCTGTTTTTTATATCATTATGCCAACTAATTTTTTAACGCTTTTGAAATGTATTGGTATATAACTGTTAAGAAAAACTGGCGCTAATAAAATAAGCCAAGTATTATAGATTTGATGCATGAAATAAATAATAATAAAAACATCTTTATACACATTAAGGATGTATGTTATATGCGTCCGGAGTGGTAAATACTCTTCTATGTATTCGTAAGTAAGGCCCTGGTGAAACATCACCGTTCAGAATCAAACCTTTGCTTTAAATGGGAATAGCCGTGTTTAGTGAGAAGATATAAATGGCCTGGTACTTACCAACTTCCTATTCTTCATCTCTTTCATCTCCCCAACTCCTTCAGCCTTATAGCATACCCTAATCGCGAATGCCATAGTTCCACTGGCTCTCCACAGTCGGGGGTAGTTGAGAATCAAATAAAAATAGAAACTGGAGGGGCAATATTTAGCAGATCTTGTGATTTGATGTGATTTTATCGGGTTTGGTCCAAAAACTTCAGATATGGCATTGTACATACTTCAGTTTAAAAGTCTCTCAAAGCCTTTCGTTTACATGATGTTGAGAAGGTTTCAATGGTCAGTTGGAAAATAACGACCATTGTGAGACGAGACAACAATGAATCAAGTATTTCAAAATGATTCTGCAACATTTTAATTGAACGTTTATATCTCGCAGAAACAATTTAGAATCCTTCAATGAGACTGGAATAGGTACAGATATAAGACCTTGCTCTTACTGCCGCTGTCACCAAACAAAACCTCGCAAAAGACATGCTATGCCTATTTTTACCTTAGCGGATGACTAGACAACGGATTGCTCAATATCAATTCTTAAATACTTTTGGACTGGGCGTTCACGCAAAATTCAAACAATAGTTTAAAACCTTTAACTTTTTTTTCTAGGGGTAACTTTTTTAGAGTTCCACGTTAATAAATATATTTAAGGGGTTATGGTCTATTTCCCAAATTATGAATTACTACAGATCCGGAGGCCGCGGGTTCAAACCCGTCGTGCGCACATTTATTTTATTTTATAGATATGCGACATAATACATTTAATTAATATTTATTTGCGGCACGTTCCAGAGTGAAAGATACTCTAATTATCGCCCTGGTGAAAGGCCACCATTCAGAATCAAACGTCGCTTGAAATGATTCTTACCGTGTTTGGTGACCAAATCTTAATAACCGGGTACTTCCCAACCTTCATCTTACCCATTTCCCTCCTCTCCCCACTACCTTCAGCCTCACACATATCCCAATTGGGGATGCCATAGTCTCACTGGCTTTAGCCGGTTAGGAGCAGTTGTGACTCTTGTGCGGTACTAACTGTAAAATAAAATTTTAAAAATATAATAAGGTTGCACTGTTGTTAATTTTTCATCCTTATAAATATTTTAAAAAGTTAACCTAACCTATCCCTTTAACAAATATTCAGATAATTTTAGAAAATTGTAAATATTTTGTATATACTCGTATAGATGACATTTTATTATTTCTAGTTATGTGGTATATTAGTAATATTAGTATTTCTTAAAATGCAACATATCACAAAACAATATATGGAAAGGCGGGCTAATAGCCTGTGTTATTGTGTTTTATAAAAACTATCTTATCAACTATGTTTTAAATTATTTTCGCAGAGAGCAATCACTTTGTGGTTTAACACATTTAAAGAAATAGAAAAATAACTTTGTACACACATAAATCATTATTATTTAATCAACTTCTCATTTGACGTTTTGTTTATTTCAATTCATACTATCTTTTTATTTCGCTCTGTTCCTTTTTATAATTTAAATGTAAAATCTATTGTTTTCTCATTGTTTGGTTATTTTATTTTATATTTTGTTTCTTCTCTGTGTGTATATATAACAGCACACTTTGTATTTTTTAGTTTAGTTTAATGTTATACCCTGTGTCTTAAAAAATAAAATAATATCCATGGTCTTCATATACATATACAAAGTTGTTTTTTCAATACTTTAGATTTAGAAAATTACGAAAAAATTGAAAACACGAGATAAAATCATTGTATCTACAATCTGCATGAATGCTAAATTAAAATATATGAAGATAGTTTGTTCACGACATACTACCATTAAAAATGCTGACAGAAATATTACCTGCGCTTATAATTGGTGTTTTGTTTGTTCGAGCAAATGAATGTTCAGGAGGTTTATCTGATTATCATATTATCTGATAGATAAAATGAGGCCAGCTTTTATCACTAATTATTTTTCAATAATTTAACTACATCTGTACCCGAAATGCTATCAGTCTGATGGCCTTTTTATAAAACTTAAGATCTGTTTTTTTTTTTTTTTTGTGGACCCAACCTGGAAAACTGCCAGGATCCTTCCTCCCTCGGAAGACGGCTGTCTGTATTTAAAATAAAGTAAGGGCAAAAGACAAATTGTTCAAAAAACACAAAATAAGGTTTTAATCTTGGAGTAAGAATAAATATCGAGAGAGAGAGCTAAATATTTTTACCCAACCTAAACAAATTTACGATAAATCACTTTTTCCGGGTTTTTATGTCGGGAACCGTGAGAGAGAAAGAGACAACACAAGTTGTAACATAATATCGCACCACTTTCAGGTATGCACGCATGCTTACGGTCTTCCGCGTCTTGAGCGACTCCGCCCACTACGTTTTGTTATGTGGCATAGCTCAGCGGTTTTTAAGGTTATATCCTTTATTTTTATTGATAACAATACTGTGAAAAAGTGGTTATACAAATAAACAAAACATTATGTCGACATGTGCTATGAATGGATGTATAATGGATGTAAATACCCTAGCCCTAGACATAGCCCTAGCCACGCCTGAGTCTGGAAAAAACAACAATCCTGACTATACAAGCTCTCCCTCCTGGTATATTATTGCTCTGAGGTTTTAACATTTTGACCTCATCGTTTTTTATTATAAATTTTATTTACTTTATAAAATATAACATTAGGCAAGATAACTCTAGATAAAATAAATGTTTATCTTCTAATGTAGCGTAATGAATAGTTTCAAGAAAGGGACGCTTACTTTTTTTTTTTTATATGAATACCGCACAAGAGTCTCAACTGCTCCCAAACGTCTAGGGCCAGTGAGACTATGGTATTCCCAAATAGAGTATGTTGTGAGGCTGAAGGTGGTGGGGAGAGAAAGGAGATAGGTAAGAGGAAGGTTGGGTGGTACCTGGCTATTCAGATCTGGTCACCAAACACGGTTTAAGCCATTTCAAACAACGTTTCGATTCAGAATGGTGGTCTTTCACCAGGGCGATACTTAGAGTATCTACCACTCTGGAACGTGCCGCAAATATACTTTTTATTATTTTTTATGAATTAAATGTGTTATGACACACAGTAATTAAATAAAAGTTATTGGCACACGCCGGGTTTGAACCCGCGACCTTTGGATTCGTAGTCGAGCGTCTTACCACTCGACTATGGAGGCCGTCAAGTTTGGACGCGTAGAGCGAAAAGGAGTGTGAAAATAATATTTGATGCGAAAGTGAAGAAAAAGTCGCGGACGCCCGAGGCAGACATGGCACTATCAAGTGAATCAAATACTTGAATCGGCTCATGTGAAGAGTCAGAATAACGAAGGAGTATGGTTGAGACGATGTATGAATGTAAATGAAGCAAGGAGTGTGTGCCAAGACAAAGCTGTAAAGCGGTCCGTCTTCTCTACCTACCCCTGCGGAAAACGGAATGACGATTAGTTAAGTGGTTAGTAATTGTGGTTAAAGGAGAATACCTTATCCGCTCGATCAAACTCGGCCCGTTAGACTGCTAGCCAAGCATCCTACCCACCCCAGACTCAACCTCGATATTACAAACTGCCACATAAGGGGTCAAAGATTTTCCAAGCTCTCAACCACTTTTGGGCTTACAAAAATACAGCATTCTGGGTCCAGAAACACACCTTTATCACCCTGCCTTACCACCATTTGAGATTTTAAAAATATAATGATAACACATTTTACAAAAAAATGTGTGAAGTTCGATAATTTTTTCAGAATAAATTTGTCATTTTTTAAAAATTCTTAACCAGATCAATTGACACGTATAAACGGTGCAATGATCCGTGCAATGAGCAGCCTACGCCGCCCTACTTAGGAGGCTGTGTACAGCAAAGCCTTGAACGCTAAAGATGGCAGAACCCACGTAACGTATTCAAATATGATCAATCTAGATTTTACGTTGTGCAATTTGCAGCCTAAATAAATGTTTTGTACGTGTTTCTTGAATGACAACAATCACAAAATTCTGAATGTTTTTTTTTGTATCATGAATGTTAATTCGGTTTACGAGCATAATTCGTTTGTTCCTGATCTCCCTTTCAATTACAAACATCGCATGCCGTGTACATGGATAATTGTATGCAAGAATTGAAAGGTGTGGGCTTGGGCGCGAAAATGAGCAGTCTGAAAGTACGTTGCCTATTATATGCGGACGATGCGGTGCTGATTGCTGACAGTATGGAAGATCTACAGTTTCGTGTGTCTAGGATGAACCGAGTATATATGCAGAATGAGTTGATGATGAATGTAAGTAAGTCCAAAGTGATGGTGTTTGAAAGAGAGAGTACGAGAACAGCGCGCAATATAGTTGTGAATGATGAATACTTGGAGCAAGTGGATGAGTTTGTGTATTAAGGAAGTATATTTACGAGAGACGGAAAGGCTGATAAAGATATTGAAAGATGGGTGAATGCAGGAAACTCCATTAATGAAGGACTGAACGCTGTTGACGCAAATGAGAAATTGTCCAAAGAAGCGAAGCTAGCAGTCCACAATTGAGCGCTTATTCCAACCCTAATGTATGGCAGTGAGGCATGGAACTGACAGAGGAAGGACGAAAGTAGACTGAATGCTGTGGAAATGGGATCCCTGGGACGTATGTGTGGTAAAACCATGTATTAACGTATTAAAAATGTGGATATCTGGAAAGAATATAAGACTGATATGAGTGTTATAAATAGGATCAAGAAAAGGATGCTTAGATGGTTTAGGCACGTAGAGCGAATGAACGAAGAAAAGAGTCTGAAAATAATAAATGATGCAAAAGTAAATGGAAAAAGAAGTCGAGGACGCCCGAGGAAGACAAAGCACGATCAAGTAAATCAAATACTTGAGTCGGATCATGTGAAGAGTCAGAATAACAAAATAATATGTATGAGACGATGTATGAATGTGAATGAAGCAAGAAGTGAGTGCCAAGACAGAGTTATATGGCGGTCCGTCCTCTCTGCCTACCCTTGCGGGGAAACGGCGTGATGGTTAGTTAGGTAACATGCCAAAACATCTTATTATGACATTCCATGAGGACAACCAGAACGGTGCAGAGGATGCAGCCGATAATGACAGGACATAACATCTTGAACATCCAGATCAGCAGGTTAAAAAGAATTAGCTCTCTCTCCATACATTGTTTCTGAAAGAGATAGACATTATGAGAGATGTCTGATTACTAGTTAGCAGACGATTACGAAAGAATCCATGAACTAAATAAAATTGAAACTAAAATCGAAATGGAGTGAAATTTTTCTTTGTACGAATAAGCTCAAACAGATACTGAAATTTCAAACAAAGGAGTTTTTCAGGACTGAAAAATGACAACACGTCACTTTTATAATGATGAAATAATCTTCATCAAGATACATTTTCCCACGATATCAAACACATGTACAATCGAATTAGTGCTGACCCGCAATCATTCTTAAATTGTACGGAGCGTATTCCGATTTTAGGTATTAACAAAACTACCGTTTAGATGACAAATGCTGAATAAAAGAATACAGTTAATAAGCACATTTTTTTACGAAGTTTGGGCCTCAAAAACAATTTATTCAAATATTATCGGAAATATTTTTCTAAAAGTACTATATTGTGTTCACTTATACTTGAAGAAATATATAGAACTATTACATAGTCCATCCATAACATTTATTATTACATTCAATTTTGTATGCCTACTTACTTGTTATAAAATCTAATTGAAACACCAAAAAATTTCGAACGGTGATCAATAACCTCATGAAAAGAGAACAGTTTTTCTTGAATTAAATTTCTAAGTCAACCATAGACATAAAATACAAGACACGTCATATTCATACAAATCGAACGATAAATGTGGCACGGTCTTGATTTATGTTTCAAAGCTCATAACGCTTATGAAAAGGATAGCAACACTAAACAGAAAGTGTGTGTATGGAAGAGCTATTTGAACGTCCCTCGTTACTGTTATAATCTCTCTTCCTCGACAAACTTACTGATCGACTAGCCAAGTAGAGTACGACGTACGGAAACGGTTATCTTCCACACACCTATATATATCTGCATTCGCTATCTCACATTATTTCGGTTGAAGACCTCCCGTTTTCCCGTGATAGCTTGTCTGTCGAACGAATGTTTGTGTGATACTAAACGCAGTAAATCTCAGGTGTGTATCTCGGACTCGGTTTAGTACACTCACGCGCGTTGTCTCAATAACGTATCTACATTATTTAATTCATCTAAGAAGTCAACGTTGCTTTTTTCAGCTCGCAACGGCATTTCTATTAGGAGTTTTGAAGCTTTTTAAATATTCATTTACCATCAAAACTGCGGTAAGATGCCGTAGTTCGGGAGGCAGGAGAGTCAAGTTTTATTATGCTTTATTTCGTAATGGTGGCCATCGCGTACTTTTGTTTCTGCTAAAAACCTTTGGTGAGAAAACTGTACAATTATTTCATAGCGGAAGATGAAAAAACTGAAGGCTTTATTTTACCATTCCAAGCAAATTAAATTCTAACGAGAATGTTTTAAGTGCTAGGCCAATCAGTTTTGCTCTTCCCCTTTACCTTCGCCCTTCTTTTCCCAACCTCACAACGCTACCCAATATTGGTTTACATCATCAACTATTGCTATAAGGGCTCTTATCAAATAAAACACACTGTAAAATACATCTCTTTTTTTATAGTGAAAAAGCGCATAAGTTTCCCAACTGCTTCCAACCGTCTGAAGCCAGTGAGACTTGGCATCTTTAATTGGGGTATGTTGTGAGGCTGAACGTAGAAGGAAAAGGAAGAAGATGGAGAAGAAGAAGATTTGGAAGTACCTGACTATTCAGATCTAGTCAGAAAACAGGGCCAAAGCCATTTTAAGCAACGTTTCGATTCTGAATGGTGGTCTTTCACCAGAGCGATACTTAAAGTATCTACCACTCTGAAACTTACCACAAATACACCATATATTATTTTAGATGAATTTGTTGTATTTTAAATGAATTTATTGTGTTTTGACATTAAATAAATTATTAATTAAATACAATATATTCGCGCACGCCGGGCTTGAACCCGCAACCTCTGGATTCATAGTCGAGCGTCTTACCACTCGACCACAGAGTCCGTCAAAATATTTTTTATAATCTGTCATCTCCGAAATGTGCGAAAAAACGTTGATTTAAAAAAAAACTTTTGGAATTTTTTAACTTGTAGGTTTAAAAAATATTTTAATTGTGCGCTGGTAGTGAAGACCTCCTATCGGAATAATATACTTAGGACAATACAAGTCATCATTCTAAATCTGTACACATTTTAATAAATCCGTTGCATTTTTACGTCATAGTGGTAAATATGGTGCAATAACGCAATTTAAACGTTTCTGTTTTTTTTTTAAATCGTCTGTTATCTGAAGTATAATACCTAAATGAGATTTTAAAAATTCCAAGGAAATCGATTGCAGCATTTACTAGAGATGGTCGATATCAGAATTGGGTGTACCTGCGGTTCCAGTTACCGGCGACCGGCGAGGAACCGGTTATTTATCCAGTTTTTTTTGGAACCGGTTCCTGGTGCCAGATAAGTTTTACGAAGGAGATGTTTATATTCAAATCAAAAAGTACTAGCGAATCGACAAAAGTTCCTCCACAAAAAAAGTACTAGTCGGTAGATTTGAAATCAAAAAGTACTAGTAAATCGACAAAAATCCTTCTAAAAAAACACTAGTTGGTAGACATTTGAAATCGAAAAGTACTAGCAAATCAACAAAAAATCCGGTTCCTCGGACAAATGATATCGATTCTTATTTGCCAAAAAAGGAGCCGGTTCCTCGAATAATATCGACGGTTCCAGTGACCGGCCGGGAACCGGTTCCTTTTAACCGGCATAGGAATATCGACCATCTCTAGCATTTACTTACAAGATTTCCCCGAGCTGGGATTTGTGATGTGCATTATCGCGATATTATTTTCTGCATTCCAAGTCATTATTAATCTTAATTACTTTATTTGCGATAGGAATTCTTTTATTTGAGGTTGGGAACAACTATGCCAAGACCAAAATTTCCCTAATCGTATTTGGAATATGGCCTTACAGAGGGAAATCTACAGATTCGGGTGTATTGAGTTCTAACCTTGGAGTAACAATGTATGGAGAGAGAGCTAATTATTTTTACCCAACCTATACAAACTTGCGATAAATCACTTTCTCTAGTTTTTTACGTCGTACACCATGAGAGAGAAAGAGACAACAAATATAATACACCGCTTCTATGTACTGTCACGATGATCTTGGGCTCCTGGGTCACCGCGGGACTCCGCCCACATGTTTTATTATGCCACTAAACTATACACAACTAAACGGTTTTTTAGGTTATATGCTTTATTTCTGTGGATAACAATATTGTGAAAAAGTGGTTATACGAATAAACAAAAACATTATGTCGTTATGTGATATGAATGGATGTATAAATACCCTAGCCTTAGTCTTAGCCACGCCCAGGTCCGCTGAGTCCGGTAAAAATTATCAAAAACTGACTACACTGCCTTGGAAAGATACCACTCCATATACTCTAAGGTTCCAACCTAACTATTCCGATATAAAAAAATAAACTAAATAAATAAAATCATCGTCGGAAATGCAAAAAGGCTGAACCAGAGCCTTAGATGAATTAAATAATGTAGATACGTTACTGAGACAACGCGCCTGGTTGCACTAAGCCAAGTCAATGAGACATACTTTCGAAACACGCTTCATATAGCTATCTCTTCCGCACACACATATTCTTTGAATGGCTATCCTTTTCATACGCGGGTGAAACATTTAGTGGTGCAACATTAGTGGTGCTACATTTTTCGTAAGATTTATATGAATATGACGTGTCTTGTATTTTATGTCTATGACTAGAGCACTTGTTTTACAGTAAAATCCATAAGTTTTCAGTACCTGATTGGATTTTGAAAAAAAAAAGTTAACTCAATGCTCTCACTGAATTGCCTGAAGCGACAAAAGGTTATTTTTAAAAGTCCCAAACTTGTGTCGCTTGATTCAAGCCTTTTCCCAAATGTTTAATATATTTTAAATGGCCGAAGCGTCATAAAAGTCTTCGGAATCAAACGGGAGTCAGAGCATCCGACGCAAAAAAAATAACCAATCAAAACTGCATATTGAACTTTTTTTTATCATGGTGTCGCATAAGCCCTTTTGTCTTTCCAGTGACGATATGTGCTCTTGTTAGTAAGTAGACACAAGGCTCAAAATCTTGACGCAGTAAAAGTGTAATATATGGCCTGCCGTATTATCTACTTTTTACTGTCTATTAATTTTTCAGTTAATCAAATATCTATATTAGTTACTTCTCTTGGAACTTATACGTTGAATAAAATATTTCAGTACTTTGTAAACTTCCTCATTTACAATATTAAAGGACTTGAAAACCCAACACACAGAGAACCATCATTTACAATATCCTGTCCGCGCATGCGTATGCCTGTTACCCATCCCTCAACCGCACATCACAGTGAGAAATCTCATCGAGCACACATTACCCTAGAAATAAATTGTTGAAGGATGTTTTAGAAAAAATGGCAGGAAACTTTGTTATATCATACAAATACAATAAACATGTTTTAGTGGTAGATGTAGTAAAAAAAATAAAATACTTAAGATTTTACTAAGTATTCGTTAATATAAATTAAGAATTCACGTTGATGTTAACCACAGATCTACCTCTCTACCCGCAGACTCTTGAGCGGTGACTGAGTAAAATATAGTCTATAACAAAAAGGCGGGATAAAAAAAATAATGTTCCGGAAGGAGTATAGGAGGGGAATAGGGTCGAGTTTTCTGTAGCAAGTCGGGAAGGGTGTTCTCCTCGAGGACCTTTTTTATTTATTCTGCGAATATATTACTAAAAGCCAAAATGTTTTCCTAAGAACATCTCAAGAAGTAACTTATTCATCGCATTGAAAAATAAATTCTGGTCGTTGCCGCTTACGTTGTTGCCGAAATACGATTTGAAAATTTTGGATTTTTTTTACGGTAAGAATGTGAATGGCAAGAGTCAGATTTATTATTAATCTCAAATATAAATTACATACATCCCGAAAGCATCTTTGGAAATTATTTGTCATTTTTGTTTCAGATAATTCAGAATTATTTCAAAAGAGAATGTGAAAAAACTCTCAGTTTTTCGGAGTGCTATGTCGCATTGAGGAGAAATTGCATTCTCTAAAAATCATTTTTTCTTGGATATCTACAAATCAAAAGATAAAGTGTGATGCTTTATTTGAGTTTTATCTTAGATCGGAAGGTTTCGAATACAATCTCATACATAATGCAAGTATTTTTCGAGATGTTGATGTTATTTATTTGCACTGGGATGCATTGCATCTCCTAGGACGATGGCATTACATATTGCAGCACATTTTACCACAGTTTGAAACAAGATTCAGAAAATAGGAATTGAGAAATCAGATTTAAAAAAAACACTGATTAATGTACTGTTAATATTTCAAAGTTTATACCATCAAATAAATGTGTAGTAAAAATTCAAATGTGTACATTGTTGTTGCATTTCTTTCTATTTTCAGTCAGTTCTGTCGTTTTTTTTTAGCAATACCAGCCATTTTGAAGATTTTTTCGCACAATATTATAGCCACGAATTTGAAATGTTTTCGAAGCACCGTAAATATTATTTTTGCTTACTGATATAATTTTTAAGAAAGGATATACAAACAATCCGATATTAAGCTACTTGTAAATAATTTTCGAATTGGTGACGCACGTTGACGTTTTTGTCTTGTGTTGTTCTTTTTCAACATATATTTTTTAAAGTAATGTTATGTTCGAAATTAAATTATTATAATATGAGAGTTTGAATTTAAAAAAAATACATGTACTTTCATTTGGAAATCGCCAAACGTTTTTATTTATTTTTTATTTCAGAAAGCTTTGGGCTTGAGCCTGAGAAAACGCCATCCCATTTCCGACCCCAAGGCTTGCATTTTGCCCGCAAAGTAGTATTTTGTCAACCAATGTTAATTTTGGAGGAATGTTTCATTCAATCGTTCTTAGTTTATAATTCCTAACAGAATTCCAAAAGTTTATTTCATTCAGTCTCATAGAGGCTGAAAAACCGGCATCTAATTTCCGACCCCAAAGCTGCGTTTTGCCCGCATAGTAGTATTTTTTTTTTTAACAAATGTTACTTTTGAAGGTTTTTTTTTCATTTAATGGTCTTAATTTCATCATTCTTAAAAGAATTCCAAAAGTTCACTAAATTTAGTCCCATAGAGCCTGAGAAAAATGCATCTAACTATTCAACCCCAAGGCTCGCATTTTGTCCACAAAGTCGTCTTTTTTTTAACAAATTTTACTTTTGTAGGTTTTTATTAATTTAATCGTCTTTATTTAATAACTCCTAACATAATTCTTAAGGTTCATTTCATTCAGTCCCATAGATCCTGAGAAAACGAAATCTAATTTCCAACCCCAAGGCTCGCATTTTGCCCATAAAGCAATATTTTTTTAACAAATGTTACTTTTGAAGGTTTTTTTTTCATTTAATCGTCTTTATTTAATAATTCTTAACAGAATTCCAATTAATCAATGAGTTATGTATTTTTCGGGGTTTCCACACCTCGTGGGTCCAGAACCAAAAAACTTCTTCATATATAATTATCTTTTTAACAATCAAAAATAATGTCGTGGATTGGAACAATTTTTTTATAGATAAATATGTTGTTTCGATTGAACAAAAAAAAAAATACACGTAATTACTGATACGTCATTAAGATTCCCAATTACAAATAATTAGATAACAAAATAATAATGACTTTTCTTGTAAGGAATGTTTTGTTTCAAATATGATATACCTAACATTTGTACACACATATTTTTCAAGATTTATTTTTTAGGTGCGCCTAATTATAGGAAGCAAATATCTGTATTCTGTAATGATACGTTTGATGTCAAAACACTACATATAGGTAATTGCCTAGACGTAGTGTCATCCTAAGTAGGTGGTATAAAAAGGTTGTGTTATTTCGACTTTGTTTATTTATCAAAGTGTTTCTCTTAGAGCTCCGAACGTGTGTTTCACGTATTCTATACAAAAGCTAGTACACGTATTTTCAATTTTTGGTTTAATATTTTATGTTTAGCTTAAAACAAACTGAGTTTTATTAAATAACATTAACACAATAAATAAATGGATTAGAAAAACACATATCGTCGTTGGAAAGGCAGAAGAGCTTTAACGAAACTTTTATCAAAAATGAGTTATATATGCAGTTTTGATCAGTTGTTTTTTCTGCATCGAATTTTCTGAGCCTCATTTTGTTTCAATTTTTTTTTCGCCTTTCAGTCATTTTAAAAATATTTAGCATTTGGAAGAAGACCTGTCTCAAACGACACAGTTTTTGGACTTTTTTTATCTTTTTTTCGCTTCGGGTAACTCAGTGAGAGGGTTGAGTTACCTGAAATAACTTTTTTGTTTAATCCAATCAGGAACTGAAAACTAATAAATTATGTATTGTAAAACAAAAAAAAAACCTTTAACTGCTTTGATGTAAACTTCACAAAATGGCGTTTCAGCCTTTTTTTTTCCTTTCCGGCGACGATATAAAAAACAAAAAAAAGTTATTGTTGTGACCATAACCAGAGATTATTTACTACCTGAGCGTACGCTTTGGACTATCTGAGCTAACGCGCCAATTTTCATACCCTTATATTTTTTAAGACTTGTAGATTATCATCTATTCCCCCCCCCCGCACTAGTCACTTATTTATTGTAAATAATATAATTACTATCAAATACATCAATAACATTACCCATGTATAACAAAAAACCGACTACCTCGGAGATCCTATCGTGTAAAGCTATCGATTATGAGATTAGCGAACACAAAATAAAAACAATACAAATTTAGAAAGTTAAACGTGGAAAACGACTTAAATTAATATTTTTATGGCGCTACCTTGCATTTTCTATTTTTCGCGGTTTAAAACTTAATTTTTTGATTAAATCTTATAAATAGTAATATTCTATAGAAAAAAATTGGGCGCTAGTGTGGAGGACCGTTAAACACTCACCATCACGGAGCATGATGCAAATAATCTTCTTCATAAAAACATCAATTTAATATTAATTAAATTAATTCTTGTACCCTTTGATAGATTCTTGTGATTTAATTTGATTTGTAAGTTCTCTAAATCATGGCATTACCAAAGAAAGTGATAGAACACAGTGTGAAACTGCTGAAAACAGTTGGGATATGGAATCCATACATTTTCTGCTTTCAATTCCTTAGCGTGACTGTGTTATTCATCATTCCACACTTTGTGTACATATTCCGATCATCCAACGGTTTGGAGGACACCACGGAGTCCATCCTTCCCTCCACCAGCGCCCTCCTGACGATCTTCAAATATGCCCTGCTGTTCTATAAGAGGAAAGAGCTTTCATCCTTGCTGCGGGATCTTCAAGGGGAATGGGAGATGAGTGAGTATAATAGACCTAATATTAAACGCAATTATTTGAAACTCTATCGAACAATAAAAATCTTACACAAGCAATGATAACGGCGTGATGATTATTTAGGTTAGGTTCTAGATTCATGACAGCGTGTGTGCCACAGGGTTCCCATCCATCCCCAACTCTGTTAGATATTTATACTCACGATATACTTTTGACAGAAAACAATGCATCACACAAAGCGCTATACGCTGACGACACAACTATCTTGGTACAATACAGAATACCAATATGGTGACTTTCAGAATTCCAAATTACATAGACCTCCTCCAAAAATGGTATGACAAGTGGCGCATTGGCGTGAACCCGACCAAGAGCTCCGCAGTTTTCTTTTCACAATGTAAGACTCGCGGCACTCCAGTGGGCTACTCGTACGTCAAAATGTACGACAAAAACATACCCTGGCAAACAAGTGCCAAATATTTTGGCACGACACTCGACCGAAAACTATGATGGAACACACACATTAACGAGACACTTGCGAAGGTGAGACGGACAGCAAACGCACTATATTTTCTTATCAGCTACAACATTTAGCTCAACCTCAAAAATAAATCACTCATTTACGTGTCGACAACCCGCCCGAAACTAGCATACGCCTCACCCATGTGGGTAACATCAAATACAAAAATACTCAAATCATCTTTGAATGTATTGCTTCGACGATTCACCAAAAGTCCCTAGTTTGTCAAGAATAGCATAACTAACACGGGCTCTAAAATTTTTCCTCTCCGAAAACACATAATAGATGTAGCCAAAAAATTTTACTCTAAATTAGATTAAGCCCGAATCCTTCCATTTACATCCTTGGCCGCTGGACCCTCAGCACGGACCCTTTCGTCTCCGTCCAAATTCCATCTTATTCCCTCCCTAGCCTTGGTGAATGGACTTAAATAAAAGATTGCTATAAGCACACAAAACACAGTCTACAAAATTTCACTTTAAGTACTTGTATATAAACAAATACATTAAAAAAAACGTTTTTTTTTAAAGAAAGAAAAACATTCCCGGGTTACGAATAACCTGACAATATTTGAAAAACTCCTACTGCCATCATAAGAAGCGGAAGACGTTGCTTGTGTAATGATGGAGGACTTAGCCAGCAGAGGAATTGAACGCACGACGCCCGGGTGGGAATCCGATGCGTTTGTCCACTCAACTACCAACCGGTCAATTACAGTAGCAAAAGGCAGCCCGCTCACCGGGTAGAAAAGATTATCTTCTCATGTATGCACCCCTTACCACAGTTAACACATGAAGAGGGAGAAATTTTCCCTGGCACTGTTCAAAATTTCTACAATACGAAATATATATATATATATATATAAAATATATATTTTTTTTAATTTTACTGTTATATATATGTATATATAATGTTATATGTTTTTATCTAAGTTAGGTTAGTTTAGTGAACAACGCACTTAAGGTGAGCTATCATAAAACAAATTTCACTGTTATTATTATTATACTAAACATGTCTCCAAATGTTGAATAATATTTATCGATTTCTGTTACGAATGTAACAATTTTAATCCTTGTATTCTTAGTTCATATTGATGAGTAATGCGTCTATTTTGTGTAATTTATGATTAATCATAAATTAATTCAGATAAGAGAGATTATAAAACATAAACGGGCTCTTCAGTGCAACTCAGAAAATCTCAACTAGCAAGACTCGCAGTAATATAGTAAATATTGGTCTTTGTTTTTTTTTAATATAGTTAGATAGAATGGTGTTATATTTAGTATTGGAAAGATATGATTGTGTTTTTTTATTGGTGTAATAAATATTTGCAGGATATAGATATAAATATATTGAAACATATGCAGGATGGGTAGAAAAACATGGAGTTATTAGTTGGATTACAAATACGTTCCACTTACTTAGTAGATATTACAATTATCCAAAGAGGCGAAGCTAGCAGTCCACAATGGAGTGCTTATACAAACCCCGATGTATGACAGTGAAACATGGAACTGACAGAGGAAGGAAGAAAGTAGACTAAAAGCTGTAGAAATGTATGACCGTGTCAAAGATGTGGATATCCGGAAAGAATGCAAGGCTGACGGAAGCGTAATGAATGAACGAAGAAAGGAGTCTGAAAATAATATATGACATGAAAGTGAATGGAAGAAGAAGTCGGGGTGCCAGAGGAAGACATAGCACGATCAAGTGAACAAATACTTGAGTCGGGCCATGTGAAGAGTCTTTATAACAGAAGAGTATGTATGAAACGATGTATGAATGTGAATCTTCATTCAAGGAGTGTGTGCCAAGACAGAGTTGTATGGCGGTCCGTCTTCTCTGCCTACCCTTGCGGGGAAATGGCGTGATGGTTAAGTAGTTAGTTATATTACAAATTGGGATTATTTTTTGGCGTTTTTACAGGAGTTCTCAACGTCCCACATCAAAAGCGCGACAAGTTGGTGATAGAAGCCAACAAAACCTCACAAAGAATAGCGGCGGGATATTTGTTCATGATGGCCTGTGTGTCTGTCGTGTACATGATATATCCATTGGCATCCGTCACTTACGAGAAAATCGTTGGAACTTCTACTGGCAATTTCACACTTCCGTTTAAAGCTGAGTAAGGTTCTATAATTTAAAACGATAGTATTCATTTTCACCATAAAGCAGGAAATCTGTTCAGAAAGTCATCTCACTAAAATTTTGTCGACGAACTTCGGATTGGTGACATTTAGATAGTTTTTATTGTCTGGATTTTTTTTTCCTTTTTTTTTCAAATCGCAACGGAACCAGAAAAAACATATAGCAGCCGAAAAGACAAAAGGACTAAACCGCCATTTTGGGAAGTTAACCAGAGCACTTCGAAGTTTTTTTATTGTACAGTAAAATTCATAATTATTTAGTACCTAGTAGGATTTTCAAAAAAAATGTTAACTCAGTCAACTCAATGCTCTCACTGAGCTATCTGAAGCGACCAAAAGCTAAGAAAAAGTCCCAAACTTGTGTCGCTTGAGCCAAGCCTTCTCCGAAATGGTTAAAATATTTTAGATCTGAAGGACCACAAAAGTCTTTAAAATCAAACGAGAGTCAGAGCATTTGATGCAGAAAAAGAAACTGATCAAAACGGTATATTTAACTCATTTTTGACAAAAGTGTCGCTTAAGCCCTTTTGCCTTTCCAGCGACGATATCATGATTCGCGGAATCGAAAGCTTTGGAGAAGTTGTTATATGATCAGTCTATTTAGTATCCGTATACGTTGTACTGCAAAAGATTTCGGAATGCTCGAACCCAGTGAAAGTAGAGCATCCCCATTTTAGGAACGTTGTGTGGCGCAACGAAGTCGCAGAGAGGGAAGAAGATTGAAAGAATAAAATTTAAAAGTACCTGGCTATTCAGATATTATCACTTAACATAAGTTTCACAGCATTTTAAGCAAGTTACTGAAAAGCTTTGTCCAATATAATATCTTCGTTGTAAGTTCAATACCGTGGAAGAACCATTTGTCGAAATGTTCAGGAAAGAACAAAAAACGTTTCCATTTCACGCGGTTTTGCTCGCTACTTTGTTTTTACTTTAACCGAGTGCACGCATTCGGTTGGTCAATTTAAAAATTTGAATATGCTTATATATGCGGCTTGTGCCGTTTAACTGAAAGCGCGAAAAAAATGTATTTTGAAATTGTTGGCTCATACGCGGTGTTGGGCTTACACCGACGATATGTTATTTAACTCAAATCCTTTTTTTAGCTACATTATAGATACTACTAAAGATCCCACCCACTCAATTGTTTGTTGTGTGACGATAATTTGCATAATCGCATCAAGTATCGCAGTCAGCGGGGGAGACTGCATTTTCTTTGCGACTGCGCTCCACGTTGTGGCACATGTCAAAAGTTTACAGACAGACCTAAGACGCATCGGCAAAGTTCAAGACCCAACAAAAGAAACAAAAGAAGCCATTGAAAACATTCCTGGTAACACACTAAAAATACGAAACAAAACGCAAAAAGAATCAACAGATCCAAGTATTGGAAATCAAGTTAAAACAAGAGAAAACTTTGAACCAGGAAGCAGCGAAACGTGTCACGAAAGCTTCGACTTTTCCAGTAGACTTTCTGAATGTCTGTCTTCTTCCGATTCATCTCATCGCGAAGACCATCTAACAGAAGCCGAAGCTTTTGATCAGCTGAAGCAGTGCATCGCGCGCCATAACCAGATGATTGGGTTTGTGGAAAACTTGGAGAATATATTCAGTCATCAGTCCACGCTTCAGTTTCTCTCCAGTTCTTTCACGATATGTCTGATTTTATTTCAGATGAGTTTCGTAAGTATTCTGCATGATTTTTAAAAACCTACTTTAATTAGACTGTGAACTTACCTAAACACGCATGAGAAGGACTCTATCTACTGACCGTGCAATTTTTTAAATCAAATGGTACAGAGGGGATACATATCCGAATTTCTTTAGTAGGTACAATATATTTTATTTTATATTTTATTGAAGAGAAAACACAGACACATAAACAGTATTAACCATAAACCGTCTAACTTATTAGATTTTACACGTCGGTTCAGCGTTGGTTTAATTAAGCCGGGGGAGGTCATTAAATTAGGAGCATAAAACGTGGTTATAAGGCAAGTTTTTCGCCAACCCGCATTGACGGCCTGCATGGTCGAGTGGTAAGACGCTCGACTATGAATCCAAAGGTCGCGGGTTCGAACCCGGCGTGCGCAAATAAATTTTATTTAATTAATATGTGTCAAAACACATTTAATTGATATAAAATAAAATATAGTATATTTGCGGCACGTTCCAGAGTGGTAGATACTTTAAGTATCGCCCTGGTGAAAGACCACCATTCAGAATTGAAACGTTGCTTGAAATGGCTTTGGCCGTGTTTGGTGACCAGATCTGAATAGCCAGGTACTTCTTAACCTTCCCCTTCCCCATCTCCTTCCTCTCCCACGACCTTCAGCCTCACAACATACCCTTATTGGGTATGCCATAGTCTCACTGGCTCTAGACGGTTGGGAGCAGTTGAGACTCTTGTGCGGTATTCACGTAAAAAAAAAAAATTAAAAAAAAAACCCGACCTTACACCACGCTTAACATTTAAACCTCGTTTACAAGTTTCAAGGGGGTTTGTAAAGAGAATTCGCCTGTAACTATTTCTCACAGATTTTTCGCAGCAATAGATGAATCAAGGTAGATACATAATACCTACATACAAATAAATGTAATATACATATAAGAGTGATGATAAACGTTGTTTAAATACAATAAGCAGTAAATATTATGTCATTGTCCTGCCTTCATATTTCTAGCTAAGATGAGGGATTAAACAAGGAGTAAAGCTGAGTACAGTACCCGCATAAAAACAAATTAAGTCTTAAAAAAATGTATTCCAGATTTTACAGTTTCTTTATTGAACATTTTTGGTTAAACCATTTAGATCTTATATACATAGGTAGAAATATTAATATATTTCTAATTAGATAATGTTAAATCCATTCCAATCGCTTTTCTGGTATGTCAAAGAACATCTTATCAAACAAAGAATCATCGATCGTGAATAAATTGAACACTATCACTTAGTTGATATTTTCGTACAAGAAAACATTATTTAAACCAAAATGCTGATTAACTGTAAACTTATCTTTGGGAACAAAAACAATAAATTACTTGTCAGTGTTGTATATTACCAGATAAGTGCCTAGAAATAATTTATTGCAGCGTCTTAGTGCAATCATACATTTATTATTATTCTTCAAAAGCCATCTGGCTTTCAGCTTTGAACAAAGGGATTCCTCAAATGTCTCCAGGTTTTCCAATTATTGGCAGGTCTCACCTATCCAAACTATTTTCTTTAGGTCGTCAGCCCATCTCATGTGTGCGTAACCTATATTTATCTTTTCCAACATTTTTTTAAATACATGTATGCGAATAATTCGTTATTCTTTTAACGAATATTCGTACAACTTGAAAATGAAACTCACTCACCATTTCAAATAAATACTTTAAATTACGCTGCCATTTTGATCACTGGGATACGTCACAATCCCGTATCTAGACTGCAAAAAATCTGAAAAAATCAACCTTCAAACATATTAGATTTTTACGCGACGGTTCAACGTTGGTTTAGCTACACCGGACGTGGACCATTAATTTAGACATATAAGCCGTGGTTTTAAGGCGAGTTTTTCGCTATCCCAACCTTACACTACGCGTAACATTGCACCTCGTTTATAAGTAAGGTGGAAAGTGTTTTGAATTAAATTCTACGTTTGAAAGAACACCCAGCAAAAACTCAACATAAAAATCACTATTGATATTACAATAAGCCAAGGTAAGTCGTACTAGACGAACTTTTTTTGTTTGTGTGACTCCTGTTTTACTATTAAACTACTTATTTAAAGCTGTAAACACGAAAAAAAAATCGTCCTTTCAAATTGTAATAATACACATTAAAATATTGATCCTTATTTATGTGTACATCAATATACCTGTACACAGTGAAGATGCAAATTAGCTAGTATTAGAATAGCATTTTAGTTGCGAGGGTGCAATGTATCAGTCCTAAACAAAATATTTATAGGGTTTATATTTTACAAAAAAGTACTAGAAGTAATAATTATCTACTTCTTTGCACTACCAAGATAATGTTTAGAGCGGGAACTATTTATTAGGCCTACTTACCTTGGATTACTTTCTGCCCGAGTGGGTAGTCCTCAGTGCGAAGTTAATGTATGTTTTGTGGCTTTGTTTTAGATGATGGAGGATTCCAAAAAGATCATGACCTTTGTTTGTTACCTGTCTGGGTCCACTCTACAGCTCTACATGTTCGCGTGGTACGGACAACGATTGATTAACGAGGTAATTAGAAAAACCTCTTTCAACAATTATTTATTTTATCGATCGCCTTCGATCCTCTGTAAAAATGACGTAATCATGAAATAAAATTATAAATTTCAACAGCATCGCGCCAGAACGCTTTATTGTGATGTGCCCACGTGTTTCTTAGTGCGAACCATGTTTTGAAAAACCTTGAATTTCGCGAATATCTACGCATTCATTACGCTGTTCGCATTAAAATTGAAGCTGCTTCATCGCGTAGACGACCTGCGTCAAAAAAAGCTCAAAAAAGTGGTTAAAAAAAAAGTTTCGCATTATTTTGTACAGCTCACAACCATTTTTAAAATGATTTTCAGATTTTTATGAACTTAATTTATTTGTTTTATTATATACGTCCTTATAGACTTTTACATAAATGTGCAATTTAAAATAGTAGTGATGTAAATGATTAGCACACAAAAAAATATACATTATCCTCGTATTTTTAGAAGAGGTATGCTATTATAGCCTTGTTGAAAATATCTACTATTTCTGCGAAGGAATTACCCACTCTATGCAATCTAGGTACAAGCGAGTATCTAAATGACTCAGTCCAGATACTATTGGTACACTTGAAAATAATTTTGGATCGAGTAGTTATATTAAGCAATAAGTCAGGGCTGTCAATAATACCATTAACAATTTTTAAAATAAAAGTCAAATCAGAAATAAGCCTTCTGTCTGAGAGTGTTGATAGTTTTAATTATTTCATGTAATTGTAATTTATTGTTTCTATAGGTAGACCGAGTTTGTAGATAATGTATCTTAGAAATTTATGTTGCAATTTTTCAATGATATCAGAGTGGATTTTAAAGTGAGGGGAGTGAATAGAAGTATTATATTCGACACGACTTTGATTTTCCACATGGTCTGATAAAACGAACTGACAAATCTGCTAGAAAGTAGGAAATCCAATAGTTTTTCAAAAAGTGGATTTATGTTGTTTCGTGAACACCTTACCAAGAAAACTCGTACCGAGTGCTCAAGTGTCTTAGCTAAAATGGTGTACCCAGACATGTATTGTTTTTTTGTTGTTGGGAGTTTCATGTTTCGGAGAGGAAACTGAAATTTAAACACATTGATGTAATTATTATGTTTGATTTGGTATAATGTGACGAAGTATCATGTTCATTTAAAATGTCACTGTCCACGAGTTGTGTGTATTTTTAGAATTTTTTGGTTGTTGCTTTTTCAGATTTTTCGCTTCCGCGACTGCACCTATCACTTTATGCACACAATATTACATTAAATAATGATCATTTATCAATTGGCAATTATTGATTGTCAATTATCAATTACCAATCATTATTTATTAATCAGCAAATAACACTGTATATTTTTAATGAACGGGTACGAAATTAAACTAAATTTTGTTTAGTTTTTGTACCATGATGTTGCTTAGGATAAGCCAAACCAGTCGATCATAAAATTTAAAATAAAATCTGTGGTCTTATACAAAGTTGTTGTTTCATTTTCATTAAAAATGTCAAACCACAAAGTGGTTGCTTTCTATTTACGAAAATATTAAATTTTTAATATTTGTTTGGTTTACAGACCTCCAGGATTGGAGAAGCAGCCTACGACTGTGTATGGTACAACTACAGTCCAAAGTTTCGTAAATCTCTGCTTTTAGTCATCTTAAGGTCACAAAGGCCATCCGGGATCACAGCATCCAACTTCTACTCCATATCTGTCGAGAGCTTTGCAAAGGTTAACCCTCTATTGGTTTTATTTATGGTGAACTATGAATACTTGGAGCAAGTGGATGAGTTTGTGTATTTAGGAAGTATGTTTACAAGAGACGGAAAGGCTGATAAGGATATTGAAAGAAGGGTGAATGCAGGAAACTCCATTAATGGAGGACTGAACGCTGTTGGGGCAAATAAGAAATTGTCCAAAGAAGCGAAGCTAGCAGTCCACAATGGAGTGCTTATACCAACCCTGATGTATGGCAGTGAGGCATGGAACTGGCAGAGGAAGGATGAAAGTAGACTGAATGCTGTGGAAATGAGATCTTTGAGACGGATGTGCGGTAAAACCATGTATGACCGTATTACAAATGTGGATATCCGGAAAGAATGCAAGGCTGATATGAGCGTAATGGATAGGATCAAGAAAGGGACGCTTAGATTGTTTGGGCATGTAGAGCGAACGAACGAATAAAGGAGTGTGAAAAGAATATATGATGCGAAAGTGAATGGAAGAAGAAGTCGAGGACGCCCGAGAAAGACATGGCACGATCAAGTAAATCAAATACTTGAATCGGGTCATGTGAAGAGTCAGAATAACAGAAGAGTATGTATGAGACGATGTATGAATGTAAATGAAGCAAGAAGTGTGTGCCAAGACAGAGTTGTATGGCGGTCCGTCCTCTCTGCCTACACCTGCGGGGAAATGGCGTGATGGTTAGTTAGTTAGTTATTAATATGCTGATTTATGTCTGACGTAACGTGCATTTGGTTAGGTTAACACGTAATAATAATAAAAAAATAAGTAACCGAACGTTTGAATAATGACCCTATATTACATTTGAGTAAAGCTTTTGTAGAAGTATTAACTTCGCTGGTACCTGGTATAATTAACATGCAAGGAAAATCGTTAGAATTGCATTACTTTTAAAAAAAACCAGCTACGTGTATAACGGTTACTTTGCATGACATTTTGAAAAGGCGAACTCTAAAAATAATTTGTGGCAATGGAGTAATTGTGAATTTCCTTTGAAATAAGGAAAAAATAAAATGATATTTTAATCTGTTGATTGCGAGTTTTGTCATCAATTCACAGATCAAATTACTAAAATCTGCAGTCGAGGGCATCGCTAGTGCAGATGTACAACAATGTTGCCCCTTGCATCGTATTATAATATTTTGCGTTATGTTTAAACAAAGTGAATGTTTTCCAATTAAGTTTTTTTTATTATTCCAGATAATCAACGCAGCCGCTTCATATTTTACTTTTCTAAAAAGTGTAAAAAATAATTGAACATCTAAAAAAAATATTTATTAACTTTTTTCAAACACAAACATTCACAGTTTCCTTCTAATACCATCATGATAAAGGGAAAATATTTCTTGTGAAGCGATGGAGGATCTTACCTAGCAGAGGATTGACGCTTTGGACCGCTCGGCCAACCAATCGAATAAGTGTGCAATTTGAGTTACGTCGCTTATTGAACACCTCAAATGTGATGCAAATTCAATTTAACTTATAAACCAAGAAATGTTTACAGATATTAATTGAACTAAATTTTTGTAGATGCTCTCTTAGTCATTAACTATGAATAATTGTCTTTGCGAATACGTACGTACAAACACGTATGAGTGTGAACTTTTCAAAATTGGAATCGATGGATGTGTTCAGAAAAATTCTCACCTACCTAATAAAGTACATACCTATTGTGTATTAAAGCAGACATTACTTTATATTTGAAATATTATTATTATTATTTCATGGCAAGTCAAGTTACATACCTTGATTTTTCACGGGTAATTAATAAGTTTTTTAGATGATTTTTTTTAAATTTTATCCATAAAAGGAACATATTTCGAATCATGCGACATTTGGAATAAATTGTAATTAGGAAGTACATTTTATTTTTAATTGGAGAGTGAATTATGTATTATTATTTCGGAAAATTACCCAATTATTATGACAGTGATTAAAAACATAATTACTAAATTAAAATTGATGGTTGACAGTTGATATTATGATGTAATATTAATACAAGTGTTATATTATGTAATTAATATTATTCTATTTCACATTTTCACGACAAAATACTTATAATTTATTGTATACGTTATAATAATACTACACAAGTGTTCCGAAATCTAGAACTCCGAGACCATGGCAAACCCAATTTGGATAAGTTGTGAAGATGAGGAAATTGATAGAGGTAGAAGAAGTGAAGAAATTTAAAAAAAAAAAAAAAAAAAGAAAGAAAGAAAGAAAGAAAGAAAAAGAAAGAAAGAAAGAAAGAAAGAAAGAAAGTAAGAAAGAAAGAAAGAAAGAAAGAAAGAAAGAAAGAAAGAAAAAGAAAGAAAGAAAGAAAGAAAGAAAGAAAGAAAGAAAGAAAGAAAGAAAGAAAGAAAGAAAAAGAAAGAAAGAAAGAAAGAAAGAAAGAAAGAAAGAAAAAGAAAGAAAGAAAGAAAGAAAGAAAGAAAGAAAGAAAGAAAGAAAGAAAGAAAGAAAAAGAAAGAAAGAAAGAAAGAAAGAAAGAAAGAAAGAAAGAAAGAAAGAAAGAAAGAAAGAAAGAAAGAAAGAAAGAAAGAAAGAAAGAAAGAAAGAAAGAAAGAAAGAAAGAAAGAAAGAAAGAAAGAAAGAAAGAAAGAAAGAAAAAAGAAAAAAAGACGATAGCTAAAAAGTAACAGACGATGTGTATTGTGTAGGTATATACAAGAGAAACGTCGCTATGATCATTTTGTTTTACCGATATTTTAATGGAGTGTGCTAGGTAGAACTAGCAGCATTGATCCCTTGTGCACCGTTGAACTAACGACAAATTCGTCAGAGAAGAACTTTTTTTATGCTACACAGTTGATATCAGCAGTACGATAGCGGGTTCATTCTGGTACCCATCCATATGCAAAGTAGCAAGCATGTATAATATTTTTTCATGTCGGGTTTATGAAACACAATCCACAATAATAAGTTACTGAAATAATATCAATAAGTTTTAACGAAATATGAAACAGAAAAAGGAACAGAAAAAAATGTATACCAAAAATCATACTCTGAATTTCTACTCTATCCGAGAGTAACGTCTCTGCCAATTAAACTACCGAAACCTTTTAAGAAACCGGCATTTTCATCGATCTCACACTTGGTTGAAAATGTTTTTTTTTAATTCCTAATTTCTTCCGATATAGGTTGCCATCTTTGTAATAATGTGCAAAGTTGTACCCGAGCACAGCTGTATAACTGGACGGCGTCTTGGATAAACCATCTATTTTTATTTTCGGAAGATCTTTTGACTTCTTACTAAGTCTATTTTATGTTATTTTTCTGTTGCATATGTCCTTGAAAATTATTGATATAATTAAACAATATCAAAATAAAAAGCATTAAAAACTTTAAAGTTAATTCTAATAAACAAAAAAAAAACAGTAATAATTACCACCTCCCCATGCTATGATACCATGCTCAATAGCCTCCGTGGTCGAGTGGTTAGACGCTCGACTACGAATCCACAGGTCACGGTTTCAAACCCGGGGCACGCAAATATATTATATTTAATTCATGTGTGACAAAACACATGGTGTATTTGTGGCACGTTCATGAGTGGTAGACCACCATTCAGAATCGAAACGTTGTTTGAAATTACTTCAGCCGTGTTTGGTGACCAGATCTGAATAGCCAGGTACTTAAGTCCCAACCTTCTTCTTTCCCATCTCCTTCCCCTCCCCACTACCTTCAACCTTACAACATATCCCAATTGGAGATGCCATTGTTTCACTGGCTCCAGGCGGTTGGGAGCAGTTGGGACTCTTGTGCGGTATTCAGTATAAAAAAATAAAAGATTGACAGATCCCAAAATAAATCATTTGCTAATCGAGAAAATTTCTTATGATTTTGAAAGTTATATTACATGATTTTTTTAAATTGTATTTGCAATGATTTGAGTGTGAAGATTCCAATTAGGGTGTGAATCAATGGTGGTGCCAAGGTACCTCATTGTGCTGACAGAATTCATTGGCATTTAGACATGTGTGTATTCTTATGGAGATATCATCATGTGATTTACCTGCTATATTAGTGCTTTGTGTGACACATTTAGTTTTCTCTGTTTTCAATGTAACGTTGAGAATTGAAAACAGTGACGCCAAACTCCACCGTCCCGGGGTTTACAGAGATTTTGCTTTGAAGTAAACTTTCGAATAAGAAACGGTTAAGAAAATCAATTTATTGAATTTTCCTATAAGGCGAAACGTGGCAAATTCTCAGAAGTACTTTGCCATTCAGTAATAACTTATTTAAGATGTTTTAACTTTCGGCGTGCTGTAATTTCACACAATTGTAGTTTTAAACATTTGCAATATTGACAATACTCCACGTTTCCATAATATGTAGACAAGAGTGTTTAATAGTTAGAAATAACATCACCCTTCTTGCTTCAATGTGGAATTTTCTAATGCTTTTCTAAATGAAAGAGTTAACATTTAAAAAATAAATATTAGTATGTACTTGAATAAACAGAATGCCCAAAATATCCATGAATTACAAAATATCTAATTATTTCTTATTTTTTGACTTAATAATATTTGTATTTTAAATAGTTCTTACGGACTATTTTGCATTTATTGATTGACATAATTTTGATGGTTTCCGGCAGCGCATTATAAGATTTCACCCCTTTATATAGTAAGCTATTTTGTGTGTTGGCTTTTTTTTTTTTCTGGTTGTCTGATTTCTTTGCATGTCCTTGTATTATGTTTGTGAATATCAACTTTGTAGATAATTTTGTGAGAAAAATATTTTCATAACAATAAAGAGGTAGCTGAATGTATGGGCAGATAATAAAGAAAATGCATGAAAACTTTTGTCATGACTAAGAGAAAAATCTTAGAAATTAAAAATGAAATAAAAACTCGTTAAAAAAATTGCAGAGATTTTTTTTTTTCATGCTAAGCACTTTTTTTAAATAAGTGCATGGTGTTTGAGAAAGACTTGACCTCTTGTAAAAAGGATAAATTAGAATCTGACATAATTATCAATAATATAAGAATGAAGCAGAGTTAGGTATTTAATTTTAAAAGACTTCTACTTACCGAAAAATATATTGGCAAAAGATTTTTATAATAACAATTTATTTGTATTCATTTCCTTAATTCTGAATATGGCGTAAGGGAGTATAAAATTGTAATACCGTATTAGAGTTGTCTCAATAATAAGGTAAACAATGTCTTAATATTGATTGATAATTATTGAAACCAAAAGAAACATAAATGTTCAGGACTGTCAAACATTGAATTAATAATTGTATGTTAACAAGTTAAGTATAATAGAAGGGAATCAAATTGATACATTATCTAGGAAGCCCATTCTAAAGTTAATAAATCTTAAGAGTTTATTTTGAAATCTTTATATCATTAGTGAATGATTAGCATAACTTGGTGGCCATACTGTTGAGTTGTACTCCATATCATACTCCAAACAAGAATTTAGTCGCTAGTGTGGGGACGGTTAAGTTGGTACCTACATTAAATTGTTCAATTATGTTTCCCTATCGTTATTCAATGTTTGATTATTTTCCATCCTTGGTCCGATTAGCATTTAATTAACATGAATTGTTGATGAACCCTTAATGTAGCTAGTTAGGAAAATAATTATTTAGAAAACCAATGTTCAGGAAGTTACTGAACTGTTAACAATACTTGTTCAATATCGACGAAACTAATAGTAAAAATACTTGGAAAAAAAATTAACGCCATTTTCTACTTTAAAGATATACTATAACTAATCAAACAGGCCTTACTAAATGCTTGATGATTTTTAAGAACCTCAGAACAATAATTTATATATATAAGGAGATAGAGCTAAATATTTTTACTTAATACTTCAATTCAAATTTACGATAAATCATTTTCTTCGGGTTTTCGCGTCGTAAACCGTGAGAGAGAAAGAGAAAAGACAAGTTTTCACATAATATCGCACCACTTTTCGGTATATAAGCATGTTTTTTGTCTCCTGCGTCTCGTTTAGTTATGCGACATAACAGGACATAACTCAACGGTTTTTATGTAAAATCCTATATTTTTGTTGATAACAATACTGTGAAAAATTGGTTACACAAATAAACAAAACATTACGTCGACGTGTGTTATGAATGCATGTATAAATACTCTAGCCCTAGCAAGGCTCGAGTGAGGAAAACATCAACAATCCTGACTTCACAGGCTATCCTTTCTAATATATTATTGCTCTGAGGTAAGAACATATTATTTTATTTTTTGCAATTGTCTGTAAAATGTTTTTTTATGTTTTGGTGTAACGGTATATCCATAATTCGCCCGCTTGTGCAAAAAACTATCCAATTTAGTTAAATGTAGGTAATAACGGGCTAGCTAACCACCACGTAATTTTTACGCAAGGATCTGAAGAGATGATGGATCGCCGTATTGTTCTGTTTCAAAACACACATTTTATTCACTTTTAAACATCTCCACATACATGCTCTACTTTTGTTATCCTGATCTCTTCATTCTGAGTGTCATTGTTGCGACCATGTGACATCGCGTTCCCCCAAAAACATTATTTTTAAATACACACACTAACCACTAACCAATTTACTTAATAAACGGACTCTTCGCCAAACAGACTTGTTGTCATTTTATGCTCCTCTATATGTTGAGGCTGCCCCTGACCTAACACGTACCACACAGCAATAGCTTCGTCCAGACAGTCCGCATAACGCACGTGAGCCATTCTCAACTAGAAAATAAACAATTTGGCAGTCAAAGGGCAAAATAAAGTGTATGAAATCCAATATAACTATAGTTATATATCTGGGTCTTTCCATGAATGTTCAAGTGTTTATTAACTAACTTGCTTATTGGAAACGGTTCTAGCCTGGACAAGGTTAATGAGAAATACCTAATCTAATTATTCATATGAAGAAATTGTCAAACATTAAAAATATCTACATTAGAAAAGCGTAGGAATGACGTTGATTCAATTTGCATTTTTAAAATTATCAATTGACTCACCTTCTTTGTTACAACTCATCCAGTTCAACATTCTTTGCCGTAGACTTAGAAACAATGAATTGCTGTTCCTCAATCATCACTCTATTAATTATGGGTATCATACTCTACCAACCAGAATGTCTAGATCTGCTAACTCAAGCCATGGTTTTGAAATTGTTGGTACCAGTCTAAATGATTTTTGTCATTCTTAACGACCCTATTAAAACCTTTTGAATGTTCTTTCAAATGTAAATTTTTGTCATTGTTTCATTGAAATATTATGTATGTGCTGTTCTTTCTCTGTTGCTCTTTTTTTCCCATTTCGTGTTTTGTTTTTTTTTTTATAATTGAACAATGACCCGTTAATTTATTAATTAATAAATCATTATACATTCCTAAGGCATTACCAAATTCCTTTTCCACCATCTTGTACATGATATAATAAAAATGTTGTTATTACTTCAGCAGAATGGAGTGATAAGTACACTTCTCTATAGGCCATATATTGCAATACATTTTAAAAAACATTGAGCAATATAATATCAATTGATTTTTTATAAAAAGGGATAGCTTTCTTTGGAACAACGTATTCTAAACCAATTAGTTGACCAATTACTACAATGTCCGGTTTAAATACGTAGTTAGTTTACTATAAAATAGCCTTAACTAGCCCAATGAATGTGAATCTACCAGAAACATCTCAAAAGAAAGCGTACAGACATCTTATAAACCATGCTTGGTGTGATAAAAAAATTCAAAGCGAGCTTAGACTCAAACATTCTTATAATGTGGAACAATACAGTACTTTTAAAGCTTATCGGGATATGTGGCAATGAGTTTATCTCTGAATATACGATTTTTAGTATTTTAATGTTCCTCTTTATTTTTGTGTTGGTTCCTCAGGTCTTGTACACGTTGAAAAAGGCAGATAACATCTTAGAGATAACGGAAACAATTGCTCCTGCCATGAGTAACATAATGCTGGTCACCAAATATATAATTACTTTTGTGCATCGCAAGAAACTACGAATGTTTTTGGGAAATCTTCAGGAAACCTGTACAGTATCATTAATTATTTTATTGTTTGCATTGAATCTTCTAACAAGAAATGGCAGCGTTTGCACAATAGTTACGACCATATAACATGGAAGCATTTTTATTTTATTAGTTATTATTTATAACGAAAACCCTCCTCTGTTTTTTTTTCAAATTGTGTACTTTAAAATTGTTGACACATCTCGACATTGTTTTTGATACTGCACGAACGAAAAATATAATGTACTGTACTTATTATTTATGGTGGGTAACTAACCATCACAGGGGTTGGCAGAGTGGATGGACTGCCACACAAATCTGTGTTGGCACACACTCCTTCACATTAATACATAGTATCATACATACTCTTCGTTATTCTAACTTTTGACATTGTCCGAGTCAAGTATTCGATTCACTTGCTCGTGCCATGTCTTCCTTGCTCGTCCCCGACTTCTTCTGCCATCCATTGTCGCATCATATATACTCCTTATAATCTTTAACTTCGCGGATTGTACTTTCAGAGAGAACTTCATTTAATTTATATTATTACATATGTAATCCTAATTCAACTCCATTTTATATATTTTATTATTGAAATGAAAAATGAAATTTCTCCATTTAAATAATATTTATCAACAATTTCACCTTTCCTTTCTCAATGTAACAAAACTAGGCAACGGACAAAAAATAATCACGGAATCTTTATAAATTCTTTAAAATGTTTTTATCCAAAATAATTACCTTGACAAAACTTTTTTTGTGACATTAAAAATAAATAATATTTAGTAACCAGTGTATAGCAGATCTATTCTAAAACGGGTATATGGTTATTATTCTAAATTTATATGAATAAATACAAACCTAATAAAAGTTCAAACATAATCATAAGTTTTTTTGTTTTTAATTCAGTCAAAGTTAAATTTAGTGCAAATATATTTTTTAAATCAGACTGTTATTTAAACCGTTGTTTAAATTTCACGATTTCAGAACTCTTCATCAGAGAGTTTTACTTCAAATAAAAAATGTGTTTTACGCTCATGTGAATCCATTCTTGATGATTGCAGATAACAAATACCGCGATACCAAGTTTCAAGATATCCTCGCTACCAGGAACACAGAAGCCAACAAAGTGACGGTGTTCTACTTCATGTTAATGATGTACAGCACCGTGAACTACGCGTGGATGCCCCTAATCATCATGTGGTACAAGAAGGTCAATGGTATCCCGATCCCCGAGCTCGCCTTGCCATTCAAAGTCGAGTAAGCTACATATTGATTCAATTTTTAAATACATTAAAATGACATCTACGAATTTCAATATTGTTCATTACAATATCAACATGACAGTTTCTCATCCCAAGTTAGGGTTTAATTCCTTACCTCAGAGCAATAATATACCAGGAGGGATATCTTTGCGAAACAGTGTTGTCAGGATTGTTGATTTTTCCTTGACTCGGTCGTGGATATGGTTTTCGTGGACACACTTTTTTACACCCATTATTAGCACATGCCGACCTAATACTTTTATTATTTGTACAACCAATTTTTCACAGTATTGCTATCAACAAAAATATAAGATATAACTTAAAGTTACTGTTATGTCGCATAACAAAACGTAGTGGGCGGAGTCGCCGGAGACGCGGGAGACCGAAAACATACTTACATACCGAAAAGTGGTGCGATATTATGTGACAACTTGGTTTATCTCTTTCTCTCTAACGATTTACGACGTAAATTTATCGTAAATTTGTATAGTTTGGGTAGAAATATTCAGCTCTCTCTCCATATATATTCTTACCCCACGTTCTCTACACAAATACTCTCAACTAGCTCCGAATCCTAGCTATTATTATTTTTTTATTAATTTGACAGAGTGCGAAGCCAATAAGGTTTCTTGCTATTCAAAATAGGTTATATTTTAAAAATTTATGTTTATGCTTTGATAAAAAATATTACCTTCTAAATTGTGGGGATAGCTACAAAGCGCTAATCCTGCCAGAGGATTTGTTTATGCGGTTTAATGTCTGTTATGACTTATGACGAACGAGGTTATTATTTAAAACCCTAATCCTTTTTGAGGCTTCCGGGGCTCACCCAATGGCTTGATGATGATGATGATTTTTAAATTTAATTATTATTATTGTTGCCTAATTGTTGAGTTGTAAAATAGAGTTTTATGTAGGGATACATTTAAATTTCTTTTACACAGCATACGGTAGAGGGAAGAGAGAGAATTATATACCGAGTAAATAACTCATATCGTCGCTGGAGAGGCAAAAGGGGTTAAGCGACAATTTGGACAAAAATGCGTTAAATGTGCAGTTTTGATTAGTTTTTTTTTCTGCATCGAATGCTCTGACTCTCATTTGATTCTGAAAACTCTTGTGACCTTTCATCTATCTAAAATATATTTACCATTTGGGAGGAGGCTTTAATCAAGCGACACAAGCTTGGGAAGTGTGCATTGATATTGAACAGTGAGAGCTTTGAGTTACCTAGGTTAACTTTTTTTTTCAAAATCCAACCAGGTACTGAAGACTCTTTAAAACAAAAAAAACTTTATAGTGCTCTGATGTAAGCTTCTCAAAATAGGGCTTCAGCTCTTTTTCCTCTCCGGTGACGATATGTGTAAGCCCCTAATTCTTCGTCTCCAGTCC
This sequence comes from Drusus annulatus, assembly GCA_022651775.1. Taxonomy (NCBI): domain Eukaryota; kingdom Metazoa; phylum Arthropoda; class Insecta; order Trichoptera; family Limnephilidae; genus Drusus; species Drusus annulatus. Next base: position 575,112 of record JAGWCC010000198.1, read on the forward strand.
TCGAGCCTTTCAATCTTTCACCCAGTCAGTCTGCAGTCATCAATATAAAAATATTAATTGATTTTCAGTTATATCATAAGCTATGCGGAGAACCCGACTTACTCGGTGATATACGTTATCACCATTATCAATATGACAGCTCTGGTTATCGTTTACTCGGCAGTGGATTGTCTATTCGTCTCGTGCTGCCTCCACGTCGAAGGAAATATGAAGATACTGAGGAGGAAGGTGGAGCACATAGGAATCATTTACAATACCGGTAAAAAATTTACTACAAATAAATTATATATGTAATTTGATATGCAACAAGGCGCTCGCGGTAGTTTCACTTAATAGTTCATGATAAACATCGCTCCACTAATTTAGGTTATTCGGCAAAGTTCGTATGTACCAAGCACTGTCAACCGACATAGAACCGACATGGAATATGGATTAACAAAAAATCTTTACAAAATTCAGATTTTTCATTTAGCCAAGTGGGCCTCGAGGTCCGAATGCGGCTCTCGGGCCACGGGTTGTAAATCACTGCTATAGAGGGTGTCCTAATGGATTATTAACAACAATATTTTTACAAGCTGCAAATTGACGAATACAATAACTAATGGGCGATTTACTATCTATAGTTGAAACTGTTCCTTGATTTTGTTATCTCTCTTAAGTTGAAGTCTGTGGTGCGGGTTTTTCAACCATTAAGCCTGATTCACACCAACGTCCGGTTCCGCTCAGTGCCGATATTGTTTCATTTTAGATATTTAATATGGTTGTTAAATATTATTTTGAAAGTATGTGCCCAACGCAGATTTTTTTATTAAAATATTTTTTTATCACTAAATAATATATTTATTAATTATTAATTATTAAAAATATTATTTAGTGATAAAAAAATGGTTTAAAAAAAAATCTGTTTTGTAAGTATTTTTACACTTCAAAATAATTATTTAACTAAATAAGTAGTTAAATATCACAAGGGTGGGCAGAAGGATATACTGCCACACAAATTTGTCTTGGCACATACTCCTTGATTGATATTCATACCATATCAATAAGTTTTCTTGCGGAACAATATCGGCACTGAGCGGAACCGGACGTTGGTGTGAATCAGGCATTAAATGGCGTTCTTTGTTGCGTCACGCGCATCGACATAACACTCTTGGTCGATGGTCACGCAGCGTCAATGTAAAATAAATTTTGGAAAATAAATTATATTTAAACACAAAAAACGTGTATCTACGACATATACGCGCTCAAAAAACCCTATAAAATTTAACTATAAAATAGGGAATGATTTATTGTCATCTATAAGGTCGATCAAAGACCTAGGAGTAGTCTTTGATCTTTGATCCCAAACTTACGTTTTCAGACTATATATTGCAGTTATCCATATCGTGCTACAGACTGTTAGGGTTTGTTATAAGGTCTAGCAAACAATTTACCAAACCTGCAGCGATGACTTCTATGTTCAACTGCATTGTAAGGTCCAAACTAGAGTACGCCTCTGCTGTATGGGCCCCATACCAAAATAAATATATACAATTATTGGAACAGATCCAAACAAAGTTTCTCAGACATTTGTATATGAGAATCCACGGCAAGTGCCCAACATTTATGCATCATAAAGATTTGCTCTCCGATACGCTTTATCAAAGTCTCCAGTCGAGAAGGAGTGGAGCCCTTGCAGTAACGGTGTACAAAATATTAAATACTTTGATTGACAATCCATACCTCCTGGAATGTTATAAGTTGTTTGTGCCAAACAACTACTGCCAGGGGCGACATCACGATCTTCTGTGCATTCCACATGGCAGAACAGACGTGTTGGCTCAGCACAGCATGACACGGGGTATGGTATTACTAAATAAAATGTCTCTTGATATCTTCAACGTAAACCTTGAAGATTTCAAGAGAAATTTTGAAAATATCTCTTAATTTACTTTTGTTGCTTTCTTGTGTTTTGTAAAGGACATATACAGTCTGTAATACACAAAAAAAAAGTGCTCTCCTAAACAGGCTCAACGATGCCATGGTACTGCGTACTGCTTGGTTAAAAACCTTATTTGAATTTTAGATATCGACACCCCTCAAAAGAACGATATAGCCGAAGAACGATTGGCCATCTCGCAGTTGAATTGCTGCATCATAGAGCACAATGACGTAATCCAGAGAGTGGCTAAACTGGAGGATCTATTCAGCATGCAGTGCATGATCCAATTCTTATCCAGCTCGCTCACCATCTGCATAATACTATTTCAAGCAAGCGTGGTAAGGACTCAATATTTCTTCCGGAATGCGCATTTATTTATTTATTTTTACTTAAAAAACGATTCTATTTGAGGTATTAAGTGACGCCAAGGGATTTAGTAACAACGCAACGTCACATGGTTGTTTATCTCGTTTTGGGCGTTCTGACGTCAGAGCGGAGCCGGAGCGCTTAGATTTATTGGTCATGTCATTATTTTCAAGTAAGAGTTATTGATTGTACAAATAACTACGTAATACTACGTATACAAAAAACTTTCTGAAGAAGGGTGAATGCAGGAAGCTCCATTAATGGAGGACTAAACGCTGTTGGCGCAAATAAGAAATTGTCCAAAGAAGCGAAGCTATCAGTCCACAATGGAGTGCTTATACCAACCCTGATGTATGGCAGTGAAGCATGGAACTGAAAGAGGAAGAATGAAAGTAGACTGAATGCTGTGAAAATGAGATCTTTGAGACGTATGTGCGATAAAACCACCTATGACCGTATTTAAAATGTGGATATCCGGAAAGAATGCAAAGCTGATGTGAGCGTAATGAATAGGATCAAGAAAGGAACGCTTAGATGGTTTGGGCATGTAGAGCGAATGAACGAAGAAAGGAGTGTGAAAAGAATATATGATGCGAAGGTGAATGGAAGAAAAAGTCGAGGACGCCCGAGAAAGACATGGCGCGATCAAGTAAATCAAAAACTTGAATCGGGTCATGTGAAGAGTCAGAATAACAGAACAGTATCTATGATACGATGTATTAATGTAAATGAAACAAGGAGTGTGTGCCAATACAGAGTTGTATGGCGGTCCGTCCTCTCTGCTTACCTGCGGGGAAACAACGTGATGGTTAGTTAGTTAGTTAGTTACCAAAAACCTTAAAATTTTCAGAATCAATGTTTTCTGTTCTAGGTGTACACTTTTCATAAAGTCGCCATGTTGTTGCATTGAAAATCCCCACACCAATTTAGACCACCACATTTTTTTTACTATAACTACGTATTTTTTAAACTAGAACAGTCATTCCCAAAGCGGTCTATATCGACCCCCAGGGGTCGATTCCGACCTGCAAGGAGTCTACGTCAGTGAAAAAAAAAATTGGGGGTGCATGAGACGTAAATGGGGGTCCACGGGAGTGGATTGCATTTAGGTAGGCTGTCACCAAAATGTTGGCTTCCCGCAAATGTAATAATCCACCTCACAGATAGTACCTATGTAGGTACTTACGTAATACTATCTTATAATGGACTTTGATTCCCTAATTATATTAATAATAATAATTTTTGTGGAAGATATTTTGCCGATTTGCTAGTACTTTTCGATTTAAAATCTCTACCGACTAGTGCTTTTTTTCGGAGGGTAAATTTTGTAGATTTGCTAGCACTTTTTGGGGGAGGATTTTTTGTCGATTTGCTAGTACTTTTCGATTTCAAATCTCTGCCAACTAGTGCTTTTTTTCGGAGAGGAATTTTTGTTGATTTGCTAGCACTTTTCGATTTGGGATCTCTGCCGACTAGTACTATTTTTTGACGAGTTCGACTACAATTAAAGTGTTCACCGTGAAGGGTTCATTTCAAAGAACTAGCAGTTCCTGAAGCGTTCACAAAACTTTGAAGTTTTTCCCAACGCTAAAAAAAATCAATACTAGGAAAGCAGGGGGTCTATACAAAACAGAAAAAATCGACAAGTGGTCTACGGGACAAAAAATTTGGGAACCTCTGAACTAGAACATGCAACACGCTAAAAATCTCCGACAAGTTCTTCAAGTCGTTTCCCTCTTCAAACACCATGCTTTAGACTCATACCGCAAAACTTCTTTGAATATTGAATTGATCCGCTACTTTTGGAAGGAACATTCAATGCGATTTTAACTTCAGGAAGCGGTATTTTAACACCACCGTCTTTTGTTCCAGAACATATACGATATCAGAAAACTGACGACATTCGTTGGATTCTTGGCCGGAGCTCTCGTACAACTTTTCATGTTTGCCAAATACGGCCAACTTTTGCTAAACCAGGTAATTTTGACCATTTAATAACGAATAAAGGTTACAGGTAATCAGGAATCAATTAAATTGACTAATCCAACACAAAAGGAAGACAAAGGTGAGATCTAAAAGGCACAAGGAAAACTACAGCAGTAACCGAGAGACGAAGTAAAAAGATTAAAATGACATATTGAAAATACATGGAGGAAACCTTTACTTATCGTAGGGTAGATCTTTATTAAGAAGAAGAAATACTATTTTTTTTTTTAATTATTTCCCGAGCAATCCAAAAACTCTTCTCGGTCTTTACCTTTTTTTAAATTTATATATGAATACCGCACAAGAGTCTCAACTGCTCCCAACCGTCTAGAGCCAGTGAGACTATTACATCCACAAAAAGGGTATGTTGTGAGGCTGAAGATAGTAAGGAGGGGAAGGAGATTGGGAAGAGGAAGGTTGGGAAGTATCTGGCTATTCAGATCTGGTCACTAAACACGGCTAAAGCCTTTAAGTAACAATATATGGAGGGAGAGCTAATTATTTTTACCCAATTTACACGAACTTGCGATAAATCCCTTTCTCCGGGTTTTTACGTCGTACACCATGAGAGAGAAAGAGACAACAAATTTCATAGACCGCTTCTATATACTGTAAGGATGATCTTATGCTCCTGGTTCACGGCGGGACTCCGCCCACATTTTTTACTATGCCACTAAACTTGACACAACTAAACGGTTTTTAAGGTTAAATGCTATATTTTTGTTGTTAAAAATACTGTAAAAAGTGGCTATACGAATAAACAAAAACATTATGTCGATATGTGATATGAATGGATGTATAAATACCGTAGCCTTAGTCTTAGCCACGCCCAGGTGTGCCGAGTCAGGTTAAAATCATCAAAAACAAGTCAAAAACTGACTTCACTGCCTTGGATAGATACTACTCTACTAATTCTATGGCTAAAGCCATTTCAAGCAACGTTTTGATTCTGAATGGTGGTCTTTCATCAGGGCGATACTTAGAGTATCTACCTTATTCTCAAATTGTGTAACTCTGTTTAAAAAAATTGGTGCATTACATTACACACCTAATTTGGAGAGATTTGTTTCCTTATGTTTACCGAGGCAAACTAGCATCTATGCCTCATTCACTAAGTTTTTTCTTCTGTTTTTTTTTTCAACTTCTTTCAATATTTTCTCAGAAAGACGTGATACGAGGTACTATGACAAAACGTTAGAAAAATTAAGAACTACATACCATCCGTAACCTCCATGTACCGGTTATACTAGGGACAGGGTTACTTTTGGCTAGGGTGGTGAAATTGTATCGTGTACATGTATTTGACGGCTTTCAAGGTCGAGTGATAAGACGCTCGACTACGAATCCAAAGGTTGTAGGTTTAAAATAACTTGTATATAATTAATATGTGACATAACCCATCTAATTCGTGTAAAATAAATTTGCGGCACGTTTCATTTCTTCCCACCGTAGCATATTTTGTTACTGAAATTCTGTTTTTCGTGGTCACAGTCAAAGTTAAATGACAAAAATTAATTATAATTGTGGTATTTATTGAGTGAAATTATAACGATAATAACACTTGTAAAAAATTCCAGATATATTTAAAAAAAAACGTTAATACGAGTATAAATAGCATTTGTCTTTTCTTTCAATTAAACTTTTTTGTCTTTTTTCTGATAGTGAATACCGCACAAGAGTCCTTACTGCTCCCAATTGTCTGGAGCTAGTGAAACTATGGCATCTCACATCAAGGTGTGTTGTGAGGTCGAAGGTAGTGGGTAGGGTAAGGAGATGGGAAAGAGAAACGTTGGGAAGTACCTTGCTAATCAGAGTAGTAGATACTTATATTATCGCCCTGGTGAAATACCACCATTCAGAATCGAAACGTCGCTTGATTGAAATGGCTTTAGCCGTGTTTGTGACTAAATCTGAATAGCCAGGTACTTCACGACCTTCATCTTCCCCATCTCCTTCCCCTCCTCACTACCTTCAGCCTCACAGCATACCCCAATTGAGGATGCCATAGTCTCACTGGTTCTAGACGGTTGGGAGCAGTTGGGACTCTTGTGCGGTATTCACTATAAAAAAATAAAAAGAAAGCTTATTTTAAAAGTTCTGTGTAACAGTTTTTTTACAGATGTTTATTTCGACTTCATTTCGAATTTCATTGCAAGAAATGCAAGGTTAAATTTTAAAACATATTCTTATTTGACTAACAACTAAATAAATGGTTTCTGTTTTCCAGTCAGTCCGTATAGCAGCTGCTGCCTACGAAAGCCCGTGGTACTTATATGGACCTAGATTCAGAAAGCCACTTCGACTCCTGATTCAGCGTTCCCAGTCGCCTTTGGGGGTCTCCGCCAACAAGTTCTATTTCGTGTCCATCAAAAGCTTTTCTAAGGTAAAATCAACAACATATACAATGAAAAGATACCCTATTTATGAAAAAAAATCTTCTTCAATCGAATAGAAGGAAATGCTGGTGGAACTGCACAGAAGCCTAAAATAAGATCCGATTTGGAAGTCTTATATAATTTACGATTTGCAGATGATACTACAAAACGTTTGCTGATAATGTAATTTATTTATTAACTTTTTGTTTCTTACATTATTGTTTTACGTTACCTACCTCACTAGGTCATAATAACCTGTTCTGAGGTAAGTGACAGTGAGTACAAGTATAATAATATAACAAAATAATGATATTTGTTCCACAATGTTAGATGATACAACAGATACTGATCGTAAAACTCTCTTGATACCATATAAGATACATTGACAGTAGGTAAAGTTGCAAGGCACTAAATCCTACAATTAAAGACAGTGGATACCTTGAAGTAACAATATATGGAGGGATATCTAATTTGTTTGACCCAACCCATCCGAAATTGTAATAAATCACTTTTTCCGAGTTTTTACATCGTACACCATGAGAGAGAAAGAGACGACAATTTTCTTGGACCGCTTCTATATACTGTCGCAATGATCTTAAGCTGGCTATCTTCGCTGGTTAACGGCGGGACCCCGCCCACATTTTTTATTTTGCCACTAAACTTGACACAACTAAACGGTTTTTTTAAGTTAGATGCTATATTTTTGTTGATAAAAATACTGTGAAAAAGTGGCTATACGAATACACAAAAACATTATGTCGATATGTGATATGAATGGATATATAAATACCGTAGCCTTAGTCTTAGCCACGCCCATTTGCGCCGAGTCATGTTAAAATCATCAAAAACAAGTCCAAAACTGACTTCACTGCCTTGGCTTGGGCTACCTCTAGTACACTCTAAGGTGGATACGATACAAATATACATACATTTTAGATCGTAACAATCCCACAATTGTTTATAGTGAAAACAATACATTTTATACCTAAAGGAAAAAAATGCTAATTTTAAAGTAGTATATAATAATAGTGAATTTAAAAGAATTATTATAGAATAATGGTGAAATATTTATATAATATCGTGTTATGATGTAAGAGGAATGTAATTTTTTAGGGTCGAGCATTTTACAAAGCTGCTCTAGTTTGTCATGGAATGAGTGAAAAATTTCAAGTGCCATTTTAAGAGGTCTTCAATTTCCTTGCAGTCCCTACTCATTAGCCATTTAATAATGTTTTGATTAAAAGAATACATATTGGTGATGGCTACAGTCTGTGGTGGGAGTTTGTTGTAAGTGTGAGGCGCGATGTACATATGGTGTCTTTGTGCAAAACCTGTATTGTATTTAGGTACTAAAAGTCTTTATTGTTGATCCGTATGTAAGTATCATTATAAATATGAACAAAAAATGTATGTCTCCAAAAAAATTCCTACCTCAAAAATTCTTATAAACCCATAAAATTTTGTCATTAATAATGAACCAACAGAATTTATTACTTAATATAAATAATTATTTGCTATCGTTAGCAAAAATTAGGATCCATCTCAAGGAGTACGGGTTCGCAGTGAAATGGCCAGAAGCGCTTTTACCAAAAACTCTTCTATTGACCTAATCTAAGACTTAATTGATGAATCAGTTTGGTTTTTGGTTTTATTTTCGTTTCTTGTGTGTCGTATGGAAACTTATACACTGAACCAAGCATTAAGACGGAAGATTGAAGCCTCAAGTATGAATATATAGGTGCATCCTTAAAATTCCTTGAGCAAATGGAATAATTTTCTTCTGGTGCCCTCTCCTATTCGAGTATACCACCAAGGCAATATTCAGATGCTGTAGACTACAGCCCACAAAAACAAAGCAGAACTGCAATCTCACCAGTCTTATAAATTGTGAGGCCACGATGGTTGTGGCATCTTCCTCTAAATCGCTTTCCAGCAATATTTTAATGAATTGTCGTTTGGAAAATTTCGTAGTTTTCTCCACTGATGATGAGACCAAAATATTGTTTTTTTTTTAATGTAGGTAGTACAATTTAGCAAATTTTACCATTCGATGAAGAATCTCCACATTTGTGACTCTTTTTTTTCGGGGTATTTTTAGAAGGCACCTAAAGTTCCACACTTTTAATGTTTGTACTGCGTCAATAAATCTTATGTCTTTTTTGTAATATTTTTTTATTGAAATATAGTCATCCCTTAATTTTATTAATTATTTTAGTATAATCTTTACTTGTGCACTTTACTTTTTTTCGTCAGTTATTTATTTTCAATTTTATAATTATCATCATTATAATGGAATCATTATTTATTTTTTTTATTTTATCTTTAATTTTTATTTTATCTTTATTAATATTTACATTAAATATTATAAAATTTATGTACACTACGTCTGTCTCGACACAGGAATATCCAAGTGAGACAGACATGGACCAAACCCATGTATTTTTTTTAAATATTATAGATAATTCAAAGAGTAATGCTTTGATTTTTAATGTTATAAAGGTTCGAGTTAGCCTTTTCACAACAGACAATTCTAGTGAGGTGGGTAAATAATAATAACAGTACTTGATTAATTTATATAACACCATTTCTGTAAAATATCGTCTTAAGGGAGATAAATCATCTAAAAAACTGAATGCATAAAAAATAAGAGATAAAACATAACTCGTTCGTAAAAGTCGGTACCTGCTGAAAAATTCAAACCCGATCGTCCTTCCCGCCGGACTAACTACCACTGCTGCTGATTTTTTGGTAAATTAATAATCTTTTCTTTTGTTTTCAGATAATAAGTGCTTCTGCTTCCTACTTCACTCTTTTGCAAACAGTTAACGATAAGAAAAAAATTTAAAAGTTTCACACTTTTGAAACATTGTCAAAATATTCGAATCCTTAATCGAATGCTGTTTTTAATTGATCGAACCCACGACAATTATGGTTCTGAAAAAAAATTGACGTCAAAAAAAATGTATCTTTAAAATAAAGAATGTTTCAACGAAATCGTCCGTTATTTTTCTGTATCCATCGATTATCTTGAAAATCCTTAAATCTGGTTCATTATGATTTTAAATCGACTTTTATAAGCTTATACACTGGTATGGAAGCATTTCCTCAGTTCCAAAACCATTCCAATTAATTTCATTCGTCTATTTTAAGAATAAATATATTACGGTTATTAAAGAAATTGGCTATTTTAAAAGATCTTTTTTTATTAAGCCCATCACAACACACAAACATTTCTCAAATTACCTGAATTACGAACACTACTTTATTCCATTAATTCTGTCTGTGCCTATTTTTCAGTTATAACATATGTTTTCTCTCTTTTAGCTTCAAGAAATAACGTACTGGAAAATTACTAGCGAACCTTACGTTTCAGCACAATTTATTTGATTATTTTTTCTTACTGAATAACTGTTAAAATATCAACAAGTAATATGGCGTCTTGTCTTTTTGATAGTAAATCGATATTTATAAAATTTAATTTGGAAATCGATGGAAATGACGTTTCAGCTGAAAATAGTAGCATGACATGAATCTACGAAAAAAAAGGGTGAAAAATGTTATCACGCTAGAGCTCACAGTTCGAGAGTATTTGTATATTTATTTATATAGATACTTTGCTTTATATGTTGTCTTATCTTTAACATTGTTTTCCCAAAAAAAAAACATTAAATAATCACAAAAAAACTTTAATCACATTAAATATTTTTAAGAAATACATTTTTCAATCACCTTAAAGATTATGTCATAAGACGATAAAAGGATAAAGAAATTATTATTTAATCACTAACATCTATTAAATAAACACCACATAGATAACTATAATTGAGTTTCAAGAACATATTTTTAATAATAAATTAAACCATCAATTGACAGTTAAGTCTTTTGACTTTATACGAGAAGAACATTTTACAATATCTCACATTTCCACATTTTAATATTATAAATACTAAACAATAAGTTATAAATGATCAACTATCAATACTTTATTTTGTGAGTACTTAAATACGTACGGGTGAACTTTTAAAAATTAGGACTAACTGGTGTGTTCATAAAATTATCAAATTAAAAAATAGTATTTCAAATCCCTACCTACATGATAAAGTACCTACCTACATTATATATTTGAAATGGGTGGACAAAAGCAACACTAACATTTTCTTCTAGCAAGTCCCGTTACGTTAAGTAGCATTACATCCCGTGATTTTCCACGGAATTTTATATTATATTACACATATTAACCTTGTTTTAAGTTTTTATTACAAATGGATTATTTTTAAAATTATGTTACAAATAAAGTAAATGAATGATAATATGACATCATTAATAATATTACTTGTTCTTTTTTCTTAATTACTAACAATAAGTCTGAAATTCTATTGTTAAATTAATAGTTAAGAAACATATTATATTCTCGCAGAGACGAAACATTTCATTGTTGTATCATAAAGTAACTTATTTGCCGGTACAGGCCTTATTATGGTATAAAACATTGATTCAGCGTAATTATATCGGACTCTGAATATAAGAGAATAGTAAAACATGAGCACAATCATAAAAAAAGATGGCATGATTGTACTAAAATATAATAATAAATACGGACAGCGAACTCTGGAGTACAACGTGCCTAAAATATTCAACATGTTACCAAGCAATATAAAAAAATGTGAATTGTTGACTAGTCAGATATATGCTGAAAAAATGGCTCTTAAGTAGAAATACCTTATATTAGGCGCTTATTTAAATATCTAGTTTCTAGTATGTGTACTAAAGATATTGATGTATTGTTGTACTATATTATGCTGCACACTGCAGCATGGTAAGGCGTAATAGTATATCAATTTCTTAAAATGTGTGAATTATAAAAATATGTGTAGTTATAATTAATAAGATAATCTATCTATATTTCCATTGTATTCAAAATCCTGTTGCCAAACTAATTGTAGTTTAACGGGATGGTGATTTTTGAAGAACAATGAAATAAAATAAATTTTACAGAAGATCGTTTGAGAACATTTGTCAACTGAACAGTTATCGTGCAATTATGAACATTGGAAAAGAAGCAGAATCAATGTAGTTAATGAACTATTCGTTTTTAATAGTCCCGCATCAATTTGTGCCAGTTATCTCCCAATACGTTTGGCCGTTGTTGTTAGCGAGCTTCTCCACATTTAGACGTGGTAGAAAAGGGTTATTATTGATCGTTGCGCTACCGGACAATTCGTGGTCTAATGGAACTTGGAAGTTTCTCGTCATTTTACTCGTTGCAGCCACTGGTTTCTGTGAACACACGTATATCGTGAATACGGTAGAACATAACAAAGAGAACACTGCCAATGAAAGCGCTACAATGGAAACAGTTTTCCACAGATTATAGTCTGATGGTTCTGCAGCTATAATTGAACCCTCTGTAGTTGAACCCGGTGAAGAATCTGACGATGTTCCAGGATCTTCAGTAGTTGAACCGGGTGAAGAATCTGACGATGTTCCAGGATCTTCAGTAGTTGGACCGGGTGAAGAATCTGGCGATGTTCCAGGATCTTCAGTAGTTGGACCGGGTGAAGAATCTGACGATGTTCCAGGATCTTCAGTAGTTGGACCGGGTGAAGAATCTGGCGATGTTCCAGGATCTTCAGTAGTTGGACCGGGTGAAGAATCTGGCGATGTTCCAGGATCTTCAGTAGTTGGACCGGGTGAAGAATCTGACGATGTTCCAGGATCTTCAGTAGTTGGACCGGGTGAAGAATCTGGCGATGTTCCAGGATCTTCAGTAGTTGGACCGGGTGAAGAATCTGGCGATGTTCCAGGATCTTCAGTAGTTGGACCGGGTGAAGAATCTGGCGATGTTCCAGGATCTTCAGTAGTTGGACCGGGTGAAGAATCTGACGATGTTCCAGGATCTTCAGTAGTTGGACCGGGTGAAGACTGGGTTGAAAGTTCGGTAGTTGGAGATATTGTGGTCGTACCGTCAATACAGTCTTCGACACCTGGCTTTTTTATCCTCATATAATCTATTGCGAAGAATGCGCCAGCCTCTAATGCGCCCACGTACAAACGAATCTATAAAGAAAAATCCCCGTTAAGTAAATTGTACTTGAAATATATATCACTAAGAAAGTTATTTACTAAGGATTTTGTTGTTTGCAGTTGCCCTTCTAGTGTATGAAGACTTATGAAAAGTCTTAAGAGAATAAATGCACTAGCACACTTCTTACAGTCATTATTACTATACAATGTAAAGATCTTGTTATATTGTGCCAAGGCCCCATACAGTGAAGTTATCAGCAAAACTTTTTTTGAATTCAGAATTGAGTGAGCCTTTTAAATAATTAAAAAATGTTGTACAGTTATTATAGTTACTATCGAATTTGCATTTCGCATACTATAACAAACAACAAAATATGTGCAAATAAAAAAGCCATAAAAACAATCTACCAAATTAGTATCCCGAAAAATGTGGAAATCAATATATACACCAACCTTATAATATCGTAAATTCATGTTCACATACCCATGACAATCAGTAATTGGTCATTTCAATCGGGAATTTGTTCAATTAAATTTTGATAAATAATACTCGTATCTTATTAAAACTGAATAAGATAAATAAAAATATGCAGTATTTTAACATTGAACTTTATCAAAATATTGTTTTCTACGCGTAACGGACATAATATATGATTACATTGAATAATGCTGGTGGAAACCAGTTCTTCTAATTCTTATCCAAGATTGGAACCTTCTGTTATAATTAGAAACAAATTAATAGGAAGGCATTTTTAGATTTTCCTTTGTACCTGCATGATCCGGATTTTTTTTAAGACTCTCAAAAAACAGAGTTAAATGTGTATAAAAGCAACTGAAGTCACTTACCCGGATATTGGCATCCTTTGTAATATCCAAATTAACATCTTTCCAGCCATCATCAACACTACTATACTGAATTTGTCGTGTTTGTATATTCGCTCCGCCAATTTCGTCTACCGTCCATAAAGCTGAGATGGGGGTAACCGACGGGGGATTCTTTGTGAAAACCTTGAACAAAATATCGGTTCCCTTTACAGCTATCAACGATTCTGTACTTTCTATACAACTTCCAGAATCAACTTTGGAAGCTATAAAATAATCGTTAGAGCCAGGTGGTTTATCTAGTATATCCGGAAACTCTGCATATTTGTAAACGTCAAAGGGAGACAAGCCGAAACAAGCCGTGTTCAGTATCCCAATGTTTCCAGCACCAAAATCGTCTTTGTAGCACTCTTCTTGCTCTAAAGCACGAACACAGTCTTTCGAAACAACCGCCAAACACAAAGATATAATCACGTGCTTAAAGTTAATCATAATTTTAATTATATCACTATGTTGGTCTTTTGAAATAAATACCCACTATTCACGAATAACAAATAACAATTATGACTTAACAGCAACTTATAACTATGTGTACCATAAATTACGAATTATGAGTTTTATTTATTAAACTCGTTTAAAACAGTATGCTACACACTTCTTCGTAACGATGCTAGAGATATAATGGAAGAAAAAAGTAGTTTTTGACTACTATAATCCGTTATTTATATGTTTATCAAACTCTTCTATCTAGCCATAAATCCAAAATTAATCCCCATTGCTAATACGTACTACGTAGTATACGATTTTTTATCATACCTATGTAATTATTAAACGGAACGAATGATCTAACATTTGACAATAGGTTGTATTGTTGACTGATAATGTTTGTTTCTCGTACCCCCTGTTATCAGCGTTCTCTTTATTATAGATAGACTTCTGATTAAAATATTTGATGAGTAAATTTATTTATTTACGCAAATATTATCCTTTTCTTTTAAACAATTAACTCATAAACAGCGCAAAAAAATTGTAAAAGAAAATAAAAAAATAGTATTGAATACACGGTACATCCAGAGTTAAATACTTTCTACAATTAATTTAGCTCTGCTAGATTTAAAAAAAACTGTACCAAGGTATACTTATATTGTGATATTGACGTACTGAATATTTCAACAGCATCGGAGTATCTGTTTCCCAGATGTTGAATTCGTCACATGGGAGTGTAATATATTGAGGTTGAAGTAGAATTGTCACAATAGTATGGTAGGTAGTGTCTTGTAACTGTCCTGCCAGGAACATGAAAACTATTATATTTAATTGCATGGCGTACTAGAATTAGTTTATTGAGAATACTAACTCATTTTTGACTAAAATGTTAATTAAAAGGTTCTTGCCGTGGGTCTTCAATTGAAGAATGTATTGCATTGCACTACTCCTGCATACCTCCTGGAATAAAACTATTATTATGTTGTTATGCCAATATGTTATCATTGTTCGTTATTTTCGTGCAATGTACGAGTATATATGATATTATTCAAGCACCTTTTATTATTTATATCTGTTTTTTTTACGTCTGTTATGACAATATCTGACTTTAGCGATACAATTATTTGTAGAATGTTTAATTCCTATTTAGGACAATAATTATATAGCACATTGCTTTTTTTACAGCGCCATAACAAAAAAATATTAACCCTACTCGCTTTTCATCTGAATTTTGATTTCCTGCCCTCATTCTATATGTCGAAATCGGCTTATTTGGTTTTTTGTTAATACGTACGCCATGTGGAACCAGGGCGGGTCGCCAAGGCGCCAAAGCACTGATAGTACCTAATCACAGTCCTTTTTATATTTAAAATAAAATGAAAAAATCATACTATTCATGGACGGCAATTAAACCCGTATGTACGGGACGTGTCCTGTACATACACGCCCGCATAAGAAGAGAAAGTGCTGGGCCTGCTTCAGTTAGTTTCAGTCACGCGACCAAGCGATTTTTGTATGGGTGCGCTTGTAAGGCGACTTGTTTCAGTTTTGATTTTGGGTTTTGTCGGGGCCCGACAGTCTGGTGGACGCTGCCGGTCCTTCCGCTTCGAAGTCTGGAGTCGAGTGGCAGGGAAGAGGGCCAAAGGTGCAGAATGAAACTCCAGATTCTCAGACAGAAGGTAGGCGAGGCAGGCAGCGAGGCAGCGAGGCAGCGAGGCAGCGAGGCAGCGAGGCAGCGAGGCAGCGAGGCAGCGAGGCAGCGAGGCAGCGAGGCAGCGAGGCAGCGAGGCAGCGAGGCAGCGAGGCAGCGAGGCAGCGAGGCAGCGAGGCAGCGAGGCAGCGAGGCAGCGAGGCAGCGAGGCAGCGAGGCAGCGAGGCAGCGAGGCAGCAGCGAGGCAGCGAGGCAGCGAGGCAGCGAGGCAGCGAGGCAGCTAGGCAGCGAAGACGGTGAGGCGGGCAAGTCCAAAGAGAGGAATCGACGGTGCAGTGAAGACGTTTGTATAACGACGGAAATTTTATCTTTAACTCCTCAGCGGTGCCGTGCCTTTAGCGGCTGAGGGTTGCTCTTGTTCGGCCCGCGTCGTTTTCCGCGGACCGCTGAGGGTTCAAATATTTTTGTATTTGGAAATACAAAAAATTAGGTTCTTGCCCATCTCTTTCTCCGTCTATCAGACTACCTCGAAGATCGCCTGATTTTTTATTTAAACAATTAAAAAATATAAAAGGTATACAGAGAGGCTGCAAAGACCTACATGTTGGTCTTTGCAGCCTAATATCTTTTTAACAGAGTGCAGTAGAGAAAAGATTATTATTTCATTAGATTCCTTGAATACAGGTGAGTAGGCTTGCGTAATTTATTTATTTGCGCGCGTATCGGTCCCGGCCAATCAGAGGCCCAGCCGGGCTCGGAGACCGGCGTGGGGTAGGGGGGTGAGTGAGCAGGTCCCGGAGAGGGTACCCGATACGCACGTCATAGGAGGCAGGTGGTGAAACGAGCGAAATAACATCATTCAGTGGCGTAGAAAGAAAGGTGAGGACTGTTCGCGCAGGATCGCTCTCTTCCTTTTTACGCACCTTGAGGTTACTTCGTCCGTACGGGCAAAAATATGATAGTATGTAGAAACTTAACCTAGGCACATGAAATTTAGCGTATCACGTCCGATACACCGTAAGTTTCTGGCCTGACGACGCGGAATAAAAACCCGCGCCTCTCGTCTTATACTTGATACGAGTTGGTACCAATTTTTTGTTCAAACAAAATAATTGCCATTTCATTCAGGAGTATATTGAGGAGCGTATTTTTTTATACTGTGAAAATGTCTTTAACCCTACCCATTTTTGCACCGGAACTTCGGTTTCCTGCATCGATTGACGGTTTCCTGCAAAAAATCTACACCAGCTATAAATAGTAAGTTGGGTCTTTCTGATACAATTTCTTGGATGATCTTGTATCACAACCGGTTATCATACTTTATTAGACATTTATATGGTGTGATAAGGAATTAATTCTTTCAAAGGATCTGGTGAAATAGTACAGAGTGTAAATTTAATAAAAAATCAAGAAATAACTTTTTACGTAACTTTTTTATTATGATTTACAAATTTCACTCAAAGACTGCTCATTTCAGTTTCAAATAAAATACAACACCTCCTAGCATAATATCACTTAGAACTAAAATAGTACAATATGAGATTACAAAATGTAAAAACTAAATATAGAAAAGGAGTTCTAACTGCTCTGAGCCATTCGATCTATGGTATCCCCATTTGGGCACGTTGTGAAGCTGATGGACGAGGGGAAGAGGAAAGATAGGAGGAATACAGTGCATCTGGTTATATATATATACGGTCACTTAATAAAGCTAAAGCCATTCCAAGCTATTTCGATTCTGAATGGTTTTCTCTCACCAGGGTAATTTTGAAAATATCTTCTATTTCACAACGCGAAAGTATTCTACTGTTTTTTTTTAAATCTGTAAGAAATAACCCAAACAAATTAAAGGATATCTTATATTCTGATCTCTGAATCCAGAGCCCTCGGCACATTTTCTAGCGCGAAGCGGTCATGTATCTTTGCCTCTTTCTTGCATAGGAAGCTCTCACACACACAATGGCGCTTAGCGTCCAATAGTCAACAGCACTAATATGTTAACGCTTATTTTGATTTATAGGTCTATGAATGGCCTTCATAGGAAGCCTTAAAAACATCTCAGATATTTTATTATTTTTGTAACGTACGTAACCGTTTGATAGGTAAATGATAAGCTATGCCTAACTAGGTTTTTTTCCATCTTTCATATTCTCCCACTAGAGTCTGTCCAGCATTACGATGTTCAATATATATATTATACTATCCTATCGCAATAATGTAATATTTTGAAACAATATTTCAGATATTCGTATACCGAGGTCATCTCTCTCCAGTAATTTTCACTACGGATTCACCATAGCCTGTCTGCACTCTTTGCATTTGCAGTCTAGGAATATTAGATTCAACAGATCCGACAGAACTCCCCTTTTCCACTTCATAGTTACTCTTGGCACAGAAGAAATATGTTATGAATATAACATAAATTAAAAGAAAACCGCCCACGGTAAGAGATGCTATAGCAATGATTTTCCACGTGTTGGATTGGATTTTATCACCCGTAGAGCCACCCGGGCCTGGGGTTACCGTAGGTTTAGTTGTTTCTGAAGTACCCGTACTTGTTGATTTGGTTGTGTCTGGGTCATCCGTTGATTTAGTTGTTTCTGAAATATCCGTAGTTGTTGATTCAGTTGGGTCTGGGTCGTCCGTTGATTCAGTTGTTTCTGAAGTATCCGTAGTTGTTGATTCAGTTGGGTCTGGGTCGTCCGTTGATTCAGTTGTTTCTGAAGGATCGGTAGTTGTTGATTCAGTTGGGTCTGGGTCGTCCGTTGATTCAGTTGTTTCTGAAGTATCCGTAGTTGTTGATTCAGTTGGGTCTGGGTCGTCCGTTGATTCAGTTGTTTCTGAAGTATCCATAGTTGTTGATTCAGTTGGGTCTGGGTCGTCCGTTGATTCAGTTGTTTCTGAAGTATCCGTAGTTGTTGATTCAGTTGGGTCTGGGTCGTCCGTTGATTCAGTTGTTTCTGAAGTATCCGTAGTTGTTGATTCAGTTGGGTCTGGGTCGTCTGTTGATTCAGTTGTTTCTGAAGTATCCGTAGTTGTTGATTCAGATGGGTCTGGGTCGTCCGTTGATTCAGTCGTTTCTGAAGTATCCGTAGTTGTTGATTCAGTTGTTGTAGTAATAATTTCCCCAACAATTCCCACACTGTCAATCGCCAAAAACTCTATCCCAGTTCCTGATGGCGTGTATGCAAATCGAATCTAAAATAAAGAAATGTTAAATTTCAATAAACATTTTAGAAATGTACAAGAGAACGCAATTTTTGTTCGTCTTTAAATCGCATTAGTTTTAACAGTAGTTTAAGAGTAAAAATAAATCAAAGTCAATACGGCACAACACTCCCCACTGCTCCCAATCGTCTGGAGCCAGTGGGACTATGGCATTTCCAATTAGGGTATGTTATGAAGCTAAAGGTAGTAAGGAGGGGAGAGAGATGGCGAAGAAGAAATTATTGAAGTAGCTGGCTATTCAGATCTGGTCACAAAACATGGCTAAAGCCATTTTAAGCAACGTTTTGATTCTGACTGACTCTGGGACGTGAAAAATAAAAAGAAAATAACAAAACATTTTGAAACTTCCTTGGGGACATAAAAAAAAACTATTCTTCAAATAATTTTTGAGAACATAAAACACCGTTATTGTGAATTACGTCAAAATTAAATTATTGCATATGAAGAAGTTTTACCTAACAAAATACTTTATTTTAAGGTGCTAGGGGTCACCGTTCGAGAGTTTTTGCTGTTGAAGTGATTTTCAGCTTTATAGATAAGATAATAACGTAATGAAAATTTTCCAAATAATTTGACACATTATTAACGGATTATGCGTTAAGGAGATATTTTTTTAAAGATAAATCAACAACATATATTTTTTATTAATGTCCAATCAACGACTTTGAAACTACAGATTTTTTTTTGGCATGACTGGTTTGTGCCCATACCTACTCGCATTAAGGTTCTTCATTCAACTCTGAATAATTCTGTTTTTAAATAACTCTGATGTATTTTTCACATTGATGAAATAAACATATAAACCTAAATTCTTGTTTATTTGATACATTGAAACAACATTACATGGTGATTCACTTTTTTTACACTTTGTTTTCGGGGTTCTAAACTTAAAAATTGAAAACCTAATATTGATTTTTTAGTGCGTGGAAAAGTGTAAAAAATCGTTTAATCGTGAAAAATCTTAGAACCACTGCAAAAAAACGTCACATTTTTAACACAAAAAATACTCACTCTTTTTTGACATAACAGTGTGGCTTATGAATTTCTCATCATGGCTGTCATTTAGCATTTGTTTTAACACTGGTATATTACTGGGGGTTGGTTATTTAGGAATAAAATTCCAAAAGTTTTTATTTGAACTTTGGTACTTTGTTTTTAGGACAGAAAATTAAACTTTAAAATCATATAAAGTAGTTGATAATATCATGAACTATGTCGCAATATTTGCAGGAGGAATGAAAAATCCGAATAATTCTGTAGCACGGTTTCAAATGATAAAAAAACAATTATGTATTGACTCCGCATATCATAAAACTAATTGCAGTAACTTTGTTTTATCAAAGCTAGAATATGTAACAAGTGTAAACTTTATACAGCCTCAGAAAATGTATAATATGGAGAACTCACAATCAAAAATATACTGCAAATTTTGACGGAAAATAAACTGTCAGATTTGATAAGCCGCCACACAACGCTGTCTTGGAACACGCCCCTCTTTGTATACATCCTCAAATACATTCTCAGCTTATATGCTTTATATGCTATATGCCTATATACGATCTATGCTTTCCTGGCACGTTTCATTCACTTGTTCATTAAATATTCTCCTAAAAATCCTTTCTCCATCCAAACGGATCTTATTTCCAACCTTTCTTAATCGTGTTTTGCGCCTTCCATAATTTTTTAATATCTTTTTTTCATAAACTGTATTTTTTATGTAAATGTATGAGTTTGATTACTTTTTACTGTTTATAATTAAAGTAACTCATGTATTGTTAATATCCCTTGCCCCAGAGTGAGTTTTTATACCTCATCGTAATTACTTTGTAGCAATGAAGGTATTAACATAATTTTATAAATTAAAAATTCTTAAAACGGTCTTACTTGGTAGAACTATACAAATACCTTGGGAAACGTCAACATTTAACCACATTTTGTCCGCTTTTGTCCTTTCTTTGCCAGTTAAAAAATTTCAATATTGTACACAAGGGTTTAAATTTGAACCCCACTGTAAACTGTCAGCCTTACTTTATTGCCACTTATTTTTTACGCAATAATTTAATTTTCTAAATTGACCCTTCAACAAATACCAATCAGCTCTTCAGACTCGCGCGAAAAAAATGAAAAGGATAAATAATTACTCTGAGTGTAGCCTTCCTGTTCATGGTTATTGTTGAGGTTTTCCAAGCTTTGCTGTCATCAATTGTCGCGGAGCCAGATTGTATGTTGCCACCACTCAGGTTTACAGCTGCCCATCTGAAGAGAAGTGCTTCTCCAGAGTTACTCGTGTATATATTAAGAGACAATATAGTTCCAACCTCGACGTCAAAGGTTTCACTTTGCATACAGTGTTCAAGAGCGATCTTTGTATCTGGAGTTATAAAAAAATCATTAGAACCATCCGGTTTTTCAACGATGTCTTCATTTTCAGAATATTGTTGAACTGCAAACGGTATTCTCCCGCTACATGCAGAGAATATCCCCATGGAACCGCCATCAAAATTTTCTACGAATGATTCTTCCTCAGCACTCAAAAAATTAACCGAAAACACCGCAAAACATAAAAGGAAAATTAAACACTTTGCCATTTTTTATTATTTTAAATTCCTAATTTCCAAAAAAACGGCTAACTTTAACTTATCTAAGTAACCCCACTTCAATTCTCATTCCAAAATTCAACACTATTAGGAATTATTTTGCTTTAAGTCTGGACAAACATATTAATAAATAATAATGTTGTCTGAAGTGAACTTGCTCCAAAAAAGACTGACGTTCAAATAATGACTCCGCATGGTTTACTAAGGTAGTCATCTACATGAAATAAAAGAAAAAATATCTATTATCATTGTTCCTTATCTCGAATCATGGGATTGGGTACATTTAGAGATAATGTTCTAATATTCAGCATTGATTTTTTTATATCAATACAATAAACACGTAAACAAGATGCGAAACAGATAACGTTTTATGGAATCTGTAAAGAATCCTCAGCCCCCCAGATAAAGTGAGTGGAATGGATGCTGTGGTCAATGAAGAAGTCATCATCGAAATCCAATTCCATCTTTAATACAAAAGCTTCATTTTCGTATTTTGTAGGCGTACAAATGTCGGTTAGGTTAGCTAAGGTTAGTAGCTGAGTGGACAAACATGTCGGATTTCCACCCGGGTGTCGTGAGTTCAATTCCTCTGCTAGCCAAGTCCTCCATCATTGCTCAAGCAATATCTTTCGCTTATTATGATGGCAGTAGGAGTTTTTTCAAATATTATCAGGTTATGCGTTACCCGGGAATGTTTTTCTTTCTTTTAAAAGAATAAATATAAGAAGAAACACGATATTTAAAATGCCGCCGTTGTAAACACCAGTAGTTTATTGAAGGAATTCAGCAATATCTACAGCAATTATCGCTAAAATGGCAAAGTATTGGAGATACTGCTAGAATGCCTTAGTATTATTATTTGTTTTTTTGGAATGGAGTGCTAGATACGGCTTGAAACAACGCCATTCGTCATCTTCCTTTGAGGAAGGAATGACTGGAATAATTTTAGATCAAAAAATTAAATAAAGAAAAATATCCAGACTCCATATTTGAAACCGCTGGAGGAAGAGGTCTTTGGAAAAGTAACTTGAGGACAATCCGCCTGTACCTCCCCAATACCTGAGGTACTCATCGTCGGCGCAGCCTGGATCGTTCGGGTTTGCACAGCCTGTATGTCTGCAGAATCTAGAACACCCATCATCAGCGCAGCCTGGATCGATCGGGCCTACACAGCCTGTATGTCTGCAGAATCTAGGACATCCATCGTCGGCGCAGCCTGAATCGTTCGGGTTTGCACAGTCTGTATGTCTGCAGAATCTAGGACACCCATCATCAGCGCAGCCTGGATCGATCGGGCCTTCACAGCCTGTATGTCTGCAGAATCTAGGACACCCATCGTCAGGGGTCAACCAGGTATGAACGAAACGTGCATTACACAAGGGAAAGGATTCCCCGAGAGGCCAGGAGCCCATACTTTCGTGCTTGGAACCAGCGTAACACTCTTTACGGTATTGGTCGGGCCAACACCTCCCGTAAAGAAGCTTTAAATGACTTTATACTATATACATAATTTTACAGAGGTTTTTAAAAAAATAAGCATGACAGCAACAACAAAGGATGGAACAAGGGAGGAAAATAACTGCGTAATATTTGGTGCTAAAAATGTTTTTTTTTTAATCAAAAATACAGTTTCTTAAATGACATCTTATATGCCCTATTATTTTATTAATATCGTCCACACTCTTAAGCATTTGAGATCTATGTACATTTTATTTCCACGTATAAAACATATTTATTGCTTGATAATTCCTGACAAAATATTACATCTTTTCTGGTATATTTTTTTATAGTTATTCAATTATTATTCCACGTTATTTTGAATTAACATTGAACTTCTAAGGGATTTTTTTAAATTTTAAAGGCAACATTTACATAATAAAACAGTACACACGAATAAAACAATTAAATTTGAAAAATAATACATTGGTTTGTATTGTCGCACGAATAAATATAAAGATTATATAAAAAACAATATAAAAATACTAAAAATTCGCAAAGCCATTTGAAAATGTTTGATTATTTGTGTCAAATAAAAAAGGACTGCAGAGAGTGATTGAGGAGGGGATGGAGAGGGGAGAGGGGGGAGGTTTGGGGGCACACTAATACTTACTGCACAGGGCGCTAGATGTCGTGGAAACGGCCCTGCAAATGACTAGCATTCCGTTTCGTTCTTATAATTTAGAATTGTTTGTGTATGTATTTTATGTAGTACTAATAAATTATAGCGAAGATCGAAACCAATATGTTTTCGGTTCCAACACCTTTCAATAGAGTGCGGTAGTGTCGCGGAAACAAAACATAACATCATTATCAATGATAAATACATACAGCTATTTATTGCGCGAACATCTTGTTTGTAGATTGCTTCTTAATAGGACAAGGGGAATTTTTCAGTTTTTGAATGTTTTTTGCGCATTTTAAAAGTCGCTTGTATCTACAACAGCACATCAAAAAAAGTTTTACTAAAATACACATTCTATATATAATGTATTTTTTATACCAGCAGGTATATTAAAAATATTTCAAAAAAATTATTTTCTTATTTTCTTTATAAAAGAGCTATTTTCAATTAATCGTCAATCGACCTCCAAATGTTCTTCTTCTGAGGTCAAATGAAAATAATAAAAAAAACATGTATTGTAATAGAGCATTTCTTAATCTATACCACGAACCTTTTTTAAATTGTCTAATTCACGATGAATATTTAAAAAAAAAAACACGTTACTCGATGAACTTTGAACAAGTTTTTATGGGCTAAAAAACTCTATAATAAATAAAATTAAAATATTGTTAGATATTACAGCATTTAACTACATAAATTAAAGAAAAAAAAGTAATAATTGTTAATATGAGGTTTTTCTAAATTCCAAAAAACACAAAAACGATGACGAGAAAGAATGGAATTTATTATGCTAAAAAGAGTTGCCCGGAGTATATGTCTTGCAGTCGGCCGGTTTTGTGAAGTTTAAAGTGAATATTATATTATATAACCCTGGAAGGAACAAATTAAGAACGTTGTATTTGTTCTTACAATTTGAAGGAAATGTGTCAAAAGAAATAATCAGAATACGTGCGTGGCACAGTAAGACACAAAAAAACATGATATTGTTATTCATTTTATGTTCCTTTCTCCGCGCGCGCTATGTATAGATAATATTATCATTTTTAAGAAAATATGTAGCAAGGATCAGAATAGGTTTATTGCAAGCACGCTGATGTAGGTCATGATCGCCCCTTCTTACATACGGGACGAAACCAAACAGACACGCAGCCCACGTGTTCTTGGTTCTTAGCTGGCGAAACAAACCCAATATCTGGGGAAAAATCTAATTATTCATCGGAATATATAGATGCATATTATATTTTCGGTAATATTCTTTTATACGATTTATGCGTCTAATCTTTACTTCATATAGAGAAGTAGCAGATTTTAATAGAACTTGAAAAAAAAAACACATAAACTTTGTTTATAACCACTTCATTATTTAATATCACGTCTACCAGTTTCGAAAGTACCTTTTCATCATCAGGACAATATTAAAATAAATTAGATTTAATTTAATTTAAAAATTTTATATTGTCCTGATGATGAAAGGGTACTTTCGAAACCGGTAGGTGTGATATTAAATAATAAAGTGGTTATAAACAAAGTTTATGTGTTATATTAATAAATATGGCAAGCCACAAAGTAAATGCTTTTTACGAATATGAACTTTTTTAACTTTATTGAGATTTATATATTTTGAATTAAACGTAAACATAGATTTCAATGTTAACTCCATAAAAACATTACAATTTACCTCCCCAATCCAACTCTTTGAAGCATATAATTTATCCACTAGCAGTTAATATAATATTTAAAAAATATATATTTTCGACAGAATAAGGATTATCAAAGGAAATTCCCCAGATTATAGGGAAAAATCAAAATCTAGTGAAACACGAAGTCGCTCTCGGCTGGTTTGGGTCTACTAGCGAATACCAGGAACTAATCCTTTTTAAGTAAAAATCTACGATAAACTTTTGGCGGGATTGTTTACAAAATGCGATGAGGGTGACCAAAATTATAACTATTTTAGCAAATCTTGATAATATCGTCTGCTCTCTCTCAGTCTTCAAATTCATTCTGATGATTATCTTATCTACTTAAAAAAACATCAATAAAAATATTGTATGTACCTAGTTTCATCATTTTTGTCAAATCAAAATTTATTCATCTACCTAACGAACCAATTACACAGTTGCCCAGCAAGGGTAGGCAGAAGAGATAGACTGCAGCACAAATCCATCTTGGAACACACTCTTTGTTTATTTCGCATTCGTGCATCGACTCATACATACCTTTCTGTTATTCTCACTTTTGAAATGACACAACGTAAATATTTCAAATGGTTGTGCCATATCTTCCCCGGTTTTTTTTTCTGTTTCATTCACTTTTGCGTCATGTGGCGCTCCTTTCATTTGCTCTCTATATCTTAATCGTATAAGCATTCGTTTCTTAATGTTGGTATTTTTTCTTAGATCTCCGCATTTGTAATACGTTCATACATGATATAACACACATACGCCCCAGGGATATCAAGGCATTCGGAGGCTTTCTATTCGCTCATTTCATCCTTCCTCTGCCAGTTACATGCCTCGCTGCCATACTTCAGGGTTGTTTTAGATGGCACTTGCTAAAATTTTAATTATCATGACGGCTGTTGAGATTATGTAGGTATCTGTAATATTATGTAGGTGTCTACATTGATTCATTTAATGGAACTTAATTGGTGTAGAATATATTAATTTTTACTATGTTAACACTTTTAATTTATGACTGTTTGTTTCCTAAGTAAACCTTTACTCTGAAAGACTCAACTATGGCATATTTTCGTAAATAAGTTACTTTAGAAACAGCCTTTGTGGGGAGGTAATAATATAACCTTGCTCAGACTTTGACTTGAATGTTCTTTCAAATGTATATTTTGTCCTATTTTTGTCTTTGCTTCATTAAAATATTATGTATGTGCTGTTCTTTCTTTGTTACTCTTTTTTCCATTTCATGTTATGTATTTTTTTCTAATTGGACATTGGTCCGTCAGTATATTAATATTCTTAATATAGAAATGGGCCGAGATCTGGCTCCTGGGGTATTCCAAAGAGAGATACCGCAACCATCAACCCGCACAGCTCGTAAACGATTAGGTTTATAAAATTCAAATGAATTCAAGCAATTTTTTAAAACCGAACTACTATAGACAAAGACAGCCTCAAATCATTTGAATAAAAAGTCGGTCAAAGGGGGTTCTACCAACTTTTCGCATATAAATGGTGACGGTTTGTTGATAAATTTGAATCGAATAACCGTTTGGCAGTCGATTTTCACAATGCGGGACATAAGATAACAGATAAGTTATAGCACAAAAAAATACATCATAGCATTAGTGATTGCCGGTTACTTAATTCAAGAATACGTAGATGATGTTTACAACAAATGCGAACACCACATGTAATGCACTGTAATTTATTTCATACAACATTAATTTATGAAATCGATAATAAACTGTCAAATTAATCTTTTTCGAGTGAATTTCGTCTTATCAATGTAAATTTGCCTTCTTTAATGCGATATCAAAAGCATCAGTAATAATATTAAACTGCTAATTACTAAATTAATTCATATACAATCTTCACATGCCAAATATAGCATTACGCTCACAAGAAATTAGCATTCCTTTGAATGTACTCACAGCTCACACAGCCCTGTAAACGCGAAACGAAAGGGAATATTCATATATCGTCGTTGTAAAGGCAAAAAGGCTTTAGCGACACTTTGGTCACAAATGAGTCAAATATGCAGTTTTGATCAGTTGTTTTTTCTGCACCGAATGCTTTGACTCTCGTTTGATTCTGATGACTTTTGTGGCCCTCTTATATATATATATTTACCATTTGGAGGCTTGACTCAAGCGACACAAGTTTGGGACTTTTTTTTAACCTTTTGTCGCTTCAGGTAACTTAGTGCGAGAATTGAGTAACCTGAGTTAATTTTTTTTTCAAAATCTAACCAGGTACCGAAGAATAATGAATTTTATTGTTAAAAAAAACTTTATTTTGCTCTGGCGTAAACTTCGTAAAATTGCGATTCAGCCCTTTTGCTTTTCTGGCGTCGATATGCAATATCTGCAAGCGCCTACGAACTGTTGCAGGCTAAATTTACAAAATCAAATATTTCGTGCCTATGGGTACATTAAAAAAATATGTTTTTCACTAGAGGCAACTACTATCCGATACGAAATAACTTATTGGGAAAACTCGTGCAAGACATAAGTTACATTTAAACAATTCAAAACTCGATGACTAAGTTGTTGGTCAACAAAAGTATTTATGCACAAAGACGAAACATTCAATTGCCATTTAAGTTCGTAAATATAGGAATGTATTATAGTTCAAAGTGTATGCCAAAATGTACTGTCTGATCCCATTTATACAGAAAAAGAAGATCATCTACACAACACAAGATTTAGCCAAAATAAAGACAAGGTAATTCTCAAAACAAAAAAACAAAAATGAGCGATGAACATACAATTATCTGGTTCTTATAATATGTATCATTATGCCAATGAATACAAAAATTGTAAAAAAAACTAATCGAATTGCACCAAAAAAACACTAAAAAATGCTAAAAAGGTGATCCAGACTTTTTAAAACTTTAATCTTTGATAGCTAATGACGCTGCAGATCTAAGAGATTCGAGACTTATTTATTTGTTTATAAACCAACGGACTGGAATAAACTAACCACGAAATGGGAAAGAAGAGCAATAGATAAATAACAGCACATACATAATATTAAATATAGCAATGACAAAAATAGGACAAAATACACATAAAAAAGAACATTAAAATCAAAGCCAAGGTCAATTCAAAGTTTTGGTAGAGTCGTAAAGAATGACAAAAATTGTTTAGACTCCTACCAAAAAGTTCAAGACCATGGCTTGAGTTAACAAGTCTAGATATTCTGGACTGTGGAGAATGATACCCATAATTAATAGAGTGATGATTGGGGAACAGCAATTCATTATTTCTGAGTCTACGGCAAGGAATTTTGAACTGAAAATGCAAATTAAATCAAAGTCTTTCCTACGCTTTTCTAATGAGACTTGAAAATATGTTTTTTTTAAACAAGGCTCAAGCGTCTTCCTACTTAACAACCTTTTTTTCTCCATCTCTTTTCCTCCCCAGCCTTACATTTTACCGATCACGACCATTTTTTATTCAAGTCCTTAAAAGTTACAATGCATTTTATGGATTTATGCTGACATCGGTAGATCCTAGTTTTTAATTTGTAAAATAACAATATCCATATTGATTGATATTATGTTGCAATTGCCGTGGATTATTTCAAATCTTTTGACGGAGGGTAAATGCGTTTATCAGAAAAGGGATAAGATGAATTTAGATAACCAAGTGGATTTCAGCATTGCTATGTTGAAATCCATTGCTATATCCACTTGCTATTATGCTTGTCAGCTGATAACAAATCGATCAAAATCTGAAGCGGATCAGGAAGAATATATATGGAAAGAGAGCTAAATATTTTACCCAACCTATACAAATTTACGATTTATCATTTTCTCCGGGTTTTTAAGCCGAAAACTGTGAGAGAGAAAGAGACAATACAAGTCGTCACATAATATTGCACCACTTTTAAGTATGTAAGCATGTTTTCCGTCTCCCACGTCTCCGGCGACTCCGCCCACTATGTTTTGTTATGCGACAAAACTCAGCGGTTTTTGAGGTTATATCCTATATTTTTGTTGATAACAGTACTGTGAAAAAGTGGTTATAAAAATAAACATAACATTATGTCGACATGTGCTATAAATGGATGTATAAATACCCTAACCCTAGCCCTAGCCACGCCCGAGTCAGAAAACAATCAGCAATTCTGACTACACAAGCTATCCCTCCTGGTATATTATAGCTTTGAGATAGGAGCCTTTCGAAATGGGGAGCACCTCAGCCTTAAAGATATTATTTTCAATATTATTTTTGTTAAGTGGCCGCGAGTCCTAGTTGCTAGAAAATCTGATGTAAATATCGTTAAGTATGGAGATTACCAGATTTATTATGGATTATAAAAGTAGTTAAAAATAATCAGAAATGCATTTGATTCTGCAAAATAAGATGCATTTTTATCTAGTAATAAGTTCAACTATTCCCACTTACCTACAATAATTTAATATTTTCCCTGAAATCTGCTAAGGTACTCACTCCTTGGCTAAATCTTTCGCACTCGAAAATTTAGATTCAGTTGTAAATTTTACAACGCTTTCATCTGGAGTACCCCAGGGGTCCGTTTTGGGCCCACTGCTCTTTATCCTCTTCATAAATGATGTCGCTCAAATAATCAAATCATTTGGTCTTATATCACATTGCTACGCCGACGACCAGCAAGTTTACTTTTACTGCTCACCGATAGAAATAGACAGTCTGGAAATCCACATGACTGAGTGTCTAGAAGCGATCACTCTCTGGATGACCCCAAATAGACTGAAATTGAACCCTTCAAAGACAGAGTTTCTCTGGACCGCCACAAGCAGACGTCAGCATAACATCGATGTATCGGACGCTTTGAGCCTCCACCGGCTGCTCGTTAGAGTGATAATAAATAATTAAATATGTTAATAATTGTAAATAATAATGTTAAAATTTCATTTTTTGTTGTTCCCGAGCAAATACTGCCCGGGAACTATGTTCACGCCACTTGGCCGGACTCATCTGACGTGCCGAGCGGCGGGATACTTGCTATATACGTCCCCCTACACAACGATCGGAGGCTACGCGATACCAGCGTGCTCCGACCCTTCACCAAAGATAGCCGGGAGCTTATGGCGCTCTACTGGCCGTTTGACAAACAATTTACTAGGCCGGCAGTATTTACGCTGTATCCCCTCTCCAGCGCCCGGAAGCTGACCCTTTTGGCCAATGGACCAATGCGTCAGCCAATAGACGCTATGCAGAGATTTGGCGTATTTTAAAATCTGATTATTGCATAACTAGGGTTAGGTATTATTTTGTAAACTAGATTAGCGGGGATTCAGTCATCGGTACGATAAATAAAAGTACACAGATCTGACGGCTGAATTCCCTACTACATTAATGTATAAATTTAAATGTTGTATTTATGTTAATTTAGTATTTATAAGATAAAACATGTACCACCACCCCTTATGTAACCCCCCTAATAATGTATAAATTGTAAAACTTGGAGATTAATAAAAATGCTGGGAAGAAGTGGTTTATTGGAAGCGAAAGGTCATAAGAGAGCTGATGCTGGTATATTTTGCCCTCCCGCTAAAAAATGCTAGCGGGAGCTATGAGCCCTCAAAGAGGAGAACTCGCAAGAAACCGGACGGTTTGAGCGCCCAAATCCCGGGTCCAGCGGATGCTAGGCCGGGGATATAAATACAGGGCCCAAACCGGTCCTAACCAGAACACTCTCAGCATCTCTACTGACATCAGGTCTCCTGACTTTACGCTTCTGACCGCTTCTTCCCGTCTGGACTCTACAACTTCGTTTGACTGCTTTTCCCTGGACCATCCGCCTTCTCCCGCCTTTGGAACTTCGACTTGCTGCAACCGACCCAGGCCCGCTTCGCTGATTGACTTGAAGAAACTGGCCCCTCAAAATTTATAGTCAATGTGCTGGCAAAACGTCTGGTACAATCGATAACTCCCCAATAGCTGTCTTAGAAAGTGACATTATTCCAAAGACATCCATCGAACTTCTGGGTGTTAATCTGGATGCTGATTTCTCCCTTAAATCCCAAATTAACAGGACTGTGAGCACAGGGTTCTTTCAACTAAGACAAATAAAATCAGTGCGAAGAAACCTGCCAACAGAGGCAACCAAACTACTTGTAAACTCGTACGTCGTTTCGCGTTTAGATTACTGCAACGGAATATACGCTAGTCTTCCTAAATATCAAATCAACAAACTACAACTAGTCTTCAACGCCGCGGCAAGACTTATCACCGGCGTATCAAAATATTCCCATATCTCAGAGCACCTCAAAAATCTTCACTGGCTTAAATGTCCCGAAAGAATCCAGTTTAAGCTTTGCTGGATGGTTTTCAAATCAATTAACGGAATGACTCCGGCTTATTTATCGGAATTGTGTATTCCTGAAGATTCCAATTCGCGACAGTCAACTCTTAGATCGGCAATGTCATCGGCTATCGGAAGGTTGAAAGAACCAAAGCGCACACTAGACACTAAGTTCGGAGAGCGCGCCTTCGGAGTGTCAGGTCCTAAAGCCTGGAATGGACTACCACATGATCTGAGAGTAATAAAAGACCCGACATAGTTCAGAGCCAAACTCAAAACTCATTTTTTCAGAAAATCATATCCACAATCAAGATGTAACAAGCCCAATAGAACCAAGAAAACTTTTCAGACTCTCATTCCTTAAATTCATTAGAAGATTATCACCATTAACTGTTCTTCAATACGAAAAATTAAAAATACCTCCGATAAACTTTATTTTAAATTTGCTCTCATGTCTTAAAAATGAAAAAATAATAATAAAGAAAAAAATAATAATAAAAAAAATAAAAAATAAAAAATTTAAGTTATTCTAAATTTTAAGTTATTATGATATGGTGATTGTGTCCTGCCAGAAGTGACCTGCCAGGTAAGTATGTTGCTCTATATTTATATAAACTAAGAATTAATATTAAGTAGAAATTAAGATTTGTACAGCGCCCTTGAGGTGATTTTTCACAAAAACGGCGCTATACAAATTATCCAAATATTATTATTATAATAATAGTATTATATTTCACGATCAAGTAAATCAAATACTTGAATCGGGTCATGTGAAGAGTCAGAATAACAGAAGAGTATGTATGAGACGATGTATGAATGTAAATGAAGCAAGGAGTGTGTGCCAAGACAGATTTATATGGCGGTCCGTCCTATCTGCCTACCTCTGCGGGGAAACGGCGTGATGATTAGTTAGTTAGTTAGTTTAATAATAGTATTAATACGTTATTATATAATATGCACATATGTGCCCTGACGCAGCTTGATCCAAGCGGAACCGGTTGGCCTACATCATAATAAATTTTGTGGTTTTAAAACAAAGTCTTCTTTTATTATTAATATAATGTCTAACCATCATGTGATTGCTTCTTACGAAAAAAAAAATTCAGTTTGAATGTTAAATAATGTTTTTGACAGCGAGATAAGATACTA
Organism: Drusus annulatus; assembly: GCA_022651775.1. NCBI lineage: Eukaryota > Metazoa > Arthropoda > Insecta > Trichoptera > Limnephilidae > Drusus > Drusus annulatus. The sequence continues at coordinate 607,812 of JAGWCC010000198.1, forward strand.
GTTTCATGATATCCCATTTCTTGGAATTTCAACTCTTTTATAACAAATTAAGTCCCTGTTGGTTTAAGTCTATTAAAGACGTGTTTTGTGATGTCTTTAATTCAGTGGACGTTGCCATCACTGCGCTGATGAAGAAAACATTGGAATGGAAATTTCGCGATAATTTATTCGTTGTGTCAATTCCTCGATAAAATTTAAGTAATCAACAGTGGACATGCCTCTCTTTCCGAGAATCACTCTGTGTTGGTATTTATCGGTTCTATCAGTTCAATTGAGTAACGGCCAATGGACCGAGTCAGTCATTACAAGGTTCAGAGACGGTGCTCTAGGAGGGATGGGCGGGCGATGCCTCGGACAGGATTTGCTGGAAGTTAAAACATACGAAGACTTTGCTGCGGTTTTTGATAAACCCGATGGTGCAAACGAATACTTTGCCACCTCTTCAAAAGGTATTATTAACCATTGCATAGAAAATATTGGCTCTTTTGCCGGTAATGTTGACTATGAGGTGCACGTATTAACTTACACCACAAACCTTGAAGGTTCACATTCTTTCAAATTGTCGGCAATTGATTTATTTCATTCTGAGGTGCTGACAACTGAAGTGCATACAGCAGACTACTTATGGACTAATTTAACAATAAGGTTGACAAGGCGGTCAAGTTATAAAGTAAGTGTTTTTTAATTTAATTAATTAATTGTAAGAACATGATACTTTTTTATTGTTGTGCATATTTAAAAGAACACATAATATGATATAATCTTTTGGAGATTAAAATTAACAGAGTTAATAATTATTTTGTTTGAAAGAAAATTTTATTGGCTATCTGCAAAATATAATAATCCCACTGTTTTAAATATGCAAGTTAATTTTTGAATTTTTTTATTTGCATATATTTAAAGAAATGAAAAAATAACTTTGCATAAGACCATGGAATTTTTTTTTTTTTATGACCGATTAGTTTTGCTTAGCCTAGGCATCATCAGGGTACAAAATTAAACTAAACAAAAATTACAAAGTGCGCGGTTATATATAAATACAGAGGGAGAACAAAGTATAAAATAAAATAACAGAACAATGAGAAAACAATAGAATAATATTTAAATAATAATAATTAAAATAATATCCGTGGTCTTATACAAAGTTTTTTTTTTTATTTCTTTAAGTATTTTTCACATTTATCATTTGTTCTAGATGTTCTGATAAAATGTACTCGTATGTGCATATCTACGAGTACATTCTTGTAAACCGATAAATTAGAAATAAATGGATTGTGTTTCTTTAAAAAAGAAAGCGGTAACCAGAAATCTGAGGATGACGCTACTTATTATTTTTTTTTTTTTATGATAACTAACTATTTCGTTGCGTTAATATATAATATGGGTATGTAACTAGCCTCTAACGAAAATTTACAAATTAAAACCACTCTCGCGTTAGACGTATTGCGCCATTTTAAAGAATAACTACTGTTGGAAAAAAAAAATCTTTCGTAGTTCAGAAAAAAAAACAAAAAACTTATGTAATTTGCGGTTTCTTACAGATGCGATTGGAATACACAAAAATCAATGGCGAAGTTGATTCCTTTTTCGCAATAGACAGATTTGTATTAAGGATGCCGCCAATACCCACAGAAGCACCACCGACACATCCCACCGATAGCTCACCGCCAACTGAAGCTCCATCAACGGATCCCTCGGACAGTTCTTCAATTTCCAAACCAACATCGCCAGACAATTCTTCACCAGCAACTGAGAACCTAATAATCATTTCCCCGCAAACAGATAAATGGAAAATCAGTTTCATATTTGCGCTTGTGGTCTGTGGTTTTTTCATGGTTTTCACAATTTTCCTGACGTATTTCTACTTTTCCACAAGACCCAAGGTCCTACAAAGTGACACCAATGGCATTGAACCCGTTCACCGTATTCCTCGAGTGACACTAAGAAAAGCAGGGTCAAATTTTAATGCATCAACAATATATGACATGCTAGCTAAAGTCGGTAACGAATTCCAGTAGGAAATAAACTAATCAGAAAAAGATAACCTTTTGGGGCTTAGCATTCTCACGGAAAATGGTGATATCGTTGCTGGAAAGGCAAAAGGAATTAAGTGACACTTTGGTCTAAATGAGTTAAGTATGTAGTTTTGATCAGTTTTTTTTCTGTATCGAATGTTCTGACTCTCGTTTGATTCTGAAGACTTTTGTGGCCCTTCAGCCATCTAAGATATATTTCCCATTTGGGAGAAGACTTGACTCAAGCGACACAAGTTTGGGTCTTTTTTAGATTTTTGTCGTTTCAGGTAACTCAATGTGAGCATTGAGTCACCTGAGTTAACTTTTTTTTACAAAACCTAACCGGATACTGAAGACTATTGTAAACAAATAAAAACATTTGAAGCGCTCTGGTGTAAACTTCCCAAAATAGCGCTTCAGCCCTTTTGCCTTTCCGATGACGATATTTTTTATTGAGTTTTGCTCTTCCTTCTTGAACCAACGTTAGAAACGTTTATTTTAAGACAGAGAAAGAAGCGCGACACGGCTTTTTGTACGAAAAAACAATCGATATAAATATAATGCGTTTCAGACATTGTGGGTACTTAATGGAGACAAAATAACATCACTAACAAAAAATATGGCCTGACAGAATTTACAAATCTATATGTTTTTGTTGTGATTTGTTGATGTTGCTTTAATTTGAGCCCCTCTAAGCAGTTCAATAACCTCAAAATTTGGTTGATTGTTTTGTTTACTGTGCTTGTTTGGCAGTTACAAATAAGATATGCTAATTTAGACACTACCATCTTCCTGTACTTAATTTTTTTGATTTTTCAACTAGGAATATGTTTTAGTTCATAGAATTTACCAATTGCATGATATTTTTATGATCATATTTGTTATGTGTTAGATTTTGTTTCGTAATGTGTATGTTACCATATGTGTGAATTTTATTTATTTTATTAAAGTAAACCATTTTTTGTTAATTTTAGCGAGAGTATTCGTTTGCTCTCGACTCTTCCTAAATCGAGAAGTCAATTTCGACTTTTATACTATTTAAAATAATCTTTCTAGTTATCCAGTAAATATTATATCAGAATATGGTTTTGTAATTTTTTTATATACGTTATCACTAGAAAACATTATATAGTTTATGAATAATTATTGTAAAAATATACAAACATTATAAAATAACGGAAATTAAGTAATTACTTTTATTTTAACTTTTCTCTTGTGATCTCATCTCATCTCCATCCCCTTATCACCTCGACCTCGGCACTTCCAGGGGGTCCTTGTCTTGCGCTTCTTCGGTGGCTTTCGCTTACAGCCTCTGGAGATGCTTCTCCCAACTTTGTATGGGTGAATCACTTTACATCTTCACCCTGGAATCGTACTCAGTATTTACAGCGGAAGTTAGTCTTCTAGAGAGTAGAAAGGCTTGACTTTAAGCTCGTCTAGGATCATCTGGTTCCTTTTTCGATCCCACTTTGTAACTCCTGTCACTCTTCTCAAAAAGCTTATTTTGGCAGCTTGAACCCTGGAACGGATTTACTCGTTCATCGTCCAGATGTGGCGACCGTATGTGGTTGGGAAGAAAACACAGATACAGACACTAATAAATAAACAATATTAAACATATATGTTATTATAGAGAATTCGTCTGCATCCTAACTATTTCTCATAGATTAAGTACTTATGAGCAGCAATAGATGAAGGAAGGTAGATGGCGTAATACCTATATACAAATAAATTTAATATACGAGTAGATACAAATAAAAGTGATGGTAAACGTTGTTTAAATACGATAAGCTGTAAATCACATGTTGTTATCATGTCCTTTACAGAATTAAAGCCTTTATATTTCTAGGTTAAAATAAGGGATGAATCAATGGGTACAGCTGAGTACAGTACCCGCATAAAATTATATTTAAGAAAAAATTGGAAAAAAGTGGACATTTTTTCAATCAAATTCGTCATTTTCAGAAATTTCTTTCCTTATCACTGAGCTGCAAAGAACAGGCAGCAAACCGCTTGCCGCACATATTCTCAGTGCAGCATCTGCTCCGTTGGCGTAGATTTTGCACTGAGTTTGGTCTCTTTTTATAACAATTACTTCTGTTTCTGAGATTCTTTTGACGGTCTGCATGGTTGAATAAAAAAGAAAAATCATAAGAAAAAAAATAATAAATGTAAAAATTATTAATATAATCAACAGATATCAGTTTTAAATGGTATCGCTTTTTACCAAGCCCATATTGACTCCAGCGATGAGAATCGCAAGCAGTTAGCGGATTCGAGTATATTCAGTAATAGTTAACCAAAGTAATACACGCGCCGTTGAATATCTGCAATTTTAGTTCAGGTTTATTGAAAGAAGAGTAAACAGGTTGCAATAAGAAAATATTGAACAGTGCGTTTTTTAATCATACCGATAGATACAAAAACTGCGCAATGTCTGCACATGGGCGTTTAATCAATCTTTTAGATTCTGTTCTTTCTTTGATTCTTTGTCAGCAAGCTTTTTAAGCACTTCGGCAGAATCACTCCTGGAAGGACTCTATGACGGTTCCACGAGAATATCTCTGGGTGTAGTGGACCATGCCGTTTAGTATTAAAAAATATTCTGAGAGTGATAGTGTTGGGAAACCGAATGGTGGGAGCGATTTTTTTCTACCCGCTGACACAAATATATCAACTGAATATTGTATGAAAAGTTAATCATTTGAGGTTGAGGTTGGGTCTGTGTTTCTGAATATATACACCAGCAACTCTGGAGAAACGTTTTTCTTCAGATGGGCAGCTGTAAACCCAGTAGATGGGACTAACATACTATCAACTATATCACTGATTTATGATAGCAAAGTTTTAAAGTCTTCTCATATAATCATAGTAAGGAATTGCACAATCAAGGCAAGTAATTTTATAATTTTTTTTTTCTCATAATAAAAGACGTAAAGCCTTGTTTGCACTGTTCTAGGAATTTAGTCGAGTGGAGACTAATTTAGCAGTTAAACGAGTCCGAACAACATAATCTTAATGAAAATGAAATAATAACTTTGTATAAAACCACAGACGTTATTTTAATGTTTTTAACCGACCGGTTTCGCTAAGCTCCCTTACGATTCTGTACAGATTTTCAATCATCATAATATACTGATAATTATAAGTAAATTGCACTCAGTTTTTAATCGGCTTTAAATATTCATTTGTATATTATATTTAAAGAGAGTATACAAAAAACATCACGTGATTTTTAAGGGTAACTTCTATTTTGATATAAATTCCAAAGAAAGGGAACTTTTCGAATGAAATGGTTAAAACCTTCTCCCCCAATTACTAGATATTATCTAAAATAGCTGATATTTAGTGTATTTGCGGCAAGTTAACAGTGATAGATACTCTTAGTATCGCTCTGGTGAAAGACCGCCATTCAGAATTGAAACGATGCTTGAAATGGCTTTAGCCGTGTTTGGTGACCAGATCTTAATAGCCAGGTACTTCCCAACCTTCCCCTTCTTCATCTCCTTCCCCTCCCCTCTACCTTCAGCCTCACAACATACCCCTATTAGGGATGACATAGTCTCACTGGCTCTAGACGGTTGGGGGCAGTTGAGACTCTTGTGCGGTATTCACGTTATTTTTTTTAATTTTTTTAAATGCTCATTCCCATTCCTGCTGCCGTGTACTCTTCGTTGAAGCGGTTGGTCCACTCTCTTAGCCCCTCCTGGAACGAGATTCATCTCGCGATGCCGTCGGTAAATAATAACGAGCTGATTGATGCATCCGTAGTTTGGCTATTTCGGCTGATTTGGTCCATGAAGATAGTGAAAACGATTGGCGAGATACACCCTTGTGTGAGACTGATTTTCACTTCAACTTCACTACTGCTATTTTCTTCGTATAATGAAGCTATACCTTTCAATTATAATAATCATTAGGAGTCTAATATTGTAGGCAGGAAGATAGAATAATCTACGATGGCGCTGTTTTCAGGTAGTCCACATGGAGACTCACGCGCTCCAAAACAGCTGCATTTTTTATACAGCCTCGCGGCAGTCTGGGTTCTCGCAAAAGCTGGCGGCGGCATACCCCTCTCATATGAGCTGCAAGAAATGAAATACTAGAATGCCCAGCGGAAAGTTCATTGGACAGAGCCACGGGAAGTGGCCGCGCTCCCTCGTGTAGAGATATCTCAGAAACTTTTTCTGAACCCTCTCCGACATGAAGGAGTACCCCACCTCGTGAGGATCCCAAAAAATCGATCCACTCTCCGGCTTACTGGGGACCAAATAAAAGTAGAGTATTCTCAGAGTGTGGGTATCCCGAAAAACTCTGACGGTTCTGAAAACAAACCTCGATATTTTAATGCCGACTAGCACTTTCTCGACGCAGTGTACGAGTATTGGAATTTTAAAATTCAATATATAGTCGCCGAAAGGCAAAAGGGCTGAAGCGCCATTTTTATAAGTTTACATTAAAGCACTTTGAAGTTTTTTTTAGTCTTCAGTACCTGATTGGATTTTTTTTAAATACTCTAGTAACCCAATGCTCTCACTGAGTTACCTGAAGCGACAAAAAGCTACAAAAGTTCCAACATTGTGTCGCTTGATTCAAGCCTTCTCCCAAATGATAAATATATTTTAGGTGGCTGAAGGGCCACAAAAGACATTTTGTATACAAAAAAAAAAACAAAAGAAACACAATACATTTAATGAATTTTATACTGACATTGATTGATCCTAATTTTTTATTTTTAAATAATTTAAAAAATTGATGTTGCAATTGTTTTGGATTACGTGAAATATTTTAAAGAAAAAAACGTTTTTCGAAAAGGGAATAGTGTAAATGCATAGTATTATATTACCGAATAGATTTCGGATATTCTTGAACAAATTATTTGTTTGGTGATAACACTGATCACGAACCTTAGTTGACAAAAGATCTAATATTAATTAGGCCTATGATTTTTTGGTAAACTATTGAAGTAAATAACACAATTAAAGATGAAGAATCCATAAAAATGTTAATATTATTGAAGTGCGAACTGCCACAAAATGAAGTAGTTCTTTGTAGCAGTTCGCACAGAGCGGTTACAAGGCTTAGTAGGACAGTAGCCACCGATCTATGTGTATGTTTCGCTTCCGAACTCGTTCGTAACGTTCGCGCTCAAAGCAATAATTACCAGGAAGGAGCTTTGCGAAACAGTGTAGTCAGGACTGCTTATTTTTTCCTGACTCGGGCGTGACTGGGGTTTTCATGGACACACCTTTTTACATCTATTCATAGCATATGTGGACATAATGTTTTGTTTATTAGTATTACCACTTTTTTACAGTATTGTTATCAACAAAAATATAGGATATAACCTCAAAAGCCGTTGAGTTATGACGCATAACAAAACGTAGCGGGCGGAGTGGCCGGAGATGAGGAAGACGGAAAACATGCTTACATACCGAAAAGTGGTGCTATATTATGTGAGAACTTTTCTTGTCTCTTTCTTTCTCACAGTTTACGAGGTAAAAACCTGGAGAAAGTATTTTATCGTAAATTTGTATAGGTTGGGTTAAAATATTTGGCTCTCTCTCCATTTTTATTCTTATTCCAAGGTCCCACTGTCCTGTCTTCTGCTTTGCCCCTCGTGTGAACTCTGCATTACATTCAACGTCCTGTGTCCATGTATCTCATAATAATGTGTTTGTGTCATGACGTCGATAACACTGATAAAAAAACGTTTCTACCAGCGAGATTATGATTAATGATAAGTGGGAATTTAAAAAATTGAAACTATTGTATGAGAATTTCAGTCTCTCCTGGTTCAAATCTGTTGAAAACGTGTTTTTGCTCAGTGAATATTTCCCATTAGAGCACTGTTAAAGAAAGAATCGTATTTGGAGTTTCACCAAGTTTATGTGTTCTTGTTTTTATTCTTCTGGAATGTTAAAATTATCGACAGTTAAAATGCCTCTCCTTCGGAAGGTTTCTTTTTGCTGGTGTATATTGACTCTATCAGTTCAATCGACTAGTGGACAGTGGACGGAGTCTGTTATTATAGATTTTGAATCTGGAACAATAGGAGGGATGGGTGGACCATGCTTCGACGGTCGCAATTTGATGGAAGTTAAAAAATATGAAGACTTTACTGCGCTTTTCGAAAAACCCGATGGTGCAAACGAATACTTCGCAACCTCTTCGGAGGGTATTTATGAATATTGCATGGAAATGATAAACTCTTTTGAAGGTGACGTTGGCTATGAGGTGAATATGTTATTTTACGAAAACAATAGTGGAGGTCCACATTCTTTCATTTGGTCGCTATTTAACTGGATGACTTCTGCTGTATTGGCAACCAACGTAAATAAAGATGTCAACGTTTGGACTAACTCGACAATCACATTAACAAGGAAGGCCAAATATAAAGTAAGTATATTTTTTGTAGAATTATATTTTTTCTAGATGTTCGATATTCTAGCTCTTGGTGGAGCCTTTGTATTACTTGTCTTAATTTAAAACAGATATTATAATTGTTTGAATAATCAAACAGGTAGTAGTACTAAGCTACCACGTGGCAGTTTGTCAATTTCTACCAAATAAATGTTTTCTCAATTTTTAAGAAACATAATATTTTTACAATAGATTTTCGCACTACACATCTTGTACCCGACGTAATCAGGTACACAAATAAACTGTAATAGGGTAGCGGTCCCAATCTGTGAAGTGCTCCAAGGGGTCGTTCTCGTTGTAAGGGAGACGACGGGTTCAGCTTGTAGGGCCTCAGCTTTCAAGTGAAGATGCTGCGGGTCTGGTCCAGAGAGAGGTGTAGTCAGGCGGTCCAGGGGGGCAGGCGATGGTCAATGAAAAGTCAGGAGTCAAGTTGAAGGCGATGTCAGGGCGAAGAGAAGTCAAGATGAAGTGATGCTGGCGGAGGATGCTTGTGATCTGCCTTACTCTGGTTTTTGCGCAATTAATATTGCGCTCCAGGGCGCGACCACGGATTCGGGAGATTTGTATGGGGGAATTTTGTTTCCCCCTTTCTCTCTCCTTCCGGGTCGCTGGCAATTTTGTGGGATAGATTTTAGCAACCTATCCCCTTCTCCTTTCCACCAGCTTTCACCTCAACTTTATTTCGCCCCTCTATCATTTTTATTAAGTTCACAAAAGAAGTACAAATATTCAAATTAAAAATAATGCCCGGTTTTTTGGGGCTAAACTCTTAATAACTAACTTATCCTAACATTTACATACACAATAACTAACTTATCCTAACATTTACATACATAATAACATGACAGTTGTGTAGCTGGGGGCCGAGTTATCACCCCGGTGTATTTTATTTGGCCGGGCGATTAACCTGGCCCCCGTGAAAGGGTTAGACAGATTAATTTTCTCCCAGAACCGCTCACGCAAAGATCGATAGGCCGGCCGGCATCGGGCCGCGCTACGCGCCCGTCATCCCGCTTGTTGTTGCCTTAGTCTGGCCGACCTACCCCGAAGAGGCGATTGCTTTGCGTCATTCGGGCTTTATCAAGCCGGGAGAAATATACATTACAATGATTTATCAACATTTCTAAATAATATAAATAATCTTAACGCTACACATTTGTCGTGGACCATGTACGTCCGACACACATCTGATGGTATTAACAGGCTTAGAGTCTGTCGTACATGATTCGGTTTGATCACCGCGTGGGGTGCTAATGTCTGCAAACACATGTAGCCTACACATACACGGGAAAAATTACTCATACGTAAAAGAAGTCTGAAATTTTATTCCGATTACGCTACTTCACGATTCACTCATAATGTAACTTTTGATGCGTGTGTAAAGACTATCAGCAACGTTACATGAGTTCACAACCGGTCTTAGGCGTATAAACGTAATCAAAAATGTTATATTTTCTCATTCATTTGCATGTATTTAAAAACGCGATCAATTTCGTTTATAATTTACGAAATTAAATGCGCTAAAAACCGTTTTTTTTATAATTTTGATGCAATTTAAGGGCAAAACGTTTTATTTTAAAGATTATAATGACAGATATTGTTTTGACTTACTCGACGCATCGTTTTTGCGTAGAAAAAGGCAAGTGAGTTTTTTACAAAAACAAAATGGGATTTACAGAATCTGATATTTCTGTTTCTTCTCCCGAAGAAATGGGTTTAAAGAAGCATAGAAATGAAGACAGGTGGAAAAGAAGTGTCGCAGAAAAAATAGTGGCCATACATATCTACAAAAGAGTGGAAAACAAAAATGTGTACTAAAAAATATAATTTGGTGTAAAAAAAAAATGAAAAAACACCGCATTGACGGAAAAACAGATGAGTTTTTCTGAATTCGCGTGCGAAATTGATTTCGCGTAAAAAAGATGTAAATTCTGAATTATCGCTTATTTTTAAATTTAAAAAAAGCGTTGTTCAGATATCCACTCAGAATGGTGACATTATATTGATTAGTATTAATCTCAACATTTTTTCTAAAATATTAATGTATAATGCGGACATGTAACTATCCTGCTGGTTGTGATATTCTAATATCTGTATTAAATTCAATTTAATTACTAAAAACTGAAAATTTATAACACCAAAAATAACCACCCTCCTGTTGAAAATATTTTGCCGAAAAAAATAATTGTTCAAAAGAAGGAAACTTAAAAAAAAAACAGAATCGATATCAAATAACTAATGTTACTTTCGGTTTCTTACAGGTACACCTGGAGCACACAAAAAAAAATGACGACGTCTTTTTTGCCATAGACAAATTTGTATTAAGGATTCCGCCAACATCCACGGAAGCACCACCGACAGGTTCCACCGAAACCACAACACCTACCAAAGCACCACCGACAGATCCTACAGACGGCTCATCAATTCCAGCAACTGACAACCCAATAATCAATTCACCGCAAACAGATAGCTGGAAAATCGTTTCCATAGTTGCACTGACGGTCTGTAGTTGTTTTATAGTTTTCACAATTTTCCTCACGTATTTCTTCTTTTCCACAAGGCAAAAGATATTACCAAGTAACGCAAGTGGCCTCGAGGCCGCTGACCGTATTCCTAGAGTGGCGCAAAGAAAAGCAGAGACCAGATCCGATGGCTCTACAATATATGACATGCCAGGAGACCAAAAGTCAGTGACGTATCCTAGAATTAAACAAACTTAACAGAAATAGATATATTGTGATTTAGAATTCTCGCGACCATTAAGTTGGTTGAGTTTTTGGGTATTTGGGGTTAGAATCTTTCTTCTTTTTAGCCAACATGTCCGACAGTTATGCAGAGTTCATCATCAGAGCACATGAGATACATGATATGATAACGGCCTCCGTCTGAAACATTGGTCCAATAAGGAAGAGAAAACGCAACACGGCTTAATATCAAAAAAATCAATTTACATAAAAAGAATACAGAGTGGTAGATTATGTCAACGTTGCCCTTGTGAAAGTTACCAATCAGAATCTAAGCTCTGGCCGTATTCGGTAACTAGATTTGAAGATCCAGATACTTCCTCACCTTCCTCTTCTCTATATTCTTCTCCTTCTCACCCCTTTCACCCTCAGAACATACACCAACAGGAAATGGCATAGTCTCACTGTCTCTGGGCGGTCGGGACTCTTGTGAGGTATTAACATAAAATAAGCTGTAGGTACTTAATGTTTGTAGATTAAGAAACCTTACTAACTAACTAACCATCATACCGTTTCCACACAGGGGTAGGCAGAGAAGACGGATCACCACACAACCCTGTCCTGGCATACACTCCTTGCTTCATTCACATCCATACATCGTATCATACATATTCTTCTGTTATTCTGACTCTTCAAATGACCCGACTCAAGTATTTGATTCACTTGACCATGCCATGTCTTCCTCGGGCGTCCCCAACTTGTTCGATTCACTTTCACATCATTTATTATTTTGACGCTCATTTCTACATTAATTCGGTTTATATGCCCAAACCACCTAAGCGTTCCTTTCTTGATCCTATTCATTACGCTTACATCGGCCTTGCATTCTATCCGGATATCAAAATTTTTCAGTTTTGGTGGTTCACCGCACGGATTTCTGAAAAATCTTCACACAAAAAGTTGAAGTTTCGAAAAAAAAAATGTTTTCGGTTACAACAACGTCAATAATTACGTTGTTTTCAATCTTACCACTCTAGCACGTTGGAGTCCCCGGAGACGCGGGAGACCAAGATCATCCTTACAGTACATAAATGCGGTGTGTTATATTTGTTGTCTCTTTCTCTCTCGTGGTGTACGACGTAACAACCCGTAGAAAGTGATTTATCGCAAGTTTGTATAGGTTAGGTAAAAATAATTAGATATCTCTCCATAGATTGTTACTCCAAAGTAAAAACAAAAAAAAACTTTAAAGTGCTGTGGTGTAAACTTCCCGAAATAGCGCTTCAATCCTTTGTCTTTCCAGCGGCAATATTTCGATCAAATTAAAAGTAAAAGCTGTAAGTAACGTATGTGTTAAGTGTTTAGATATTTAATTAAAAAATATTTTAAAATAAATAAACAAAACGTCACCCTTTGTCGACACAGTTGCATCATTATTGATTTCAATAATAACATGATTTAATCGTTCACGTTTACAACTGTTATCGATTGATCCTAGTATTTAATTAAAAATAATAATTTCTGTGTTGATATGATGTTGCAATGGCCTTGGATTATGTGAAATCTTTTCACAGAAGGTAAACACGATTTTCGAAAAGGAGATAAAATGAATTTATATAACCGAAAAAAATTCGGCGTGGCCATTAATTTTTATTGATATTTATTTATAATATATCGAATGTGTTTAGGTGAAAAGCGTTATTTCTCATTTTTTTGCAAGGAAATTTAGGCCTTAGTAATAAAATAAGTGCCATGCTGCTATGCTTGACAGCTGATCATAATTTGATGAAATTCTAAAACGGGACGAGAATATTTGAAGTGGTAAAGACAAAAATTTATACTAACGCTAATCATCAATTTGCGACAGTCAACTAAAATGTGAAAGTGGTTCAAACCAATAGAAATATATTTGCTAAATTTACAAAACGTGGTAAAACGCCTATGTCCTAAACACAGTCTATATATATAATTCTAAACATAGATATATTTATGCAATTATTAATTTATAATTATAAATTAAGTTTTTTTGTATATTTATTTGACTCTCCATTAGTTGAGCTAAAACTCCTAGTTATGAGAGGACCAATATCGTAATCTTAAGTGGTAAATTATAATTATGATAAGTGTTATTAAGTATTTAATAAGCCATTAAATAGCAAATTAAAGTAGGTAAAAAAAAGTAATATTAACTGAGCAATGGATTTCACACAAAAATTAATACCCTATTGAAATTGCGATAATACGTATTTCCGTGGAAAGCAATCACTTTGTGGTTTGACATATTTAATGAAAATTAAATAACAACTTTGTAAAAGACCACAGACTTTTTTTTATAACCGACTGGTTTCGTTTAGCCTAAGCATCATCAGGGTATAAAATTTAACTCTACAAAAATACAAAATGTGCGGTTATATAAACATACAGAGGGAGAACACGATATAAAATAAAATAAGAGAACAGTGAGAAAACAATAGAATAACATTTAAAATTATAACAAAGGAACAAAGAAAAAGAGACAGATAATATGAAATGAAAGAGGCAAAACGTCAACCGAGAAGGTGATTAAAGAAAAATGAGAAATTTTATGAGTTTACAAGAGATATACTGGACAAATTTAACTGATTATTAAGAATATGACTATTTATTTTAATTGCTTTCTGGTTTTATACAAAGCTATCATTTCATTTTCATTCATTACGAAAATACGTTACAATAAATCACTATTCAAATCCAAAGTCCTAATCTGGTTTTTATAAATTGTTCATATTTCATGCGATGGGTTAGTTTGACTTTGTTATCGGATAATAATAACATAACGACTATATTATAATAAGACAGAGTGTACTAATGTAGGCATTTGTGTTGATAATTTGTAAGGTTTCAGAAAAAATGTCCTGCAACAATGTTAGGGCTAATTATATTTTATCTCCCTTTTTGTACTTCTCTTTTTTTTATCATTTACTATCGATTTTATTCTTTTTAATTTTATATTTTGTATAGTATATATTTATATTGTATTTGTAATGGTTTTTTTTACAATTCTACACTTACTGAGTTTTTATAACTGGATTTTTCTAACGTTTTATCTGTCAAAACCTAGTATAAATAAATAATATGTTGTAACACTTTATATTAAGATAATGATAGTGATGTTGAGCCGTAGTGGTTCTCAACATTGGAATGGATATTAAACTCTTTTTTTTAAATCTGTTGCTAACAAAATTAAACGGGTGATTTTATAAAAACATAGTATTATTTTTGGATTTGCAAAATGCCATTTTGTTTATAAAATTTATGACATGGAGAAATTAAAAATTCCTTCACAAAAAAAAAATCCTACAAAAAATTCCTTTAATTTTTTTTTTCGTTTATAACAGTGTACCTAGTATTCAACACACTCAAAATAATCAAAATAATGGCTGGCGTAGAATTTTTACATGTTAATAACTTGCCCTCTTTGAGTGTGTCTAAATTTCCATCAGAAATTAAAGCCGCTTTTTATACTAATAACAATATGGGTAAACTTTTAACTAACTCAAAAAATACAGAAGATAACCTATGCAATTCAGGTATTTATAAACTTCGATGTAACGATTGCCCAGCATTCTATGTAGGTAAAACTGCAAGAAATATCAATATAAGGGTGACTGAACATCATCGGATTTATCAATATAAGTAATAATAAGTTAATCCATAAATTGTATTTATTTGATTCATGGATGGACGCGATAATATTGATTGTGATTTTGTTTACAATTATATTAATGCCCAAGTAGTTAACTTGATTATATTAATATCTAAGCAGTTAACTCGATTCATGAGTATTTCCCTGATCGAGATATTTGAACAGTTTAATTAAATAAATACAAGAATACTACTGATTCTGTTAAATGAGTATGATGGTACAAACTGAGTATAATTGTGTATACAGAAACAATTGATGTTAGACTGATGTCTAAATGCTTTATTAAGCAACATAACATCCGGTTATTTGTTTAATTGAATTTTATATATTTTTTTTTAAATAATGCTTCTAATATTTAGATTAAGAATTGAGAACAACTTGGGTACTTTGTCAACATTCGTATCGCTATCATATACGGTAAAGCATGCTTTTTAAAAACTAACTAACTAACCATCATGCCTTTTACCCGCAGAGGTAGGCAGGGAGGACGGACCGCCATATTACTCTGTCTTGGCACACACTCCTTGCTTCATTCACATTCATACATCGTCTCATACATACTCTTCTGTTATTTTGACTCTTCGCATGACCCGATTCGAGTATTTGATTCACTTTGTTGTTTTTCACCTTGATGTTTTTTTTAAAAATATAATAATATTGAGGGATTTATCTATTTCCTCGGTGAAAAGGGTAAACATCGTAGAATATGCTTATCAGCTGATCACAGATTGGTCAATATAGTTGCGTTTACCTCATCCGTTTAAAAGTTTTTTTAGTCGGACAATATCGTCTCACGTTAGAAATAAACTAGTATTTTTTTTTCTCTTCCCCAAAAATAAAATCATTTATTAATGGTAATTAAAGTATGAATTATGTATTTACAAATATAAATGTATATATCGAGGAAAAATAAATTAATTAAACTTTTGAGAAGCACTGGCGAAAGATGAACCAGCTTTATTGATTTATTTGATTCCATAATACTAATCCTGTCATATTAATTTATTATCCTGATTAATTTCTATTCAATGAAGAAGAAGCTTACCTTACAAGAACTCTGAAATCATTGCAAAGGAGATACATAATAAAATATATACACAGGATGTTCCCTATGATTAAGAAAATATATTTATATGAAGTTTAATATT
Organism: Drusus annulatus; assembly: GCA_022651775.1. Taxonomy (NCBI): domain Eukaryota; kingdom Metazoa; phylum Arthropoda; class Insecta; order Trichoptera; family Limnephilidae; genus Drusus; species Drusus annulatus. The sequence continues at coordinate 623,767 of JAGWCC010000198.1, forward strand.
ACATCAGTGAGTGCTACAATATGCAAGAATTAAGGCGCTTCAATCTGCCAATTATTTTTAATATTGTTAAAACGTTTTAATCGTATTTTGAAAACCGCAGCTATTCTTATAAATAATACTGTTTTTATTATTATAATTTTTTACTTTTTTATCATTGTTAATATCTTGCTAACATATATAGCAATCCCGATGAGTTATCAAAACTCACTCTGGGACAAGGGAAATTAAAGAAATACATGAGTTACAACAGAATACAGAGATCAAACTAACATAAATCAAATAAATATAATACAATATAACATAATAATAAATACAGTGTAAAAAAAAATTAGGTACTTAGTATTGATAGAAGATACAAAATTATAAGTAAAAACAAAGGAGAACAAATAAAACCCTCTTGTGCAGTAAATGGGCATGTTTTTACGCTACCGGGAAAAGAAAACTGATTTCGAAATTAGGTATTTTCATCTTCAAACGAATTAAAAAAATATTCTTTAAAGCATTATTTTGGATTTTTTTATTAAGTTGACAATTCTTATATTTATCTGGAAGCGAGTTATGTAATGTATAGGCAATGTATTCCAAAGATTTTATCCCATACTTTGTGGTGTGTGAAGTGGAATGTGAATTTTATTGTTATTTCGTGTGTTATGTTGGTGGATGTCTTGATTGTAAAGGGGTTTGATGTTAGTTAGTGTGCGTTGTTTGCTGAGTAATTTGTAAAATGGTGTTTTTTATTTGATATTTGGAGAGGATCTTGATTGGAAGGATTCCGGTATTTGAATAAATGTTCCTGACAAGAGTGTCCCATGGAAGACCAAGGACATTTCTGAGAGTTCGGTTTTGGACCACCTGGAGGTTTAATATTTTGAATTCAGTCCATTCATTTCAGCCTTTAGCCGACGCGATGGGGAAAATCATTTTTTCAAAGTTTTTTTTTTCAAATCAAAATACCAACATAAGTTTCGCGATTTTTTTTGTAAGGGTCCAAATTCACCCATTTCTTTGCAATATTATTTTCCTCGTGACTGTAGCTTCCACAGTCAAAAATGTAGATTCTTATGCCACCTTGACATTTCAATTCTGTGTTCTTATTAATATCAACCAACTCGCTTCCCGGTTTCACCCGCATTCGACTGCCCTGTTTATAGCGTGCAAGCAATGTCACTTAATTTAATACGAAAATTAAAAAAAAACTTTTCTACTATATCCAGTAGCGTACAGGGTTTTGTGGTGTCAGCCAGGTTCCTTCGGGAATACCCCTTTTAATTCTCATCCAGGAGCTGGAAAAATGTGGATAAACTGCGTGGAAGGTGATTGGAGGAAGACGGGAGGACTGAAGACTAGAGGCGAATAGCCAGGGATCGCAATCAGTGGAGAACATTAGTTTGTGCTAGAGACTAAATCCCACTCTCGAATTTACACAGTGATGATGATGACATGCGATCTAAATAATAATATAAAATTGTTGAATATATAGGCCTCTTCAAGACCCAAGTTCACTACAATCTTACTTCAAAAAGACCCTCCACACAGCATCCTTAAAGATGACATAGGCCCTAAGGGAAATCATTTCCCTAAAGGCCTCCTGTATTGAGTTAATGAAAAAAAAATGTATATATTCTTTCAATTACCCCATTTTTGCCAAAAGTCTTTAACTTGATATATAGTTCATATTTGAATTCCCCTTTATATTTGTTGGATTACTTTTCATCTTTCAGGTGGATTAACATACCAAAAATGCTGATAAAAATGTTCTTTAACTGAGATAAGATACTTCTGACGCATAATACCCCATACCATAAATTCCGAAAAAGATTAAAGAAAACTTTTTTATAACATATTCAGTCCCTTTTTGTTCAAGTCTGTTAAAGACGCGTTTTGTTATGACCTTAGTTCAGTGAACATTACCTATCACTGCGCTCTTAACGAGGAAATCGGATTCGGAATATCACCAAAGTTAATGTGTTTAATCAATTCTTCGAGAATATTAAAGTAAATCAGTTAAAATGCCTCTCTTTCAGAAGGTTCCGTTTTGCTGGTTTATGTTGATTCTATCAGTTCAATTGACTGATGGACAGTGGATCGAGTCTGTCATTGCGCAATTCAGAGCGGGCATTCTAGGACCGATGGGCGGACGATGCCTTGGTGACGATTTGTTTGAAGTTAAAGAATATGAAGACTTCACTACGGTTTTTGAAAAACCCGATGGTGCAAACGAATATTTTGCAACCTCTTCGGAGGGTATTGATAAATATTGCATGGAAATGATTAACCCTTTTACTGGTGACGTTAACTATGAGGTGTACATGTTATTTTATGACAGCAATAGTGGAGGTCCGCATTCATTCATTTTGTCGGTAATTGACATGGAGACTTCTGCTGTATTGATAACTGAAGTACATATAAATGACAACGTTTGGACTAACTCAACAATACAATTAACAAGGCGGTCCAGATACAAAGTAAGTGTTTTCGTTTGTATGATATATTATCATTCGTTCTAGCTAGATGTTATAGCGCTCGATGGTGTCTTTATTTCGATTACCATGCATGTGTCATTGAATGAAATTTACAACGTTATGTGTGCGAATAAAATTTATGTGCATGTCTACTTGCTTATAAAGTAATAAAATTAATGAAAAGAGCTGTTCCTTTTTAAAGGAAAGCGCCAGCCAGATATCCAGCGAAAATGATAGAACTAAAAAGTTTTATGTACATGTTTAATAACCGATTTGTTGCTAAAATGTGAATACTTAATATGGATATATAACTAATCTGGTGGCCTTAAGATTCTTATATCTGTACTATATTCAATGTAATTACTAAAATTAGAAATTTTATAAATTGAAAATAAAAATCACCCGATGTTGAAAATATTGCGCAGTTGTATACGATGGTTAGTAAACCGTTTGAAGAAAAAATACTCATCTCGTCTTTATCGCCTCGACAAGGCGCCTCCAGGCGTCCCTGTCTTGCACTACTTCCGTGACCTCCGTCCACAGCAGGCCAAGCCTCTCCTCGCACAGCCTCTGGGGTTGCTTCTCCCAAATTTGCCTGGGACGTCCCACTGAACGTCTTTCCTTTGCAATCTTCTTTGAAGTCTGTCTTCTGGCATTCCTCGTATGTGGCTAAGTCACCTCAGTTGTGACTTTTCTATTAATGGTTGCAAGTGTTCGATATAATCGTATAGCTCTCCTCGGATCATTGAGGGACTTATTTGATCCCATTTTTAAACTCCTGCTACTCCTCTCAGAAATTGTATTTTGGCAGCTTGAACTCTGGAGCGTATTTCCTGGTTCATCATCCAGATTAAAAATATATTATATAATGGAAAACCAGTTTTTTTTTTTAAACTAACCTCGATGCCAAAAAACTTATTTAATTCTCGATTTTTTACAGATACGACTAGAATACACAAAATTCAACGACGACGTTGATACGTTTTTTGCAATAGACAAATTTGTATTAAGGATTCCGCCAACAACCACGGAAGCACCACCGACAGATTCCACTGACGGATCATCTATCTCTGAACCAACATCTCCAGGTTCCACAGACAACTCGTCACAAGCAACTGACCAGCCAATAATCAGTTCGCCGCAAACAGATAGTTGGAAAATCATTTCCATAGTCGCCCTGACGGTCTGTGGTTTTTTCATGGTTTCAATAATTTTCTTGGTCTATTTATACTTATCCATAAGGAAAAAGATATCACCAAGTAAAACAAATGGCATTGAGCCCACTGACCGTATTCCTAGAGTGGCCCAAAAGACAACAGCAAAATCAGAGGCACCAATAATATGTGACATGCCAGAAGACCAAAATACAGCAGCAAAATCTGAGGCATCAATAATGTGTGACATGCCAGAAGACCAAAATGTAGTAGCAAAATTCGAGGCAACAATAATGCGTGACATGCCAGAAAACCAAAATACAGCAGCAAAATCCGAGGCATTAATAATTTATGACATGCCAGAAGACCAAAATGCCGCAGCAAAATCCGAGGCATCAATTATATGTGACATACCAGAAGAGCAAAATGCAGTAGCAAAATCCGAGGCAACAATAATATGTGACATACCAGAAGACCAAAATTCAGTAGCAAAATCCGAGGCACCAATAATATGTGACATACTAGAAGACCAAAATGCAGCATCCAAATCTGAAGCATCAATAATGTGCGACATTCCAGAAGACCAAAATACAGTTGCAAAATCCGAGGCAACAATAATATGTGACATACCAGAAGACCAAAATTCAGTAGCAAAATCCGAGGCACCAATAATATGTGACATACTAGAAGACCAAAATGCAGCATCCAAATCTGAAGCATCAATAATGTGCGACATTCCAGAAGACCAAAATACACTAGCAAAATCCGAGGCAACAATAATATGTGACATGCCGGAAGACCAAAATGCAGCAGCAAAATCCGAGGCATCAATAATGTGTGACATGCCGGAAGACCAAAATTCAGCAGCAAAATCCGAGGCAACAATAATATCTGACATGCCAGAACACCAAAATGCAGCATCAGAACTGTGGCTTCTCCAATAGGAGTATAGAGAAAGATGAGGAAGGTATAAATAAAGATGAAGAAGGTAAGAGGAAGGTGGAGATTTACCTGGCTATTTATATCTGCTCAAAGCTACGTTTATTTAAAATTGGTTTATTGTGTCTATTTTAGCATTTATTAAAAAGGAATTTTAATTTCAGGACCTTACCATCTTCTTGTATTTAATTACCCTTGTTATAAAACAGCTAAATTTGTAAAGGTATATTGTTTCATGAATTATGTACGATCAACTTCTGCAAATACTTCTTATTGAGCTGATTTCCCGAAGATTTTCTCTCAAATCTTTCGACTTTTAAATACGTTAGTATACTTTAATAATCTTTTCGATTTTTTACTATTTTAATTACAAAATAGATTTATTTTTTATCTTATATTTGTCATTCTGCATCGCAATCTCCAGCTTTTTATACGTACTCGTATTTTAGTGTTTTAAGTTAGCACATTGTGATGATTTTGTTAACACAATGTGATTTAATCACATAATTAAACGTTTTAAATAGGCATAATAATAAAACGTCTTCAATGTATTCTATAAATACAATTAACAGTAGAAATATTTATAATTGCAGTAAATTTTATAGAAAATAACTCAATGCATTGTTAATAATAAAATCAGTTTAACTATTTATAAAAAAAACCTACCTTTACAGATACAGTAATCCATAGTACTTCAAACCACCTCCTATCCCACACTCATTCAGCATTCTATTCCATGATCCAAAGGCTTATTACTGTCCCTATATCTAACAATAACTTTACTAAAGAACTCTCTATAATCAAATCTATTGCACCAAATGATAGATATGACAATAATTTATTTGGTAGAATGCTTCAAAAAAATACACGTATCCACCAAAATATTTCTATATAACAGTGTACCCACCATCTAATGTCATAAGCAATAATCAAAATCATGGCTGGCGTAGAATTTTATGCAACCATAAATGTGCATCGTTATCTTAAAATGTCTATCAGAAATCAGAGCAACCTCCTATACTAATAATACTCTTTGGCTGAACTCGTGATAAATTCTAAAGATAAAGAAGATACCTTTAGCCTTCCTGGCATTTATACGTTTACGTGTACGATTACCCGGCAGTTTACGTAGGAAAAAAACGCTAGTAATAAAGCCTAAATAGTTTTTGCACTTAATTTAAACCCATGACGAGTTTCCTTAAATTTTTGATATACTCGTAGGTGTACTCCATAGAAATGGGATAGTTCTATGTTTAAATAATTTAGGAGCACATTTTTTTTTTAAATCTTTAAAAATTATTAAAATACTAGTAAAACTTATCGTGAAGCCCAATTTTAGTTTTTTTTACACCTTCTCCTACCCTCTCTCTCCTACCTACACCCCCTACCAAAATTGATATATCTCTCTCTGTTATATGTTTCCGTAGCTTGTTTGATTGTAATTCTGTCATTTACTTAGTGTGTATTTATACAGTCCTGATAAGGGTTCAGAATGAACCGAAACTAGTTGACATAATGTACAGTGAATTGGTGTAATTTTATTTTTATTTATTATATATCCTTAACAATTTCCGCTTATTATGATAGTAGTAGGAGTTTTTAAAATTATTGTCAGGTTATTCGTGAACCGGGATTTTTTTTCTTTATTTTAAAAAAATAAAATAAATTTAAATAAAATCCTATGACAGATAGGAAATGAACCTTAACATAAGTTGGGTTGTTTATTTAGCACATAATTATATCTTTACGTAATCATGTTTTGAGTGTTCAACTAAGAATATGTTTTAGGACAATCGATATTACAGGTTTAGTTCATAGAATTTACCAATTGCATGATATTTTTATGATTATATTTGTTATGCGTTAGATTTTGTTTTGTAATGTGTATGGGACTCTGTGTGAATTTTGTTTATTATCTGAAATGATGTTTATTTTTTTCTAATGAATACCGCACAAGAGTCCCAACTGCGCCCAACCATCTAGAGTCAATGAGACTTTAGCATCGCAATTGGGGTAAGTTGTGAGGCTCAAAATAGTGGGCAGAGGAAGGAAATGGGGAAGAAGAAGGTTGGGATGTACCTGGCTATTCAGATCTGGTCATCAAACATGGCTAAAAGCCGTTTCAAGTAACGTTTCGATTCTGAATGATGGTCTTTCACCAGGGTGATACTTAAAGTATCTACCACTCTGGAACGTGCCGCAAATAAACTTTTTTTTATTATTTTATATCAATTAAATGTGTTATGCGACATATTAATTAAATACAAGTTATTGGAGCACGCCGGGCTTGAATTCGCGACCTTTGAATTCGTAGTCGAGCATCTTACCACTCGACTATGGAGGCCGTCGAAATTAACCAAAGGTAAATTAATGTTTTAGCAAGAGTATTAGTTCGCTCTCGACTTTTCCTAAATAGAGAATTAATTTCGACTATTAAACTGTTTAAAATAGTATTTCAAGTTATCCAGTAAATATTGTATCATTATATGGCTTTGTAATTTTTTATAAATACCTAATCACTGGAAAACATTATATAGTTAAAGAATAATTATTGTAAAAATATACTTACAAAATAAAAAAAATGCGAAAGATTACATCATTTATGTATTTATTTACGCCTGTTAAAGGCTTCATACACAAATATAATTTTTAAAGAATGTACTCATAAGCAATGTAAAAAATATTATTCAAAAGGAAAAAATAGTATTGAATAACAAGAACATCTAGAGTTGAATAGTTTCTACAATTAATTTAGCTATACTAGAAGAAAAAAATATACTAATGCATACTTGTAGTGTGATATTGACTAACTAAATATATCAACAACATCGGAGTATTTGTTTCCCAGATGTTGAATTCCCCGCATAGGAGTGTAATATTGTGAGGTTGAAGAAGTCTTGTCACAATAATATAGTAGGTCTTGATATAATATAGACTGATATATATAGATAATATAGACTGTCTTGTAACTGGCCTGCCAGGAACATGAAATGCATTTAAATATAATAGTTCAGTATTATTTCTAATTTTGTAACTGTTAATTCATGGTGGAATTCCATTTTAATGATTTTATAAAACAAATTCATAACTTTATACCACTTTTTTTATTTTTTGACTGGACCGGTTTCAGCCTATAACGGTATAGACTAGTCTGAAGATGGCCGTTATAAATTTGTTTTGTTAAATCATTATAATAGTTCAGGGCTGTCAATCATTGAATTTATAATTTTATATAAGCAAGGTCGATAATTATTCTACGTTCAGATAATTTTATTAATTCGAGGTGTCAAAGAAGATAATCATAATTGATACCTTTTCTTATTTTGCCCCAATGGCATTGATGTTGCACTATGCTTGGTCTCTTCCGTTCCATTACTTTTATTTTTGAGATGCTCATTCCCATTCCTGCTGCCGTGTACTCTTCGTTGAAGCGGTTGGTCCACTCTCTTAGCCCCTCCTGGAACGAGATTCATCTCGCGATGCCGTCGGTAAATAATAACGAGCTGATTGCATATCCGGCGTTTGGCTGTTTCAGCTGATTTCGTCAATGAATATAGTGAAAACGATTGACGAGATACACCTTTGTGTGAGGCTGATTTTCACTTCAAATTATCGTATCGTTACTACGGACACTACTGCTATATTCTTCGTATAGGGAAGCTATACCTTTCAGTTATTATAATCATTAGCAGTCTAATTTTGTGAGCAGGAAGATAAAATAATCTACGATGGTTCTGTTTTCAGATATTGATCAGCAACATGGAAACTCATGCGCTCGAAAAAAGCTGCATTTTTTATACAGCCTCGCAGCAGTCAAGCAAAAGCTGGTGGCGGCATACCCCTTTCATCTGAGCTGCAAGAAATGAAATCCTAGAATGCCCAGCAGAAAGTTCATTGGACAGAGCCACGATAAGTAGCCGCGCTCCCTCGTGTACAGAAATCTCATAAACTTTTTCTGAACCCTCTCCAACATGAGGGAGTACTCCACCTCGTAAGGATCCCAAAAAACCGATCCATTCTCCAGCCCACTGCGGACCAAAGAGAAGTAGAGTATTCTTAGAGTGCGGGTTTCCCGAAAATCTCTAAAGGTTCTGAAAACAAACCCCAACATATTTAATGCCAACTCGACGCAGTTTTTAGGAATTAAATTTCAATACATCATCGCCGGAAAGGCAAAATGGGCTGAAGCGCCATTTTGGGAAGATAACGCCAGAGCACTTTAAAGTTTTTTTGTTTTACAATAAAATTCGTAAGACTTCAGTACCCGGTTAGCTTTTGAAAAAAAAACTGGTAGCTCAACGCTCTCACTGGGTTACCTGAAGCGACAAAAAGCTACAAAAGTCCCAAAATTGTGTCGCTCGAGTCAAGCCTTCTCCCAAATGGAAAATATATTTTAGGTAGCTGAAGGGCCACGAAAGTCTTCAGAATCAAACGAGGATCAGAGCATTCAATGCCGACAAAAAACTGATCTAAACTGCATATTTAACTAATTTTTGACCAAAGTGTCGCTTGAGCCCTTTTGCCTTTCCAGCGACGATATGATTAAGCCAATCAAGGACATTATGCATACAAAGGCATGAAAAGATACAATGCATTTTCTGGATTTAAAATGACATTGATTGATTCTAATTTTTTATCATTACAAAATAATTGAATGATTTGATGTTGCAATAGTCTTGGATTACTTGAAATATTTCAAAGGAAATAGCGCTTCTCAAAGGGGTGAAAGTGTTAATGATTAATATGTTTCCAAATAGATTTCGGATATTCTTGAACAAATTATTTGTTTAGTGAACACTAACCTTAGTTGCCAAAAAATCTAATATCAATTGGGCATAAGATTTTTTTAATAATCTATGAAATTAAATAACACATCAAAGATGAAGAATCCATAAAAATGTACATGTTATTTAAAAACAGTTATTTTGCTTGTGTGGGTTTTTAAAGTTATGATATTCAGAATTAAATATTGCTACCAATGTAACATAACAAGGTTTTTGTCTAAAAGATAGGATGAAATATTCATTTTATGTATTTGGCTTTATTCGAGTTTCAACATTGTTTTTTTAATCTTGTTGAACAATTAAAGAATATGTATCAAACAATAATTTGTGTTATTTTTAAGGATTCATAGCTTATTGTGGAAATTGCGTGGCGAGCTCTTAGAGAAACAATATAGAGAGACCGTCCTAATATGAGTCAAACTGTTGACATACTCGCAAAATACAGCTCTCTCTTTATGCTCGGTTCTATACACGTATGAGAAAAAGAAACAAACAATTGCTGTTAAAAATATACGATCTGGGGCGGGCTAAACGCCGTGTACGCAGTTTTTTGTGGACAAACTTCAGACTGATTACTTATGTCAGTCGAGCCGATGATAAAATGAGCGTAAAAGTATCATAACTTTTGAATTACTGCAATCTTCGAAAAAACGATATGGCTCTATGTGCAGTTGATGGATGCTTCAACCGAAGTACAAAAGTACAAAAAAAAACAGTTTTCATAGGTATGTATAAAAAAAATCGTCTTTTTTAGTTTGATCTCAAATATTTAACATCCTAACCTACAAAACAACCAGTAACTTACACCAATATTTAATCAATTTTTGCACTATTTGTGTACCCGACGTAATCAGGTACACAAGTAAACTGTATAGGGTAGCGGTCCCGATCTGTGAGATGCTCCAAGGGGTCGTCTCGTTGTAAGGGAGACGACGGGTTCAGCTTGTAGGGCCTCGGCTTTCAAGTGAAGATGCTGCGGGTCTGGTCCAGAGAGAGGTGTAGTCAGGCGGTCCAGGGGGGCAGGCGATGGTCAAATAAAAGTCAGGAGTCAAGTTGAAGGCGATGTCAGGGCGAAGATGAGTCAAGGTGAATGGTACTGGTGGAGGATGCTGGTGATCTGCCTTCCTCTGGTTTTTGCGCAATTTATATTGCGCTCCAGAGCGCGACCACGGATTTGGGAGATTTGTATGGGGGAATTTTGTTTCCCCCTTTCTCGCTCTTTCCGGGTCGCTGGCAATTTTGTGGGATAGATTTAATTAATCTATCCCCTTCTCCTAAGCATCACCTTTAACCTCAACTTCTCCACACTCTTCCATCATTTTTATTAAGTTAAGAAATACATTTTTTAAACACAAGTACAAAAAGGGTGCCCGTTTTTTGGACTAAAAATCTTAATTACTAACTAAGCCTAACATTTACATATGTGAAATTACAACAGTTATGTAGCTGGGGGCCGAGTTATCACCCCGGTATATTTTATTTGGCCGGGTGATTAACGTGGCCCCCGTGAAAGGGTTAAACAAATCAATTTTTCTCCGGGACCCGCTCGCGCAAGAATCGTTAGGTCGGCCGGGATCGGGCGCGCTACGCGCCCGTCATCCCGCTGGTTGCTGCCTCAGTCTGGCCGACCGAGCCCAAAGGGCTGATTCCTTCACGTCATTCGGGCTTATCAAGCCGGGAGAAATATACATTTTACATAATGATAATTAACCTAAATGCTACATATTTATCGTGGACCATGTACGTCCGACACACTCCCCTCATGGAGCTTCGCTACATTCCCCTTCGGGAGGCGTACTGCGTCCACGTACGGCGGTGTCCCTGGCGGCCGGTCTCTAGGTCGCGGGGTGTTTGCCGCGAGTGACCTCTGGGGGGTTGAATGCTCCTGAGGCGGCGATCTCTCAGCCGTCAGTCAGTGGGTCGGCTCCTGGTCGGCCGAATACTCCTGGGGGGCGGCAATCTCTCAGCCGCTTAGCCAGCGATTCAGCTTCTGTGGTCCGGATGCTCCTGGGGGCGGCAATCTCTCAGCCGTTTAGCCAGCGAGTCGGTCAGAAGGTGGGCCGGATACTCCTGGGGGACGGCAATCTTTCAGCCGCTTGCCAGCGAGTCAGCTTCTGGTGGTCCGGATGCTCCTGGGGACGGCAATCTCTCAGCCGTTTAGCCAGCGAGTCGGTCAGAAGGTGGGTCGGTGATTTGACCCTTGGTGGGCCGGCGATTCATCAGCCGGCAAGCGTCAGCCGGCGATTTATCAACCGGCAATAGTTTTGTGACTGCCTCCGAGCGAGTCACGTGTGCCAGGCTTCCAAGGCGCTGGCGGGGGTGAGATGGTCCAGACGTTGATTTTCCTCCGACGGGCGCTTCGTAAAATGTGGAGAAGTTGTCATCTCCGTCGGAGGTTGCTGGAGCTCTCTTGTCCAGCAATTTTTATGCCAGACTTTGTTGAGGGCGGCTCGTGAGCCGTACCGAGTCCTGAGAAGCGTTTTCTGCGTACGCTGTGTGACTCCCCTCATCGGGAATCGCCTCTAGGCCTGACTCGGTTTGTGGGAGATTGAAACAATCTCCCGGTTCGTACGCCAATGCTCGGGCTCTCTTTGTTTGGTTGGCGCCGGCCGTTTCTGCGTGAAGGTATTTATTACCATACTTCTCGCCTCCGTCCGCAAGAGGGGCGCGGGGAAGCGGGGCCGAGCCATTGTTCGCTTTGCTAGGCCGCCGCTGTCTTGCCATTTCGTGACTAGACACTGAGCCGGGCGGAAGCGGGGTGGAGCTCTTGCTCGTTTTGCTGGCCCGTCGCTGTCCCGTCGTTGCGGGCCGGATCTGCGAGCCGGAAGGATGGCCGCGGGGAAGCGGGGGCGAGCTCTTGCTTGCTTTGCTCGGCCGGCGCTGTTTCGTCATTTCGCTTGGAGACAGTCTGCCGGGCGGTGGGGTGCGGGGAAGCGGGCCGGGGGTAGCGCTTGTCTTGTCTGGCCGCCGTTGTCTCGTCATTTTGCTTGGAGACAGTCTGCCAGGCGGTGGGGCGCGGGGAAGCGGGCCGGGGGTAGCACTTGTATTGTCGTGCCATATCGGTAGTAGCCGTGGTTTCACCCGCCGGCTACCGCTTGTGGTTCGTCCCGTAGCAGTACTCGGGCTGGGCTGAGTCGTCGGCGGGGCGTCATTCTGCGTCTGCAAGGCCCCGTTCGCTCGTAAACCATGCTGAGAGGCCGCACTGTAATATGCGACGGTTCTCTGCGCCGCCACTGGAGTCCCGTTGTCTTTCGGCGGGCTGCTCGTCGGGGCGGCGGTCTGGGTTAGCTGCCTCAGAGGCGCCATTGTGGCCGCCGATTGATCGCCGCTTGTATGATGGGCGCAATCCGTCACGGCCTTGTCCGGGCTGTATAATGCTCCGTGTGCTCCCGCAGCTCGGTCCGTTTCTGTGGGCTCTCCGCTTCGAGGGCGGGGGGCCGGGGAGCTGCAGGGTTGACTGCCTCAGTGCAAGTCAATATGTCCGCCGATTGCACGCCGCTTGTTTGAAAGGCGCAATCTGTCGCGGTTTCCGCCGATTGCCCGCCGCTCGCTTGATTGGCGCAATCTGTCGCGGTTTTCTCCGGGCTGTAGGATGCTCCGGATGCCCCCGCAGCTTGGTCCGTTTCTGTGGGCTCTCCGCTTCGAGGCGGGGGGCCGGGGGCTACGGGGTTGACTGCCTCAGTGCAAGTCACGATGTCCGCCGATTGCACGCCGTTTGTTTGAAAGGCGCAATCTGTCGCGGTTTCCGCCGATTGCCCGCCGCTCGCTTGATTGGCGCAATCTGTCGCGGTTTTCTCCGGGCTGTAGGATGCTCCGGATGCCCCCGCAGCTTAGTCCGTTTCTGGGGGCTCTCCGTCTTGTGGCGGTGGGCCGCGGGCTGCAGGGTGTGCAGGGAGAAATCTCAGTGATGCAATAATTTCTAGCATCTGCCGATGATGTTCTTCTCTGCGCTGTGCACGCCGTCTTTCCGCACGCAGCTCTCGCCGCAATTGTCGGACGGTGTCCTCAATCGAAGTCTCGCTTCCTGACGAGGCTTCATTAGCTGAGGGGTGGACTTCAGGTTGTAAGGCTGACGTCCTTGTGGTCCATTCAGCAGCTTGGGCAGGGGCGCGGGCTCGTGCGGCGCGGGCTGCTGTGCTGCTGGTAGGGTTTTCCAGGTCTCCGAGTCGTCCCGAAGGATCCTGGAATCCGGGGGGCGCTATTCCGGCCGCCCCGGTTGTGAGATCATCCTGGCCAGGCGTTGACTTTCCGTCTGACGTGCTCTTCCTAGAGCGTAAGGAAGGCGCCATCCTTAGCGCTGCTTCACAGATGGATCCGGCTCGTGAAGGACCAACTTATGTACCCGACGTGATCAGGTACACAAGTAAACTGTATAGGGTAGCGGTCCCGATCTGTGAGATGCTCCAAGGGGTCGTCTCGTTGTAAGGGAGACGACGGGTTCAGCTTGTAGGGCCTCGGCTTTCAAGTGAAGATGCTGCGGGTCTGGTCCAGAGAGAGGTGTAGTCAGGCGGTCCAGGGGGGCAGGCGATGGTCAAATAAAAGTCAGGAGTCAAGTTGAAGGCGATGTCAGGGCGAAGATGAGTCAAGGTGAATGGTACTGGTGGAGGATGCTGGTGATCTGCCTTCCTCTGGTTTTTGCGCAATTTATATTGCGCTCCAGAGCGCGACCACGGATTTGGGAGATTTGTATGGGGGAATTTTGTTTCCCCCTTTCTCGCTCTTTCCGGGTCGCTGGCAATTTTGTGGGATAGATTTAATTAATCTATCCCCTTTTCCTAAGCATCACCTTTAACCTCAACTTCTCCACACTCTTCCATCATTTTTATTAAGTTAAGAAATACATTTTTTTAAACACAAGTACAAAAAAGGGTGCCCGTTTTTGGACTAAAAATCTTAATTACTAACTAAGCCTAACATTTACATATGTGAAATTACAACAGTTATGTAGCTGGGGGCCGAGTTATCACCCCGGTATATTTTATTTGGCCGGGTGATTAACGTGGCCCCCGTGAAAAGGTTAAACAAATCAATTTTTCTCCGGGACCCGCTCGCGCAAGAATCGTTAGGTCGGCCGGGATCGGGCGCGCTACGCGCCCGTCATCCCGCTGGTTGCTGCCTCAGTCTGGCCGACCGAGCCCAAAGGGCTGATTCCTTCACGTCATTCGGGCTTATCAAGCCGGGAGAAATATACATTTTACATAATGATAATTAACCTAAATGCTACATATTTATCGTGGACCATGTACGTCCGACACAATTTGTTTCAACATAATAAACTTCCGTTTAAAATGAGTTTAAATTCATTTTTAATATGTTTTACTTAGAGAGATATAAGAAATTCTTAAATAAATTTGGAAGAACGGAAAACCCCATTTTTGTTCGGCTTCTGAATGTATCCTGGTCTCTTTCTTTCTCATGGTACCAACGCTAAATTGTTGGCGAACAGATAAAGACGGAATAATGTTTATCTTTACAGTTTTCTTCGCCTTCCATTGGCGGCAGTTTATAGGCCATACCTTCTTGGTCAAACTTGGTCATAAAGTTGCTTCAAAATTTCGCAAAGTTAGGTCTCTAGGTTACTCTAAGGGCGAGCAGAATATAGTTGCGTCAACCAATAATTTCAGAGAGACAAACTATAATATTTTCATGACGCAATAGAACCGTTCAATAGTTTTTTTTGCGACACACTAACGAATTCCATGCCTGTGTTAAGATGTTTTAATCTTGCACCGTTTCAGTTGAGAAACAAATGTTTTTTTTCTTTGTGATTTACATGAAATCAGTTTTTAAGAATAACTTAAGTGAATATGGATAATTATATGTATATAAAACATTATCCATATTCACTTAAGTTATTTTTATATATTATTGTTTATACTATATATTTACATATTTGTGTGTGTGTGTGGATGTGGGTACATTGAAGGAAATAAACAAAAACCTTTGAGAAGCTCTGGCGAAAAGTAGATTATCTTGATCAATTCATAAGATTCAATAATACTAATCTTGTTATGTTAATTTATTACCCCGATTAACTTCTTTTGTACGATTAGAATGTTGCGTTTCAGGAACTGTGAAATCATCGCAAGGGAGGTACATAGTGAAAAAAATATATACAGGATGTTTCACATGCTTAATAAATAAAAGAATAATAATAATAATTTTAAGAATAATAATATAACAATCAAATAATGAGCCGTTTGCACCGCTTGTTTTTTTCTATAACTCAGTCTACTATTAATTAATTGTTGAAATACGTTAAAAAAAACTAGCTACATTCTTTATATTAATTTAGCCAAGCATTGTAGGGTAAATGATCGAAAAATTGATCTAATAATTTTAGAACATATTGAAAACCTAATTACTTTGACCTATCACTTTTCTATGTTTTTATTAACTAGCTAAAATCTTTTAATTCATTGTCAGCTGCATGACCCGGTGTTTTAGTGATTTTGACATGTACAAGTAGGTGATCTTATATAACTTATGCCCAGTTCACACGAGGACAGGACAATACTGTCTTGTCCCAACTCCGCACCCAGAAGTTGGAGGACAGGACAATAGACCAAGACATTGTCCAAGAGATAGACGAGCAGGCAATCTCCGCAGGACAGTGTTTTACATAATGTTTTGTTTATTTGTATTACCACTTTTTCGCAGTACTGTTATCAACAAAAATATAGGATATTACCTCAAAAACCGTTGAGTTATGTCGCATAAAAAAACGCAGCGGGCGGAGTCTCCGGAGACGCGGGCGACGGAAAACATGCTTACCGAAAAGTGGTGCTATATTATGTGAGAACTTGTCTTATCTCTTTCTCTCTCACGGTTTACGACGTAAAAACCCGGAGAAAGTGATTTATCGTAAAAATACTTAGCTCTTTCGCCTTATATATTCTTACTCTAAGGTTCCGCGTTTGAACAACGGTTGAATTATTGAATTGTCCCACTGTCCTGTCTTCTGCTTTGGCCTTTTTGTGTACTCTGCATTACGTTCAACGTCCCGTGTCCGTATATCTCATAATAATGTGTTAGTGCCATGACATCGTGTTATATTATTTTTTATTCATAAATAGATAAATAGTCTAGCCTACCGAGGGGGAAAACCTTTATTTAATGAGCAGTTTTTTTTTATTTCAATTAAGGTGTTGCGATAATTTCATTATTGTTTTTTAATGTGTCCAGTTCTTTCCAGTTTTCCGCAATATGTTTCACCCCGACACCTGCTCGGGTGCCCCCTGACTGTCGCTTCTTCAATCAAAAATCTAGTATTTTGTAATCTGTTAACAATGGGACTTGCAGTTGACTTAGTTCTACTAGCCTATGTCCAGAAGCGTTTGAAATTTTGTGGTCTAAACAGATTTATTTCCCAAATGGTTTATCGCTTCGTGACATTCATTTTTGCGACTTAATCCAATATTTGATGTATCGATCATATTTACGTTCTCCTGTACATTTGTTAGATTTCTCTACATCTTTCAGGTGGATTAACGTAACATGAACACTGATAAAAAACGTTTTTACCAGAGAGATTATGATTAATGATAAGTGGGAATTTAAGAATTTAAAACTATTTTATAACAAATTCAGTCTCTTTTGGTTCAAATCTGTTAAAGACGTGTTTTTGTGAAGACTAATAACATAACAGTGAATATTTCATTGAAGAAAGAATCCGATTTGGAGTTTCACCAAAGTTTATGTGTTATGACGATTCTTCTGGAATGTTAAAGATATTGACAGTTAAAATGCCTCTCCTTCGGAAGGTTTCTTTTTGCTGGTTTATATTGATTCTATCAGTTCAATTGACCAGTGGACAGTGGACGGAGTCTGTCATTGCGCAATTCAGAGATGGCATTCTAGGAGCGATGGATGGACGATGCCTTGGACACGTTTTGTTTGAAGTTAAAGAATATAAAGACTTCACTACGGTTTTTGAAAAACCCGATGGTGCAAACGAATACTTTGCAACCTCTTCGGAGGGTATTGATAAATATTGCATGGAAATGACTAACTCATTTTCTGGCGACGTTGACTATGAGGTGTATATGTTATTTTACGACAGCAATAGTGGAAGTCCGCAGTCTTTTATTCTGTCGGTAATTGACATTGAAACTTCTGCTGTATTCATAATTAAAGAAGATATAGAAGTCGATTTTTGGACTAAATCAACAATAAAATTACCAAAGCCGTCCAGATATAAAGTAAGTGTTTTTTTGTGCATGAATGTTACTATCATTTTTTTCGTTGTTCGATATTCTAGCTCTAGATGGAGCCTTTGTCTTATTTTTTTTATTTTAAGAGATAGATATTATTATATTATATTATTTATATTACAATTGTTTATAGAATCAAAAAAGGTAGTATTACAAAGCTGCCACATGGAAGTTTGTCAATTTCTTCCAAATAAAGGTTTTCTTAATTATTAAAAAACATCATATTTTTGCAATAGATTTTCATAATATCTGATGGTATTTATAGGCTTAGCGACTGTCGTACATGATTCCATTTGATCACCGCGTGGGGCGCTAATGTCTGCAAACACATATAGCCAGATACGATACACGGGGAAAATTGCTCATACGTAAAAAAAGTATATAATTTTATTCCAATTACGCTTCTTCACGATTCACTCATTATGCAACTTTTGACGGGTGTGTCAAGACTAAGCCAGCAACGTTATAAGAGTTCACAACCGCTCTTAGGCGTATAAACGTACTCGGAAATGTTATATTTTTTTCAAAAGTAAAAAATCGAAGAACACACAAAAACGTGACTAACCCTTTCAGTTGTCAAAAACAAACCACTAATCCAAAATGGCTGATAATGCTAACATATGAAAAACATATGTGTATCAACATAACAAAAAAAAAAATCGATAGTCGAATGTACACAGCCCGCGAAAATTCAAAATTCACCTTTACTTTTGAACAGGCCTCGTATATATAAATATATTAATGAAAATGTAATGATAACTCTGTATATATATATACATATATAAATATATTAATGAAAATGTAATGATAACTCTGTATAAGACCACAGATTTTATTTTTTATTTTTTATGACCGACTGGTTTCGCTTAGTCCTCAGGGTATAAAATTAAACCAAACAAACAATACAAATTGTTTGGTTATATCAACTCATACATGAAGAAGGAGAATACAATATAACCTCGCCAAAATAATGTACATGCATTTGGTTTTCTTAACATTAATCCTTAATCTCAGATGTATCCATTTAAGCAGTTCGTTGAAGTTGGCTTGTAATTTCTGAATCGCTATTTACTATAACGATTTAACGTTGTGGGTGCTATTAACATCAACATGTCTACCTGTTTATAAACCGATCAATTACAAATACAAAGATTTCTTATTATATGCCTATTTATAAAAGAAGCGTTGTTCAGATATCCACTGAGAATGCTAAAACCTTATTGATTAATGTTAATCTCACCATTTTTTCTAATATTATTCATTATTTTCTTTATGTATAATGCGGACATGTAACTATCCTGCTGGTTGCAATATCCTAATATATGTAG
Organism: Drusus annulatus; assembly: GCA_022651775.1. NCBI lineage: Eukaryota > Metazoa > Arthropoda > Insecta > Trichoptera > Limnephilidae > Drusus > Drusus annulatus. The sequence goes on from JAGWCC010000198.1 coordinate 642,647, forward strand.
TAAATTCAATTTAATTACTAAAAACTGAAAAATTACAACATATTATTAAATAACCACCCTCGTGTTAAAAATATAATGCCGAAAAAAATAATTGTTCAAAAGAAAGAATCTTAAAAAAAAACCGAATCGATGTCAAATAACTCACGTAACTTTCGATTTCTTACAGATACGATTGGAGTACACAAAAAACAATGACGACGTCGAACCCTTTTTTGCAATAGACAAATTTGTATTAAGGATTCCGATAAAATCCACGGAAACACCACCGACAGATTCCACCGAAAGTACAACAACTACTGAAACACCACCGACGGATTCCACCGAAAGTACAACAACTACTGAAACACCACCGACAGATTCCACCGAAAGTACAACAACTACTGAAACACCACCGACAGATTCCACCGAAAGTACAACAACTACTGAAACACCACCGACAGATTCCACCGAAAGTACAACAACTACTGAAACACCACCGACAGATTCCACCGAAAGTACAACAACTACTGAAACACCACCGACAGGTTCCACTGAAAGTACAACAACTACTGAAACACCACCGACAGATTCCACCGAAAGCACAACAACCACTGAAACACCACCGACAGATTCCACCGAAAGCACAACAACTACTGAAACACCACCGACAGATTCCACTGAAATTACAACAACTACTGAAACACCACCGACAGATTCCACCGAAAGCACAACAACCACTGAGACACCACCGACAGATTCCACCGAAAGCACAACAACTACTGAAACACCACCGACAGATTCCACTGAAAGTACAACAACCACTGAAACACCACCGACAGATTCTACTGAAAGTACAACAACCACTGAAACACCACCGACAGGTTCCACCGAAAGTACAACAACCACTGAAACACCACCGACAGGTTCTACTGAAACACCACCGACAGGTTCCACCGAAAGTACAACAACCACTGAAACACCACCGACAGGTTCTACTGAAACACCACCGACAGGTTCCACCGAAAGCACAACGCCTACCGAAGCACCACCGACAGGTTCTACAGACGGCTCTTCGAATCCACCAACTGACAACCCAATTATCAATTCACCGCAAACAGATAGCTGGAAAATCGTTTCCATAGTTGCACTGACGGTCTGTAGTTGTTTTATAGTTTTCACAATTTTCCTCACGTATTTCTTCTTTTCCACAAGGCAAAAGATATTACCAAGTAACGCAAGTGGCCTCGAGGCCGCTGACCGTATTCCTAGAGTGGCGCAAAGAAAAGCAGAGACCAGATCCGATGGCTCTACAATATATGACATGCCACGAGACCAAAAGTCGTTTACGTATCCTAGTAGCAAATAAACTAAACATAAAAAGATATATTGTGATTTAGAATTCTCGCGGCCATTAAGTTGGTTGAGTTTTTGGCTATTTGGGGTTGGAATCTTTCTTCTTTTTAGCCAACATGTCCGACAGTCTTGCAGTGTCCATCATCGAAGCACATGAGATATATTTCTACATCTGCCGTGATAATGGTTCAATAAGGAAGAGGAAACGCAACACGGCTTAATATCATACAAATCAATTTACGTAAAAAGAATACTGAGTGGTAGATTCTGTCAATATTGCTCTGTGAAAGCCACCATTCAGAATCTAAGCTTTAGCGATACTCGGTAACCAGGTCTGAATAGCCAGGTACTTGCTCACCTTCCTCTTCTCTATCTTCTTCTCTTCCTCACCTCCTTCAGCCGCAGAACATACATCAACAGAAAATGGCACAGCCTCACTGTCTCTGGGCGGTTGGGACTCTTGTGAGGTATTTACATAAAATAAACTGTAGGTACTTAATGTAGATAAAAAAACCTCACTAATTAACTAACTAACTAACCATTACGCCGTTTTCCCGCAGGGGTGGGCAGAGAGGACGAACCGCCATACAACTTTGTCTTAGCACACACTTCATTCACATTCATACATCGTATCATACATTCTGACTCTTCACATGGCCCAATTCAAGTATTAAGTATATTCAAGTATCACTTGACCGTCCCATATCTTCCTCGGGCGTCCTCGACTACTTCTTCATACGCTTTTCTTCGTTCATTCGCTTTATTTGCCCAAACCACCTAAGCGTCCTTTTTTTGATCCTATTAATTACGCTTACATCGGCCTTGCATTCTTTCCGGATATCCAAATTTATAAGCCGGCTATACGTGGTTTTATTATGACCGCTAGTTATTATTATTAGTGATTAAGTTGTAGGTTATGTAAATTATATTGTAAAGCGCCCTTGAGGTGATATTTCTTTCACTCTTTCACGGAAACAGCGCTATAGAAATCAGACAATTATTATTATTATTATTCACCTCAAGGGATCTCATTTCTACAGCATTCAGTCTACTTTCATTCATCCTCTGCCAGTTCCATGCCTCACTGCCATACATCAGGGTTGGTATAAGCACTCCATTGTGGACTAATAGCTTCGCTTATTTGGACATTTTTTTTTAATTTTCGCCGACAGCGTTCAGTCTTCCATGAAATAAGTTTCACTAATTAACATTATGAGTTTAAGTTGGATCATTTTATTGATTTGCTAACGGGATATGGCCTAATAAAGTAATCAAACGCATCTATGTGTTAAATAATTAATCTTTATGGTTCCTGGTTTTATAATAATAATAAAGTTGATTCACTGAATCATGGCCCGGGTAAAACCTGTCTCAGTAATCTATGGGTTTTATTTCAACAACAAAAATTACTCACAAACTGCAACACACAACAACCATCGACCTAAATATAATTTTATCTGCAAAAATTACGTGAAGCCTGAACTAATACCTAATGATAATAAAAAAGGTTAGAAGTTTGTAAATGTCAATAGCGTTATTACCGTAAAATGGTATTACCTACTATGTAATATTTAATTTCTCTTGAATTTACTTATACATCAAATTTGGAAATCATCGTACACTATTTTCCATTATTCGATTATTGTTGTACCCTATATTTCAGTTAATATCATTTTTTTAATATTAAGCTAAGCTTAGTCGACAGGTTTATACCGGCTGTAAATCCAAGGGTTTAAAGCTATTTTTTATCGTAAATAAACTTTTTCTTGAGAGGCGAAATTAGTACAAAGCGTTGAAACAACGTGTACTAATAAAAACAAAAAATAAATATTTACTATTTTGCTCTGAAGGTGAAGCCCTTTTTTCTGATAGAAATCCACGACCTAGTTAAGTATTTTGTGTGTGTAGAAAATATAATTTTATTTCGGTGTGAAATTTTAAATACTTGTCAAAAATTGTTAATGTATTGTGTATAACTTTTTAAATATATTTTTTAATGCAGTTATGGTTGTTTATTATTTCTAGTGTATTTTTCATCCATCATTCTGGGGATTTCCCTGTGTTTTTGCGGTGTTATAACCCGTGTGTTATATACTGCAATGTTACAAGATCCCTATACATAATGCCACTCAGTACTAGTTTGATACCTTCATAATTAATGCCATGGGTATGGTCTAACTGAATACCATAGTTCAAAACGACAATCTACGGGAAAACACAATTCAGATAAGAATATTGGAATTGTCATGATATGATTTATCGGAACACATTAGGAGGTATACTATTTATAATAAAAGATTATTCCATGTGTTTCATGACATGAGTTTATTGCATGGTTAATTACACCACAAAGTTTCATTTAGTAAAATTTCATCACAAAGTTACTTATTTCCAAAACTTTAATATATCTTCCCTGGAAAGGCAAAAGAGCTTAAGCGACAATTTGGTCCGAAAATAGTTAAATATTTAGTTTTGATCGGTTGTTTTTTCTATATCGAATGCCGTGACTCTAAAGAACAACTTCTCCAAAGCTTTCGATTCCGCGAATCATGATATCGTCGCTGGAAAGGCAAAAGGGCTTAAGCGACACTTTTGTCAAAAATGAGTTAAATATACCGTTTTGATCAGTTTCTTTTTCTGCATCAAATGCTCTGACTCTCGTTTGATTCTGAAGGCTTTTGTGGCCCTTCAGCCATCTTAAATATATTTACCATTTGGGAGAAGGCTTGACTCAATCGACACAAGTTTGCGACTTTTTTAGCTTTTCTCGCTGCAGGTAACTCAGTGAGAGCATTGAGTTACCTGATTTAATTTTGTTTTTCAAAATCCAACCAGGTTTGAAACTTTTATTTCGGGGTAGAACTACATTTTAATGATTTAATAATGTTTAATTTTTAACTATATTCCATTATTTTTTATTGAGACCTAACTGGCTTCACCTCACGACAGGCGTCTTCAGACTATGTTTACTTTGCAATAAGCGTCCATTCCGAACATTAATAGTATATATACCGTAGATTTTCCTTAAATTGTACCAGTCTGAAGATGGCCGTTATAAGATGAAACCGGTCAGGTCTTCATAAAAAATGATGGAATAAAGTTGAGAATTTGATATTATCTAATCATGCAAATACATATTTATCTTATATATTAATTATCGCATTTTAATCCCCTTTCCATCAATGATGACAGCGAATAAAATTCATCGATGAATCCGGGAATTAAAACTATTTATTTGAAATAATTTTTACTGACGTCATATCTTTTATTGCGTCGAATTCTTAAAATCTGAAAAATTTGAACGTTGATGTCTCTGATAAAAAAAACATGAATCACTTCAGCGACCACATTTTTGACGGAGCGGTAAGCCCCTTTGCTCTGAACACATAGATGGCTGATTCGAAACCCGGCGAAGGCATTTTAATTTTATTTATTTAACTCTCCAGAGTAGTAGATATTCGCCCTGGTGAAAGATCGCCATTCGTGGCCAAATCTGAATAGCCAGGTACTTCTCAACCTTCCTCTTCCCCATCTCCTTCGCCTCCCCACAATAGTTATCCTCACAACATACACCAATTGGGGATGCCATAGCCTCACTGGTTTTAGACATTTTTTGACTCTTGTGCGTTATTCACTATAAAACATTAAAATAATATTTAAAGTCATGAATACACTCAATCTTGCGGCGATGTTGTGACTGAGCACCTCGCTTGCGTCAAACAAAGGTGAAAAATAATCGTAAAAATATATTAAAAAATGATAATATTTATAAAAAAAATACTCAAATGGAGAAACATAACAGGTGTAAAGATTGATGCGATAGCTCAGTGGTTAGGGCGGACGCTTGAGTGGAAAGTCCGAAATTCAAGTCCCTGCAGCCCCAACAACCTGATCTGTAGTGTGTTTTTTTAAAACACGTGTTTGGATTATAATTAAATACCTAAGATTCCTCAGATCAAATTTACCTGAGATAATTGCAATAATCTGACATCATCGGGTTGAATAAACATTGTAATTATTTAGGTCAGTGATGAACAACCTTTTTTACAAATATTATAATCTCAAATATATAAAAAAAAAGTTTATAAATATTTTTTTGGAGTACCTACCAAAAAATAAAATTTCTTCATTTAATTATGTGAAAATCTCACAATAGTCTCGACATCCCCGATTGGCATTGGTATTTCATTAGGCCAAATAGATAGGTAGGGGTAGGAATAGAGATGAGGAAGGCTGGGAAGTACCTGGCTATTCTGATCTGGTCACTAAACACGGCTTAAGCCATTATAAGCAAAGCTTAGATTTCAAATGATGGTATTTCACCACAGCGATATAATACAAATTAATAATCCGAAATATCGATAAATATGTTAGATGTACTCGACCAAATTGGAAATATGAATATTTTTTCATGTGAAATTGTGATTCTCAAATAAAATAAGTTTTTTTTAACCGTGTTGTTATTTTTGCAAGGTGTGTTTACCCCTTATGTGACTGAAGAAAACTACACCTTTTTAAAATTAAAATGAAGGTTTCTTTTACAGTATATCGTTTGATGAAGTTTGCTGGACCACTTTTATGACGTAATATATTTCGATTTAGCTCAATACTAGGGGAAATGGATAGGAATTTCACTCAGTATCATCTTTTCTTGGGTTTTTTAATTAAAAATGTGATTAAAAATAGTATTAAGGATACAGGTGATGTAATTTGAACATAACAGTACATCATTTGAAATAAGATAGAATGATTAATAAATACGGACAAGCTTCAAATTCAATACAAAATACATGAGGGTACCCGGGTACTCTTTCAGTCATCAGAAGTTGTAAATTATACCTATGGGTTTTCCGCTAACAGAAAGCTAGTCAGAAAGCTTCAGCCGGTTAGACTTACTGGAACATTAAAAAATCTATGTTGAAAACCGAAAAGGGTACTCGGGTACCCTTTCAGTCGCATAAAGGTTAAATAACCCGCGGGTCGCGTGTTGCTTATCGCTGACATTTTTCTTCAGTTTTTTTTTTTCAAACAATTACAATTACATCGATAACAAGCAGTTGAATTCCAGGATTATCAGTGAATCCGTTATCTTTGTGACATGTAGTTAACTTTCCGCAAAATTGTAACACATGTTACTTTAATACATATTACTTTATTATATCTATTGTATATTTTGCTCAATGTTATTTGTACGTACCTACTTCAAGTAGCTTTGCAGTAAGAACTAAGTAAAAATATATTTATGTTAAAAAAAAGGAAATTTAAAACTTTACATGTCTTGATAATAATACTGTATGATAATTAAAGAAGTAAAAATAAGGAAAAGACAAGGAAAAGGTTGGTCGAGTGGTCCAAGGTGTCGAGATCCCACCTAACTAACTAACCATCACGCCGTTTTCCCGCAGGGGTAGGCAGAGAGGACGGACCGCCATACAACTCTGTCTTGGCACACACTTCTTGCTTCATTTACATTCATACATCGTCTCATACATACTCTTCTGTTATTCTGACTCTTCACATGACCCGATTCAAGTATTTGATTTAATTGATCGTGCCATGTCTTTCTCGGGCGTCCTCGACTTCTTCTTCCATTCACTTTCGCATCATATATTCTTTTCACACTCTTTTCTTCGTTTATTCGCTCTACATGCCCAAACCATCTAAGCGTCCCTTTCTAGATCCTATCCCACCCAGGTAAAAAATATTATCCGCTTACGATGATGGTTGTATGAGGCATTCAAATATTATCAAATTAATCGCAATCTGGATAAATGTTGCAATAATTTAGAATGGAATTCGATACAAGAATTACAGAAACCATTATAGAAATATAAGTTTAATAAAAAGAACAATTGTCCATAGTGTAACGAAATTTAAAAACAATCGCGGCTCGTTTTAGTTTATTTACGGGATGTAACTTGAGTTGCAAACAGAATAATTAGTTGTTTTAATCTACCCATTTCAAATAGAGAATAATTTCTGCTGAAAAGCCTTAAAGATCGGTATTTTACTAGTTAGATTGGGATTTGAAAAGATTGTTTGTAAATTTCATAATTTTAATTTATATCAGTTCAAAATTTGAATAATTCACACTCTCACGTATATACCGATGTGATTCCCAACTGCTCCTAACCATCTAAAGCCAGTGAGACTATGGCATCTCCAATCAGGGTATTTTGTAAGGCTGAAGGTAGTAGGAGGGGAAGGAAATGGGAAGAGGAAGGTTGGGAAGTACCTGGCTTTTCAGACCTGATCACCAAACACGGCAAAATCCATTTAAAACAACGTTTCGATTCTGAATAGTGGTCTTTTACCAGGACTATACTTAGAGTATCTACCACTGGAACGTTCTGCATATGTACTATATTATATAAAATGTGAAATATCGCATATTAATCAAACAAAATTTATTTGCGTACGCCGGGTTTGCACCCATGACCCCTAGATTCGTAGGCGATCGTCTGACCAGTCAACTACGGAGGCCGGCGAAAATCGTACTCACAATTTTTTATATTGTGAATGTTTGAAAGATCTACAGTTTCTCGTGTCTAGGATGAACCAAGTATGTATGCAGAATGAGTTGATGATGAATGTAATTAAGTCCAAATTCATGGTGTTTGAAAGAGAGAGTACGAGAACAGCGTGCAATATAGTTGTGAATGATGAATACTTAGAGCAAGTGGATGAGTTTGTGCATTTAGGAAGTATGTTCTAAAGAGACGGAAAGGCTGATAAGGGTATTGAAAGAAGGTTGAATGCAGGAAACTCCATTAATGGAGGATTGAACGCTGTTGGCGCAAATAAAAAAATGTCAAAAGAAGCGAAGCTAGCAGTCCACAATGGAGTGCGTATACACCCTGATGTATGCCAGTGAGCCATGAAACTGGCAAAGGAAGGATGAAAGTAGACTGAATGTTGTGGAAATGAGAAGGGTAGGTATAACAGTGCATGACATGTGTACATCAACAGATTGAAAAAAAAAATTCTAGAAGCTAAGGGTGTAAAAATCGACATGAATTCATATTAACAAATTTCTTAAAGCAAAGAAAAGGAAATTATATTAAAAACAGTTAAAGTGTTCGTAAATTAAAGCATCAATATTCAAGTATTATACGTTAACCTTTCTAAAAACGCAAGCAGTATGAATGGAGTTTCTATTTTCAAGTCATTAGACAAACAAACAAAAAAATTGAGTGCTCTGGTGTAAACTTCCCAAAATGGCGCTTCAGCCCTTTTGAATTTCCAGCGCCAATCTGTTACTAGGTGAAAAAATCTTCCTGCTTAATAAGGTATAAATAAAAACCAAAATAACCAAAAACCGTTTCCCTTAAAACAATAAATGATAATCAGTTGAGCTGATAAATCAGATATATTTTTTTCGTCATTTGACGATGACGTTGAATAATACCATTTGAACGCTGACGCACACATTTCTTTGGTGCTTGGTATTAAGGGCTTAAGTAAATATGTGGCAACTTCGACTTGAGCATTCAAAAATATTGGTAATCCTTTGTCAAATCTTTTAAATAACAATCGAAATATAAATAGCGTATCCGAAAACACTAATATCTTACTTATTTTAATTTTAATTGCAAAACTTCCAATTTCCACTATTTTTTTCGACAATTTTGTTTTTTACCAAAAAAAAAATCAATACAAAACACCAAAGATGTGTTAACTGCTATTAACGGCTAGTTATATTCGAATACGGAAAATGGACTATCAACACTGAAGAGAATAACATATAAAAATAATGTAGAGTTTATTTGCGGCACGTTTCAGAGTTGCAGAGTGCTCGCCCTGGTGAAAGACCACCATTCAGAATCGAAACGTGAACTAGAACTAAACAGTAAGGTACTTCCCGACTTTCATCTTAACCATCTCCTTCCCCTTCTCACTTCCTTCAGCCTCACAACATACCCCAATCTGGGATGCCATAGTCCAACTGGCTCCATACGTTTGGAATCAGTTGGGACTTTTGCCTGGTATTCACTATAAAAACTAAATTAAATCACTTTAATTTTAAAAATTGAGCGAATAAACCAAAACGCTAAAAAAATCGTTTGTTTGTAATAATATGTATTATAAACTAATCTGTATTAAGCTATTGTGAAAAAAGTGATTCCACGTCGTGACGTTTTCGTGAAATTGTAGGCAAATCTTTTTTTTCTACAATCGTAATCGTCACGATAGTTGATCTAATCCGTATTTTTTTATAAAACAGACATAGATTTCAGTTACGTAATCTGACAGTTGGGAAATTAAATAAAAAGCCTGTGTGACTTATATTAAGTCGAGTAGGCTCTATTTTTAAATGTATACAGCTGTTGAAACGTCAGTAAAGATATGCTTTTCTGATTCATAATAAATACTTCACAGCTTCATTAGAAAATTGCCAAAATAGGAAAAAGATTAAAAATTTACATAGTTAATCAACGCCTTAGTATCGTAACAACAATTATGATGGGAAGTATCTCATTTGTATCACGCAATATAACACCTATACACCGTGTTTCAAGCAAATTAGTAAAGGGAGATTACAGATTACTTATTAATGCAGTGAAGGTCAACTGTTTGAAGTTTTGCATTGTTTTATGATGACCGTACTGCAGTCTCGTAATAGTATAGCTAAGGAAAGGATTCGAGAAGAAGTAAGGTAGGAAAATAATTGTGAGGCTGTAATCAAAACTGCCTATTTCCAAAATGGACGAAAATAAGTTTTATATGCAGACGTCAAGTAATCGACTGACATAATTATTTTTACGAAAAAATTACAAAATCCTCTCCATTTTTTAAATTAAAAATCACTTTTCTATGCAAAACGTACTAATTCCAGCTTAAAACAATGAACGTTGTTCCGCAAAAGTGATTAATTCCATTTTTTTTTAAATATATTTATTTTTATATGAATACCGCACAAGAGTCTCAACTGCTCCCAACCGTCTAGAGCCAGTGAGACTATGGCATCCCCAAACAGGGTATGTTGTGAGGCTGAAAGTAGTGGGGAAGGGAAGGAGATTGGGAAGAGGAAGGTTGGGAAGTACCTGGCTACTCAGATCTGGTCACCAAACACGGTTAAAGCCATTTCAAGCAACGTTTCGATTCTGAATGGTGGTTTTTCACCAGGGCGATACTTAGAGTATCTACCACTCTGGAACGTGCCGCAAACATACTTTTTATTACTTTTATGTGAATTAAATATGTTATGACACATATTAATTAAATAAAAGTTATTAGCGCACGCCTGGTTTGAACCCGCGACCTTTGTATTCGTAGTCGAGCGTCTTACCACTCGACCATGGAGGCCGTGTGTATATTATGGCAATGTGTAGTATTTCCGGAGGAAATTTGAGGGTAGCCTAATTTTTTTTCTGAAAAACGCACTATTTGACAGCTGCAAGTTTCATTGGTCGTTTTGAAAGGGAACAATTACTGTAGGTGTTGCCTCTACTTATAATGCTACACCAGCATTTGTAGGGGTGACGTGGAAATAAAAATAAATTTAAAAAAAAACCTTTGCCTTGCTGAGCAAAGAATGACTTATCACGTGATACCTGCAAAGCGAGCAGACGTCATTAAAAGAGATTTTTTTACGGATAATAATACAAAAATAAATATCTTACCGTTTTTTTTACATTATTAGCCCACAAATGTCTCGATTTTTATTATTTCTACTTTAAATCAAAATGTTTATATGTCACATTGTGTAACTTTAAAACCTTGAAGTAACAATATATGGAGGGAGATCTAATTATTTTTACCCAACCTACACAAACTTGCGATAAATCACTTTCTCCGGGCTTTTACGGCTTACACCATGAGAGAGAAAGAGACAACAAATTTATTGGACCGTTTCTATATACTGTCGCAATGATCTTAAGGTCCTGGTTCACTGGCGGGACTCCGCCCACATTTTTTATTATGCCACTAAACTTGACACAGCTAAACGGTTTTTTAGGTTATATGCTATATTTTTGTTGATTAAAATACTGTGAAAAGGTGGCTATACGAATAAACAAAAACATTTGGTCGATATGTGCTATGAATGGATGTATAAATACCGTAGCCTTAGTCTTAGCCGCGCCCAGGTGCGCCGAGTCATGTTAAAATCATCAAAAACAAGTCCAAAACTGACTTCACTGCCTTGGATAGATACTACTCTACCAACTCTATGTTTAAAACGCACTATTTGCAGGAAATAGTGATGTTCATAAATTAAAATAATTTAAATTCTAAATTTGAAATAGTATTCATCAACTGCCAAGTTAATAGATCGCAGCAATGATTACAAATATTTTCATCATTTTTTTATTTTTATTTTTGTAGTATTATGCTTGCGAGAGTTGGGACAGTTTTTTGGCTCTACTGAAAAATGTGATTTTTATAAACAGGCAGTTTTGCATTATAATCCCACAATTGTGAATTCAGATCTGGTCACCAAACATGGCTATAGCCATTTCAAGTAACGTTTCAATTAAATAGTGATCTCCCACAGGGGCGAAACTGCGAGTATTCATCCCTCTAGGTATACTTTGTAAATGCAGTACAAGAATTCGAACTGCAAGGAATAAGTGAGACTATATCATCCCCATTTGGGGTATGTGAGGCTGAAGGGAGCGGGAGAAGAATGATATGGGGAAGAGGAAGGTAAGGAAGTACTTGGCTATTCAGATAGGCTCACGAAAAAAGGCTTTTGAAATCAGAAAAGAAATCAGGCAACATTTCGATTCTAAATTGTGATCTCCCACCGGGGCGATACTGCTAGTATCTTAGAGTATATAGAGTGGTATCTAGCCATGGCAGTGTAGTCAGTTTTTGATGATTTTTACCGGACTCGGCGGACCTGGGCGTGGCTAAGACTAAGGCTAGGGTATTTATACATCCATTCATATCACATATCGACATAATGTTTTTGTTTATTCGTATAACTAATTTTTCACAGTATTGTTTTCAACAAAAATATAGCATATAACCTAAAAAACCGTTAAGTTGTTTCAAGTTTAGTGGCATAATAAAAAATGTGGGCTGAGTCCCGCGGTGACCCAGGAGCCCAAGATCATCGTGACAGTACATAGAAGCGGTGTATTATATTTTTTGTCTCTTTCTCTATCATGGTGTACGACGTAAAAACCCGGAGAAAGTGATTTATCGCAAGTTTGTATAGGTTGGGTAAAAAAAAATTTGCGCTCTCTTCATACATTGTTACTCCAAGGCTAGTATCCTCCACTCTGGAACGTGGTGCGATTATAATATATATTATTTTTAATTATCACACTTACAATAACGTCAATTTGCTTCACTAGAATTTTGATCCGACCTAACTTACCCTAGGCCCGACAGCACAGGCAACAACCATTATATATATTTATTCATGTAAATAAGTTAGTTGTTAGTCACTAGTTATAAGTACATATTAAGCAGTAGTTAATATAAGGCCTTAGTTTTAATATTATGTTGATGTTGCTGTAAAGCGCCCTTAAGGTGATATTTCTGTCATGAAAACGGCGCTATATAAATCAACCAATTATTACTATTATTATTTACTTCGTGAACTGAGAAATAACACGTTCCTTCATTTATGTCCTCGACCGCAGGGCCCGTAGTCAAGGAGCATACCGCTTCGCCACCGTGATTGTAATGAAAACTATTTTTTTATACGAGTATATCTACTATACGAATTTTGACTAACATGTCGATGCTGGAAAGGCAAAAGGGCTTAAGCGACACTTTGGTCAAAAATGAGTTAAAATCGCAGTTTAATGGTAGATTCACACCAACGTTCGGATCCGCTCAGTGACGATATTGTTCCGCATGAGAGCTTATTGATATGGAATGAATATCAATCAAGGAGTATGTGCCAAGACAAAGTTGTGTGGCAGTATATCCTTCTGCCCACCCTTGTGATATTCAACTACTTAGTTAGTTAAATAATTATTTTTGAGTGTAAAAATACTTACATCGCAGATTTTATTTTTTTTACCATTTTTTTATCACTAAATAATATTTTTATTAATTATTAAAAATATTATTTAGTGATAAAAATATGGTTTTTAATAAAAAAAATCTGCGATGTAATGCCACAACTTTAACTTAACATAAGCTATCATTGATATTCATACAGAAATATTCACAAGCCTCATGTGGAACAATATCGTCTCTCAGCGGATCCGGACGTTGGTATGAATCCAGCTTTAATCAGTTTTTTCTTCATCGAATGCTCTCGTTTGATTTTGAAGACTTTTATGACGCTTCAGCGATTTAAAATATATTTACCATATGTGACGTCATCAGCGGGTAAAGGGGACTGTTCAAATTTTGAAAATGAAAAATAGCTCTAATCTTTGTTAAAGTGTTACGGAGGTCCAAACAATCTAACCTAAGTAATGCTTGGAAATAAACAGTGACTTGAATTACTGATTTTAATAAAATATAGCTTGTACTGTCGTTTATGTGTTTATTTTAATAATTTTTTATTTATTTTTATACCAACGGACTATTGTCCAATTACAAAAATACATAACACGAAAGGAGGAAAAAAGAGCAACAGATAAATAACATCACAAACATAATATTTGAATGAAGCAATGACAAGAATTTACATTTGATAGAACATTAGTCAAAGCCTGAACAAGGTTTTGGTAGAGTCAATGATGTTAGACATAATAAATTGTATTGCTCGAAGATTATTATCGTAAAGAATGACAAAAATCATTTAGACTGGTACCAAACATTTCAAGACCGTGGCTTGAGTTAACAATTCTAGACATTCTGGACAGGGGAGAATGTTACCCATAATTAGTAGAGTAAGTCATTATCTACTACATAAGTATCATAATATTTTTTTAATAAAAAATATGTATGACAGTTATTGTATAAGACTGATTATTTTGTCTAAGATCAATTATTTAAGATACGAAAATCGTTGCACTTGCTAAATATATACATGTTATCATCATTATTCCACAGATTTATAGATATGATTTTAAAATGTTCCTACAAAACGAAGGGAAAAGTATTATATTTTTATCAGCAAGATAAAGCTACCTAGGTGATAATCATTTTGATGGTTTCAGTATATCATTTGCTTCTCAACTCTTTGGTGAAAGTCTGTTTAATATTAAACAACGAGCTTTACGAATCAAATCAGTGAATATTGTGTAGTGTTAAAAATATAATTTCCACATTAAAACATCAATCTCTTATTGTATGAATAATCGAAGAAATTCACTGGGAAAATTATCAAAATGAAGGGGATAAAGTTGAAATTTCTTATAGCATGCTTAACAGTTCTATCAGCCCAGTTGACTAGAGGACAATACATCGAAGAAGAACTTGGTAATTTTGCAGGAGGTGCCATATCACCGATGGCGGTGCCTTGTTCTGGAGCCGTAAAGGCGGTAGTTAAAAAATATGCGGATTTTGAAGACTTTGATGGGGTTTTTAAAAAACCCGTTGGCGCGAACGAATTCTTTATGACACATGCGAATGACGGAAATGATATTTGTGTGGACAGTGCTTTCTCGGTTCTAGCCGAGGATGATGAATACGAGCTGTACATATCAGTGTACACCAGCAATTCAGCTGGGGGTGGGAACGCGTTCAGTTGGTCAGTAATTGATTTTGACGATAAGTCGGAGTTGAAAGCTGTAATCGATGGTGACAGCAGAACATGGACCGAATCAGTAATACGGCTGACAAAGAATTCACGATATCAAGTAATTAAAGTGTTTTAATTCATAATGTGCATGTACTGTATTATCACTTGCAGTTTCCCTTTGACCCTTGTCAGCACCCAGAGAACAGTTTTTTGGCTCTCTAATACAAGCAATACGTCAAATGCTAAATCTGTTGAAAATGTTTAAGATTTCCAGTGAGTACGATTCTTAAGTAGTTACAGACATTTATTTTATTTTTGTTTTCATAAAATTTAAAAGATTACTGGCTTAAAATTTTATTCACTAGAAACATTAGACATTTTCCTAACTGCTCATGTAAAATTTACAGGTAAACCATGCGCAGGTTTGCTTGTATTAGAATGCTACAAAGTGACGTTTAGCGCCGTTTTTTGGTGCTGAGCCTTAAGATCATTGATCTCGTGTTTATTACGATTCTTCTTAAAGTGCGATTTATTCAAAGACCTATTTACGTTACAAGTTTTAAACGAATGAAAAATTCGTTATTTCGTTTTGAACATATTTCCAAAAAGTTGTATTAATTATAACAAGGGATAGTTTTTAAACTATTTTTTTCATGTTAATACTTATACATTATTGTTAAATTTAATCTTTAAGTAAATAGACATTTGTTACTAACCATTAGTAGTATATTTAGTAGTAATAGTACTAATGTACTGTTGAAAGAATTTTTTTTTTATAAAGAAAACAGATAAAATTTGGTAGGAACCACTTTCTTCAAGGATTCGGAAGCACCCTAAAAACGATTGGTTTTCTTTATTTTTAATTATAATAATGTCCTGAAGATGGAAGTGTTATTCCGAAACCAGTCGACGAAATATTAATAATAAAGTGGTTTTTAACAAACTGTTTTCTTTTTTATAAATATGGCTAGCAAAACGGTCAATGTTTTTTATAAATAATAATATACATGCATGTTTTTTTTATTAAATTTAAACGCACCATATATTTGAGCCGTTTTGGCAATTTTATGTGCTTAAAATTTACACTTTCCAAAATAACCCTTATTTCTAAGGAAACAAACTTATTAAACTTTCTTTTTTTTACAGATACGATTTAAATACACAAATCTAAATTTCGAAAGTGATGCATTTTTTGCAATAGACAAAATTGTATTGAGATATCCAGATATTACCAAAACAACTACTATAAAAACGACAGAAACCACACCAACAACAACTGAAGAAATTACAGAATCCACATCAACAACTATTGATGATATAACAGAATCCACATCAACGACTACTGAAGATATAACAGAATCCACATCAACAACTACTGAAGATATAACAGAATCTACATCAACAACTATTGAAGAAATTACAGAATCCACATCAACAACTACTGAAGAAATTACAGAATCCACATCAACAACTACTGAAGAAATAACAGAATCCACATCAACAAGTACTGAAGATATAACAGAATCCACATCAACAACTATTGAAGAAATTACAGAATCCACATCAACAACTACTGAAGATATAACAGAATCCACAACAACAACTACTGAAGAAATTACAGAATCCACATCAACAACTACTGATGAAATTACAGAATCCACATCAACAACTACTGAAGAAATTACAGAATCCACATCAACAACTACTGAAGATATAACAGATTCCACATCAACAACAATTGAAGAAATTACAGAATCCACATCAACAACTACTGAAGATATAACAGAATCCACATCAACAACTACTGAAGAAATCACAGAATCCACATCAACAACTACTGAAGATATAACAGAATCCACAACAACTACTGAAGAAATTACAGAATCCACATCAACAACTACTGATGAAATGAAATTACAGAATCAGAATCTACATCAACAACTACTGAAGAAATTACAGAATCCACATCAACAACTACTGAAGATATAACAGAATCATCAACAACTACTGAAGAAATTACAGAATCATCAACAACTACTGATGAAATTACAGAATCCACATCAACAACTACTGAAGAAATTACAGAATCCACATCAACAACTACTGAAGAAATAACAGAATCCACATCAACAAGCTACTGAAGATATAACAGAATCCACATCAACAACTATTCACAGAATCCACATCAACAACTACTGAAGATATAACAGAATCCACAACAACTGCAACAGAATCCACATCAACAACTACTGATGAAATTACAGAATCTACATCAACAACTACTGAAGAAATTACAGAATCCACATCAACAACTACTGAAGATATAACAGAATCCACATCAACAACAATTGAAGAAATTACAGAATCCACATCAACAACTACTGAAGAAATCACAGAATCCACATCAACAACTACTGAAGATATAACAGAATCCACAACAACTACTGAAGAAATTACAGAATCCACATCAACAACTACTGATGAAATTACAGAATCTACATCAACAACTACTGAAGAAATTACAGAATCCACATCAACAACTACTGAAGATATAACAGAATCCACATCAACAACTACTGAAGAAATTACAGAATCCACATCAACAACTACTGATGAAATTACAGAATCCACATCAACAACTACTGAAGAAATTACAGAATCCACATCAACAACTACTGAAGATATAACAGAATCCACATCAACAACTACTGAAGATATAACAGAATCCACATCAACAACTACTGAAGATATAACAGAATCCACATCAACAACTACTGATGAAATAACAGAATCCACATCAACAACTACTGAAGATATAACAGAATCCACATCAACAACTACTAATGAAATTACAGAATCCACATCAACAACTACTAATGAAATTACAGAATCCACATCAACAACTACTGAAGAAATAACAGAATCCACATCAACAACTACTGAAGAAATAACAGAATCCACATCAACAACTACTGAAGAAATAACAGAATCCACATCAATAACTACTGAAAAAATAACAGAATCCACATCAACAACTACTGATGAAATAACAGAATCCACATCAACAACTACTGAAGATATAACAGAATCCACATCAACAACTACTAATGAAATTACAGAATCCACATCAAGAACTACTAATGAAATTACAGAATCCACATCAACAACTACTGAAGAAATAACAGAATCCACATCAACAACTACTGAAGAAATAACAGAATCCACATCAACAACTACTGAAGAAATAACAGAATCCATATCAACAACTACTGAAAAAATAACAGAATCCACATCAACAACTACTGAAGAAACCACACTGTCAACAGACAATTCTTCGTCAGCAACTGAGAATCCAATAATCACTTCACCAGAATCCGATAGTTGGAAAATCATTTCCATAGTTGCTATCGCAGTCAGTTGTTGTTTCATAGTTTTCACAATATTCTTAACATATTTCTACTTCTCCACGAGGCAAAAAGAGTCAGCAAATAACGTAAAAGTCATCGAAAATGTAGAGTCTAGTATACCTAGAATTGCGCCGAGAAAAGCACCGGAGAATTACGGCGGACCGGTGTAGAATATTCAAAACGTTTAAATGTAGTAATGCCCATTAGGAGCAGTGTTTAATAATGTAATATTTCAGAAAATTTATATATTTTGTAATCCATATTTTAACAGCTCTCTGTCTTTTTTTTTTGTTTTTTTTCGAGATGTTAGTAAGAGCTTCTCCTAAATTTGTCTAATGTTTCATCATTATACCTATTTGACAGTTAAATTATAAATCTGTACTGATTTCGGATAATTTCTGTACTTCAATTTAGTAACGAACTGACTTTGTATGAATTTGAAGGAATCCAAAAAAAACAACAAACACAGACGGTACGTTTCTCTGAATTTATAAATAATTTCGAGTATATTTAAAAATTCGTACATAAAAATCATTTTGTAAACCAATATTTTAATATATTTACCACTTAAAATTAGGCAATAATTTATATTTTTATATATTACCTTAAAAATGTATTTTACTATGAAAACGTACCATGAAAATAAATTTTTATACTAAGGTTTAAGTTAGGTGGTAATTTTTATTTTAAGTTTCTTATTATCTTTTGAGATTCATTCTCGTATTCTATTCTACTTTTCCTTTGGGGGGTTTCCTACAAATCTTTATTCCCTCCTAGATTACGTGTGATAATTTTACTGTGAAGGGCTTTTCACTTAATTTAAATTAATATTATTATTTATTTTATTATTCTTGTTACATATAAGTTTAGTTTTAGACATACATACGCCTTACATACGAGTACACCGTTTGTATATTATAGCTATGTAAGTTGAGCCATTTCGTCACTTTTGTTTAAACACCTTGTAACGCGATAACCCAGTGAAATGTATCTGGCACTTAAGTTATTATTGTTTATAAATTGAGTACCTAGTATCTTAAAAGTTATAAGTTATAATAATATTACAGTCAACTCTTGAAAGTATATAGATTCTCTTGAAATAGTAATTTGGTTAGATATTTAGACTAATCGTATTTGCAAGAACTCTAATTATAATCCAAAAGAAAATAAAGACTTTCGCTAACCAAGAGACTGCTCAAACTAAGTATCAAAGAGCTATCAATACAACGTATAGACCCGTTGTGTTAAGCAATTATATTATGATGAAGGTATTTGGAGAGCGTTGAGTATTATTACTATTAATTGTAAAAAGTGCATCATATTTGTCCATATAAAGTTTCTAATAAAATGTGAATCATGCCCTGTTTTTGTATAAATATTCATCTTCTCACACAATTTAAAATAACTCTGTTATAAATGAAATGTATAAAATTTCTCCTTTTTCTAAAGGTCTGTCAATTTTAATTAAAAAATACTGGCATTTAAATGTGAACAATGTTACAAAAAAAAATCAATATAAATTTACTCAAATTCCTCATTAGGTCAGGTTGGGTTTATAAGAGTGAGTAATCCTACATTTGCAGCACAAACAGATTTAAACTAGGTAGATGCAAATTTCTCACAACGCCACTTTACATAAGACAGTGTAAGTATGGTAATAAAATAAGCCACAAGGACTTTGAACCCCTTCTGGGAGGCTTCATCAATAAATTAATGCACTCGACCAAGACAATTAACAATGATGTAAGTACTACATGAATACACCAAAAAATGCCGAGCGTTACAAGAACGAAACGGTGGACGCAAATAGGCAACGAAATGGGAACAAACGACGTTTTCTCTCGATATGGTTTCAATGGTTCCTTTCAAGCATTTTTATTAACATATCAGTTAAAAAAGCCTTGTATTTTATAAGAAAAACTGGACACATGAGTTGTAATGAAAAAGCATATAAAACTTAAGAACTACCAGTCAGGCACCAACAGTAATATTTAAAGCTCAATGGATTTATTCATATAAATTCTAATTAGAAAGATATCACTTACACCACCACTGACAGCTATCAATCATGTGTACGAGTAAGTACCTACACGAAACAATGATTTAGAGCTTGGGAACCGAATTACTAGTAGACACATTAAAAAGATTGATTGAGTGTTTCTTTTTCTGGATAGCCTTGATCTTTGCTCTATTTCCTGTTTACATATAACCTTTTTTAATTTCACTAAAACGATATGCCATATATGAGAGTGGTAAAAAAAAACTTTTTTTAACGAAAATTGACACAAATCTTAGTCACAAAATACGCCAGATTAATTTTTAAATTATACGAATGAATCCCAGAATTATTACCTAATAATTTTGTTTTATTAACGCCTTAAAGGTTTTTACATAAAATACATTTTAGTAAAATAAAGGAGTACAATAAATGAGTAGAATATAACATTAAAGCAAGAGTTTTAAAAAAATTTAGTATGTAAAACGCAAGAATACATATATATATATATATATATATATATATATATATATATATATTTATTTTTTTTATTTTTTTTTTTTTTTTTTTTTAGTACATATAACAGGCATGATGCGCCAAACATATATACATGAGTGGTTATATAATTGGAATATTTAACAATAGTAAGTAATCAAGTAAAAGTTTATGAAAATGCAAAAGTAAATGAATAACAAACAAAATCAAAAGAATAATATTATACAAGGTAGAACATAAATTCATGGATTATTGGCACCTGTACTAAAGAAATGCCTATTAGCCGTTTGGTACTTCATATAACCAGTCCATAACTAAAGGGCATCATTACAATATCAGCTTGATATGATTGACAGAATTTTTTTTTTTATTTTTTTTATCGTATCAATAAAAATGTCTACTTCATTGTTTGTACAGTGAATTGTACTGTAGTTTCTTAATGTTCTCGCCAAAGGAGAGAAATATCCTGTTTTTGTGTGGTAGGCTTTAATGTTAAAAATATTGTTTATCCTCCTCGTTGAATTTTTTATTGGTATGTTAATGTTAATTTGGGATAAAATATTTGGTGCATCAATTGATGAATGCATAATTTTGTATAAAGTTAATCTATCAGAAAGTTTACGTCTGGCTGACAGAGAGTGAAGTTTATAGTGCGAAATTTGTTCATTGTACGTTCCAAATTGATCAGATAAGCCTTCGCGATATGCAATTATACGAGTTAATTTTCTTTGAATGGATTCAATTCTATAGTTATGAATCTCATAATTAAGAGACCAAATAGTGGACGCGTATTCTAGAATACTCCGCACAATCGATGTTAAAGTTGATTCGGAACTTTTAAAACAACTTGTAGTTCTTAGAGTTAGTCCTTATATTTGAGATGCATTTTTTTAAATAGTCTCTATATGTTTATTGAAGCTTAGTGAAGAGTCGAATGTCACATCCAAGTCTTTAATTGAAGTAGTGTTCAATGAGTTAACGTTATTGGTGCGATATAAATTTGAAAATTTTTTTCTGTTTTCTGTAAAGGAAACTGTTTTATTTTCATTGAAATATAAATCATTAAGTGTACACCATTCGTGAAAAAATGATAAGTCATTTTGCAAAAGGGTGCAATCTTCTATTGATGTAATTTTTCTATACAGCTTGAAGTCATCAGCAAACAGGAGATATTTTGAAAAATCTTATGCTTAAAACTATGTCGTTAATGAAGATTAAGAACAACAATGGTCCAAGATGAGAGCCCTGTGGAATTCCCGATGTTACAGTAAAACGGTCCGCGGAGTACCCTCCTACAACTACTTGTGATTGTTTTTCGGTAATGTAACTCTCGAACCGTTAGTATTTCCATTTATGCCAAATTTTTCAAGCTTCTTGATAAGTAGTGATTGATTTAACTGGTCAAAGGCTTTGCAAAAATCTGTGTAGACTGCATCCACTTGTATTCGGTTTTCAATGTTATCGTGAATGCATTGAGAGTATTCAAGAAGTTTTGTTGTTGTGGAACGCCGAGGGAAGAAACCGTGTTGCTCAATGATAATATATTTACTTACGTGACCAAATAGATTATCGTATATTATTGACTCAAACAATTTTCCTATGCAGTCAAGTTTTGAGATGGGTCTATAATTTTTAATATCACTCTTCCAGCCTTTTTTAAAGATGGGAGTTAAAAAAGCAGTTTTTCATTTGACTGGAAACACTCCTTCTCGTAGTGATTTGTTAAAAAGTAAGCTGAGTGGTCTGGCAAGGACTTCCCGGCACGTTTTAAAAAAAATAGGAGGAATACCATCAGGACCTGATCCCTTATTGGTTTTCAATTTCTTACATTTAATTACTATCGTCAAAGGTAAAATATCGATCGCACCGAGGCTTTCCTTACAGAAATTATTGGCAATTTGAGGTGAATAGTTAGCGTCGTGTGGTTTGTAAACAGATTGAAAGTGCCTAGAAAAGAGCTCGCAGATAACTTAACCTTGTGTAATTTTTATATTGTCAAGATACATCTCTTTTGGTGTGCCAGTTGTATTTTTGTATTTGCTTTCTGCAAGTTTCTAAAAGTCTTTGGGATTCGTTTTTAAATTTTGCTTGATTAAATCTAAATATTTCTGATCACATCCTCCAATCAAATTTTTCGTTCTAGTTCTAATCAAATTGAATGATAAATGATCAAGTTCATTACCATATTTTTTGTGAAATTTGTTTTTTTCCTTTATCAAACGAATGAGATCTTTTGAGTCTTAGGGAAGTGTTTTTTGTTATTTTTCATGGGAACATAAGAAGAGATAATCTGATAGAGTATGCTGTAAAATGGATCAACAGATTGATTTATATTGCCCTGATTAATAAATTCCCAATCTAGGTTAAAAAGCAAACTATTGATTGAGGTATAGTCAGCTGTATGGAAATTTGGTCTGGGGATGTCACGGGTTTCTAAGTTTGTTGAAATATTTAATTGAAAATTTATTTCTAGAGCAGGGTGATACGAATCTTCTTTGCTCAGTGGATATGAAGAATGAGTTACTGATATGTCCTCTTTATCCGATAAAATGAGATCAAGTATTTTGGATTGGTGATTAACTATTCCGTTATGTTGTTTGAGATTACAGAATGATAGAGTATCAATGATATCTGAGGTGATTGTATTTGTGATGGTGGTGAAAGGTAATAGATTGTTGATTTCACCGGGAGTCCAATAAATGTTGGACTTGTTAAAATCGCCAAATATTAAGATGTGTTGGTTTGGTATTGTTAGGTACACATTCCGAAAATTACTTTAAAATGAGCTTACAGTGGATTCTTCTTCAGATGGTGGAAGGTATACTGTACAAATATTTAGTTTAACATTCCTGTTATTGAGGTTTATATTGAGTTGGATCCATAAGTCCTCTGCTTGACTTTCCCAATGCGCCATCTTCTTAGCCTCTAGTTTTCTTGAAACAGCAATCATGACTCCTCCTCCGTCTTTTTTTGTTTTGTGCAGTCTACCCTTCCGGTATACTTCGTAGCGGTCATCAAATAGTTCCTGGTCATAGATCGATTCCTTCAGCCATGTCTCCGTTAGAATTATTATTTGACATTCGTTGTTAAGAGTGTTTATATAAAATTTATCAATTTTGGTTCTCATTCCCCTTATGTTCATATAGTAGCAGTAAATCATTGTATAAAGTAGTGTGTTAATCAACGTTTTTGTATTATAGGTAAATACGTCAATCCATTATTTTTATTGGGTTGGTCGGCTGCTTTGTAGGTATATCCGACAGGTTTTTTATTAACCCTGGTGATAATTGCTCCTCGTGTGAAATCACTATAACCTTGGATGTACATGTCTTCCTGAGGTAGCATCGCCCATTTCTTGACCATGCAAAAGCGAAGTTGTGTTCTTTTGAAAATCTTTTTGTTAACCTCAATATATTTTTTTCATTCGTTGTGAGGTGCTCGCTTATGAAGATAGGAACCTTTTTGTGGGATGAAAACTTCTTTAAATGTGTTATGTTTTGCTTATATTTCTTTATTGTGTGTTGCATATTAAAAGTTTTCACCGCCGCAAGGAAGTTATCTTTATTTTTTCCTTTATTAATTTTGACTATTATTGTTCGTACATGTTCATGTAGGGCCACACCATCAGCAATTATTGGGTCCCGACGTATTCTATAGAAATTATCAATTTCAAGTTTAGCGGGGTCGAGTTTTATGGTTGCACCCAATTCATTAATAATTTCCATTAGAATTTTGTTTTTTTTTCGGAAACTCCCCTTATTTCGACGTTACATGCTTTGTTGGCGTGATCGATTTCGTTTAATTTATTTTGCATTACTTATAGAGTACTCTTTAAATCGGATATGTCGTTTTCGTTTTTTTCCACTTTCTTCATTTTATTTTCCATTTCTAGTATTCTTTTAGAGAAATCATCAATTTTGTTTGCACAATAATTGATTGTGGTTTTAAAATCTGTGATATCTTTTCGGAGCTCTTTGAATTCCTGCCTCATATCAGTTAATATGTTCATGACTTGGGTAGATCTTGTCATTTCACGTGCTCGACCTCCTTGTGTGAAGTTAGCCTAGTAATGGTTTTGTCAATGCGATTGTTAATGTACTGATTTGACTCACTTTGATTGCACTTTGAAACAAGACTAAAATACGAACAATTGTTTAGAGAACACTAGAGATGAAGCACTGTTGAATGTTGAATTCTCAATTGATAGGTGTACTTTTTGAATGTTTTTAATCACTGTTAATATTAAGATTTGCAAAATTTTGACAGAGCAGTTGCTTGACGTCTCTACTATTGAGTAAAACCTACGCTATATATATATATATAGCGTAGGTTTTACAATTAGTTATATTATCATAGTAGATTTCACAAAATAGTGTAATACGTATATAATACAAAGCATGATAAATTTCAAAGAAGTTAGTAAGTAAAGTGTAAGTATATTGCAATGTAGTTTAGTTACAATTAGTTATATTACTATAGAAGATTTTTAAAAAGAATATAGTGCATGGCATAATGACAACAACAAAAATGAATGATAATAACAATAGTATAACCATAAAATTAGTAAATAGGTACTGTGTAAATAGTAAATTACAGCTAAATGGGAAATATTTTTATTTTAACATAGCAATTATAACTATAAAAGGTTCAAATAAATAACAATAATAAATTCAAATAAGCAAAATTTTAATTTAAAAACAGTGTTGAAACGGTAAACATCTATTGAAACATATTTATTACCTAGTCTATGCAGCCTTTGAATGGGCGAATTATCAAAATAATTGTTCGTAGACGTAGAAACATAACACAGAGCGGCCTGTCGTGTATCACAGGTAGGTAGGTACTCGCAAGTTAATAAGGGTCGTTAGATCCGGGGGGTCCAATCTGCCATTCGCTATTTTAGAGAGACATATTAAATCGCTCACTGTGCGTCTTGGTGATAAATCAGTTAGGTTAAGTAAGTTCAATAAAAAAACACAGTTAATGTCAAAGATTGGAATATATAACTTATAATTAATAAATCTGAGAAACTTATGCTGCACTCTTTCTGTTTTAAGTTAGTGAATATTATAAAATGGAGCCCAGATTGTAGAATTATACTCTAGATTAGATCTCACCAACCCAGTAAATAGTAATTTAAAAAAAAAAAAACAATAATTTTAAATCTTTCACCGTCCTCAAAATAAAACCCAAACATTTCATGGGCTCATTAGTGATTTCTTTTATATGAGGACCAAAAGTTGATTTACTGTCAAAAAGTAAACCAAGGTCCTTTATTTGCTCAACTGTCTTTTTAAATAAATATTATATTAATAAGTAAATATTGTTAATGCTAGATTGATACATAATGGCATATTTAATTCGGTTGAAAGTTATCGTTCGACATTTTTCAATATTAAGGAACAGTTCATTACTAGCACACCACTCTTGTAACCTCACAATATTCAATTGCAATACGTAACAGTAATTAAGATTAGCAATTATTTTGTAAATTTTTAGATCATCAGCAAATAAGAGTATCATAACTCCATCAAAGACGGTAGTGATGTCGTTAATAAATAAAGAAAATAATACTGGTCCCAAATGTGACCCCAGTGGAACGCCGCTGAAGACTTCGAACTGATGTGAAAAGTCTAAATTGAGTCTGACTGACATTTTTCTTTTATGTAAGTAGCTTTCAAAGCATCTCAAAATATTTCCGGTCATACCGAGGGTTCTTAGTTTATGTACTCGTATGAGAATATTATGTGGGACTTTGTCGAAAGCCTTACTAAAGTCAGTATACATCAGTTTGAAGACGCTTATGCATGGTATTAAATGGATGTTCCTGATAAATCATTATGTTAGTAAGAGTGAACCTTTTTGCCGTGAAACCGTGTTGTTGACCTTATTAATCTCAGGCGAGAGTATAGAGAGCAGAGCAGATTCGAATAATTTTGGAATTGATGATTGGATACATATTGGTCTATAATTGGAATTATCAGATTTATTTCCTTTCTTAAAAATAGGAGTCAGTTAACTTGCCTTCCATTTTTCGGGAAAGGTACCAGTTTTTAAATAAAAGTTAAAAAGCTTAGTCAGAGGCCAAGACAAGACTGACAAGCACTTTGATAGGAATATTGGAGGAATGTTATCGGGGCCAGCCGACTTGATATCAAGGACTTGATATCAAGGGATTTCAATTTCGCTTTAATATCACAATCCTCTGCACTGATTGAAATCAATCTCGTTGTCGTTATTAGTTTTTATAGTATTGAGTAATGGAGAGCTGTTAGCGGTATCATAAACTATGCTGAATTCTTCAGCAAATAGATTAACAATTTCTATAAATTTTATGAGGCAATGACGTGAAATCCACCTCCAAATAGGAATTATCTTGCTTTTTTGTTATGCTGATATCGTCGACATTTTCCAAGGCTGTGTCTTTCTTGCCATAGAGTGATTTCATCTAACCAATACCAGTGGTCTTCCAATCTAGTAGTAAAGACAGTACCTACCAACGACTTGGATTTTTAACGATTTGACCTACCTCGGAACGAGTGATCTATCAAGGAAGGAACTAAGAACAACAAGACAACAAAAACATTTTTTTTGCTTTCATCAAAACACAAAATTCAAATTAATACGTCTAACTGCCATATAATATTCAGCCATGTAGTAAAAAAAACAAAATCGCTAGAAATGCTTTTTAATAATAATAAAAATAATAAAGTTTTATTCCAGAAGGTATGCAGGAGTAGTGCAATGCAATACCTTCCATAATTGAATATAATATATAGTAATAAAAATAATAACATAAAAGTTGTAATACACACAATAATAATAATAAAGATAAATTCTTAAGAAAAAATCAATAAAAAATTGAAATATTAATGGAGGATATTAGGTCTTATTTCTGCAAAACGCCATCAAGAGGGAGTCCATGCTGGCAGCGTTAAGATTGATGGGGCCAATATTTTACTTTCCACGTGCTAAAAAGGGTACGGATTCCGCTGTGGGATTCAAACTCGATCCATCCAAACGCTAGCTGAATAAGTTGTTCCTCTTAGTAGTGAATGTCATTTTAATCGAGCGTGCTTCAAGGTGGTCTCCGAATCATCTGCATCCATCGCTCGATGATAGATGAAATTTATTAATAAATTTTCTTTATTTACTAACAAATCAATATATATAACTTAAATAAGGCTTAAGCGACACTTTGGTCAAAAATGAGTTAAATATGCAGTTTTTTTTTTTGCATCGAGTGCTCTGACTCGTTTGATTCTGAAAGTTTTTGTGGCCCTTCAGCCATTTAAAATATTTTTAATATATTATAACTTTTTTTTTCAAAATCCAACGAACTGAAAACTTTATTGTAAAACAAACAAAAAAAATTAAGGCTCCGGTGTAAACTTTGTCTGTATTCCTAATCGGAAATAAATGTTTATACCTATTACCTTTTAGAAAAGTTCCGATATTCTGTTGACAATGATTTTGCAATATTTATGGGGTATTTAACATAATATATGTATTGTTTAAACACAAAGAACTATTTTAAATGTTATTGCAATAAATCATGACACATTTAATTACAGTGTCATATTTGGGGTTTTGCAAATGATTGATGTAGATATTATAGTTTATTATTTTAATTCATTGATAAAAATGTGTCGTATTTAAAAATCAAGTCTAATTGTGATATGTGGACTTTAATTATATTCACTGATTATTGATATAATACGGCTACTAGGAAGGAGAAGTTTTTTTATCAGCAAGATAAGCAATTTAGAAAACTTTACGGTATAAGTATTGATATTTGCAAAAACACTTTTTAAAGCGTCTCTAATAATCTGTCATACCGCATTCCTTTGTTTAACTCTATTCAGTAACATTTTGTGAATACTTATAAGTGCTGTGAAAATATTTGTAAGTGATTCACTGTAAACATTTTCAAAATGAATGCGACAAAGTTCATATTTTTCATTTCACTAACAGTTTTATCAGTACAACTCGTAAGTGGGCAATTTACCGAATCAGTCGTAACGGAGTTTGATGGAGGTGTACTCGGACCAATGGGTGCTCCATGCCTCGGGCACGATTTGTTGGAAGTAAAAAAGTATAAAGATTTTGAAGGCTTATTCCAGAAACCCTTTGATGCTAACGAATATTTCATAACCTCTACGGAGGGCGTATACGAATATTGCATGGAAACTGTTGGAACTTTTTTAGTTAAAGACTATGGCTATGAGTTGTATATACCAGTGTACACCATCAATACTGGCGGACACCTACGCACCTTCAAGTGGTCGGCGATTGACATAAGGAATTTCACAGAGATGACTTCTGTCGTGGACATAGATGACAGCAGGACATGGACCAACTCAACAATAAAAATAACAAACAAGTCCAGTTACAAAGTATGACATTTTATTGTTGCATGTCTTTATTTTTTAGTGGCCACTCAATGGCAAAATACTAATGTACAAGATATATTATTATGTTTTATATATTCAGTAAGAGAGTTTGAATATGATCCAACGAAATGTTTTAATTGGAATAACATTAGTATAATTTTCTTCTAGATACGATTGGAGTACACCAGCTACGACGAAAAAGACGTTTTTTTCGCGATCGACAAATTCGTGCTATTATACCCAGATCACTTAACAGGTACCACTGACGAACCCACGACAGTTACAGATGAACCCACGACAGTAACAGATAAACCTACGACGGTGACAGATGAACCCATGACAGTAACAGATGAACCCACAACAGTAACAGATGAACCCACGACGGTAACAGATGAACCCACGACAGTAACAGATGAACCTACGACGGTGACAGATGAACCCATGACGGTAACAGATGAACCCACAACAGTAACAGATGAACCCACGACGGTAACAGATGAACCCACAACAGTAACAGATGAACCCACAACAGTAACAGATGAACCCATGACGGTAACAGATGAACCCACGACAGTAACAGTTGAACCCACGACTTCCCCGCAACCTCCGCTACCCGATTCTTGCACTTGCAATTGTAACTGTAACTTCTATTGTGATGCTCCTTAGAAAAAAAATCTTTATATTTAAATGTAAAGCAAATAAAGAACATCATAAATCAATGTAGAAAGTAACTCTGTTTAGTATTAAAAATAATGAAAAAAAAATATTTTGCCCGTTCAGTCTCATGTAGTATGTTGATTAATTAAAAACAGTATAATACATAAACAATTCACATTTAAGCTGCCAATAATATAACAATTACCTATTTTATTTTTGTTTTTGTTTTTTATCCTTTTTAATTTAGTTTAGAATAATGTTATTTAGATAATATAATGTAGTTTACAATAATTCATATTATTTTAGTTTAGAGAAAAAAAATAGTACTTCCCGTTTAAAGAACAGTAAAGTACATCAAAACTATAATAATTAAAATAAGGCCATGTTTGCATTGTCTGAGGGTCGCCAAATTCTAACGAAACCTCTACACAGTTGTATGTAGTTAGTGAGTAAAGAAATATTTAAATATGAAATATTAAAATATATAAACTCCAGGCCTTCAGTCAAAACAACAAAATATTATTTTAACGGTATTCATTCTAGATAAGTAATGATATCAATTTTAGATCTAAAACATTAGATCAATTAAATAATGTAGATACGTTACTGAGACAACGCGCCTGGTTGCACTAAACCAAGTCAACGAGACATACCCCCGAAACAGGCTTCATATAGCTATCTCTTCCGCACACACATATTCTTTGAATGGCTATCCTTTTTATCCGCGTGTGAAACATTTAGTGGTGCAACATTATTAATGCTACATTTTTCGTAAGATTTGTATGAATATGACGTGTTTTGTATTTTATGTCTGTTTAATTTTAATCTGTATATTGTATCTACATACTTAACTCAAACAGATCATTATTGATAAAATTTAATAATATATAATTAAATATGTTAATTGGGTATATATTGCAAATGTAATAAGCATACAAAAATAAAGTTATTATTTTTCAAAATATGATTTCTCTTCCAGCGTTACAGTTTTTTTACACATTTTATGAAAAAGTACAATTATTTTTTTTTTAAAATTAAATCTTTACAAAAAAGGAATTAAAAGTTTTCAAAATAGAAATTTAAAACAACTTTTTGTTTAAAAAATATTGAGGAGTTTTAAAACATTCTTTGAAAAGTAGTTACTCATCACTGTGGAAATTTTGCCTTAGTGAAAAAATAATCACAAGCATGTTTTATATTAAAATATTTATATTTTTCTACTTTAATAAAAAATATATATATTGAAAAAAAAGAATCTAGTAAAAATCAATGTATTTTTCGGATGATATAAAATATACTTAGTAGCTATGTATATCTACCTACACCGTGAAAAATCACGGAATGTAACTTGACTTACCAAAAATAAAATGTATTTTGCTTTAATTCACCCATTTCAAATTTAGAATAATGACTTCTAAAATATGTTTAGGGTAGGTACTTTATTAGATTTCAAGCAGTTGGAAGTAACGAAGGCCTTAATTGGTGATGGTTAAAACTGTTCTACAAAAGTCTAAGCTTAAATGGTGATAAAGGATATAAGCGAAACCGGTTGGCATTAAAATATAACAAATTCGTGTTTTAAAAAAAAAAAGAAATCTTATTCACTATAATGTCAAACCACAAGTGATTGATTTAAGAAAAAAAAAATTAATCCAAAATTTAAAAATAACTTAATTTTGAAATAATTAAGACTCTTACCTTATTCATTGGGTACTCAATTTTACGTTCAATAATGACACAAACTCAACTCAGGTATATATTTAAAGGTGTAAATAAATCATAAAAAGAAAAGATTCATCAAACTGAATTTCGTAGACATACTCGTATTTTCCAAGTTTCATATTTTGAATATAGATATATTCTACATTCATAATATACTATAAAAATAAATATCTTCTGTGAAACACTAAGGCTTTGACGTTTAAACCCCGTCACATTTGATTGGTGATAAAATCTTGACGGCTGATGAAAACTGAATCAAACGCGTGAGCGGTTAACGGGAACCATACAAATATCGAAAATTCTAAATGGCGCTAATACTGGATTAAATATGAGGGACGTTGAAACAACCCAATCTTAGGCCTAATTTTTTCAACCCCCGTCAATATTTACGTGGTCATCAAATTGGAAAATAGCACCATAACGATTTTGTCTCGATTTTCGGCCCGCCAGCGTTTTATTAAATATTG
This sequence comes from Drusus annulatus, assembly GCA_022651775.1. Lineage (NCBI taxonomy): Eukaryota > Metazoa > Arthropoda > Insecta > Trichoptera > Limnephilidae > Drusus > Drusus annulatus. The sequence goes on from JAGWCC010000198.1 coordinate 674,713, forward strand.
ATTTTGTTTAGCCGAACGGTTAAACCAACGGTTAATCAAACAATCCAGCTTCAAATATGACAGCTGGTCAGCCAAGAATTGGCGATTAACGGGAAAATTACGACGAATTGATGTCAAGTGTGATGATGTCAAATGTGACAATAATTAGAACACCTGGCCTTGTCCCAAAAGTATCTCTTACAGGAGTTGCAGAATTCATCACAATTAAACAATCCATTTATTTATAAATACAAACACAAACCATTTATACTGTGAAGGTAAACAATTAGACAGCAATGAATCAAGATTTCGTAATTTGGGGATTTTTGATTGATTGATTGATTCAATGGCGTATAATCTTATTTTTTAAAGTAAAAAAAACAACAACGGATTAACTGAAAAACAACGCAATCATTTCCTTCGGTTGCTAATTGGAAACAGATTGTAATTTTGTCCCATAAAAATTATGGAAAATTAATGAAATCCTTATCAGCAGGATGAGCTAATTAAGTGATTATTAACAATTTTATGTATAAGTACTGACTCGCGTTGATCGACTAAAATATTATCGTTAATTACATTTCATTTAACCTGCCATACCGTTTGTTGTAAGTCTGTGCTAATTGTTCAAGTAAAAAGTCAATGGAAATATTTTCAAAATGATTGGAACGAAGTTCTTAATTTTAATTTCATATTTAACAGTAATATCAGTTCAATTGACTAGTGGACAATGGACGGAGTCTGTCATTTCAGAGTTTAGAAACGGTGCACTAGGAGGAATGGGCGGACGATGCCTCGATCGCGATTCGCTGAAAGTTGAAAAATATGAAGACTTTGCTGACGTTTTCGAAAAACCCGATGGTGCAAACGAATATTTTGTAACCTCTTCAGAGGGTATTTATACATATTGCATGGAGAGCCTTGTTGCTTTTATTGGTGACGTTGACTATCAGCTGTATGTATTATTTTACGGCAGCAATAGTGGAAGTCCCCATTATTTCCGTTTTTCGGCAATTGACATGAATACTTCCAGTTTGTTGACAACTAAAGTCAATATAGATGGAAACACTTGGACTAAAGCAACACTTAATTTAAGAAGGCAGTCCAGATATAAAGTAAGTGTCCCTTTTTTAAGTTTATTTATTTTATGATATATACGCTTTTATGGGCTTTTACATAACATTGTAATATATAACATAAAATAATAGTGACATAAAAATAACATAGAGTAAATGATTAGCACCCAAAAACATAAGCAAGTTAATAGAAATATCAAAAAGCAATAAATCAAAAGTTATATTTTTGAAAGAGGTATGCTATTATAGCCTTCTTGTAAATAGATTCAGTGCAGTTGAAAATATCTACTATTTCGGCGAAAAAATTACCCACTGTATGCAATCTAGGTACAAGCGAGTATCTAAATGACTCAGTCCTGATATTATTGTTACATTTAAAAAGAATTTTGGATCGAGTGGTTCTGTTAGGTACATGGAAGGTAATTAAGTTAAGTAAATCAGGGCTGTCTATAATACCATTAACAATTTAAAAATAAAAGTCAAGTTGGAATCAAGCCTCCTGTCTGAGAGTGTTAATAAAATAATTATTATTTATGGTTTCTGTGGGTTAATTATTAAATTTAAATATAAACTTCCTTTTCTTGCCGTTTCCGATTTTAAACAAATTGTGATCACCTGACAAGCACGACAGCGTGACCTTTATGCTTCAAAGATGATCACAATTCAATAAAATTATTAAATTGACCTAGTATCACTGAATTAAGACGATGTCGAATGTGAACTCCACGCAAGTTTATATTTGAATTCAATAATACACCCACAAAGTTTATTCTAAAGTTGAAGGAGTCCCACGCATAACTTTTTGACCATCAAATCGGTAAAAAAAAACGGTGGATTTACGTTCTAACCTAAGAGCAATAATATACCAGGAGGGATGGCTTGTGTAGTCAGGATTGTTGATTTTTTCCTGACTTTGGCGTGGCCAGGGCTAGGGTTAAGGGCTAGGGTATTTATACATCCATCCACAGCACATGTCGACATAATGTTTTTTTATTTGCATAACCACTTTTTACAGTATTGTTATCAACAAAAATATGAGATATAACCTAAAAACCGTTGAGTTATGTCCTGTTATGTCGCATAGTCAAACGAAGTAGGCGGAGTTGCCGGAGACGCGGGAGACGGAAAACATGCTTACATACCGAAAAGTGCTGCGATATTATGTGATAAATTATCTTATATCTTTCTCTCTCGCGGTTTACGACGTAAAAACCCGGAAAAGGGGATTTATCGTAAATTTGTATCCGTTAGGTAAAAGTATTTAGCTCTCTCTCCATATATATTCCTGCTCCAAGGTTATAGCAGTGCTCACGGACACTTAACTGGAAAAAAAATCTAGAATATACTTGCGGAAAATTGTTCAGTTCTAAATTAATTTTTAATGTGACAAAAACTTGAAACAATTTGTGTTTGAAACAAAAAGTGTCTTCTAGAGCAGCGGTTTTCAAATTGTTTGGACTACAGCACGCCAAAAGCCGCTTGGATGTTGACAAAATCTCAGTTCTATCCCATTTTTTAATTCATTATCTTCTTTCGTCAGTGTCAGCTTTGCCTAGAAATAGAAACCTTCCAGCAAAGACATCAAAAAAATTGCCTCAACTATATTTTATTGTTAATATGTTAATATATTTTATATCGAGCAGAGAGGGTGCAAAACAAAACTCAGAGTTTATTTATTTTATTTATGGTTTTAAAGTTTATTTTGTAGAACTCCATTTTTAATTTTTAGGTTTTTTACTTTTATTTAAACAATTATTATTATTATTTTAATATTAAAAAAAACTGTTTTTAGTTAAAAGCTCTGCGATGTAATTATTTTTACGCGTGACAGCTGTTTCGCCTTCTGAGGGCATTATCAAACTGTGGAGAAGCCACATACAGACGGACTATTTATATCATGTTTAATGTTATTATTATTTTTATTTTTAACTAGCAATGTCCCCATTAGGCTTTTCTGATAAATTGTAATTATTGTTGATGTCATTAACATGGGGAGTTTCCCTACCTAAGGGTATACTATTGTTTGGATTTGACAAAAGGTCATTAAGGAAGGGCATTGGTGTTTCTTAATTCGTTTTAAGAAACGGGGTTTTTATTTTTATTAATTTGGGGGATAATTATACCTGAATTATTTTTCTTAGTTTTCGGTTTGAACACATCTAGTAGTGGTGAATGGATCATATTCTTTTGTTCATTTATTAACTTAAAGTTTGGATCATTTTTTAGGTTACAATTAATAAATAAAAATCTAGAATATTTCGCATTTCTGGGGAATTTTTATTTCGATGGGGGGGGTGTAAATGTAGAATTTTCCAACAATACTGAATGTCAAAAACTCCCTCTTTATCTAATTCTCCCTGGAACTATCTGTTTCTTCATACCTCTGTAGAGATTCCTATAAAAAACACTACTAACTCTGCTCGGGATGGCATTTAAAATATTTAGACATAGATAACAAATTCGTAGATATGAATAAGAAAAAAAATGTACGTATATATATTTTCACGTATAAAAAAAATCCACAAATGCGTTTCTTCAACCCAGTTTTTTTTTAGTAAATACTCCACAAGAGTTCCAACTGCCCACAACCGTTTAGAGCTAGTGAGACTATGGCGTCCCCAATCAGGGGTATATTGTGAGGTTGAAGGTAGTGGGGAGGGAAAGGAGATGTGAAAGAGGAATATTGGAAAGTAACTCAATATTTTAGATCTGGTCACCAAACACGGCTTAAGCTATTTCAAGCAACGCTTCAATTAGTAAACCTGTAAACATTTATTTCTCAGATATATCACCAATGGGGAAAAAACTTATGAGACTTTCGGTTTTTTTCAGGTACGATTGGAATACACAACTGACGAAGATGGTTCATTTTTCGCAATAGACAAGTTTGTATTAAGAATTCCAACACCCACCGAAGCGCCACCAACTGATGCCACGGAAACCACACCGACTACCGAAGCTCAACCCACTGATCCTACGGAAACCACACAGACTACTGAAGCTCTACCGACTGATCCTACGGAAACCACACAGACTACCGAAGCTCTACCCGACTGATCCTACGGAAACCACACAGACTACCGAAGCTCTACCCGACTGATCCTACGGAAACCACACAGACTACTGAAGCTCTACCGACTGATCCTGAAACCACAAGACTACGTACCGACTGATCCTACGGAAACCACACAGACTACTGAAGCTCTACCCACTGATCCTACGGAAACCACACCGACTACTGAAGCTCTACCGACTGATCCTACGGAAACCACACCGGCTACCGAAGCACCGACAGACCCTACGGAGCTCACAACTTTGGAATCAACAACAGATATAACGAACCCTACCCTGGAACCCCCGGCAGCTGGTTCTTGCAATTGCATATGCAACTGTTACTTCTATTGTAATCGCAAAACCATTTTTCCATAAACAGTTGGGCAAGTTAAATAAAAAAAATATAACATATATATAAATACGAGTATACATGTATATACATTGGTAACAAACAAATCAATTTTAGGAACATTATTTGATATTTTGGTGTACTTGAATGAAAAAATACATACATATAAACATTAATGGTTGTTGCAAGCTTTTTTAAATTTTCTTTTTTGAATATAAGAAAGTTGCTACCGTAAAAAATACGGGATGTAACTTGACTGGCCGAGAAAAAATATCAGTTGCTTTAATCCATTCATTTCAAATAAAGAATAATATTAAAACAGACTATTGGTAGGTACTTTAAAATAAAAAAAATTGATAAAAGTACTCGTAAAAGAAATTATTTATAATCATTTTTCTTACTGCAGTAATTTCTGTTGGATTTTTATTGTAGAATTGGACGGCCCGAAATACAAAAGAATCTTGAGTGCGACTTTCCAGCCTAATGGCAATTTAGTTAGTTTCTCATTTTGTAAAAAAAGAAGCAGATCGATTCCTTTGACGTACTTTTTCTTTATAACTGTTGTTTTAAACCAGGAATTGCATATCAAGTTGTCAAAGTGCTTTCAAACATTTATATAAATATTTAAGAAATACATGGCCTATTCAAAAGAAAAGGTGAATTTTGAATTTTCGCGGGCTGAGTTTTACTTTTGAAAAAAATGGATCAAAGAATAAAATCCATGATTTGTTTTTCCACAACTCCAGGACGCTCATCGTCATTAACATCTTCTCGGCCTTCTGTAAAGCGCTTGTACCACTTATAAACACTTTTTTGGGACGAAGTAGACTCGCCAAATGCCACTGTCAACATTTTAAATGCGTTGGAGCACTTTATTCAATTTTTAACGCAAAATTTAATACATATTCTTTGATCCATTTTTTTCAAAAGTAAAAAATGAAAGAACACAAAAAAACGTGATTAACCTTTCCAGTTGCCAAAAACAAACGACTAATCCAAAATGGCTGATAATGCTAACATATGGTAAACATATGTGTACCAACATAACAAAAAAAATCTATAGTCGAATGTACACAGCCCGCAAAAATTCAAAATCCACCTTTTCTTTTGAACAGGCCTCATATATATAGAATATCTTAGGGTCATTGGGATGATGTTTCCCAAAAATAAAAATATGTAAATTAGCCAAGAATTATCATTATTGGATAAAGTATATAAAAAGAGAGTATATAATTAAAAAGTGTTAAGCCTTATTAAATTCTAACCTAGTCCGCTTCTGCACAGGATTCCCAAGTAAAGGAGCCTCTGACAATTTCGTTATTTCTAATTTTTCTGTATAATTTGTAATTGTGATAAAAAAATAACAAAAAAGTTCTTAACTTAATCGAGCCTACGTCATAAAATAATTTTAGAATTATCTCTAATTAATCAAAATTGACAGTTATAATATCAATCAATCAATATAACCAATTTAATCTTTTATGAACGCTGTGCATTCCGGAAATCTTAAAATTCATTCACGCAAATATAGGCTATGGAATCAAAACAAAATATTCAATACATGGGATATATGCAATGACGTTATATATATAGACAGGTTATAGCCTTAGAATATTGACACAAAATGTGGCAAGCCAAACACACACGTTACCAGTAAATTCATCATTCAAATATCGGTCATGTATGACAAAGATAGACATTCATAGAATATATGTGTTTGAACGAAACAGATCCGAAGTTCGGACCGCGTTCCATACTTATAGATATAGTAAACGACCTCAAGCGACGCGTGACCGTTTAGTACTAAATCGGCTTAAACACCGATCACACCAACTAGCGTGATTATTGCTTGCCAATTTGAGAGCGCTACAACGTGTCTATATTTATGTAACGTCATTGGATATATGCACCTCGTTCTAGAGCAAAGTAACGTATCAGTACTGCCTTGGTGAAGAAACCACTATTAAGAATCTACACATTTATTGAAGTGGCTTTAGCTATGTTCCGTGACAAGGAATGCAATAGTTCTACTAGCTCCAGTTTGTTTTTCCGGCATCCCATTATAAAAACTATTTTACTATAATTGATTTTGCAGATAAGTAAGGAAAGTGTAATTTTTCCTCAAATTAAATGTAAAGAGTGTATCGAAGACGTTTTAAAGAGAAATAATTAAATTGAAAATTACGTATAACGGAAAATGTTTAAGTTGTAATTAATTTATCATTGCCACACTAATTTTAAGCTAACCACCACGGCATTTTCCACAGGGGTAAGCAGAGAGAAAGGACCACCACACAATCCTGTCTTGGCACATACTCATGCTTTTGACATGACCCGACTCAAATGTTTGATTAACTTGCTCGTGTTATGTCCTTCCGGGGCGTACCCGACATTTCCTTCCATTCACTTGAAGGTCGTATATTCTTCTGACACACCTTTCTCCATCCATCTGTTCTACATGTCCATGTCCCTTTATTTAAATGATTTATTTTGGTTATTAAGACATTTCATAAAATTGTGACGGTACCATTATCACATTATCGGTAGCAAAGATATTATTTTGAATTAGAAAACTTGATTGTAAACCCTAAAAACTAACGTTTCATTATTTAATCATGACACAAAACATTGGTCAACAGTTAGTAATCGGCCAAAAAGTATTAGGACAGTAAAAAATTCAAGTAAAACTTAAAACTAAATTGTGAGTGATTTTTTCCTCAAATATTATAATATCTAGGCAATAATTTTCAATAAGTATTTCCCAGCATTGGGGGATTACCAAAAGTTACTCTTATATGCATACGAGATAGCTGTATTAATATGTTTATCGTAATAACCTTTGGGGATTAATACTCCAAACTCCAGGGTGATAACATTAAAAAAACAATTTAGAGGAGTGTTAGGCTATTGCCGTGCTAGTCTAATACCGTACAGATACGTGAATATGTATTCCGTGTACCTAACTAACTAACTAACCATCACGCCGTTTCCCCGCAGGGGTAGGCAGAGAGGACAGACCGCCATATAACTCCGTCTTGGCACACACTCCTTGCTTCATTCACATTCATACATCGTCTCATACATACTCTTCTGTTAATCTGACTCTTCACATGGCCCGATTCAAGTATTTGATTTACTTGATCGTGCCATGTCTTATTCGGGCGTCCTAGACTTCTTCTTCCATTTACTTTCGCATCATATATTCTTTTCACGCTCCTTTCTTCGTTCATTCGCTCTACATGCCCAAACCATCTAAGCGTCCCTTTCTTCATCCTATTCATTATTCCGTTTACCTAATTGTATAAAGTGACAGTTTAACTCAGTGAGAACTGTTGTCACCAAAGTATTCGGTCATCACTAGCCATCAGACAATATTCACAAAAATGCCAAAGTGTCACAAAGAATGCCAAAATATGCACTAACAATACAATAGATACAATTTATCGTAATTTCCTTTTCCGAGGGTGCAAAGCGAAACTCGGTTTAAAACTGATTTTTCGGAATGTCGGGTGTTTTTATTTGTATATTAAATAAAACAATAAACTTTGTAAAACACCACTTTATTAGAGTTAATCACCAACCAGGTTTCGCTTTTCTCAAGCTTCTTCAGGGCTTTTACATCGTTGATGAAAAGCGAAACCTGGTTGGTGATTAACTCTAATAAAGTGATGTTTTACAAAGTTTTGTTTTATTTAATATACAATGTCACACCCCAAGTTTTTGCTTCCTTCGAAAAAAAAAATAAATAAAATAAAATGTTTTTATTTGTTTTCTTAGGGGGTGGGGTTTATACATAATAAGAGTATCGGACGTCCTGACTACCGCAAATAAAAGGATCACGTGTTTATCTCTTGTTAAGAATAAAATAGCTGAAATGTGCATTAATCACAAAAAAGGCTAAAAAATGAATTTTCGACCAAAATACCTCAAATATGTAAACGTATGTAATCCGAGTTTATTCATCATCCACCACTTGGCATCAAAATATGATATCGTCTCCGGAAAACCAAAAGGGCTGTAGCGCCGTTTTGGGAAGTTTACACCAGAGCACTTTAAAAGTTTTTTTTTTGTTTTACAATGAAATTCATAAGTATTCAGTACCTGGTTAGATTTTGAAAAAAAGTTAATTCAGAAAACTCGATGCTCTCACTGAGTTACCTGAAGCGACGAAAATCTAAAAATTTCCCAAACTTGTGTCGCTTGAGTCAAGCCATCTCCCAAATGGCTCGTATATTTTAGATGGCTGAAGGGTCACGAAAGTCTTCAGAATCAAACGAGAGTCAGAGCATTCGACGCAGAAAAAAAAACTTATCAAAACTGCATATTTAACTCATTTTCGATCAAAATGTCGCTTAATCCTTTTGACTTTCCAGCGACGATATTTAAAACATACTCGGCGATAATGATGATAGCGCCAATATTATTGCGGGACGCCTAAAAAGGGGAAACTAAAAATGTGTGTTTATTTGACGGCCTGCATGGTCGAGTGGTAAGACGCTCGACTACGAATCCAAAGGTCGCGGGTTCGAACCCGGCGTGCGCAGATAAAATTTTTTAATTTGCATGTTTCGTAACACGTCTAATTGATATAAAATAAAATATAGTATATTTGCGGCACGTTCCAGATTGATAGATACTCCAAGTATCGCCCTGGTGAAAGACCACAATTCAGAATTGAAACGTTGCTTGAAATGGCTTTCGCCGTGTTTGGTGACCAGATCTGAATAGCCAGGTACTTTCCAACTTTCCCTTTCATCATCTCTTTTCCCTCCCCACCACCTTCTGCCTCACAATATTCCTTTATTGGGGAAGCCATAGTCCCACTGGCTCTAGACGGTTGGGAGCAGTTGAGACTCTTGTGCAGTATTCACGTAAAAAAATATATATTTATTATTAAAAATCGCCCAGTTACCTATATTTGTAATATTAAATTTTTTTCGCGATTCGCATAATGTGTTCATATAGATTATTCCTCCATTTTATCTTTAGTAAAAATGTATGCATGTCGATTATACGCACATGTAGATGCTTTTATACATAGATCCTTAGCACCATATACATATAGCATATCGATAAAAAAAATATATATCCACCATTTCGATAATCTGTCATCGTTCCCGAGCAGGCCTGCAGATCTCCAACAAACAAGCGACAGTTCAAGTCGACTAAATGTGCTCAATTTAGTCGAAGTCGTGTGCTTGTCGGCAGTCGTGGTTGGCAACGAAGACAAGCTACCGACAGGTTCAGTAAAACCTTTATCGACGTGCTTGTGCTGAGGCCAGGGCCCAGCCTGAAAAACCCTCTGACTAAATATAATGGTTAACATGTAAACTCTAGCTAAGGTGACAGCCCTGATTTACTTAGATTAATTACCTTCCATGCACCTAACAGAACCACTCGATCCAAAATTCTTTTTAAATGTAACAATAATATCAGGACTGAGTCATTTAGATACTAGCTTGTACCTAGATTGCATACAGTGGGTAATTCTTTCGCTGAAATAGTAGATATATTCAACTGCACTGAATCTAGTTACAAGAAGGCTATAATAGCATACCTCTTTCAAAAATATTACTATTAATTTATTGCATTATAATATTTCTATTAACTTACTTATGTTTTTGGGTGCTAATCATTTACTCTATGTTATTTTTATGTCACTATTATTTTATGTTATATATTACACTGCTATGTAAAAGCCCATAAGGGCGTTTATAATTAAATAAATAAATATTGACATGGGATATTTCGAATGGTTTGTAATCTAATTCATAGAAAATAATATTTGAGGTTTTTAAATCAATGGATTAACTGCGTAATATCGTGAAAAATTCCAATTTCTCAAATGCATCAGATTATGGTTAATCCAATAAATATCCCTTTGGAATAATTGGAAAAGATATGAAACCCTAATCAGCAGGATAAACTGCTTGGGGGATTATGGATTATGGCATTTGTATGAGTCTGCTGATCGACCAAAATAAAGTAATAGACGTTCGCACTCCTCGTTTCTCGTTGCAAGCTTTTCTATGTGCAACGTCAACCAACAAATAATAATCAATCAATATTTGTACTTAACAATTCTTTTAAATAACCGAAGGTAGTCGATGGGATATTGGCAAAATGATTAAAACGAAGTTCTTGTTTTTCATTTCATATTTAACAGTAATATCAGTTCAATTGACCAGTGGACAGTGGACGGAGTATGTAATTTCAGATTTTAAATATGATGATCTAGGATTGATGGGCGAAAGATGTCTTGATCGCGATTTGCTGGAAGTTAAAAAATATGAAGACTTTACTGCAGTTTTCGAAAAACCCGATGGTGCAAACGAGTACTTCGCAACCTCTTCGGAGGGTATTTATGAATATTGCGTGGAAATGTTTGGCGCTTTTATTGGTGACATTGACTATGAGGTGAATATATTATTTTACGGCGGTGGAAGTCAGCATTATTTCAGTTTGTCGGTGATTGACTTGGAGAATTCTACTTTTTGGACGACTGGATCAAACACATTATTTGACAACATTTGGACTAACTCAACAATAAAATTACCAAGGCCGTCCTCCAGATGTAAAGTAAGTGTTTTTTGTTCGCCGTGTGTATTTATTATTTTTATTTATGTATTTATTATTAACGCCCTGGTTGGCTTTTACATAGTAATTTTACATAAGTAAGTGCATGAGTACATTTTAAAAAGGATATACATGAAATAATACAGTAAAACGTTTTGAGAAATGAACAGCAAAAAAAATAAAAATATAAAAAATAATAATTAATAATAGTTCCAATACATTAATGATAAGTGAATATTTCGTTTAAAAGTCTTTTAAATTTTGGCAAATTCATATAAAAGAAATCAATATTTGAGGTGTATTCATTCCCGAGTGTATGTAGGCGAGAAATGGGTGCATGTATGTGGTAGTTGGTAGTGACATTATTGTTGCAGAAAAGTATATTTTGCCGAGTTGCTCGCTGAGGTACTCTGAAGTTGATAAGGTGCAGGAGTTCACAACAGTCGAATTCGGATTATCATTTGTCTTAATGTTCGATGTTCTAACTCTAGGTGAAGCCTTTATTTTTTTATTTCAAGTTACAAATATTACAATTGTTTATAGAAAATAAAAATGTGGTCAAGCATATATATATAGTTTATTAGATTCTGCTAGTTTTTTTGTGATAGCTTTTTCAGCATTCAAAACCATTATCAAACTGTGGTTAGATTACTGACCTATCTAGAAATTCGTCTGTGTGTTACTTAACAAAATCTGTTTTCCTCCATTTAATTATTACAAAATATTATTTTCCTATTTGTAGCGCAAGATTTTCAGGAGAAAATGAACAATTTGAATCAAATGAAAGTATATTTTAATACCTATCTCGGTTATTTAGTGAATAAGTGCAGGTGTATTTGTTTATAACCCGATTAATTACAAATAAACGAATTGCATTCATTCATGTTTCCCCTGAGAATACTTTATTTATTGATGTTATCAAACCATTTTGTTGATTGAATATAAATGTATAATGTGGGCGAGTAACTAGCCTGCTGGTCGAAAGATCCTAGTATCTGTATTAAATATAATATAATTACTAACAACCGAAAAATTACGAAATTTAAAATAAACCACCCTAATGTTGAAAATATTAGGCAAAAAAAATTGTACAGTGGAAATGAACTTTTTTTTAAAAGTGTCTCGATGTCGAAAAACTTATGTAACTTTCGGTTTCTTACAGGTCCGACTAGACTACACAAAAAACAAAGACGACGTCGAAACCTTTTTTGCAATAGACAAATTTGTATTAAGAATTCCGCTAACATCTACTGAAGCACCACCGACAGATCTCACTGAAAGCAAAACGGTTACTGAGGCACCACCGACAGATCCAACCGAAAGCACAACAACTACTGAAGCACTACCGACAGATCCCACCGAAAGCACAACAACTACTGAAACACTACCGACAAATTCCACCGAAAACACAACAACTACTGAAGCACTACCGACAGATCCCACCGAAAGCACAACAACTACTGAAGCACTACCGACAGATTCCACCGAAAGCACAACAACTACTGAAGCACCACCGACAGATCCCCCGGCAGCTGGATTTTGCAAATGCAATCGCAAACATTATTTTCCCTAAATAGTTGTCCAAGTTCATTAAAATAGGTTAAAATACTATTTTTACATAAAACAAACCACTTTTTTAAATATATTTGCACAAAACTGCTAGAGTGCATCGTCATTTTCAGTCAAAGAAAAATTTGTATATTCATCAAAATGCATATAAAAAGGGAAAGCAGTATTTTACATGTTATTTTAATCAGCTAACAAAAGATTTTTTGTATTATTTAATTTAAAATGTCATTTTATTAGGAAACTACCAAAGCCCCTTTATTTATGGTGAATACCGCACAAGAGTCCCAACTGCTCCCAACCGTCTAGAGCCAGTGAGACTATGGCTTCCCCAATTGGGGTATATTGTGAGGTTGAAGGTAGTGGGGAAGGGAAGGAGATGGGCTAGAGGAAGGTTGCAAAGTACCTGGCTATTTAGATTTAGTCACCAAATACGGCTAAAGCCATTTCAATCAACGTTTCAAATTCTTAATAATGGTCTTTCACCAGGGCAATACTTAGAGTGTATACCACTCTGAAACGTGCCGCAAATATACTTTATATTATTTTATATGAATTAAATGTTTTATGACACATAATAATTAAATAAAAGTTATTTGCGCACGCCGGGCTCGAACTCGCGACCTTTGGATTCGTAGTCGAGCGTCTTACCACTCGGCTACGCAAGCCGTCAAAAACGACATATAGTTAAATGAACAATAAGGAAAACTTTGCAATGTTTTTAAAACAAATAATTATCATTGATTATACCTCACAATTTATTCTGTAATGAAAATAGGTACATAAGTGTGGTATTTATTTAAAATTTAAAAACGTTTTTGTAGTTTTCTAGACGTAATATAAATTGGTCGTCTCTCTCTTCCATTGGCTTCTCTACAATATTACAGTTTGACAATGCCTTCGGCAGGTAATAAACTCTCTCTTGATAATAATTAGCGTTGGGAAAAGCTTCAATGTTTTGTGAATGCTTCCCGAACTGCAAGTTCTTTAAAATGAACCCTTCGCAGTGAACACTTCAATTGAAGACGAACTCGCCAAAAAGAGATTTGAATTTGATTTGGCAAGGAACCGGTTATTTGTCCAGTTCTTTTTGGAACCGGTTCCTTGAGATTTTTTCCAAAAGTACTAGCAAATCGGCAAAAATACTAGTCGGTAGAGATTTAAAAACGAAAAGAACTGAAACTAGTTCCTCGCCAAAAAAAACGTACTAGTCGGTAGAGATTTGAAAGTGAAAAGTACTGGAACCGGTTCCTTAAAATCGAAGTACTTTGGAGTCGACCTTCAGTTGGAGTACTTTTTTATAGGCTTTGAAGTTCAACTTCGCAACTGAACTGTAGTTCTTTGTAATCTAACTTCAATCGAAGTATTTCTTCAATGAAATTAAATGAATTGTGTTTGAACTGCCAAAATGAAGTAGTTCACACGGAGCGGTCACAACGCTAAAATGAAATTATGAGCGGAACTACCAACTTCAATTGAAGTATTTGTTCAATGAACAATGAAGGAAGTGGGAACTGCGGCCAAAAGAAGTAGTTCTTACGGAGCGTTCACGACGCTAATAATAAACTAAATTAAAAAAAAAAGAATTTACATCGAGAAATAAAAAATATATAAAGTTTTTCAAATGGAATAGTAATATTTTTTATTTGCATTATTTTGTTGTATTGTATTATTTTGCACTCACCACTCTTGTGGTTGTTCTAATAATTAGTCTTATTTTATTATACATAAATATGGAATAAACACAACACAAATTCATATTTCGTCTTCTCCTAAAAAATGTGCACTCTCTGAATTCATTTAACTCAAATAATAGTTTTAATATAAAGCATTCCACGTGTACACGGTTAACATTATTATGTTTTTACATGGGAACAGGTCGTTTAACAGCTGGGCGATAGAATAATTTCCCCACTCCTACAACAGGCTCTCTTTTTTACCTCCTTAGTCAAAATACGCTCGACCAAGCATCCTCAAATATAGCACAGGTCCTGCGAAACCTCAGTGTCTTCTGAATTGAGTTGATATAAAAATGATTTTTTTTAAACCAATAAAAAATATTTTTTCGTAAGAAGCAATCATATGGTGGTTAGACATTATATTAATATAAAAGAATACATTGTTTTTAAACCACAAAATTTATTGTGATGAAGGCCAACCGGTTTCGCTTGGATCAAGCTTCGTCAGGGCACATTTAATATAATAGTTATTGTATGTGCTCTGACGAAGCTTGATCCAAGCGAAACCGGTTGGCCTTCATCATAATAAATGTTGTGTTTTTAAAACATAGTATTCTTTTTATTATTCAAAAAATATTTTATTTTTATTTCTATTAAAACAATATATTTTATATAAAAATAAAGCATAATGCTTTAATAAGTTAATTTTAATATTAATTCTAGACTTTGTAAGAAATCAAAAGATCTTCGATAAATAAAAGTGGATAGTTTATCCGAGACACTATCTAGGTGTGCAAGTATGCTCGCTTAGAGCTTTGCATACCAATACATAGATGACTGCCTATATCTAAATACATTGGAAAAAAGATAATATTAATCATTTTCAATAAGATACTCGTAAAAAGAAGGTATCTAAAAATGTTAGGGTAGTTTTTAACGTTAACGTTATTCCCGAATAGAGAGATTTCGAGTTCAGTTCTCGGTCCCAACTTATGTTTTTATTTTTTGTGACTTCTTCGGTTTCATATTTCGTTGAAAATTATTGATATTTTTCCAATAATTAAAAATACACTATTTTTTACCCTGAAAACTACACGTTATTCGAATTGATCACAGAGACAACTGTATTACTAAAAAACAGAAAGGTTGTAAAGATTTTTTTTTAACGATGAAAGGTAAAAAAAATCTTATATTGGCTCACCGGTTATCAAAATATTAATTTTCGGGTTTTTAGAAATAAACATTTTGTATGATTTTTTTTATAAATTTATTTTTGTCTTTATTATAAAAAAGATAGTCTAAGGATTAAAATATTATTTAATCAAGAAACATTATAATAACTTAGTGAAATCTTACATTTACCGTTAATATTGGTAATATCCGTAAAGATATTTTCCTTTACGAGCATAACACTAAATAACTGAACACTAAAAAATAATTGGCCCAACACACTTGAGACAATCTTATAAATAAACTTACAATATCTTGTTTTATTCTATTTTATGAATACGAATGTATCACTGTCACTTTTGTACAAATCTTAAGAATAACAGTTATTACTGATTTTAATGAAATACTAGCAAATAAATTAGGTTATATCGATCTGACCGAAACCTTTGTATTGTGTGATTATTTAAATTTTCTAAAGTCAAGTCATTAAATCCAATGGAAACATTTGAAAATGTATTTTATGCAAATGTGATGTAATAAATTGTATAATTCGTTAGGCAATATAAAACGAGATGAAACTTATAATAAATAAAAACTGTTATAGTACCTACCCAAATGATTAAATATATGTAAGTAATATTATCTAATAATATGCAGACTAAGAAGTAATTTTAAAAACTGGCAACTGAACACCAAGACATACGATTACTATCTACCCCCATATCTTTGAGAAGTGATACGCCGCAAGTTTCTGTTTTCGCAATTGGGTCGAATCTTTTTCCTCTTGACTTCTTCACTGACGAAATCTTAGCTTTGAAGATGCTCTTTTCGCCGAATCCTGAATTATCCTTCTCGCCGTTGATTTCAGAGAAATCGTTGAAAATGTCAAACATTAGAGGCGCAGCAGAACCGTGGTTAGAAGCCTCAGGTTTTTCTGCGTGGACTTGATCTTGGTCTGTTTGCAGGTTGTTTAACTTGATGTTAGGCAAAGAATCGAGATTTTGGCTTGCATCGCTAACTAAATCGTTTTCAAGATTGCCAGATAATTCTACATTGCTTTGGGTGTATGTCCACTTTTCTAATGCAGATGCTGTGGGCGTCAGGTGAGTGATGCTGTCGAACTTGTTGTGAACGTTTCCAAATACAGTGACCTTGCTTCTTTGTCCACTGTTGGCAGCTTCTTGCTCTGGCTTATTATGTTGGTAATCTGCTACGGAAGGTGGTAATGATTCGAATTCTTCCTCATCAATTGTGTTTACTGAGTTGGCAGACTTCTTGTGCCGCTTTGGTTTAGACAAGGGAACTCGTTTGTTTTTGGACAGAAGTTTCTCCTTCATCCGCTTATAATAATTTTCGTCGGTTTCTCCCATTTTAATGGAACTCGTATCGAGGGAAGCGATGGTGTCGAATGTATTTGAAAAAGACATGCGGTCAAAATTATTTTGGTCGTTACTCGATATCGAGGCGTTTGTGTCTTCAACGATGGAGTCGTCCACAAATCTGAGAGATTTCTTGAAACTTGTTCTGGATGACTTAGTTTTTTTTAGTATACTGGATAAGTTGAATGTTGCGTCAATATTTTCAAAATTCAGATTAGATGTTTCGGTAGATGTAAATTTCCCAAACATCCCTTGGCGGTCGGGAGAGGCTCTGCGTTTTTGCCGATTGCCCACAATTTTGAAAGCATCGACCCTCATGAAGGAAAATTTGGATTTCATCGTTTTCTTGAAAGAGTTTTTGTCGTCTGTATTCTCTGTCGAGAAAGGCGTGGCTTTTCTTTTGTCTGTAGATTTTGAATTATTGCCAAATATGTTCCGAATCATCCCGACGAACTCCTTCTTGGAATCCCTAGAAAGATACAAAAATAGTTAACTTCTTAAGCGTAAAGTATACATGTATGTCCCGATGGAGTAAATCATATTGAAGATAGGCTCTGGAATTAGGCCGCAACATAGTTTCCACAATAAGTAATAAACCCTTGAAATCATTCAACTCTCAAGCATTGACACAAGATGCAATATTCCCTGTTCCACATATTTCAAGATTCTAATAAGGAAAAAAAGCCGGTAGTAACACGTGGTTATTTAAAAAAAATGGTTTCCCTGCAATAATTTTATTTTCTCCTTTGTCTCTGAAATCATTGTAGTTATTTCTAATCTAAAATCAAATATTTGATCAGAAAGCTTACAATTCGACAAAATATATATGTTTTTAGAATGAAAGTAAGTCTTTACAAAAACAAATTAAATGTAAATTAGGAATACGTATTGTACTCGTATGTAGACAATATATCATTACAAAGAATTGTTGGGGTTAATAACAAAATAATATTTTTGATTGATTTCAAGGCTTATACGGTTTAAATTACAATTATATTGTTTATTTTCAATCACACATTCCTATATACCCCTACAATTGGTCAGATTTCTTTAAAAAAATCAATAATGAACTCGATTAAATCGTGTATTACTAGTTGTTATCCAAGAATAATCACGTGATATAACTTGACTTGCCCATTTTATAGCAAATTAATTTACACACAAGACAATCTTTTTGGCTAATTTCATTTAATTTGTCAATACCACTGTCTAATTTCTAAAAGAATTTATAAAAATATGAGTAATACAAATATATTTTTTATTTGGACGGTGGTTATTATAATTTCACAGTTGTAATCACAGGATGTAATTTAATTTTCTAACAATAGTTGCTTAAATTCGCCCATTTCAAATTTAGAAAAATAACTGCCAAAATATTTATGAAATATATATTCGACCGGTTAGTAGCTGAGTGGACAAACGCGTCGGATTCCTACCCGGGCGTCGTGGGTTCAATTTCACTGCTAGTTAAGTCCTCCATCATTGCACAAGCAACATCTTCCGCTTATTATGATGTTAGAAGGAGTTTTTAAATATTTTCAGGTTATTCGCAACCCGGAAATGTTTGTCTTTATTTTTAGAAGAAAAAAAAAATATTTGGTAGGTAGGGATTTGAAAAGATTCTTATTTTGAATTTGATAATTTCAATTGACGTTAGTTCCAAATTTGAAAAATTCATTCGCGTGCGATCGTGCGCATTCACATACAAAATTATTTATATTTTATTAACACATAACAAACGAACGAGATCAACTAAAACAGAAAACTCGAAAAAAAACTAAAATAAAGATATTTAATAAATTATTTTTTTATGTTTATTTTCTGTAATTCAACTAAAACAAAAAGACGGACTCAAACTCAAGTTGTCGTTTTTATATTTTATTTGAGGAGCTTAGAAGCAAAGGCAGCAATCTCCTTCATTTAAAATTATTTCTTGGCAAGTTGATTTAACGTTGCACTTTTCATTGGTGAATATGTTGATAAATTTAAAAATAATTGTTTCAAATTGTTACTAGTTTAATGTGCACTAACACTTCATTCTCCATTTCTTTATAATAATCATTCAAAAGTTGACAATGCTACAGAACCGTATTTGGAGATTGTTGCCTTTGCTTCTAAACCCCTCATATGATCATAATATTATAATTATTGTAAATTCAGAGTAATCAAATTATTATCACTAACTTAACCTATAATAACTTCCTTACCTTTGTTTGGAGAACATCTTGAACCTTTCGTATTGCTAGAACACGCTTGCTTCACTGCCTCAGTACGATATTCAACTTATTAATAAACACGAGTAAAACATTTTCAGAGATCTTGGAAGCGATTTTTATAAATGTACAGCAAAATTGTTTCTCTTATTTTGCTTTCGTGGACGCGTTTGAACGACGTAGAGCCGTGCAAGTTATTGTGACAAAATTATTTACTAACTATCATCTTTGGTGTTTATTGCTCGTAGGCCGATTAAATTTCGCCGGTAGGTACTTAATTATAAAATCATAAAAACATGTTTCATTTCGTTCGTAAATGTGGTATTTCTAGTCACGAGGAAGGATAAATAATTTTGTTTATTGTCTTTTTTACGCTTTATTACGATATCAATTAATAAAACAAGCCATGACCGCAATTATTGTATTAAATAAATAAATAATATTTTGAACCTGTTATTTATTGAATATTATTAATTATTTTTGTATCTGCTATTCAATACTCTTTTTTTATTTTATTTTACATAATTTTTTGCACTTATGAGGTTATTGTTTAAAAAAATATATATATGTAACATGTATGTAAAAGCCTGTAACGGGCGTAAATAAATAAATAAATAAATTTAAGCTTTTTATTTTGCTGTGTCTGTGCCTATTTTGTATATTTTTTAAATATTATTCATATTTTTTAAATTACAATTGATTTATTAGGAAAATTTTCCGTTGGATTTACTTTTTTTCAATCCATTTTTCACATATTTGATCCTCTTGGTCGTGACTTGTCTTTTTCAGGCTCCCCTGACTTCTTCTACCATTCACTTTAGTGTGCCTTTTTATAAGTAATGTGAATTTAATTGTTTGTTTAATATTGTATACCTCACAAGTGAATAGTGTACATATATACCCATCGAATGATCGAAAAAATATACTTCCTTTCAAACAGGTGTTTTTGATATTATCTATCTGTAAACCAACGTTTCCCTGTTTTTATTCTTTACTTTGTCTTAATGACAATTTATTTCTTATTTTTTATAAATATTTGATGTCTTACATACTTCACATATAAACTTTACATATAAACTTTACAAATAAACTTTAGATATAAACTTTACATATAAACATTACAAATAAACTTTACATATAAACTTTACAAATAAACTTTACATATAAACTTTACATATAAACTTTTGTATTAGGGTGCTTTTCAAGTAGTACCTTTTTTATTTCAATGCACCTTCTTAATAAAAAAAATTATTTTTTTTTTATGCGACGTATTTCCGGCCGGCAATTGAAATTTGAAATTTTCGCAGATTTATTTGAAGATTAATTAATTTATACCTATGAATAAATTTATCGAATTAACCTTTAAACGCTCGTGCGCCGCGTGCACTTAAGACAGCCCACTGCCCCAGCATTTTTTTATAAAATATTCGAGCCACTTGCGAACTAATAATTATATCTCTAAAATTAGTCATCCTATCTAGGTGAAATAAAAGCATTATCAAATAAAAGATTGTTTGTAATTTATAAAGATTTAATTGTATTTTTTTTACATTTTATATAATTACACATTAAAGTTAAAGAATAAAAACATTTAAAAAAAATTTAACTTTTTTTTCGTAAGTCAAATTTTAAAACATTTGTCTATGTGTAGATTGTGTGTTTTGTTAGGCGGACCGTAATAAAACACAACGCATATCCCGAGAGTTGACTTTGTAATGCAAGTATAAACACTAATATTACGCATCATAACAAAAATATTTATCGGAACCGAAAATAAAATTATGGATCCGTACATCAAAGACATTATTTACGTAAGCTATTCATACTTTTTAATAATATTCTCATAAATCAGTGTAATCCGATGGCGAAATGCAGCATAATCACTGGTTCCGTACGGGACCGTTAGGCATTGAACGACGCAAATACGCGGTCCCGTACGGGCCAACTGGGCGTCTAAAGGGTAAACTTGACATTAAAAAGCCTTGATTTTTTTCATATGGTAGAACATATTATTAAAAAGGTGCCCCAATCAAAATTATCATTAAATTCAGTGAATTTGGTAGAAACAATAATGAAAAGAAACGCACACGTAAAATTCACAACTACATAAATATCGCCTGATAATTAAGTTTTTAATTCAAACGAGACAAGTAATTTTCAAAATTTGTAAAGATTTTTTTTTAAATAATATAAAATAAATAATACTCCGATCAGTTGGAAAAATCACTTGACAAAAATTAATTGTTATTTTCAAATATTAAAATGTACGAAAATCACCGAGGTTTTGCGAGATGAGCGCGACAGCCGCTAAATAATTTTGAATTTGTAAATAAAAGTATTGGCCATTGTTATGTTACTTGACTTTTGGAATTTGGGATGGGATATAATTCTCTCACGATTTGTGTTTGACTATTTGGATTATAATCTTTTTTTATATGCAGATCCAATATAGATGTTGACCCTATACCGAGGTTTGAATTCGGGACACTATTTAGAGAGATTTCGAGAATAAATTATTTAAAACAAACAAATCTTTGAGTATTTTAATCACGTTTCAACAATTTGATGACTCCACTCCGCAAGTCAGTCCAAAATGCTCTAATGTACACACAAGTAATATAACATTTAGGTATACATATGCAGGTAATGGAGGGTGTTGTATATTAAATAGATGTTGCTTTCTCCATAAACCATTATTGAACTTGAAACAGTCAAACGAAAAAAATGCATATTTTAAAAACTTTGACTTTAGTACAGTTTTGGATACACAACTTTTTGGACCTTTGACGTATGCAAATTCGAAAAATGCTTACAGGTCCACCCCACTGCAAGGTTGTCCAAATCACTGGCTCAAAGAAGAAGTCGTAAACCCTAAATATCAAACAACATAAGAACGTATCAACAGGTTAAAATAGCTGAGTAAAACAGAAGAGCATGGCTGATTTAATCAAATCAACCCCATGTCAATAAATGTTTGGCCCACTCCAGTCATACGGATGGCGAAACGACTGGCCGATTCCTTATTGTTGAATTGGATGTCACCCAGTTCGACCGTCTCTTTTAAGAGTAACTCGTCCATATCTGCAACATCCTCAGCCTCTCCGAGTACCGCTGGGAGAAGCATGAACGACATGAACAGCCCGTAGGTCAACAGCTTCTTCAGGTGTTCTTCAAATACGGCTTTGGGGAAGGTCTCCTCCACATCGCAGTCCATAAAGCTAAGCTTCTGGCCCAAGCATTGGTGATAGTAGTCCATCAAGTATGTGAAATGTTCTTTCCTAGTTTCGTAGTCGGTGCCTGTGAAGATTAGGTAGGCTATATCTGTTATCGGGGAACAGTGACGGCCGACCTGCCAGTCCAACAGCCTTACGTCGACAGGCTCGTCTCCCTGAAAACAAAAATAGTGTTAAGAGATTTGGGTGGGACTGCCAAATTTTTCGCATGTGTTTTATGACTTTTATTGCTTTTGTTGTTGCAAAGACTTGTTGTGGTTGTTATCGCTAACATTTATATATCATTTATATCGCTCTCTTATCTAATTTTTGATATGTTGATTTTGATGTATGGCATTGATATGAAATAAGCCCCCTACACCGTATACTACCCACTTTTTTATATAATTATAAAAATGGTTATCATTTGAGATTATGAAATTGCGTTTTGGCTTTCCTATTCCACTTTTATCAAGTAAGTTAGAATTTTTAAATATGTAAGTACAATTACATTAATTTCACATATTACACGATCCTATTGTTATCTTAATTTTAGCAGAATTAACAATTACTTTATTTCTTCTTTTCAAACCATCTGTTTTAATCGTTCTTGATTCGACACTATTTACTCACATATCGCACTTTGATAATGTTATCTTACTAACTTATCAGATAGGGGGAGAAAAATAAGTAGTGAAATGCAATCATTAACAACACTAACACTTATTTGATAAGAACCCAATTTAAGTATAAATCAAATCTATCTAACTGCTATAAATACTGTTCGGTCAAGATTCTAGCATCGGCGCGCCAAATTTCTACCAATGAATTTGTACAAATTTGGCACGTTCTTGAAACTGCACGTATTTTTAAATTGCATTTAATTACTAACATCTAAGGCGTATTTCAACATTTTTTTTATCGTTTGACCGGATTACTACGAATGCCTAAAAGCCATTGAAATTATATCTCTTACCTCAAATTTAAATAGTAGATTGTTATTCCAGAAATCTCCGTGACACAATACATTGTATTGGCCTGCGCTCTCTGGATCAACATACATGTCTACTTTATCCGTCATATTAGCGGTGAATTTATCCACACGTTCTTGGACGACTTTGTCTTTCAAAGCTACGATAGCTTTTTGACGCACCAAATCCATGAACGGCTTAAAAGCCTCCATGTCCTTAATGCCGCCAGAGTTATTCACAAACTCTTGAAACTTTTCTGGGTAATCTCTTTTGAAGACAAAGGATAGGGCGTGAAAACTAGCCATGCTTTTCAGCACCAACTTCAAGTGCTTGAACCCGAGAGATTCCCTTCTGTTTGCCATCCTGAAGCCTTCTTCGCGCATGTCCTGAAGAACCAAGTATTCCTTCAACTCCTCAGAACTCGCTTTAAAGCATTTAACGCGCTGGAATCTCTCAGATTTGGGAATATTATACTTTTCTTCCAAAGCGCACAGTTCTGGAAGTATTCGGTTGTAAACAAAAACCTCTTTTACATATACTGACCCCACAGGGAACTTTTCTCTCAACAATTCTGACTGTGGGGGAATCTTCATTATAAGGCTTAGTTGGGTCATTTCTCCATTGTCTTTCTTCCCTCGGACTTTGACCCTGCAGATAACGCCCAGGTAGTTTTCTCCTTTGGCGGAAGCAGAGGTAACTCTAAATTTAAAGTCTTTGAAGTTTTCTTGTTTGATCACGTCATTGATAACACTTTCAAAATACTCGCAGGGAAACTCGATCAACTCTTCGTCATCGCTCATGATGAGGCCGAAATACGCACAATTGAACCACTTGTAGTATAGACACTTAAACGTGTACTGTTGTGGAGAGCAGATCAAACTGTTACATACAGCATTCACTTTTTGCATCCGGACGATATAGATACCATACGTACAATCAGTAATTGGCTTCAGATTATATAAAGAAACAGTGTTTTATAGATTACGATAAAATTCATTAAATTATCTCATTCAATTTCGTCACCACGACTTGGATTTATGTAATCATAGACGCGCATACGTTTTTAATGTGATACCGAACAAGATAACCAGCTGCCCAGAGCCGGTTATCTTGTTTAATTTAATTTTTATTTTTCTTAATTCTGTAGATTTAAAGCTGAAGGAAAGAGAAGAGGAAGATTTGGTATTACCTGGCTGTTTCAGAACTGGAAACTAAACACCAAAATTAAAAAATATTTTTATTTATTCTTACGTGAAAATCACGTATTTTAAAAATATCTGGGAAAGACGGAAACAACAAAATATTATATTTACCTACTCTTTTAGCTTCATTAGAATTCATGCATTTGTATAACAGAAGCTTGGCTTGTATAACGGCAAGGCCTGTTTACTAGAAGTCGAATGAACTTGACTGGTTTATTAATTTCCTGAAAAAATTGAACAGAAAATGCTTAGAAGTGTAATCTAAGCTGATTTAATAGAAAACTGAAGTCGCCAATTTACAAATTAATGTAATACCTTACAACTCCTAAGTTCCAGATAGGCCAGTGAAATGATTAACTAGTTATTCAGAAAGAATTTTGATGTTTGAAAAAGTTTATTCAGTTTTGAAAAAGTTCAATCAGTTTTGGAAAAGTTAATCACAGTCGTTGAAGTTATTCGTTGTTTTTATTTTGTTGTTGTTACCTTTATTTTATAGTTATTGATTGGGGTGGCCCTTATAACAGGCCCTTATAAGAAATTATTCTAAGCAGATTTATTTGTATTTTTATTATGTGATTATTATTAAGCGTAAATAATTTCCTTTGTGAGTACGTACGCACGTTCGAGTGAGAACTTTTCAAATTTGGAACTGATGATTGAAAATATCAAGTCTTAAAAATAATATTTTTAAATTCCTACCTATTGTAGGTGTAGTTTAGCACATGTGCAACTTACCCATGTCACTAAACATTTCTACCAATCTCCTATTGTATCGTAATTGCATCCCTTAATGTATTTCTGTCTAATAAATTATATCTTAACATTGCTTTCCAAAATTCCTTTTAACGTGTATTATTCCATGGACTACATGTTTGGACTCTGATACTTTATGTTTGACCATGCCTAAAATGCAGGTATAAAACCAGAGCTATTCTTTAAAAGCATCCACTATTCTCTTCACCAATCCATTTTACTATTCATTCCCATTCCACATTCAATTCCCATCGCACTCCAGTGCAGGAAACCATGTTCAGTTAAAGGTTTAATTATAATATTGTGTAAATTGTCCCAATAAAAAGTATTCAAGAGAAAGGTGATTATATTTTACTCAACATTCCTGAACAAGAGCGCGTCTCACCCAAGGAGCATTCTGTCGGTCGCATCAGCGATATTTACACTACGGTCTATTTTAGCGAACATAATTCTGTATTTGATATAGTTATATCAAAGTAATTAATGTTTTTTCTTGGCACGTCAAGTTTCATTCCGTGTTTTTTCACGGGACTAATAAAACTATTATAAGTATCGTCCAAATTTAAATAAATCTATATATGAACTCCTCTCATGATAATTTATTCAGAAAATTGTGTATCAACCCATTAAATAGAAACAGGCAAATATATTTTCCTGTAAAAAAACCAATTTGCTATAAATGGAATATTTTTTATTTTATTTTTTAATTTTCAATAAAGGTGCTTTTATTACTGGAATCTTACAATTTAATAAATACAATTATAAATCAATAGTGTCTCTTGCGGTAGGTATGCTTAAAAGTCGCCTTGTTTGAATAATTTACGTAAATATAACAAGTTTATTAAATCGTTGACAATATGTCACATACCTACGCGTTTAGCAATACAAAAGCTTTATTATTTACTCATTGTCACAATATGCTTGTCCACATATTCAGTCCACAACTTATTTTAACAAATTCAATCAATGACACAATAACTTGTCTATTTAATGTAGATATAATAATACACTTTAGTGGCCTAGTGATAAAAAATACCAAAGAAAAGAAAATTGACGACAAAGTTGGCATTGACGATTTTACAACGAATAAAATGGATTTGCGAATCTCAACTCTGTTTTGTCTTGTATATCTTTAAATCGGGTTATGTCACTTCTCACAGCATCCCCAAAGATGACAAAGGCCCTGGGGGGAAATATTCCCTAAGGAAATATCCTCCCGGGTGGAGTTACCATGACAAATAAATATTAAGAGTTTGGTCCTTTTACGAATGAAAAATCGTACTCTTCTTAAAAAAATTGCAGTCTTAAAAAAATCGACTTTTGTATTTTTGACGTTTAACAGTAGGCTACAAAATTATATTGTAAAAAAAAGCTTGCTACGTTTTCAATATTGTTTGATCATTTTAAGAATTCTGCTGTAGACCAGTTTGTCTCCATCAATTGCCCATAAGTAGTCCATGTGGTTGAAATCAGGGTCAGGCACAAGGTACATATCCACCACGTGGCCAAGCTTCTGGCTGAGGATGGTGACGTCCTTGGGGTGGGAGAGCCAGTCGTTGGCGCTGTAAAACAACGAAACCGGGGCTGTCACCTTGGACACGTCGTAGCTCGGCGGAACCCTCGAGCCGTAGACATCAATGTTCTTAGAAAATCCAAAATCGTAGCGACGGAAATCCTTGCTAACCACACCTTGAGCGTAGTGAAGGTATTGTTTCACCGACGAACCTGCGGGAGTGTGCCCCATGAATATAGGCAACATTGTAGCATTCAACTGGTCTATATCAAATCCATTTACGAGGAACACAGTGTTGGAACATATGTCTTTAGTTAGTGCTCTGCTGTCGCACAAAATTCCACCCGCAACAGCTAACAGTTTGGTGTTCGGCATGAATTCCCCAACTCCCAGGGCCTCGAGGGCCCAGCCCAAAGCCGGATTGGTGGAAGACACCAGTCGGATCATAGGGCTCACCATATTCGACACCCAAGCGATCGGCGCCAGCGCAAACATAATCCTTATTTTAGCATTGTATTCTGGTTTCATAGAGCACATGACGAAGAAGCTAGTGGAGCCTTGCGAATGACCAACGTAATAAAGATCCTTTTGGCCCGTCTTGTCAAGAGTGAAATTGATCATGGCCGGCAAGTCGAAACGACCGATTTCGTCCCAGCTGAACTCCCAGAAGCATTGGTTGGAAGGAACTATGTTGACGTGTTTCTTGGAGTAAGTATTTCCGCGAGCATTTCCAAGCCAGACGTCGTATCCAGCGTCAGCTAGAATATACCCCAATGCCTTGTTTGGTCCCATCAAAATCCAAGCAGCCGAGCTGTCGCCTAGGCCGTGCTGCAAGAAGACGACAGGACGAGTAACCCCCTGCTTAGGTAGGCTCTTGATGCCGTGGGGGATGCGGAATAGGGTTAGGATATATCCATCTTCTGTCTTGATGGAGTATTCTTCGATGGGGTATCCATATTTCTTGACGAGCTCGGGGAATCTGAGTGTGGCGTCCTCGTATTTGTGTATAACGGCGTCATTGTATCTTGCGAGCATCGTTTCTTTCTGTTTGGCAGAAGTTTTGGCGTCCGCATCCCTCTTGTCTAAGATGCCAGCGAGCCAGTCTCCTGTTCCACGGACGCTCTGTGCTATGGCTAGCGGCATTTCTATGAAAAGGTTGCTGACATTTCTGACGACTTTTCCGGTGACACCAGTGGCAGGGTCTTTCCCCGTTTTGGCGTCATGCTCTAATTGTTCAATCAAGCTTTTGGGGTCGAAGATACTGATCGCCGGAGGAGTAGTAAGTCCGACCACGGAGGACACCCCCACGAGAATACACACTAACCGCAGCATATTAGCAAAAAAACTTATAGCTTCCCAATAAATCTCTTCTAGGCTTGTATGTATCCGATTAATAATACAAAATTTGAAAACTTTTTTTACTGTTTTTTTATTAAGACCGGGCTGGTTTCAACCTGTTACGGTCATCTTCAGACTGGCACATGTATTGCTTAGACTACGGTATTTATACATTTGGAGGTGTTAAGGCTATTAGGGGTGTCAGGGGTGCATAACAATGATTTTACGGAAATTTTATGAATTACTGTTATATCATGATTTTATATATTGTAGATTTCGGAAAATTTACTTTCAATATAAATTTTAATACCTTTTTTTTATGTAACTAAACAAGGTGGGTTACATTGTGAGTTTACGAAGATGATTTTACAATGAGTTTCTAAAACGAAAGGTTGCTTGTTACTGATTGATTATGTATTTATTGTTGGTTTTTCCTACCTTAGTTGCTAGATTATTATTTATAACTCAATTTCCAATCATTTGGTAAAAGCTAGCATTAAGGTACAATATTTTGTTAAAAGTAACTATTAATTTTATTTATTACTCGTTTCATTTAGGGAATAACTTACAAAGAATTTTACTTTCATTAATAGTGTATCTATCATTATTTTCATAACAATACCACAGTGACATAGAGAGAGCACGTAAATTTTTCGTTCCTTAAAATAAAACTGTAAACATCGATTTTCGAACTTTTTGTACTGATTCTTTAAACTTAACTTACATCTCAAGTGACTTTAAAAGTAATTAGATGCAGTGCCAGCCAAACAACCGGTAATTCTTTGTTATTATACCAAAAACCACAACATTATTGTCAACAGAGTCGCCACTCACACCCACACCTAAGCGCCCAGCAAACTACTGCTCACTACTACACATTGAAGTGTGTTAACGGAACGGACATCGCATAGACAATTCTAAAACAGGGTTGTCACCTCGCCTTTATCTGTCACAATTAGAAAAAATAAATTATCCTGTAAAATGAGTGTAACCGAGGCACTATCAAATATTAACAAGGCCAAGGTTGAAATCAATGCATTACATAATACTATTACGGATCCTGCACTAAAGCTAACTAAAGACCAGATGGCTAAACTACTTACCAAACTCTCCAACCTCTCCGGCACCATGTTGGACGTTAGTGTGAATGTTGGCATTCTTGAGGGTCAGGTAAAGTCATACGAATACATGATTTCATCCAAACTATTGGAATCGAAGCCACCACAAGACTCTACAACTATATCAACATGTGAAGCTGCAGATGAGCTAGAGGAGAGGAAAAAAGATCTAAAAATGTTATAATATTCAACTTCCCGGAAAGCTCAGCCAGTACTCATGTTGATACAATGACTGAAGATACGTCGAAAATATCAGCCACACTAGCAGCTCTAAATCCGGCTATAAATCAAGCCACTATTACCGCTTTTCGATTGGGGATCAAGAAAACAGATAAACCCCGACCCCTTAAAAGTCATTTTTAGACAATTCCACACAAGCTATCGATATTTTAAAAAAATAAGAACAACATAACTCAGTACCCAGGCTTAAAATTTACTCCGATCAAACACCAGCCCAAAGAAACTATCTGGCCAACCTTAGAATAAACCTGGACAAAAGAATTCAAGACGGTGAATCAGGACTAACGATTAAATACATAAATAATAAACCAGTAATTGTTAATACGAATCCAAAAAACTGAAACCCATTTTAGTTTATTACCAAAACATCAGAGGCTGCCGCACCAAACTTGATGAACTGAGAAGAGCGCTTCTATTCCACCCGTGTCATATTTATGTCCTTACTGAAACTTGGTTGGACTCGTCTGTTAACACAGAAGAATTAGGCTTCACTTCTCATATCACCTATCGCTACGATAGAAGTACTATTACCAGTACCAAATCTAGAGGTGGTGGTGTTTTAATATCTGTTTCTAAATCAATATCATCGTCTAGACTTAAATGCATCCATAAAAATGTTGAACAGCTGTTCGTTCAAATCAAGACTAACCTAGGAAAAGTAATTATTGGTTGTGTTTACATTCCACCTGGATCACCTTCAAAAATCTACGAAAACCACACTGAAGACGTTGAAGCTCTCAAACTAAAATATCCTGAAGCCAGACTGCTGCTTATCGGGGACTATAATATACCTAATATTGACTGGCTCACCCATAGTCATTCGAATAACCTACTTAATATCTCTGCTAATGCTCGTGAAGTTATCGATATGTCATCTTTTTAAATCTTAAACAAATCAATAATGTATTTAATCCTAATCACCAATTGTTAGACCTCGTATTTAGTAGTGATTCTTCTGTAAAATTATGTAAATCAATTGATCCACTTCTGCCTATCGATTCTCATCATCCTCCCTTAATTATTACCATTGCGAACCTTGACCCTAACACTCAACCCGAAATTGTTCCATCCTATTCATATAATTTTGCCAAAGCAGACTATCCACTGATATTAAAAAAATATTTAGAAAGTGCAGATTGGTCATTTATAGACTCTAAAAAATAATGTTAACCATAATTTAGATTCCTTTTACTCCATCATTAACACGGCTATCGATAAATTTGTACCCTCAACTCAACCCATACTATTGAAATTTCCAAATTGGTTTAACAAAGATTTAAAACAACTTATAGTAAATAAAAAATCTGGCATAAAAAATTACAAGAACAGCAAATCAATCTCAGACTACAAAATATTTCACAATTACAGAACTGAATGCAAAACTCTCTCCAAAAAATTATATCAAACTCACATACATAATACAGAACAGTCTATTCCTTCAGATATCAAACACTTTTTCAAACACATTAACTCGCTAAGAAAAACAAACCATCCATACCAACATCCATGCAATTCGAGGGAATAAGAAGCAGTGATACTACTGAAACTGCTAATTTGTTTGCCGACTTTTTTAAAAGTGTTTACGAAAAGGACATCCCAAACGATCGTATTCCACCCTTTCATCCAAACGAATCAGTCCACATTCCTGCTATACATTTTAACGTTTCTGATGTTTCGCGTAAAATTAAGTCACTTGACATTAAAAAAATGCTGGTCCCGACAAAGTGAATCCAATTTTTCTTGTTAACTGTGTGTCAGTACTAGCCAAGCCACTTTGTCAATTATTTAATCAATCACTGATGATCGGCTGTTTCCCAGATCTATGGAAAATAAGTTATTTAACACCAATATTTAAAAAGGGCAATATTCACGATGTCACTAATTATCGACCTATTTGTATGCTCTCAATAATCCCCAAATTATTTGAAAAACTAATATTAGATAGAATCTCTATACACCTCAATAAAATCATTTCACCTAATCAACATGGCTTTATGCCGGGCAGATCCAGTTTAACAAATCTTTCACTATACGAACAATTCATATCAAGTGCACTTAATGATAAAACCCAAGTAGATTCAATATATACGGACTTTGTTAAAGCATTTGACAAGGTTAACCATAAAATCCTACTTAACAAACTTTGCAAACTCGGTATAGAAGGTAATTTGTTAGAATGGATAAAAAGCTACCTAACCAATAGAATTCTTCAAGTAAGAAATAACTCTAAACTATCTTATAAATTTATAGCAACAAGTGGTGTACCCCAAGGTTCACATTTAGGCCCATTACTTTTTCTGCTCTTTGTAAATGACATAATTAATGTATTTGATAACGATGTGCATGTGCTGCTTTTCGCAGATGATCTGAAACTCTTCAAACTCATAAAACCACAGATGATTGTTCTCACATTCAAGTTAACTTAAATAAGTTACATGATTGGTGTAAACTTAACCAACTTTTTTAAATATTAGTAAATGTCAGTCAATCAGATTTTTTAGAATTACTCACCCTCTCGACTATGATTATAAAATTGATAATATTTCCCTTACATCTGTCAATGAAATTAATGATCTCGGCATTACTTTCGATTCTAAATTAAATTTTCTCTCACATATCAATATAATAACAAGTAAAGGTTTAAAATTGCTAGGCTTTATTCTTCGAAATGCCAATGAATTTAAAAATATTTCTACATTGAAAATCCTGTACTCTTCACTAGTTCGAAGTCAAGTCGAATATAATTCTTCTGTCTGGTCCCCTCACTTTAAAATCCACTCTGATTCCATTGAAAAATTGCAACATAAATTTCTAAGATACATCAACTATAAACTCGGTCTACCTATTGAAACCATAAATTATAATTATTTAATGAAAGAATTAAAATTACTAAAACTTTCAGACAGGAGGCTTGTTTCCGACTTGACTTTTATTTTTAAAATTGTTAATGGTATTATAGACAGCCCTGATTTACTTAGCTTAATTACCTTCTATGTACCTAACAGATCCACTCGATCCAAAAATTCTTTTT
Organism: Drusus annulatus; assembly: GCA_022651775.1. Taxonomy (NCBI): domain Eukaryota; kingdom Metazoa; phylum Arthropoda; class Insecta; order Trichoptera; family Limnephilidae; genus Drusus; species Drusus annulatus. Next base: position 707,132 of record JAGWCC010000198.1, read on the forward strand.
AAATGTAACAACAATATCAGGACTGAGTCATTTAGAATACTCGCTTGTACCTAGATTGCATGCAGTGAGTAATTCTATCGCAGAAATAGTAGATATATTCAACTGCACTGAATCTAGTTACAAGAAGGCTATAATAACATACCTCTTCCTAAAATACTAGTGTTAATTTTCTTGGGCGTAATCAAATGTTTTTGGGCGCATTGTTATTTTTTATGTCATTGTTATTTTTTATGTCACTGTTATTTTATTTTATACCTATGTTATGTAAAAGCCCTTGAGGGCGTATATAAATAAATAAATAAATAAATAAATAAATAAATAAATAAATAGTTTTGTTCACTTTCAAATACAATCATATTATTTTCCAGGTATCATGAAATATTCAAATGGTTTTTTAAATATGGAAGAATTGTATATGAATAAAGGAAATATTTGACATTGGGACAGGTGATAAGAATTATAATGGATACATTAGCGGGGACTTTGCGTTCGATTCTAATTGTTACACATGGTGGCTCAACTTTTTGTTTGTACATTTTTTCAAAAGAATATAGTCATTATAATATCGGGTACGTACGATTACATGTCTCAAAGATTATTAACCGATGTAAATCTATTGTGTTATAAATAATAACATAGGTAAAGTTAGTACCCTCAAACTAAAGTTCATAATAACAATGGTGGTTTTGTTTTTTTTTTACTTGTTACTGATGGACAAAGAAATTCAAATCGTAATGGGAAACGTGGGTGAACCGATGACGTTACAAATATATAGACACGCTATAGCCTTAGAATATTAACACAAAATGTGGCAAGTAACAAACACACTTACGTTACCAGTAAATTTATCATTTAAATATCGGTCATGTATCATCATGTATGACAAAGAAAGAAATTCATAGGATATGTGTGTATGAGCGAAACAGATGTGAATCGGAATGCTCTGGTAAGAATGAGATAGCACTTCGCTTAGTCGCTTACGCGAAGACGTCATTATGTTGGTCAACAATGGCGATAGTTGCGTTGTCTAAAATAAAAAATAATTTGCAGTAATTTGCGCGTACGTAGAAATGAAATGTTATTACTTGGCTTTTAGTAGTCTTTGCAGTGTAATTGAAACATTTTCTGACCATACACGAAGACAATTTGACACTTGTAATTGTAATTTCATTAGATCTAGTAAACGACCTCAAACGACGCGTGACAGATTAGTACTAAATCGGCTAAAACACCGAGCACACCAACTAGCGTAGTTTTTGATTGCCACTTTGAGAGCGCTAAAACGTGTCTATATATTTGTTACGTCATTGGGGTGAACAATGTCCCTGAAATGTTAACTGAAATAAGACGGACTTTTCTATTTTTTTTTTAAACCACACCCCACATCCAATAATGGTTTCAAAACTAGCAAAATTTTCAAAACTCAAATCGTTGCCTTTTGATTATGAAATGGTATTTAAATTATCACGAAGTGTAGAAATGTATCGTAATGGAATTTTTATTTCCGAAAAGACATGTAAACAAACCTAATAAAATGAAAGGTTTTTTTTTACAAAAACCAACAAAATTACTGCAGGGGGACATACAGTTTTTGTTTTGATTTGGACGTTGGAAGTATTGTCACATTCTGTTCATTACAGAAATCGATTTTCGCAAACGAATTTTTGTTTTTAAATATAATATTTTAGGAAAACCTTCATACCATATGCCATGTTTTTTTAAAATTATCTAATCCATTTTTTATTAACTTTTTGTTTCTCACGTTTTTTTACATTACCCACCTCACTCAGTTATTAGAACCTGTTCTGAGGTAGGTGACAGGGAGTGCATATAAATATAGATCATGTAAAAGAAAAACTTGTGTACATATAGTATATACTCGTATATATATATTTGCATATACATATACGGATTTAAAAAAAAAATGAGTTTTAAAAAACATTATAAACATGTGTATGAATAGATACAGAGCATTTTAAAAATCAAAAACAATAAAAGTAAATGATAGAATTGTTTGAATCCTTTGCCTCACGCCGAGAAGCTACGGGTAGACATATTTTGTATGATGTTTGATTATTATTCAAATCTTATTGTCAGACAAGCGAGATGAAATGATCTTTAATCAATACCACCTGAAAATGGACGTAGGTACTGCATCAGACGTATCCGGTACACAAGAACCGTACATTTAGGATGCTGGATTGCGTCGATACTACCGTTGTGACCACTTTGAAAGAACCACTTCAAAGAACTACTTCTTTTGGCAACAGTTCCTACTTCATTCATTGTTCATTGAACAAATACTTCCATTGAAGTTGGTAGTTCATTTTAGCGTTCATTCGTTTCAATGACTTCATTTCATTGAACAAATATTTGAATTGAAGTTGGTAGTTCATTTTAGCCTTCACTCATTTCATTAACTTCATTTCTTTGAAAAAAATACTTCAATTGTAGTCGGTAGTTCATTTTAGCGTTCATTCATTTCAATAACTTCATTTTATTGAACAAATATTTCAATTGAAGTTGGTAGTTCATTTTAGCCTTCATTCATTGCATAACTTCATTTCTTTGAAAAAAATACTTCAATTGTAGTCGGTAGTTCATTTTAGCGTTCATTCATTTCAATAACTTCATTTTATTGAACAAATATTTCAATTGAAGTTGGTAGTTCATTTTAGCCTTCATTCATTGCATAACTTCATTTCTTTGAAAAAAATACTTCAATTGTAGTCGGTAGTTCATTTTAGCGTTCGTTCATTTCAATAACTTCATTTCATTGAACAAACATTTCAATTGAAGTTGGTAGTTCATTTTAGCCTTCACTCATTTCATTAACTTCATTTCTTTGAAAAAAATACTTCAATTGTAGTCGGTAGTTCATTTTAGCGTTCATTCATTTCATTGAAAGAACTACTTCAATTTGCAGCATTTTGGCGAGGAACCGGTTCCAGTTTTTTCACTTTGAAATCTCTACCGACTAGTACGTGCTTTTTCGGCGAGGAACCGGTTCCAAAAAGAATTGAACAAATAAGCGGATAAATTCAAATTTTTTTTTTGTGAGTTCGACTTCAATTGAAGTGTTCACTTCGAAGGATTCATTTTAAAGAACTAACAATTCGTGAAGCATTCACAAAACATTAAAGTTTTTCCAACGCTAGTCGATATCTTTGCTAGGGGAACGATCAGTTTGCGCCGTGACTTTGACTTTGGTAATGATTAATGAATTTTTTGATGCGTTTTCTTTTTTGCTGTGGCAGGTCTAGTAGGGAGCAGGCGGCGGTCAAGACGAAAACGCAGGAGTCGAGCGGAGTATCGAGGCAAAGCAGACAGAGCCGGTCCTATGCAGACGCAGTTGGAGCAGACCGCTCCCGGCGGCGAATTGCCAAGGCGCGTGATCAGATCTGAATAGCCATATTTCGACCTTCCTCTTCCCCATCTCTTTCCCCTTCCAACTACCTTCAGCCTCACAACATACCCCAATTAGGGATGCTATAGTTTCACGGGCTATAGAGCATAGATTCTTAACCTTCTTTTGCCCACCACCCAGTTTGAGAATATATTTTTTTCTACACCCCCCCTCATTTTTTTTTTACTTATCATCTGTCGCGTTCGCGGTTCCAGTGACCGGTGACCACCGAGAAACCGGTTATTTATCCAGTTCTTTTTGGAACCGGTTCTTGGTGTTTTTTTCGAAAAGTACTAGCAAATCGAAAAAAAATTATATGGGGACCACTGCTCTAGACGGTTGGAAGCAGTTGGAACTTTTGTGCGGTATTAACAATAATGACACTCATGTCAGGAACATTTATTAAAATACCGGTATTTTTCCAATCAAGATCCTCCCCAAACATGAAATCAGAAGCACCATTTTACAAATTACTCAGCAAACAACGCACACTAACATTAAACCCCTTTACAATCAAGACATCCACCAACATAGCACACGAAATAACAATAAAATTCACATTCCACTTACACACACCACAAAGTATGGAATAAAATCTTTGGATTATATTGCCTATACATTATATAACTGGCTTCCAGATAAATATAAAAACAGTACATTTAATAAAAATTAGCAAAATAAAGCTTCAAAAGAATATTTTTTTAAATTCATTTAAAGATGAAAACACCTAATCTCTAAAACAGTTTTATTTTCCCGGTAGAGTAAAAACATTCTCATTTACTGCACTACAAAGTTTTTTAAAATTATTTTTAAATATATATTAATACTAATCACCAATTTATTTATTTTGATACTCTATTTCTTATTTTGTTATATTGTTTGATTTATTATGATTTATGTTAGTTTGATTCCTCTGCATTTTGTATTTTGTTGTAACTCATGTAGTTCTTTAATTTCTCTTGTCCCAGACTGAGTTTTTATAACTCATAGGAATTGCTACGTATTTAATAATAAATAAAATAAAATAAAATATTATAATTTTTTATTAACGTTTTAACAATTTGATAACTCCAGTGACAAAGTATAGTTTTTGACATATTTTTAAGGCTCTGCTCAAAAACTCTATTTGCAGGCTCATCACCCCAAAATACGCTCTAATTTCTACAAAAGTAGGTGACATTTAGGTATGAGCTGGTTATAGAGGGTGTTATATGTAAGATATAAATGTGACTTTGTTCAAAAACAATTGTGTGGACTTGATGCAGTTAGCACAGTATTTTGATGCACAACTTTTATAACCCCTAAAATATTTATATTCGAAAAATGCTTTACAGGCCCACCCCACTGTAAGGTTGTCCGAAACACTGGCTCAAAGAAGAAATCTTAATACCCTAAAGATCACACAACATAAGAAAGTATCAACAGATTAACATAGCTGTGTAAAACAGAAGAGTATGACTGATTCAATCAAATCAACCCCATATCAATAAATGTTTGGCCCACTCCAGTCATACGGGTGGCGAAACGACTGGGCGATTATTTAATGTTGAATTGGATGTCACCCAGTTCGACCGTCTTTTTAAACATCAACTCATCCACATCTGCAACATCCTCTGCCTCTCCGAGTACCGCTGGGAGAAGCATGAACGACAGGAACAGTCCGTAGGTCAACAGCTTCTTCAGGTGTTCTTCAAATACGGCTTTGGGGAAGGTCTCCTTCACATCGCAGTCCATGAAGCTAAGCTTCTGGCCCAAGCATTGGTGATAGTAGTCCATCAAGTGTGTGAAATGCTCGTCACCTTGAAAACAAAAAGGAAATTCGGGTAAAAAAAAATTCGCATGTGTTCTATTGTTTTTTTTAATTTTTTTGCAATGACTAGTTAATGTAATTATCGCTATCGTTGTTGTTGTCCATCGTGGTAGTCGTTGTAGTTGTCGGTGTAGTTGTCTTTGTAGTTTTCGTTGTCATTGTCGTTGTATTTGCGTTGTTGTTGTCGTTGTCGCTGTCGTTGTAGTTGGGGTTGTTGTTGTCTTTGTCGTTTTAGTTGTCGTTGTCGTTGTCGTTGTCGTTGTCGTTGTCGTTGTCGTTGTGGTTGTGGTATTCGTCGTAGTTGTCGTTGTAGTTGTCGTTGTAGTTGTGGTTGTCGCTGTCGCTATCTTTATCTATCTATCTAAAGACGTTTACCGTCTTACTAATTAGATTTTTATGCGCCGGTTCAGCGTCGGTTTAGTTACACCGGACGTAGGCCATTAAATTACACGCATAAGCCATGGTTTTTCGCTATTCTGACCTCACACCACGCGTAAAATGTACACCTCACTTATAAGTAAGGGGGCTAGAAAATAGCGAAATCATTTATTTATTTTATATTTGCAAAAACAGTTTTACACCAAAACATTGCAAAAAACACAAAAAATGGTAATCATAGTTACACAAAGATTAAAGTAAAAAGAAGTTTAAAAACAAAAAAAAATATTTTTCAAGAAGTACATAATATAGTTAGAACTTAATAGCTAGTTCTTGCTTAAACTTGTTGTGGCTCGTGTGAAAAATATCCAAATTTCCTGCGAGGCAGTTGATTAACCTAGTTAGTCTTCCCAGGGGCATCATCATTGGTAAGTTAGTTCTGCACCTGGGAAGAAACAGAAGCCTGTGTTGGCGGCCACGCGTGAAATTATCAGGGACATAAAATCCAATTTCTGCCAGGATTTCAGGTATTAATAACACACCGTTCAGGAGTTTATGAGCAAAAAGCAGTAATGGTATATCCCTCCTCGAACTAAGGCTGCAGATACCCAGCATTTCCGAGATAAACGCTGTTGGAAACAGCCATGGGTAAAAACCAAACGCTCTCCTGTATTATTTGTTGATTATGGCTGTATAGTGTCGATATGAAAGTGTCGAAAATATTTTTTTCATAGTGGGTTGGCTTGTATAACAAAAAGGCCTGTTTACTAGAAGTTGAATGAACTTGACAGGTCTAACAATTTACTGAAAACATTGAACATAAAATACCTAGAACTGTGATCTGAGTCGATTTGAAAGAAAACCGATGTCGCCAATTAACACGTCCAAGACCTCACAACTCCTAGGCCTCAGATAGGCCGGTGAAACTTTTGACCAGCTGTTCAAGAAATAATTTCGATATTTGAAAATGTTTGATCAATTCCAGCTCAATAAATTTAAAATTGATCTTACATTGGCCACACAGGCACGCCCACGGCACACGTCAATCGGGTTATCTCTTCAATGACTAAAAATATCACGCCCACGGCACACGTCAATCGGGTTATCTCTTCAATGACTAAAAATATCACGCCCACGGCACACGTCAATCGGGTTATCTCTTCAATGACTAAAAATATCACGCCCACGGCACACGTCAATCGGGTTATCTCTTCAATGACTAAAAATATAAAAAACGCTATTCCATAATTGGGGATGTTTTTGTACTAAATTTTATGTAATGGTGTTAACGTTCACAGGACGAAAAGTAACACGTTCAGTGCAGACAATATTTTACTTTTAAAAGTGAAGGAATATGTTTTTTTATAAATCTAATTAAAAAGTGATGCATGCAAGTTCCTCTCGAGTATACGTATGCAGGGTCGGATTTACTAAAGATGTGTTTACACGCGCACAAAATTCATGAAGTTTTTTGTTGTTTTTGATTTTTTAGCTATTTATTGAGGTGGCTCTTATAACTAACCTACTAGTAAGATTTTTTAAATTATTCTAGCACACAATTTTTTCGGTAAGTGCAAAGACATGTGTGTGTTAATGTAAATATGTTAGTTGTAAGTCACTAGTTATTAGTTAATAATCAGTCTTACTTTAATATTATGTTGATTATGCTGTAAAGCGCCCTTGAGGTGATATTTAATCAGCAGATAAATCAGCCAATTATTATTATTATATTATTCTTAAGTATAAATAATGTACTTTGTGAGTACGCATGACCGTACGAGTGTTAACTTTTCAAATTTGGAACTGACGTTAATTGAAATTATAATTTATGGTTTTAAAGTTTATTTTGTAGAACTCCATTTTAATTTTTAGGTTTTTTAATTTTATTTAAACAATAATTATTATTATTTTAATAAATTTTTTTAAACAATTTTTAGTTAAAAGCTCTGCGATGTAATTATTTTTACGCGTGACAGCTGTTTCGCCTTTAAAAATTGTTTTTTTTAATTAAAATAATAATAATTATTGTTTAAATAAAATTAAAAAACCTAAAAATTAAAATGAAATTATAATTTTTATTTTTTTTAATTAAAATCCTTACTAACCTAATAAAGTACCTACCTATAATGTATTTTAGCAGACATTATTATATTTTTGAAATGGGTGGATTAAAATAAACTGATACTTTTTCTTGGCAAGTAAAGTTACATCCCGTGTTTTTTTTATGGGTAACTAGTAAAACTGTAAAAACTACCGTCCAATTTTTTAAAAAATAAGTATTAAAACTCCTATTTTGATATTTTATTTTGAAAATAATAAAGTGTAGTAAATGCATTAATGGAATTACGCGAAAAGAACGTGTCGTAGGTAAAATAATTTTATATAAATTGTGATTTATTTTATTGCTGGATAAAGGTGGTTTTATTAATGGAATTTTACAAATTTATAATCATCAATCAATAGTGTTTTTTACGGCAGTTACTCAATTTGAAATATACGCCTTGGAAAAAATATTTACCTTAACGATATCGATTGATCTGAAAGGCGTTATTCCACATTTTTCTGTATAAAAATTTCATAAAAAGAAGAAACAAAACATATTGACAATAATCATTGATTTGCGGAATGTAAAATGCAATAGTTGTTCAACTAGTGCTAAGTTTGCTTGCAAAAATGTGGAGTAACGCCTTCGACCTAAACACAGTTAATCTGTAACAACAATTTAATCAAATCATTGACACTAGTCTAATAAAAAATACCCGTTTAACATTACAAAACCTTTATTATTATATTAACGCATTGCCAAAATATACCTCTTGATATTCGGTCTTCAACTTATTGTGACAAATAATAACAAATTTAATCAATAAAACAATAACTCACCTATTTATTGAAGATACTTCACTTCAGTAGCCTAGTGATATAAATGCCAAAGGAGAGATAGCTAAGGGCCTCCCGTCTGGAGTAACTATTTAAAATAATTTTTGAGATTTTGTTTTTTTTACGAATAAAAACTTTTCTTTAAACTTTTGCAGTCTTGAAAAAATCGACTAAAATACTTTTGATGTTTAACAGTAGGCTACAAAATTTTATTGTGAAAAAAAAACTAATTACCTTTTCAATATTCTTTGATCATTTTAAGAATTCTACTGTAGACCAGTTTGTCTCCATCAATTGCCCACATGTAGTCCATGTGGTTGAAACTAGAGTGAGGCACCAGGTACATATCCACCATGTGGCCTAGCTTCTGGCTGAGCGTGGTGACGTCCTTGGGGTGGGAGAGCCAGTCGTTGGTGCTGTAGAACAAGGACACCGGGGCTGTCACCTTGGACATGTCGTAGCTCGGCGGAACCCTCAAACCGTAGACATCAATGTTCTTAGAAGATCCAAAATCGTAGCGACGGAAATCCTTGCTGACCAAGCCTTGAGCGTAGTGAAGGAATTGTTTCACTGATGAACCTGCGGGACTGTGTCCCATGATTACAGGCAGCATTGTAGCATTCAACTGCTCTACATCGAATCCACACACGAGGAACAAACTGTTGGAACATATGTCTTGAGTAACCGCTCTGTTTTTGCACAAAATGCCACCCGCAACAGCTAACAGTTGACTGTTCGGCAAGAATTCCCCGACCCCCAGGGCTTCGAGGGCCCAGCCGAAAGCTGAATTGGTCGGAGACACCAGTCGGACCATGGGGCTCACCATGTTGGACATCCAAGCGATCGGAGCCAGCGCGAACATAATTCTTATTTTAGCATTGTATTCTGGCTTCATAGAACACATGACGAAGAAGCTAGTGGTGCCTTGTGAATGACCAACGTAATAAAGATCCTTTTGGCCCGTCTTGGCAAGAGTGAAATCGATCATGGCCGGCAAGTCGAAACGACCGATTTCATCCCAGCTGAACTCCCAGAAGCATTGGTCAGAAGGAACTTTGTTGACGTGTTTCTTGGAATAAGTATTTCCGCGAGCATTTCCAAGCCAGACGTCGTATCCAGCGTCAGCTAGAATATATCCTAATCCTTTGTTCGGTCCCATCAGAATCCAATCATCCGAGCTGTCGACGAGACCGTGCTGCAAAAAGACGACAGGACGAGTAACTCCGGTTTTAGGCAGACTATTGATGCCATGGGGGATGCGAAATAAGGTCAGGATATATCCATCTTCTGTCTTGACGGAGTATTCTTCGACGGGGTATCCATATTTCTTAACGAGCTCGGGGAATTTAAGTGTGGTGTCTTCGAATTTGTGTAAAACGGCGTCATTGTATCTCGCGAGCAACGATTTTCTCCGTTCGCCAGAAGTTTTGGCGTCAGCATCCCTCTTGTCTAAGATGCCAGCGAGCCAGTCTCCCGTCCCGCTGACGCCCTGTGCTATGGCTAGCGGCACCCCGGTGAGAAGCTTGCCGACGTCTCCGATGACTTCTCCGGCTACACCAGTAGCCGCGTCTTTCACTATTTTGGCATCGTGCTCTAATTTTCCTAATAAGCTTTTAGGGTTGAGGACACTGACAGCCGGAGGAGCAGGAAGACCCGATAAACTTGGAAAGCCAAGTCCGACCACGGATGACACCCCCACGAGGATACACACTAACTTCAGCATGCTAGCAGGAATGTTAACAACTGACTAATACGGAATGAAACTTTTCTAGGCTTATATGCGTATTTCTTCCAACGAACAAGGTCATTATAATATCAGGTGCTTACACGTCTCAAAGATTATTAACCGATTTAAAATCTATTATGTTATACACAATAGCATATAAGTACAATTCGTACCCTTATACTGAAGTAAAAATAACAATAGCATTCTGGTTTTCTTTTACCTGTTACGGATGGACAAAGAAATTCAAAGCGTTAATGTGAAATGTAGATGAACAATGCCCTTGAAATTTAAGCCTGAATAAGGCGGTATGGGTTTCTCCTTTTGTTTTCATGTATACCCCATATCCAATAATGCTTTAAAAACTAGCAAAATATTAAAAACCCAAACCTTTACCTTTTCATTGAGAAAAAGTATTGTGATTTATGTGCTGTGTAGAATAGTAATTGTATTGGAATTTTATATTGTCAAAAAGCCACGCAAACAAGCTTAAGAAGATATAAGCTGTTTTTTTTTCAAAATTTCCAAAAACAATTAAAATTATTTGAAAGGGAAAAAATAACTTAAATATTAGAAGAATTGTCATATTCGTGTGAAAAACAATATCTTAGTACAAAAAGCTATTTTTGGAAGCGAATTTTCGAATCTTCAGTTTTTGGAACTCATGCCCACAAGCTATGTAAATTTTAAGTATCATTTAAATCTTTTTATCAGACAGATAAGATGAAATAATTTTTAATCAATATCAAAATAAAAAGCACGTAAGTACTTAGAAGGTAGCAAAAACTAGTGACGTAAAGTTATATAATATGTGCATCAATTACTAGCGGTTTTTTTTTATTATATACCAACTAGGCACGGTAAGTTCTTTATATGAAGTATAGAATTATATTTATTTATTTAATTATATACGCTCTCATGGGCTTTTACATAACAGTGTAATATATAACATAAAATAATAGTGACATAAAAATAACATAGAATGAATGGTTAGCACCCAAAAACGTAAGTAAGTTAATAGAAATATTATAATGCAATAAATTAACAGTACATATTTTTGAAAGAGGTATGCTATTATAGCCTTCTTATAACTAGATTCAGTGCAGTTGAATATATCTACTATTTCATCGAAAGAATTACCCACTGTATGCAATCTAGGTAAAAAAGAGTAGGCAGCCCATACAGGTAGAGACTTGAAACCGTGCTCCTTTCAGTTCGGGGGAGGTATGTGGTGTGGAGAGGGGACCCTCGCATTCGACAGCCGAATGATGCTCACGAACCACGTAGATATTAGCCGAACGGGCTAATGTGAAATGTGTAACAGCTGTTTTAGTTTTGCGAATTATAAATTTTAGTGATTAAAACTTATTCTCGCTTAAGCAGTTCAAGGATAAAAACACATTTTCCTGAGGAAAGTGACTACGTCGGTTTTAACAAGTTTTTAAGTTTTGGCGTTGTTTTTGCAGTAACGCGACACAGTATAAAGCCATTTCGATACAAGCACACATCAGACGCCGAAGATAGTTGTAGGTTGAACAAAATATTGTGATAGCAGGCGGATTTCGTAGTAGCTGAGTGGACAAACGCGTCGAATTCCCACCCGGGCGTCGTGCGTTCAATTCCTCTGCTGGCTAAGTCCTCCATCATTACACAAGAAACATCTTCCGCTTCTTATGATGGCAGTAGGAGTTTTTCAAATAACGTCAGGTTATTCCTAACCCGGAAATATTCGTCTTTCTTAAATAAAATAAAGATAATAATAAAATTTTAAAAAATTTATCAACCTCCAAGGGGGATCCAAAAGGCATTTCGATATAAGCATACGTCAAACGCTGAAGATGGTTGTAAGTGAACTAAAGTGGTGGTACAGTAGGTGGATGTAACGACCTCCAATAAAGTGAAGCCACTTTTTTCGCCAAAGGCCTCATCTAATTATAGTACATCTTTAATTCTATGAAGGTTGATTTTAATGAAAAACACAAGTGATTCGATTTTTTCCATATATTTTCCTATGCATTAATGTAGGTGTACCTATAATCGATGCGTATTCTTTGGCCATACGAGGAAAATCGAATAACAACCATAAATATATGATAATAACTTTACTATCGCCGTATTTGAGTTGTTAATGCACTAGGTGCATTTTATTGAAGTTCAGCACCCAAAATGGCACCAAACGTCACTTTATAGCATTCTAAGGCAAGCGCGCACAGGTGACTTTTGTCACGGCAACAGTTTCGTCACCATCTCCAAATCCATTGGAGTGTATGGAAGTCTGCGCACGCAGCGACGTAAAGTTAGGGTGACTTTTTAGTTCCGCTGGCCGGCGACTTTTGAGTGACGAAACGGTCGCCGTGTCTGTAAAGAGTACTTTTGTATGGGCGCTCGCGCACGGTGACAAAATGTCATTCGGTGACTCATCCGCCTGTTCGAAATCTATTGCCGGAATGAAAGGGTGACGGGTGACAGTCACTTACCGTGTGCGTGCTCGATTGGAAGACAGTAACAGTGACGAAACTGTTACCGTGACAAAAGTCACCCGTGCCTGCCTGGCCTATTACAAGCAATACTGCACATGATTTATCTATAAATTCTACATGGGTAGTTAGGAAAATGTCTAATGTTTCTAGTGAATAAAAAAAATAACTAAAACTTTTTAAATTTAACGAAAAACATACTAAAATGTCAGTAAAAAGTGTAGTTTGAAAACCATCGCAGCCATTTTTGAACATTTTTCCTAGAGTCCCAGTATGAATTTCATATAGAATTTAAATGATAACAGTAAACAAAATTGTATTCACTATAAACCTTTGACATTTCCCTAACTACCTGTATAGAATTAACAGATAAATCATTTGTGGTGTTGCTTGTATTTGAAAGCCAAAAAGTGTAAATTTTTGGCTGCTGACCCTTAATCTAATGGCATAATAAGCTTAACGGTGGCAATTGGGATTCAATCAATGATAGAGACGGAAAAACATAATTTAAAGTCAATTTATTCAGATATTAACAAAGAAGTACTTTTATATTAATTTAGATACAAGCAAAACAACATTAACCTGTGTTACCTGTTTTTATTAATCTACGTTTTTTTATCTATTATTATTACTATATTATTATTTCTAAACGTATTTACGAATGTATTTAAAAACACATTTACCATCAAACGCTTATAAAGATTTACGCTTATGATAATTACTGGATGTTACCAAATTGTATTTTAATGAATGTAAAATGAAATGAACAAATTGAACGTATTTTAGAGTATTATAATGTTTATCAGTGGAATACAATAATTAGGTTGGGATGTTCCTTATTAAATCGATGATTAGTGCCATTTTTAATCATTTAAATTTGAACCGTCCGTGTTAACCCGCTGATTCTCGGCCCGTTTCAGCATTTGATCAGTCTCCAATCATACCGGTTAGGCTGATGGAATAAAATAAAAGGTTTTTTTCATTATTTTATATTTGTTTTAGGAACAGAAACAAAATATTTACAGGAAGATATTCAGAAGTATTATTTTGACCTTCCCCTTTCTGCGCTAAATTATTGTTTGCGTTACGGCGCTGTGTAATCATTACACAGGTAAAAAATTGCGATCTAAATCAGAAAAATAAGAATATTCACAGCCAATTGCTTAAATTATTCATATTTGATGACAAAAAGGATAATAATTAAAATTTAAATCCGGGATGCTCTGGATTCTCCATGGGATGTTTGAGAGCTACTGCCAGCCGTAATCGCTGTGTATCTAGAAGGAAAAAACACAACCACGAACGGAGATTCCTTTTCTCGGGTTCTCATATAGCGAAGTCAAGTAAGAGTGAGATGCTTGAGTACATAGAGTAGTATCTATCCAAGGCAGTGAAGTCAGTTTTGGACTTGTTTTTGATGATTTTAACATGACTCAGCGCAGTTGGGCGTGGCTAAGACTAAGGCTACGGTATTTATACATCCATTCATATCACATATCGACATAATGTTTTTTTGTATTCGTATAACCACTTTTTCACAGTATTTTTATCAAAAAAAATAAAGCATAAAACCTAAAAAACCGTTTAGTTTTGTCAAGTTTAGTGGCATAATAAAAAATGTGGGCGGAGTCCCGCCAGTGTTACTTCAAGAAACCAGCACCTTAAGATCATTATGACAGTATATAGAAGCGGGCCAAGAAATTTGCTGTCTCTTTTTCTCTCTTGGTGTACGCCGTAAAAGCCCGGAGAAAGTTATTTTTCGCAAGTTTGTGTAAGTTGGGTAAAAATAATTAGCTCTCCCTCCATATATTGTTACTTCAAGGTGAGATGTGAATAGAGTCGTTTCTACCCACACACTCTTCGAGTATATCTTCGCATCCCATAGAGGTTTTTGAGAATGAATATACCTACGTCACTCACTAGCACACATTTGATTGTATTGGTGAATTAATTCCCGATTTTCACAAAATATCTCGTTTGTGCCCGATAAGTGCTGATTAACATAAACATTACTTTTTGCATTCAATGCGTTAATGTATTATGGAGGAATACCTAAAATCTGGAGCCATTATTTATTATGGTTTTAGAGATATTAAAGTTATTAGAAGCAATGTGTAGTCGTTACACATCATAGTCAACGAAAGGTTAATATTAAAAAAATGCGTTTAAATATCTCAAATTAATGAGTTCACAACACACATAATATTATAATTTGCAAAGCACAATACAGAAGCGCTAAGACTGCGCCTAGGTTAATTGTTAACACCTGATACATCCAACAATAATAATATCGTCGCTGGAAAAGCAAAAGGGCTTAAGCGACACTTTTGTCAAAAAATGTGTTGAATATGCGGTTTTGCTCAGTTTTTTTTGATCGAATGCTCTGACTCTTGTTTGATTCTGAAGACTTTTGTGGCCTAGCTATGAAAAATATATTTACCATTTGGGAAAAGGCTTGACTCAAGTGACTCAATTTTGAGACTTTTTTTGTCGCTTCAAGTAACTCAGTGAGAGCAGCGGGTTACTTAAGTTAACTTTTTTTTTTTAAAAATCCAACCAGGCACTGAAGAATTATGATTTTTATTGTAAAACAAAAAAAAACTTTAAAGTGCTCTGGTATAAGCTTCCCAAAATGGCACTTCAGTCCTTTTGCCTTTCCTTCGTAGATATGGTGAACGAACAAATATAATTATTAAAGACAATGACGCAAATCTTTTATTTTAAGATTTATTTAATTAATTTGACGGCCTCCATGGTCGAGTGGTAAGACGCTCGACTACGAATCGAAAGGTCGACAATAACTTTTATTTAACCAATATGTGTCATAACACATTTAATTCATACAAAAATAATAATAAAATCCCATATTTGCGGCACGTTCCAGAGTGGTAGATACTCTAAGTATCGTCCTGGTGAAAGACCATTTAGATTCGAAACATTACTTGAAATGGCTTTAGCCGTGTTTGGTGACAAGACCTGAATAGCCTGGTACTTCTCAACCTTCCGATTTTCAATCTCCTTACCCCCACTAGCTTCAGCCTCACAACATACCCATAGTCTTACTGACTCTAGACGGTTGGAAGCAGTTGAGACTCTCGTGCGGTATTCATATAAGAAATAAAAACACAAGATGATTGTTTTTTTTCATAGAATCTTTTTTTTTTTGCCCATTATATTTGTGTAAAAAAGAAACAGTACATGATGAAATCTTGTTTGTTTTACTAATTGTTTTTTCTCGTTTTTAACTAACAATACTTTAGCTAGTTTAGTACCAGGAAATCGTTAATCGCTACGAGTGAAACAACTAACTTTGCACTTGTCTATATTCAACTTCATTTCATTATCCTTATACCACAAAGAAAAACCAGCACAAACTAAATCAACTATTTCGAGGGAAAGTACTGAGATGGTAATGAGTCATGAGCCAGGAAATATTTTTCCCTTTTTCTGTTGTAAAGGCCCACCCAGTTGCGCCCATGTGTAATTTACCCCCTGTCACTTACCATTCATACCGATGTCCTTTTGTATTTCTTAATTGCTTCCTTTAATGTCTTTCTGTCTCTTTTGGACTTCCGCATCCTTGTATGCGTGAATTGGCGATTTTTGAGGCACGGGGGCTCCATCGAATTCAGAGTTAAGTTAGCCTCTCAGCAGTTGTATGTACTCTACAGCGTCCGGAGATACTTTAATAGTACACAACTGTTAAACAACTTTAAAAGTAACTGCGGGCCCTGTTCAGTACACCCAACTGCTGACCTTGTACAAATCGCAAGTGCGCCCCACTGTTGAATTTGGCAGCCTCCTCTGGTCTGGAGCCTTTAAATACCTGAGAAAACCATTGACTCACCTTGTGCAGAAACGGGCGATCCGTTTGATAGATTCTCCGATCTCAACAAATGAATTCCAACCTTTAGAGCACAGACGGCAGGTGGGAATGCTTTCCTTGTTTTAATAGTATTTCGATGTAAGATGCTCCGAGGAACTTGCGTCATTGAACCTTTCGGCAACGGTGCATAGACGAAAAACTCGCCAAACGCGCCCCCAACATTTCTACACGGTTAACATTCGAGACATGAGAACGGGTCACTTCTACGACTCATTGTGTTCAACAGCTCGGTTCTGGAACGATTTGCTGGCCTCTGTGTTTCCTCCCTCCTACAACATGGACCTCTTCAAGACCCAGGTTCCCTCCTTCCGTTCTTGAAAAAGACCATCCACACAACATCCCAAAAGATGACATGGAAATAATTTCCCTCAGGGCCTCCTGGGTAGAGTTAATGTTTTTAAAAATCTGTAATGTTTCTTACGGTAGGTACTCAAAGTAGAATATTCGCCATGCTCGAATTATTTACGTAAAAATATGCAACAATAAATCTTTTAAATTATTGACAATATATTAAATAAATGTACGCCTTTACCAATACATAAACTTTATTACTTGCGCATTGCCACAATATAACTGTTGACATTCGGTCTAAAACTTAGGTACTTATTGTAACTAATAAAAACAAATTCAATCAATAACACAATTACTTATCTAATTTATTGTAGATAGTATGCTTCAGTGGCCTAGTGATAAAAATGCCAAAGTAGAGATAGAAAATTGACTCCAATGTTGGAATTGACGGTTTTGAATTGGGTCCTTTAAAATGTCCTACTGTCCTCACAGAATCCGCAAAGATGACAAAGGCCCTGGAGAAAAGGTTTCTCTTAGGGCCTTTAGGGTGAAGTTACCATAACCAATAAATATTAAGAGTTTGGTTCTTTTACAATTGAAAAATCGTACTCTTTTTTTTTAAATTCTTCCTATATAAATAGACTTTCGTACTTTAAACAGTAAGCTACAGAATTAAATTGTGAAAAAATAGCTTGTTACAATGTTTTCAATATTGTTTGATCATTTTAAGAATTTTGCTGTAGACCAGTTTATCTGCATCAATTGCCCACATGTAGTCCATGTGATTGAACTTAGGGTGGGGCACCAGGTACATATCCACCATGTGGCCTAGCTTCTGGCCGAGGGTGGTGACGTCCTTGGGATGGGAGAGCCAGTCGTTGGTACTGTAGAACAAGGACACCGGGGCTGTCACCTTGGACATGTCGTAGCTCGGCGGAACCCTCGAACCGTAGACATCAATGTTCTTAGAAGATCCAAAATCGAAGCGACGGAAATCCTTGCTGACCACACCTTGAGCGTAGTGAAGGAATTGTTTCACTGACGCGCCTGCGGGAGCATGCCCCATGATAACAGGCAGCATTGTAACATTCAACTGGTCTACATCAAATCCACTCGCGATGAACAAACTGTTGGAACATAAGTCTTGAGTTACCGCTTTAGTCTTGCACAAAATTCCACCCGCAACAGCTAACAGTTTAGTGTTCGGAAAGAATTCCCCAACTCCCAGGGCTTCGAGGACCCAGTACAAAAGCGGACTACTCGGAGACGCCAGTCGGACCATGGGGCTCACCATGTTGGACACCCAAGCGATCGGCGCCAACGCGAACATAATTCTTATTTTAGCATTGTATTCTGGTTTTAGAGAGCACATGACGAAGAAGCTAGTGGAGCCTTGCGAATGACCAACGTAATAAAGATCCTTTTGGCCCGTCTTGGCAAGACTAAAATCGATCATGGCCGGCAAGTCGAAACGACCTATTTCGTCCCAGCTGAACTCCCAGAAGCATTGGTTGGAAGGAACTATGTTGACGTGTTTCCTTGAATAAGTATTTCCGCGAGCATTTCCAAGCCAGACGTCGTATCCAGCGTCAGCTAGAATATATCCCAATCCTTTTTTCGGTCCCATCAAAATCCAACCATCCGAGCTGTCGGTGAGGCCATGCTGTAAAAAGACGACAGGACGATTAACTCCGGTTTTAGGCAGGCTCTTGATGCCGTGGGGGATGCGAAATAGGGTCAAGATATATGCATCTTCTGTCCTGACGACGTATTCTTCGACAGGGTATCCATATTTCTTGACGAGTTCGGGGAATTTGAGTGTAGTGTCCTCGTATCTGTGTAAAACGGCGTCATTGTATCTTTCGAGCATCGATTTTCTTTGGTTGGTAGATGTTTTGGCGTCAGCATCCCTCTTGTCTAAGATGCCAGCGAGCCAGTCGCCCGTCCCGCGGACGCTCTGTGCTATGGCTAGCGGCATTTCTATGAAAAGGTTGCTGACGTTTCTGAGGACTTCTCCAGTGACACCAGTGGCAGGGTCTTTCCCCGTTTTGGCGTCATGCTCTAATTGTTCAATCAAGCTTTTGGGGTCGAAGATACTGATCGCCGGAGGAGCAGGAAGTCCGACCACGGATGATACCCCCACGAGGATACACACTAGCTGCAGCATGTTAGCAGGGAAACTAACAACTGACTAATGATACGGAATGAAACTCTTTTGGACTTATATGTACATATTTTTAAACGAATTTGGCCATTGTAATATCAGATGCTTACACGTGTCAAAAATTATTAACCGATTTAAAATCTATTATACTTTACATAAAAGGTACAATTGTTACCCTCATCCAAAAATTAAAAATAACAATGGTAGTTTTGTTGTCTTTTACCTGTTGCCGGATGGACAAAGAATTTAAAATTGTAATGTGGAAAGTAGGTGCACAATTTCCTTGAAATGTTAACTGAAATAAGTTACTATAGGGTTCTTATTTTTTTTAAACCCATAGCCCATATCCAATACTGATTTCAAAACGAGCAAAAATTTTAAACTAAAATCGTTCCCTTTTGATTGTCAAATAATATTATGATTTCCGCGAAATGTTGAATAAATTGATCAAAACTACATGCAAACAAGCCTAAGAAGATGAAAGGATTTTATTCTAAAAACCAACAAAATTACTTCAGAATAGTGGTAATAATAAGTGTTATCACATTCATGTGAAAAAAATCGTGCTCAATGCAAAAAGTTATTTTTGGAAGCGACTTTTCGTAACGAGTTTTAATGTTTTTTTTTAAAGGAAATCTTTTGTATAATTTTTCAAAAGTAAAAAATCGAAGAACACACAAAAACGTGACTAACCTTTCCAGTTGTCAAAAACAAACCAATAATCCAAAATGGCTGATAATGCTAACATATGATAAACATATGTGTACCAATATAACAACAACAAAAAATCGATAATCGAATGTACACAGCCCGCGAAAATTCAAAATTAACCTTTTCTTTTGAACAGGCCCTCGTATATATCGTCGTTGGAAAGGCAAAAGGTCTAAAGCGCCATTTTGGGAAGTGTACACCAGAGCACTGTTAAGTTTGTTTTGTTTTACAATAAAATTCAAGTCTTCAAAAGATAACTCAGGTAACAATGTTCTCACTGAGTTACCTAAAGCGACAAAAACTAAAAAAAGACCCAAACTTGTGTCGCTTGAGTCAAGTCTTCTCCCAAATGTTAAATATAATTTTAGATGGCTGAAGGGTCACAAAAGTTTTCAGAATCAAACGAGAGTCAGAGCATTCGATGCAGAAAAAAAACTGCATATTTAACTCAATTTGACAAAAGTGTCGCTTAAGCCCTATTTTGCCTTTTCAGCGACGATACCATGTTATTCATACATTTAACTATTTCATTATTTATTTCTCTTTATCTACTAGACCGGCTACGTAAATCGGCTCAGCAAGTAGATATGTTTGTACGATGTTTAAGTATTATTTAAATCTTATTGTCAGACAGACAATAAGATTTAAATAATGAAATAATTTTTTATCATTATCAGCTTCAAAATTTACGTAGTTACTTAGAAACTAGTAAGCTCAGTTATATAATATGTGTATCAATTACTAAGGTTTCTTTACTTTAACATAATATATACTAACTAGGCACGGTAAGCTCTCCGCATAAAGCATAAAGTTTTATAAATGGGAGTGGGCATCCGAAGAAGAAGTCAACAGAAGAGTATGTTTGAGACGATGTATGAATGTGAATGAAGCAAGGAGTGTGTGCCAAGACAGAGTTATATGGCGGTCCGTCCTCTCTGCCTACCCCTGGGGGAAAACTGCGTGATGGTTAGTTAGTTAGTTAGCATCCGCTACATGCGGAGACTTTAAACCGTGTCCCATTTGGTTTGTTGGGAGATATTTTATTTTATTTATTTGAGGGAAAATTATTAGAAAAACATAGTAATTAACATGTATCTAAAAATAAAACCAGTAAATTATGCCAATTACAAAATTTTCACATATGACGATAAAATCATAAGTAAAGTGTTACTTAACTAAGTTGATGGAGAGAGCAAAAGGTGGAAGGCAACATGGGAATGGGATAAAGGAAAGAAGGACGGGAGTATATCGCATTCGACAGCCGAACGATTCTCACGTTAGAGTAAGAATATACATGGAAAGGTACCTTTGCGGAACAGTGTAGTCAGTATTGTTGACTTTACGAGTTTGTTCAAAAGAAAAGGTGAATTTTGAATTTTCGTGGGGTGTGTACATTCGATTTTCGATTTTTTTTTATGTTGATACACATATGTTTATCATATGTTAGCATTATCAGCCATTTTGGATTAGTGGTTTATTTTTGACATCTGGAAAGGTTAATCACGTTTTTGTGTGTTCTTCAATTTTTCACTTTTGAAAAAAATGAATCAAAGAATATCTATTAAATTTTGCGATAAAAATGGAATAAAGTGCTCCAACGTACTTAAAATGTTGACTGTGGCATTCGGCGAGTCTATTTTGTCTCAAAAAAGTGTTTATAAGTGGTACAAGCGCTTTGCAGAAGGCCGAGAAGATGTTAATGACGATGAGCGTCCTGGAGTTGCAACCACGTCAACAAACTAATAAAACATCGAAACAGTGAAGAAAATGGTTTTGAAAAATCGACAAATCACTATTAGGGAAGTTGCAGAGGATGTTGGCATATCAATCGGCTCATGCCATGCAATTTTCTCGCATGTTTTGGGAATGAAATGTGTGGCAGCAAGGTTTATTCCGAAATCGCTAAATTTTGAGCAAAAGCAACGTCGCATTAGTATCGCTCAGAAGTTGTTGAATGACGTCAACGACGATGCAGATTTGCTCAAATGGGTCATAACTGGTGATGAAACGTGGGTATAAGGTTATGACGTCGAAACCAAGGCCCAATCATTCCAAAGGAAGCGGCCAGAAGAGCCAAGTTTTCTTCGATTACAATAGCGTGGTGCATCATGAGTTCTAAGCAACAGGTTGTACGGTTAATAAGGAATACTACAAGGAAGTTATGCAACGTTTGCGTGAAGCAATACGGCTCAAACGATCGGAATTGTGAAAAAACAAATCATGGATTTTGCATCACGATAATGCACCAGCTCACACATCAATGCTTGTTCGTGATTATTTGGCCAAAAACAACACCGTAATCATGCCTCAACTACCGTATTGACCAGAATTGGCTCCCTGCGACTTTTTCCTATTCCCGAAACTGAAGAGACCAATGAAAGGAAAGCGTTTTGCCACAATTGATGAGATAAAGTCAGAATCGACGAACGAGCTGATGGCCATACCGAAAAGTGCATTCCAGAAGTGCTTTGAGGATTGGAAGAAGCGCTGGCATAAGTGCATTATATCTGAGGGGGGTTACTTTGAAGGGGAAAAAATGGATATTGATGAATAAATAAACACTTTTCGAAAAAAACTCGAAATTCACCTTTTCTTTTGAACAAACCTCGTATAAAGACTCGGTAGAAAGAGAAAAATCTATGTTAAAGTAAGTTGGATAGCCTATTAGTTACCGTCCACATGGGATTCGAACATTTTCAATAAACATATTTGAACACATTAAACAAAACAATATCAATACACCATTAAAATGGCTTATAAAGTCAAAATATTACACAAAAAACTAATAACAGAAGGTTTGCCTAAATAATGATAGAAGCTTTTTGTTGATTTAGTGTCTTTATATAATTAAAAATGTGAAAATTCCAAAGTTCGGTCAAAAATATTTAAAACTGTTGAAATACCTCTGAAAGGTGATGTTTTATAATCTTTGTTTGGTCTTATTTGAACATTCACGCGTAGCACTATCGCCATCATGTTTAATTTATTTGCATAACCACTGCAAGTTTTTTAATCAATACAAATAAGGAAATAACGTAAGTTATACGACTCGGTGATGTGAAATTAGCGCTGACGCAGAACATTCTTACATACATAGATATGCTGCAATATTATGTGAAAACTTTTCTTGTCTCTTTCTCTCTCATGGTATACGACGTAAAAACCCGTAGAAAGTGATTTATCGTAACTTTGTATAGGTTGGGTAAAAATATTTAGCTATATCCATTATATCGTTACTCCAAGATTAAAACACACTTTCCTGGGAAAAGTTATTACTTTACCAAACTTATCGGCGTTGTTTATGCAGTACTGCGACACACAGCATAAATACATTTTGATACAAACATACGTCAAAGGATATTAGGTGGATGTAACAACATCCAACAAAGTGGAGCCACTTTTTCGCTTAATGCCTCTTCTAATTATAATACATCTATGATATGAAGGTGATTAAAATGGAAAACACAAGTGACATTCCATATATTTTCCCATGCATTAAACGTAGGTATACCTATATTCGATCAGTATATTGTAAACGTTCGAGAAAAATCGGATAGTAATAATAATAATACTTTGCTTATTTATATAGCGCTATTTCTGTGAAATATCACCTCAAGGGGGCTTTACAAAACTTAAAATATATGGCTAAATTTACCATAAAACTATCTAAATACTTGAAGCTATAGCTAAAATTACTAACATTTTTTGATAAATACATTATAACGCCTATTTAGGCGTATTATAATATGTATTTACATGGCCAGCAACGGGCGCACCTAACGGCCTAGCAGAGGAAGGTGTTTCTAGCGGGAAAGGAGGAATTTGCCCGCTGACACTTCAGTTTACCTTTCGTGACGGAAAACACCTCTTGTTTCGTAATTACTTCCGTCAGCGTGTTTTAATTCGTAAATAAACGTGATCTACCTAACCTTAAAGACTAACATTTGACAATTACCTACTACGTTTATTCTTAATAGTTCCTTAGTTCTACAACATATTAGTTATTTACATTTATCGCGGGCTGTTCAAAATTTTAGAACTTTTTTTTTTGCAATAGATCGAGAATTTCCCGATCATTGGATGAAAAGATATTATTAAACTGGTGAGTTTAGAGTTTAGATGCTAATGGGTTAGCCTACCTGTATAAATTAGGGTAATTCTGTTATTTATGGTTATGATTTTCTGAAAAGATGACTTTTGAATTTAGCTCTAAACTCTGTCGAGTCTTTTATTGTTCTCAGATCATGTGGTAGTCTACTCCAGGCTTTAGGACCTGACACTCCTGCAGCACGCTCTCCTCACTTAGTGTCTGGTGTGTGCTTTGGTTCCTTCAACCTTCCGATAGCCGATGACATTGTCGATCTAAGGGTTGACTGTCGCGATTTGAAATCTTCAGGAATAAACAGTTTCGATATAAAAATCCGGAGCCATTTCGTTGATTGATTTAAATACCATCCAGCAAAGCTTGAACTGGATTTTTCGGGACGGTTTTTGAGGTGCTTTAAAATATGTGAATATTTTGATACATCGGAGATAAGTCTTGCCGCGGCGTTGAAAACAAGATGTTATTTGTTAATTTTATATTTGGGAAGACTTGCATATATTCTGCTGCACTAAGTCACCGTGCAGCGGTGTACAACTATTTAGAAATCAAAGTGTGAATTGTGGTTTGGCGCACTGATTACAAGTATTCCGACAGATCATTTTTTTTTTAATTCCGCACAAGAGTCTCAACTGCTCCCAACCGTCTAGGGCCAGTGAGACTATGGCGTCTCCAAATAGGATATGTTGTGAGGCTGTAGGTAATGACGCCCTTGAGGTGAGCACCCTTTAGGTGATTTTTCATAAAAACGGCGCTATACAAATCATCCAAATATTATTATTATTATTAGTAGGGAGGGGAAGGAGATTGGGAAGAGGAAGTTTGGGAAGTACCTGGCTATTCAGATCTGGTCACCAAACACGGCTAAAGCCATTTCAAGCAACGTTTCGATTCTGAATGGTGGTCTTTCACCAGGGCGGTACATGGAGTATCTACCATTCTGGAACATGCCGCAAATATACCATTTTAATTATTATTCTAAATGAATAAAATGTGTTTTGACACATATTAATAAAATAAAAGTTATTGGCGCACGCCGGGTTTGAACCCGTGACCTTTGGATTCGTAGTCGAGCGTCTTACCACTCGACTATGGAGGCCGTCATCTGCGTCTCGTTTCCAAGGAAATGCACCGCAGTGAATCTTATCCGAAGACCTGATGTCATAAGGTATTAATTCAATGTCCGGTCAGCTCCCAAGTCAATACAGATCGGAGAATCTGTTGGAATTTTGCGCTTTAGATTGATATTGTGTAAACTTACAGAGAGAGTATTCGTTTCACCCTTTTGGTAGGACTGACGCAGGTATAGCCAGGTTTTCAGTGAATCATACGATTAACACGATCGTTTACTGGTGCCTAACGCGCCTTTCAGCCTCTGTTAGATCTAAGATTTCTCAATACAAATTGTAAATTCTATAATTTTATGTATGTTTCTCTCGGCTCGCTCGGCCGCAAATGAGACAAGAGGTTGGCCTTGAGGCTAAAATCCCCTAGACCCAGGCTGCGAATAACGCAAACGCGAGCGGCCTAGAGCGGATCCTCACGACCGAGCTTTGCAAGTCTCAGCGCGGACCGAGGCGAGAGAAATCAATCTGTCTGACCTTATAACGGGAGCCAGGTCAATCACACGACCCAATAAACTATACCGTCGTAAAGGCCTGACTCCCAGCTACAAAAACAATGTTAATTTAAGTATGTAATTATTAGGCTAAGTTAGTAATTAAGATTTTTAGCCCAAAAAACGGGCACCCTTTTTGTACTTGTGTTTAAAAAATGTATTTCTTAACTTAATAAAAAATGATAGAAGAGTGTGGAGAAGTTGAGGTTAAAGGTGATGCTTAGGAGAAGGGATAGATTAATTAAATCTATCCCACAAAATTGCCAGCGACCCGGAAAAGAGCGAGAAAGGGGAAACAAAATTCCCCATACAAATCTCCCAAATCCGTGGTCGCGCCCTGGAGCGCAATATAAATTGCGCAAAAACCAGAGGAAGGCAGATCACCAGCATCCTCCGCCAGCATCATCTACCTACCTTGACTTCTCTCCGCTTGACATCGCCTACAACTTGACTCCTGCCTTTTCTTACTTGTGTACCTGATCACGTCGGGTACAACACCCTTTTGGTAGGACTGACACAGGTATAGCCAGGCTCTAAGCGAGCCAAAGGGTTAACGCCTCTTGTGGTAGGACTAACACATGTGTATCCTGGTTTTCAGTAAACCAAAGAGTAAATGAAACCTATACAGTTTCTTTGGGAGGATTGAGACAATTGTAAATTGTTTCCCAGTGGTCCCAGAAAAGCAAATACACCGAAAATATTAATATTATAATAAGGTGGAGCAAATATATGTTTTACGTTCATTAAAATGATTACGTTGTCCTATCATTATGGACGAACTTGGAAATTGATTGAACCCAAATAAAGATTAATAAGCTGTGTGTTACGTCGCGGTACCTTATTTACTCATTCATGTAAAGCAATTTGCCGAAAAACAATCGTTTCACTAGTTATTATTAATTCCTAGTTTAAATTAATATTTATTTAAATTATGAAGAGAGAAAATATACAGAAACATACTTACCTGGCAGGTCACATCAGATAAACACAATGTCTGTTTTTGGTAGTATTATATAAAATGTGAAAAATTAATAATCGATTTTTTTTTTTTCATATGAAGCGATAGCTTTGTGACATGACACTGTAATTTTAAAATAAAACCTGGTCGGCAACATGTAGCTTTAACGTTATCGTTGTGAGCGCTTTAAAAGAACTACTTCAAAGAACTACTTCTTTTGGCAACAGTTCCTACTTCATTCATTTTTCATTGAACAAATACTTCAATTGAAGTCGGTAGTTCATTTTAGCGTTCATTCATTTCAATAACTTAATTTCGTTGAACAAATAATTCATCGAATCTCTATGGTTTAATTGGAAAGTTCACTTTTGATCGCTCCAGCAATAACAGTCATTTAAATTACATTAAATAGTCCAATCATTACTAAAATTACAAAGTGAATATACAGCATAAATACTTGTGTCGAGTGCTATTATTTTTACGCCATTATACTAGTTTGTTAACTGAAAAAAATCAATAACAAATAGTGACGAGATTTGACAGCCGCGAGCATTCATATTTGTGACAACAATAATATTACTGTGAAGTTAAAACCCAAACAATCATTTAAAATGCCACTCTTTGATAAATCTCACTGTGCTCATTGCAAAAAGGCAACAAATGGTGAAAAAGATGTACGTTGTGCAAAGTGCAATCTTTTATTTCACAATGCATGCAGTGGTTTAAGTAGAACGGATCTACAATCGCTCGCTGTAAAATCTCCACACTCACTTTCGTACATGTGCGACAGCTGCTACACGTCTAAATCAGGTGATGAAAAAAGTATAGAGAAGCTGAGCGCCGATTTGAAAAAAATTCTTAAGTGCGAATTAACTGACATAAGCAAGGCAATTGATTTCTTTTCAAAAAAAATCGATGATTGTGAGGAAGAAAAGAAAGAATGTTACCAAAAAATCAAAGAAGTACAAAATGAAAACAAATCTTTAAAGCAAATGGTCAACCAAATCCAACAAACTTCTTTGGAAACCTCCTTGGAAATCCAAGGACTAGAAATAAAAAATGATGAGAACCCTATTATTCCGGTGGAATACATTTAAAAAAAACTAGACTGTGAAGACATAATTCGTACTAACAGCATCGTGAACTGCTATTCAACGAAAAATCGATCACACTAAAGTTGAATTCAAAAAGCAGCGAAAGATAGAATTTTAACCCAGAAAAAAACGGAAACTTCACGGCAAAAGATCTAAAGTATTCATCCTCAGAAAAAACTATTTTCATCAACGAAAAGCTAACACCGGCCAACAACCAGCTACTTTGGCTAGCTAGATCGACGAAATCGATGGGGTACAAATTTGCGTGGACAAAGAACGGTCGTGTGTTGCTGAGGAAAACTCAAGACTCTCCAATAATATACATCAAAGACGCCAACGACATCCCATTACATTAAATTGTAACTCTAAGATCGATTGTATAATCTCGCTGTGAAAATGGATACCACAAATGAAGATTCGCTCATACATACACAGGTATGTGAAGACATAACGGAATTAAATAATTACATAAGTGAAGGAAATACTGACTTCAATATGATAAATTTAAACATACGAAGTATCCGTAAACATTTTGACGAGTTATGTATTTTCCTCAATTCCTTAGAATTCGAACTTAATATAATCATTCTCACTGAAACGCAAATGCGTGAAACAATTCCATATTCTATTCCTGGATATAAGACATTTTCACTTCCCTCTAACCACACTTCGCACGACGGTCTAACTATTTTTTATAAAGAGCACAAAATATCTGATGTTTTAATAGATATACCGAAATTTAAATATTCAAACGCCATCCATCTATCCTTCACGTTAAATAATAAAAACATATTCTATACTTGCCATATATCGCTCACCTTCCTTAGACTCTAAATCCTTTGTCACTGAACTTGAACATTTTTTAATTGAAGGTAATTTTAAACAATCAGATTTCTCTTTTTGTTGTGGGTGATATGAATATCAACATTGAACATTCTATCTTAGACCCAATTGCCAATGAATATCTAAATGTTATGTATAGCGAAGGATATTTGTCTTGTATAAGTGGCCCTACTAGATGCGGCCTCCGTGCTGTTTCTTGCCTGGATCATATATTATTAAAAACCAATAAAGTCTTTATTCCCAGATCAGCTATTCTAAAAATTGATATAACCGACCACTACCCAACATTTTTCAGTCACAGTACCTTAAAAACATCATAATAAAACTAAAGACCAACACGTGAAAAGAAGTAGAATCAACTATCAAACTCTGAATGATTATCTAAAAAAAAAAAAAAGAAACTTGGAACACAGTTATCTACAACGATGACCCGAATCAGTCATTGAACAATTTTTATTCAGTATTAAATAATAATATAAATAATAGTTTAGAACCAACACCTACACCCAAAAGAAAAACACAAAAAAAAATTAAACCATGGATTACGCGTGGACTGATAATTTCAAGTTTACACAGGAACAAGCTTTACAAAATTTACAAAAAAAAACATGAGAAATACTGTACGACTAACAACATACCACCTAATGCAAATTTACAACAGCAATATATAATTTATAGAATTTTTTTTAATGTACTTATAAAGAGGTAAACAAGAATACTACACTAAACAATTACATATAGCCGATAATGATTCTAAAAAACGTGGCAAGTCATAAACGAAATCGCAAATAGAAAGCATAAAGTACAAACTTTGCCTGAAAAAAATTGTAACAGACGATAAAATAGTTATTACGGATATGGGAAAAATTGCAAAATAAATTCAACGATTTTTTACAAACGTTGCCTCAGATTTAATAAATAATAATCCTTCATTTAGAAACAAGTCCAGACCTACTCTAATTAACACTCACTCTGTAAATATTCCTATTTTATCTCAATTTAAACGTGTAACTGAATCGGAAATCATAAAACACATTGATAATCTCAACACAAATACAGCCAATGGACCCGATGAATTAAGCTGCCTCACAATCAAATCTATTAAACAACATATATCCTTACCTCTGCAACATATATTTAATTTTTGCTTTGAAAAAACACATTCCCAAACGCATTTAAACTCTCAAATATTGTTCCAATCCATAAATCTGGATCGATTTTTACACTTGACAATTACAGACCCATATCGCTGATATCCCAACTTGCTAAGATATTAGAAAAAAATTATGAAGAAGATACAAATTCTAGAGTTTCTTGAGTCCAATGCACTTTTGTCCCCAAATCAATATGGTTTTAGATCAGGTCTTGGTACAGATGATGCTTTATTTAATCTAACGAAAAATATATACAGTAATCTTGACTCAAATATGAAAAGCCTAACAATTTTCTTAGACTTGAAAAAGGCATTCGATACCGTCAATCATAATATACTGATTGGAAAACTTAATAATTTAGGAATTAAAAATAACTGCTCCTCCCTTTTGAAAAAATTATTTATCTTATCCCCATCAATGCACAAAAATTGGTGCTCATATTAGTAAACCAAAGTGTGTTAGACATGGGGTTCCACAAGGAACAGTTATCGGCCCGTTATTGTTCCTAATTTATATAAATGATCTCTGTAATATTAACATTTCGGGAAAACTATTCTCATATGCTGACGATACTGCAATCACAGTACATGGTAAATCCTGAACGAAGTCACTGAAAATGCTAATAAATGCACCTCCATTGTCAAAGAATGGCTCAACCAAAACCTTTTTAACTCTGAACTGTGAAAAACTATTTATATTCCATTCTATAATACCAAAAAGGCTGCACCTCTAACTAACCTAAATATAAGGTTCCATAACAATAACTGCAACCCTATTTTATGCTCTAATTGTGTAGAAATGAAATCGGGAAATACAGTCAAATATTTAGGAATTACAATAGATAGCCAACTCAAATGGACGAATCATGTAGAAAAGCTTGTAAATAAACTTAGATATTTAACTTACATTTTTAAACGATTAAATAACATAGTTGACATAAAAAATAATGAAATTGGTGTACCATGCATTGGTTCAGTCATCAGTATCTTATGGAATAATCGGTTGGGGGTATTTATAATACTCATATTAAGCCATTAGAAATATCTCAAAAAATTAATAATAAAAAATAATGTTGCATAAAAAACATTACATACCCCTCCATACAATTATTCCAAGAAGCTGATCTCTTAGATATAAGAAAAATTTATTGTATACAGTGCCTAAAGTACATATTTTCGCGAAGTAAACTATTTGCAAAAAAATGAAAATCGTTACAGCAACAGAATAAATAATGTACTGGAGGTACCTCTGCAAAAACTAGACTTGCGCAGAGACATGCATACTTCATTGCCCCAAAATGTATAATTCACTTTCATTACATTTTAAGTGTTCAAATACAACTTCCTTAAATACATACAAAAATGTAATAAAAAACTGGATAAAAGCAAAAGATACCAGCCTCTTCATACTATAAGTGCTAAATTCTAAAAAATTAACTAACTTATCTGTTGTGATTTTGAATTTGAAAAAAAAAAAATATATATATATATATATAATAATAATAACAATAATATATATATATTTTTTTAATTATTATTTTTTTTTTTTTTTACTTAATTTGAAATGTACCTTATACTGTAAAAATGTAACTATAGAAAGCTATAACTATGATTTGAATTAGTATACCCACGCACTGGCTTTTGCCTATGTGGGATTTTTTTTGTTATGTCTACATTATTTTATTATTTCTGTAATTTTTAAATGTATGTAACAAAATAAATCAAATAAATCAAAAAAAAAATAAAAAAAAAAAATTAAAGGTGGTAGTTCATTTTAGCCTTCATTCATTTCATCAACTTCATTTCATTGAACAAATACTTCAATTGAAGTTGGTAGTTCATTTAAGCTTTCATTAATTTGATTAACTTTATTTCATTGAAAAAATACTTCAATTGTAGTCGGTAGTTCACTTTAGCGTTCATTCATAGCATTGAAAGAAGTGGCGAGAAACCGGTTCCAGTGCTTCTCACTTTGAAATCTCTATCGACCCGGTTCCAGTTCTTTCTAGTTTGAAAGCGCTACCGACTAGTACGTGATTTTGTTGGAACTGAACAAATAAGCGGATAAATTCAAATATCTATTTTGCGAGTTCGACTTCAATTGAAGTGTTCACTTCGAAGGGTTCATTTTAAAGAACTTACAATTCGTGAAGCATTCACAAAACATTGAAGTTTTTCCCAACGCTATTTAACGTGCAGCAAATGAACCAATGTATATTCATTAATTGAATTATCTGTGCAATGACACAAATCTATTGTTTTTTTTTACGCGCGCCGGGATTTGAACCCGCAACTCTGGATTCGTAGTCTTTACCCCTCGACAACAGAGACCATCAACGTACTACAACACATTTAATAAATAAATACCCACTCATTCCAAGAAGAGGAAGACTTAAGTTAAACGACACTTAGGTCGAAAAAAATGAGTTTAATGTGCAGATTTAATCAATCGTTTTTTCTCGTTTGATTCTGAAGACTTTTGTGGCCCTTCAGGCATCTAAAATATATTTAACATTTGGGAGAAGGCTTGACTCAAGCGACACAAGTTTTTATCGCTTCGGGTAACTCAGTGAGAGCGTTGAATTACCTGAGTCAACTTTATTTTTTTCAAAATCCAACCAGGTTCTAAAGACTTGTGAATTTTATTGTAAAACAAACAAAAACACTTTAAAGTGCTCTGGTGTAAACTTCCCAAAGGGGCGCTTCGGCCTTTTTTACCTTCCGGCGACCTCTTCATATTTACCCAATTCATTCGGCTAAGATCTTCGTTATGAGGTATTTACCGAATAGGAATAACAATTATGTGAATTTGGTCATTAGTATAGAGGACCTAAAATAAAAATTAAATTAAAAATAACCCATAACTTAAAGAATGTTTTAGAAAAGGTTGGGAACTTCAACAAATAAAAATGGGATATAACATTAGAGTATATAGAGTGGTATCTATCCAAGGCAGTGTAGTCAGTTTTTGATGATTTTTACCTGACTCGGCGGATCACATATCGACATAATATTTTTGTTTATTCGTATAACCACTTTTCCACAGTATTGTTATCAACAAAAATATAGCATATTACGTAAAAAACCGTTTAGTTGTGTCAAGTTTAGGGGCATAATAAAGAAAAATGTGGGCGGACTTACGCGGTGGACCTAGTAGCCCAAGATCATC